>LR738710.1:257113781-257239320 GCA_902687465.1 Secale cereale | reverse complement strand
CCCCCCCCCCCGCGTAGTAGAAGCGGTGCCGGAGACGCAGAGACTGGAACGAAATTCCTCGAAGGTGGAAGTCGACAGGGTCATTACATCGGCGAACTGTTGTGCGGTCGGAATGGGGAGGACCCGAATGCGTCCAAAGGCCACCCGCTCACGCACAAAGTGAATGTCCAGCTCAATGTGCTTAGTCCGGCGATGATAAACGGGGTTGGCGGAAAGTTACACCGCAGAGACGTTGTCACAGTAGACAACCGTAGCCTGGGAGACAACATGATGCAACTCCTGAAGCAGTTGTTGTAGCCAGGTGCGCTCGGCGACGACGTTAGCCACAGCTCGGTACTCAGCCTCTGCACTAGAGCGTGAAACCGTGGGTTGTCGCTTGGATGACCATGAGACGAGGGAAGGACCGAGGTAGACGCAACAACCAGAGGTGGACCGACGGGTGTCAGGGTAGCCAGCCCAGTCCGCGTCGGAGTCGGCCACCATCTCCAGAGAAGTGGATGCCGTGAGGGTGAGCCCAAGAGCCCTCGTGTCGCGGATGTACCGGAGAATCCGCTTCACGAGGGTCCAATGGGAGTCACGAGGGGCATGCATATGGAGACACACCTGCTGAACAACATACTGAAGATCCGGCCGGGTGAGAGTTAGATACTGAATAGCACCAACAATAGACCGGTAGAACGGAGCATCCGTCGCGGGCGAGCTCTCGAGAGCAGAAACCTTAGCCTTCGTGTCAACAGGAGTAGCGATAGGGTGGCAGTTGAGCATGCTGCCACGCTCAAGTAGCTCATGTGCATACTTCTGCTGATGAAGAAAGAAGTCGTCGGGTTTCCGAACAACCTCAATGCCAAGGAAATAATGTAGAGCGCCCAGATCCTTGATGGGAAACTCATCATGCAGCCGGAGAGTAATCTGCTGAAGAAGGGCTGCGGAGGAGGCCGTCAGGATGATGTCGTCGACGTAGAGGAGCAAATATGCAGTCGTGTCGCCGCGGTGATAGACTAACAACGAGGCATCCGAGCGAGTAACGTTGAAGCCCAGTGTCTGAAGGAACCTGGTGATACGATGGTACCAGGCGCGAGGTGCTTGCTTCAGCCCATAGAGAGACCAGGACATCAAACACACATGCCGAGGAAGAGTGCATCGACGAAACCAGTGGGTTGTGATACGTCTCCAATGTATTTATAATTTTTGATTATTCCATACTGTTATATTATCATTCTTGGATGTTTTATAATCATTTTATAGTAATTTTATATCATTGTTGGTACTAACCTATTCACATAGTGCCAAGTGCCAGTTGATGTTTTCTGCATGTTTTTTACATCGACGAAAATCAATACCAAACGGAGTCCAAACGCAGCGAAAAAATTTTGTTCATTTTTTTGGACTAGAAGACATCCAGTGGGCTAGAGAAGCGCCTGGGGGGTGGTCTGAAGGGAGCACAACCCACTATGGCGCGTCAGGAGGCCCAGGCACGCCCTGGTGGGTTGTGCCTACCTTGGGTGCCCCCTGGACCACCTCTTGCTCTATAAATACCCAAATATTCCAGAAACCCTGGAGAGTCGACGAAAATCAATACCAGCCGCCGCAGAGTCCAGAACCACCAGATCCAATCTAGACACCATCACGGAGGGGTTCACCACTTCCATTGGTGCCTCTCCGAATGATGCGTGAGTAGTTCTTTGTAGACATACGAGTCTGTAGTTAGTAGCTAGATGGCTTCCTCTCTCTCTTTTGATTATCAATACAATGGTCTCTTGGAGATCCAATTGATGTAACTCTTTTTGCGGTGTGTTTGTTGGGATTCGATGAACTTTGAGTTTATGATCAGATCTATCTTTTTATATTCATGAAACTTATTTGACTCTTCTTTGATTTCTTATATGCATGATTGCTTATAGCCTCGTATTTCCTCTCTGATTTTTGGGTTTTGTTTGGCCAACTTGATCTATTTATCTTGCAATAGGAAGAGGTGCTTTGTAGTGGGTTCGATCTTACGACGCTTGATCCCAGTGACAGAAGGGGAACCGACATGTATATATATCGTTGCTACTAAGGATAAAACGATGGGGGTCTATTTCTACATAAATAGATCTTGCCTACATCATGTCATCGTTCTTATTGCATTACTCCGTTTTCCATGAATTTAATACACTAGATGCATGCTGGATAGTGGTGGATGTGTGGAGTAACAGTAGATGCATGCATGAGTCGGTCTACTAATATTGTACATGATGCCTATATAATGATCATTGCCTGGATATCATCATGATTATTTGAAGTTCTATCAATTTCCCAACAGTAATTTGTTCACCCACCATATGCTATTTTCTCGAGAGAAACTACTAGTGAAACCTACGGGCCCCGGGTCTCTTTCTTATATTATTTGCCTTTGTGATCTATTTTTTCTTTGCTTTTATTTTTAGATCTATTAAACCAAAAATATAAAAATACCTTGCTGCAATTTATCTTGTTTTGCATTCGATCAATCAATATTTACAACTCTCTCACGTCTATTTGCCTATCTCTACACACCGTTACCCGAAAAGGATTGACAACCCCTTTTACACGTCGGGTTGCGAGTATTTGGTATTTGTGTGCAAGTGCCATTTATGCTGTGTTGCTTGGTTCTTCTACTGGTTCGATAACCTTGGTCTCATCATTGAGGGAAATAACTACCGTTACTGTGCTGCATCATCCCTTCGTCTTTGGGGAAATACCGACGTAATTCTAGCAAGCATCAATGGGAATTTATGGCGCCGTTGCTGGGGAGACATCATCATCATCTACCAGGTTCCTAATCACAAATCTCATCTCCTCTGTAGCGACCAGACCTCAAACAGTCTGATCTCCATGCATCAGTGTCATCCCTGGATCAGTAATGCTGACACGCATGGTACTCGAAGGATTTATAACAGAGTAGCAATCACACACTTATTATATCGATAGTCCAACGATGAATTTATTACACAAATCATGGTTGAAGGCCATCTAACATGATAACAACGGAAGGCTTGGAAGATAAGTGAGTCCATCAACTCCAACGGCATCACTGAGTATAGAACCACGACCTAAAAAGGGCATCTTACTCGTCGTCTGAAAAGTCTGCAACATGAAACGCTGCAGCCCGAAAAACGGGTCAGCACATGGGATATGCTGGCAAGTTAACACAAGAGAATGCAATGAAAGTAAAGCTATACTATATGCAATATGGCTAGTGGAAAGCTCTATGGTTAAGTTTTTGCGTAAAGCCAATTTTTCCCTACTTCAAAGGAATGTATTTTAATTAACTATCATGGTAGTTGAAACATCGTTGAGAAGATAGACATCCTCTCAACCCCAATTAAAAGTAATCATTAAACCCAACAAAATTAAATTAAAGTAACGTGTTGAGATGCACATGATAATCCAAATACCAGATACTCAAGATGTCCATAACCGGGGACACGACTAATCATGATCAGTTTGTACACTCTGCAGAGGTTTGTGCACTTTCCCCACAAGACTCGATCGCCTCCGTTTGGTTTCTCGCACTGCATGGTGTTTGAGAAACGGATGACCGAGACACAGTCTTTCCGAAGAGGTCCCCTTAACCAGATAGATAGGCCGGTACACCTACAAAACCCAACTACATCTGCTAGCCCATCATGGAAAGGTTTCCCACAACTTACTCAACTATGCCAGAGCCCATAATGGCATGTGGCTGCACACGGAAGTTTCTAGCATGAAAATCTCATGATCCCTTTGAGCCTGGGTGGCGGTCCAAAAGAAAAACAGGCAATCCTGGAATACCCAAGTGCCTCAATCCACCCAGATGTGTATTAAAGTTGCCACCTTAAGTTGAACCATTAGTTAACAACTCACATCTGTCATGGATTTCACTCAAACCCAAACCACGTCTACGAATATAGCATGTCCTAACAGCAAACGTAGAAGTAACTCCCAGGGTTTGAATGTAATGCAGGTAATAGGTACTACCTCAAACTACTTCCCAATCCCACAAGTTAATTGATCCTACTCATGCAATGTGTGAGGGGTTTTGACTAATGCAATGAAAACTGGGTAATTGGAAAGCATGATCAAAGTCTTACTTGCCTTGCTGATGATCCGCAAAACCTAGAGACTCAAAGTAGCAAGCGGCGCACTCCGGGTACTCTATCGCAATCAAACAACAAGCATACAATAAGTACTTAACTAATGCACGGGTAAAACTCAAATAAGAGACCTAACCAGAAAGTTCAACTTAAGAACTCCGGTTTGCAAAAAGAATCAACTCGAAAGAAGCAACGAAACTCAAACTGCAAAAGAAACGAGCTCCGAATTACTAGTTGGCCTAAAGTCAAATTTTACAGTAGCCAAAACTTTGTTCAAGTTGGTTTAACGTAAAGAGGGCTTCGAGACGAGATCTGGGATTTTGAATCGCCTGATTCCGACTCTCGAGCGAAAAGAAAAACGAAAAACAAGATCAGGGCAGAAATCGCGATCGGAAAAATCGCGGATAAAATACCCCAAAAAGAAAAACGACGAACAGGCTAACGAACGAACGTTTGCTGTCTGCGATTAACTAAAGAAAACCGTTCGTTAAAACGAACGTACGGGCGAACGTCCTCTATTTAACTAAACCGGCGAAAAACCGATCTAAACCGAAAAAAACAGATCTAGGGTTTGTTTTTATAAAAACCGATCTGATCTTTTCAAAGAAAGAAGAAAAGAAAAAAAAATATCTACCGCGGCGTCTACCTCAACTTCGGCGAGGGCGGCGGCTCCGGCGAGGTGAGCGGCGGGGCGGCGGCATCGGGCAGCGGGGTGGCGGCGGCGGCGAGGCGGCGGCGTCCGGCGGCGGGGTGGCGGCGGCGGCGGCGGGGTACGGCGGCGGCGGCGGCGTCCGGCGGCGGGGTGTCGGCGGCGGCGGCGGGGCGCGGCTGCGCGCGGCAGCGGCGGCGGGGCGGCGGCGGGTGTCGGCGGCTTAGGGTTAGGGTTAGGCGCGGGTGGGCTGGCTGGCGAAATCGGGCCGGCCTGGCGCTATATAAAGCCCGGAGTCCCGGGCTAAAACGACTCCTAGTCGGTTCCTTTTTTTTTTAAAAAAAAATAGATTCCCGGTGCAATAAAACTAACGAAATAAATATCAAACTGACTCCAAAATTCCCGAAATAAATTTTCACCGTTCTCTAATAATATTTAGGACAAGGTGAACATTTTTCCCGGACTTAAATGCAATTTTGAAAAACCCGTATTTTTCCTATGCAAATAAATCCGAAAATAAATCCAGAAAAATACCAAAAGTGATTTTAATTTTTTTCCTCCAATATTTCTATTATTTTGGAGAAGTCATATTATTTCCGCTCATTTATTTTATTTAGAAATATTTTTAGGAGAGAAAAATAATTAGAATCACACTGTCCTCGTACCGGTATCCGAGCGAACTCAAATACGAAAACGGTAAAATCCCCAACTCTCTCCGTAGGTCCTTGAGTTGCTTAGAATTTTCGAGGAACGTCACGAACAAAATGCAAAAATATGCAAATGCAATTATGATCTATGTATAACATTCCAAATTGAAAATTTGGGATGTTACATCCTCGCAATTTACATTATTTACCATTTGCCTCTCGTTTTCATCTCCCTCACTTCACAAAAAATTGCTGTTTTTATTCGCCCTCTTTTCCGTTCGCCCTTTTCTCATCAGATATGTTTTCGTTTGCCCTTATGTCTTACTTGGTTACTTTGCTTGGTTGTTTGGTATGATTGGGTGTTTATTGGAAATCAGAAGAAAAGCGTTTATTGATCCTCATCCACTTGCCAATCTTTTTAAAAGATCCAATTATGTTGAACCAACTGCTAGTGAACTGAGTGCACTAGATTATCTTTATGAAGTTTTGCTTGAGATTCATGAATCTAAAAATTGTGATGAAGTGATAAAAGAAGAAATTTATGAAGTGATTCATGATAGATCCTTGAATGCAAAGCATGATTGCAATGGTGTTATAATAAATTCTATTAATGTTAATTATGCTATTAATATGCAAAACCCCAAGCTTGGGGATGCTAATTTTGATATGTCCTCTATTTGTTGTAATGATCATGATTGAGGTGATGATTCTTATGATCTTGGAAATTTATTCAAGCCTCGTCATGAATATGATATTGATAGTGGGTTCGGAAGATCTTTTACTTTAGATCCCACTACTGTGGAGAATGATCAATCTTATGCAATTTTTGATAAAGGTGGGCTTGGAGAGGTCATGACTTTATTTGATGATAATCCCACTATTTTGGAAGAGTGTCAACTTTTTATGCATGTGGATCATGAAGAGAAAAACTTATGTGATAGCTATATTGTTGAATTTGAGTATGATCCTACATGCAATTATTATGGGATAGGAAAATATGGTTGTAGATATTTTCATGTCACTAAATTACCTCTCGTTATGTTGAGATTGCTATTGTTTCTTTCTTCTTCCTTGCATGTGCTAGATATTTCTTGTCTCGATAATTTGGTTGCCTACAAAATGACTATGCACAGGAAGTATGTTAGACTTAAATGTGTTTGTCACAAGTTTTATGATGCTCTCTTTGTTCTTCAATTCTTGACTTTCATGTGAGCATCATTAAAATCTCATGCCTATCTTAATGGATATAAAGAAAGAGCTCGTTGGGAGGCAACCCAAGGAATAAAATAATTTTTTGTTTTTTTTTCTGTTCTTGTGTGAATACCCATTAATGCCTCTATTTAGATGTGTTTTTTTGGTTTGAATAAATGTTTGTGTCAAGCAAAGCCTTTAGGATCATGTTGGGTGATAGTAGATTTGATGTTGCCGAAAAACAGAAACTTTTGCGCTCACGAGAAAAATTCTCATTTTTAACCGAAGAGTGTTTTCGAGTTGATTCTTTTTTGTAGAAGATTAATATACAAATTGTTCACGTGCTCCTAATTTAAAAAAATAGAGTTAGAGAAGTATTTGAAATATCCAGATTGCTACAGACTGTTCTGTTTTTGACATATTCTGTTTCCTTTGCGTTGTGTGCTTGTTTTGATGATTCTATGGTTTTATTTGATGATTTTTGGAAGGAAATATGCTCTAGAGGCAATAATAAAGTTGTTATTTATATTTAGTTATATCATGATAAATGTCTTTTATTCATGCTAGAATTGTATTAACCGGAAACTTAATACATGTGTGGATACATAGACAAAACACAGTGTCCCTAGTAAGCCTCCACTAGACAAGCTCGTTAATCAAAGATGGTTGAGTTTCCTAACCATAGACATGTGTTGTCATTTGATTAACTGAATCACATCATTAGGAGAATGATGTGATGGACATGACCCATCCGTTAGCTTAGCATATTGATCGTTCAGTTTTACTGCTATTGCTTTCTTCATGTCAAATACATATTCCTCCGACTATGAGATTATGCAACTCCCGGATACCGGAGGAATGCCTTGTGTGCTATCAAACGTCACAACGTAAATGTGTGATTATAAAGATGCTCTACAGGTATCTCCGAAGGTGTTTGTTGGTTGGCATATATCAAGACTAGGATTTGTCACTCCGAGTATCAGAGAGGTATCTCAGGGCCCTCTCGGTAATGCACATCGTAAGAAGCCTTGCAAGAAATGTGACTAATGAGTTAGTTGTGGGATGATGCATTACGGAATGAGTAAAGATACTTGCCGGTAACGAGATTGAACTAGGTATGAAGATACCGATGATGTCTACTACACAACTTGTTCTTGTAGACTCGTGTTGGGCCTCCAAGCGTAGAGTTTTGTAGGATAGTAGCAAATTTCCCTCAAGTGGATGACCTAAGGTTTATAAATCCATGGGAGGTGTAGGATGAAGATGGTATCTCTCAAACAACCCTGCAACCAAATAATAAAAAGTATCTTGTGTCCCCAACACACCCAATACAATGGTAAGTTGTATAGGTGCACTAGTTCAGCGAAGAGATGATAAAACAAGTGTAGTATGGATAGTAGATATTGATTTTTGTAATCTGAAATTATAAAAAACACTAAGGTAACCAATAGTAAATGGGCACAAAAATGGTATTGCAATGCTTAGAAACAAGGCCCAGGGTCCGTACTTTCACTAGTGTGATCTCCCAACAATGTTGACATTGTTGAATCATATGCAAATCCCTCAAGTGCGGCGTAGGGTTCACTTCAAAATTCCTTGTTGTATAGAAATTGTGGTCGGGAATGAAACCGCCACTAAGCTATTCTTTAGAATAACACCTTAAGATGCAAATCAACCAAAGACCTAATGTCACCTAGATATTCCAATGTCACCACGAATATCCATGGGTTTGATTATATGATAAGAATCACACAATTTCACATTCATCTATTTGATTTCCGAGGAGTGCCCCAAAATATCTATCGGAAAGTCAAGATGAGAACGTGTGCCAACCCCTATGCATAGGCCCTAAAGTCATGGAACCCGGAAGTTGATCACAATAATATACATCAAGTAACTCAATCAGATATCCCAATGTCACTACATATATCCTCATACAAAACACATATTAAGTGCTCTCAAATCCTTAGAGACTCAATCCGATAAGAAAACTTCAAAGGGAAAACTCAATTCTCAACAAGATAGAGAGGGGAAAAAATCCATATGATTCATCTATGTCAACAAAGCCCGCATTAAATTAAGATCGTTCCATCTCAAGAGAGAGAGAGAGAGAGAGAGAGAGAGAGAGAGAGAGAGAGAGAGAGAACACATAGCTACTCGTACATACCCTCAGCCGCAAGGGTGGACTAGTCCCTCCTCATCATGGTGGTCGCCGGGATGATGAAGCTGGCCACTGGTGATGATTTCCCCCTTTGGAGGAGTGCCAGAAAGGGCTCTAGATTGGATTTCGTGGATACAGAAGCCTTGCGGCGGCAGAACTTCTAATGTAAGGTAACCCTGAAGGGTTTCGAAATATTTGGTGATATATAGGGCAAAGAGGGGGTGCCGTAGGCCACCGAGGTGGGCACAACCCACCTGGGCACGTCTGGGCCCCCAGGTGCGCCCTGGTGGGTTGTGCCCCCCTCGGGGCACCCCCCAGGTGCTGCTCTGGCCTACTAGTGGTCTTCTGGTCCATAAAAATTTCACAAAAAGTTTCGTGGTGTTTGGACTTGTTTGGTATTGATTTCCTGCGATGTAAAAAATAAGCAAACCATAGCAACTGGCACTGGGCACTGGGTCGACAGGTTAGTCCCAAAAGTTAATATAAAGTTGTTATAAAATGATTGTAAAACATCCAAGAATGATAATATAACAACATGAATACTTCATAAATTATAGATACGTTGGAGACATATCAGCATCCCCAAGCTTAATTCCTACTCGCCCTCGAGTAGGTAAATGATAAAAGAAATAATTTATGAAGTGTGAATGCTAGCAAAGTGTACAAGTTTGATCAATGGCAATTTCGATCACTTTTACTAGCATCATAACGGCAACTCTTTCTCATAAAAACTCATCATGACAGAGTAGCAATCAATTCACATGTCAAGGTTCAAACAATGAATTCTCTTGAAACTCAACAACCTATGTTCTCAGTGACCAAGCAATTGTAATTCAACTTATTCAACAGAGTTTAAGTAAGGGATCCACATACTCAACCATCATATAGTCTTCTATGATTGCTAACACTCACCGCATACACATGAGCAAAACGTTTCAACCGAATACATAGAAACATAGGGGCTCATAGTTTCGCCTCCCAACGTATTCACCTCAAGGGTGATGTCAACAATAATAACTCATGATATCCATATTCAAATGGATATATGTGCCTAGATCTTTCCTCACCACATGATCTTGCCAAAGGAGAAAAATAAAAAGGAATAGAGAGAAAAAACTTTGACTCTTGCATAAAAGTAAAAACATAAAAGTAAAAGATAGGCCCTTCGCAGAGGGAAGCAGAGGTTGCCATGCGCTTATTTATTTGTATGCTCAATCCCTTAGTGCAAATGAACGTCGCGTTATATTGCCCCTTATGATAGCAACCTTTATTTCATAGTCCGTCGCTTTTATTCTTTGTCCTCACAAATTCGTACAACGCTCAATTTTCTATTACACTAAATGATCTTACACTTTTAGAAGCAATTTGTATTGCCTTATCGCACCGATGAAAAGTTACTTGAAGAATCTTATTCAATCCTTAGGTAGGTATGGTGGACTCTTGAAAAATAAGATTTGGGTTTAAGGGTTTTGGATGCACAAGTAGTATCTCTACTTGGTGCGGAATTTTTGGTTTGCAAAGATGGGGGAAAGCACAACATGTTGAAGGATCTATGACAATATAACTTCTATGTGAATATGAACAAACATAAATCATTAGATTGTCTTCCTTGTCCAATGTCAACAATTTTGGCATATAATATTTTTATGGGGGCTCACAATCACAAAAGATTTCCAAGATAGTCTATTTGCATGTGAAAGTTCCCTTCCTTCTACTAATCATCCAGGAATTTGTTATATGACCAATATTGTGATTGTCAAGCTTCAAAAGATTTCACTTTCTAAACCCAATGTGTCGGGGGAAACTGTCCGCCACGAACACCTATGGGACCGGAGCCCCTTGTCTGTGCGGTACGAGGGCGGAGGGAGCACAAAGAGCAGATCGTAGCGAGCACGCGGGCAGTTTTACCCAGGTTCGGGCCGCGGTAGACGCGTAAAACCCTACTCCTGCTTGGTTGTGTATTGAGTTTGAGCGCTCGGGAGCTTGAAGAAGCAGCTACACCAAGCGCGAGAGTGATCTAGGTTCCGAACCCCCTCCACGTTGTGCATGGGCCTCCTTTTATAGTGTAAGGGGTCACCGACAGGTGTCAACGTAGGAGAAAAGGGGTAAAAACGTAAAAGAGGTGGTAGTTGTAACAGTGCGGGAACAGTGGAGCTACAGTGCGGAACAGTGGTCTATACCTACTTTAACAGTGGGGGACAAGGGCATTCAATGCCCGTCGCCGTCGACCCCAAAAGCTCCCGCCCTTGCGTCTCCGTCCGCCACGGCGATGGATCCACCACCGTGGAGTGCCACCGTGTCCCCCTAGGCTGCACAGCCATCCGCCACGTGTCCCTGGATAGGCCCCAGAGCGACGCGTGGGCCGATGAGCTGGAGCGCGGGCACACAGCGCGGCCTTCCCGGCAAGCACCTTGCCGGGGCCTTGATCTTGCCGGGCCCGGGAGCTTGCCGCTCCCCGGGCCCTTGCCGGGTCTTCTATGATGGAATCTTCTAGTCTCCCTGGCAAGCTCCTCTTGCCAGGGCCTTGTGCTAGTGAGGTAATCTTGATCCTGGTACGGCCTTCCCGGCAAGCTCCTCTTGCCGGGGTCTCGATCTTATGTCTTGCATACTTTGTTTTTGAATGGTTTGATAAGGAGCAGGAAGGTCTCCGGCGAGCACGCGGTAAACCCTGCCGCGGGAAGCTGCAACTGCCCGTGCACAAGTTGGGGTACTGAGGTACCCCTACCTTAGTACACCGACAGGAGCCCCCGGGCCTGGGCCACACACGGTGCCGAGCGCTGTTGGGCCAGGCCCAAAACAGTGCACGGGCACCCGCGGCCCACGACGCGCCGAATCCACTTCCGTATCCGCCGCACCCCACCGTAACGGCACGCGTCGATCGCGGCGTCGTGGGATGGGACGTGCCCACGATCTCTTAATGGAAAGGGCGAAACGCCCCCCACTCCCCCATAAAAGCAGAGGAAGCGGGCGCGGTTCCCCTCCTTGCACTTTCATTGCATCGTCTTCCTCCTTCAAAGATTCTTCTTGCGCTCCGCCTCCACACCTCCGCCGCCGCCGTCTGCATCTCCGGCGTCGTCGGACCTTTCGCCCCTCCTTCCTTCCGCCGCGTCCGCCATGGCCCCGAAGACCGACAAGGCGAAGGCGGAGAAGGCCAAGAGGGAGAAGTCGGAGCAAGCGGCGAAGCTCGCCGCGTACCGGAAGAAGCACCTCGTCTTCCCGCCGAAGCTCGGCGTGCGGGAGCTCTGGAACAAGTATTACTTGTTCTTGGCCAAGGACACCAAGGCGCACCCCCGCACACGAGCCTATCCGGCCGCCGCCAAGGACGAATATCCCGGCGGGTACTACTTCTTCGCAGCCTTTTTTCATTGTGGTCTCTGTCCTCCTTTCTCAAACTTCTTCTGCGACATTATGAACACATACGGCCTCCATCTGCTTGACTTCACCCCCAACGCCATCCTCACCATGGCGGTTTTCGCACACATGTGCGAAAACTTCATAGGAGTACACCCAAACGTAGCGCTTTTTAGGCACTTCTTCACTCCTAGAGCAGAGGCCGACGCCCCCCTCTCCGGAGGAATTTCTTGGGTTTTCCGTCTGAATAAGAAGGGATCCTACTTGCCGGGGGAGCTCCGCGGCAAGTGGGAGGAGTGGCGCGCGGAGTGGTGCTGGATCGTTGAAGATGCGCCGCAGTCCTTCACCACGCCGCGCACAACACCCATCGTGCGCGGCAGGGATTGGAGCGAGCTGGACTCGGACGACATCAAACTCGACATCGCCCTCGTCCGGATTCTTCGTCTTCGGATGGCCAAGCTGTCAGTTGCAGAGGTGGGCGCAGATTTCCTCCGCCGGCGCATCGCCCCTCTCCAAGACCGGAAGAGGCCGGCCTGGGAGTACGACGGCCCGGCAGACATAATGAGGCTGCGCCCCGGGCTCAACTTCAACTTCACCACGCTGGAGCTGAAGGGGATGGTCCGGGAACTCTTCAAGTACGACCCAGCACACCCTGAGTGGTTCAGACCTCCCCGGGAAGTGGTGCCGCTCTGCAACAACATCGTCCGGGACCGCATCCTCGCCATGATGCCCATGTGTGACTCGCACGGCGTGGACCGCACGTGGATCGCTCCCAAGCCTATCGACGTCCTCAACTTCTACGACAACCTCGCAGAGGTGGCGAAGAACAAGAACGACCTCAAGGAGCACACGCGGGACACCACCGACCAGGAGATCGCCTACATAGCTTCTCGGGCTGAAGAGGCCGCCGCAGCCGCGGCGGCAGGAATTTTTGGATACACGCCTGAAGAGGCGGAGGTTGCGGACGCGTCCACCCAGGCGGAGGAGGCGGAGATCCGCAGATTGCTGCAGCTCCCTCCCGACGCGCTCGCCGGGGTCCCCTCGCTGAGGCACTCCGGGATCCACGGGATCGTGGCCGAGGCCGCGGCAATGGAGGGTGCCGCCGGAGGGAGCAGAGGCGCCGCGAGGGGCGGAGGCGCCAAGGGAAAGGGGGCCGCAGCGCAGGACGCTGGGCCCAGTGAGCCGGCCGGGGAAGAGGAGGAGGAGGAGGAGGCCGAGGGCTCCGGCGGATCCACGGAGCTCTGCGCCGACGACCTCTCCTCGTCGGAGAGCTCCCCGCCCCCGGCAAGCCCGAGGCAGTCCCCACCGAAGCGTCTCCGCAAGACGGCGACGGGGGAGAGGGCGCAGGCCCCCCGGCAACAGCCAGCTCGCCGGGCAGCTCCCCGGGGGAGCCAGGCCGCGCCAAGGCCGACCGGCGCACCAGCCACAGCAGAGGCGGACCGCGCGCGGACCACGACGGAGGCGCCTCGCAGGCCGGCGCCGAGCCGGCAGGGGTCTTCTCGGAGCGGAGCAGCGGCTCCGCCCGCTCCTCGGGCGCCGGCTACCACAGGGGCTGGGTCTTCGCAGCCCCCAGCCCCGGTGAGCACCAAGCGCGCGAGGGAGTCTTCGTCTTCCGCTCCTCGCGCCGACGCGCCCACGGTGGAGTACGATTTCTCCGCCCTGAGCGAGGATGACGAGGAGGACCAGGAGTAAGGATCCAGGACCTTATATCTTCTCGATTTTTGTCTTGGTTTTTTTTGTTGATGCTGACTCTGTTCATTGCTCTGATTTCAGGACCTTGACTCAGCGCGCGGCGAAGAAGGACAGGGCGCCTGTAGTCGAGGCCGCGGAAGACTCAGCCGCCGCGGCAACAGGAGGTGTGCCGGAGCCGAGCCTGCCGGACCCGAGCGCTGCTCCGAGGAGCAGCCCCCAGCGCAGCCCGCAGCGCCGCCCCCAGCGTAAGTCTGGGGTTTACTCTTTCGCTTATCGGGGTACGCCTGAGGATTGGTCTTGTCTTCATATCTTGATGTTTCTTGTCTTGTTTTGTGCAGAGGTGGAGCCACGGCGGGAAGAGCGCCCGGAGACTGTCGTCGATGAGCCGCAGGCCCCGCCGTCCCCGCCAAGGCAGAACTCTCCGGCAAGGGAGAGTGCTCCGCCAAGGGCGGGTACTCCGCCAAGGCAGAGTACCCCGCCAAGGGCGAGCAGCCCGGCGAGGGTGGCCACTCCGCCAAGGCCGAGCTCCCCGACGAGGAAGCCCGCCGCCGAGGACGTCCGCCAAGGTATGTTCTGTAGTTTGTCTTCTTGGCTTTGCCTCTTTTTGGATATTTGCTTGAATCTTGAACTTCTTTTTTTCTTCTTCTTCTTTTTAGATCTTCCTCCTCCCGAGCCCATGGAGACGGAGGTTATCAACCTCGAGGAGGAGGGCGCGCAGGGCGGCGGCGGTGACGTCCCTGCCACCGAGGAGATGGCCGAGGCCGCCGAGCCGGCCGCGCAGGAGACTGCTCCGGCTGCGGACGCAGCGGTCGGGGAGGGGGACGGCGACCGCACCGCCGGCCCGGAGGCGGCGGGAGCATCGGATGCTGCACCGGCCACCGGCCCCTCCGCCAACAAGGAGCAGGGGTACTATCTTGAGGCCCCCAACGTCGTCTTCATCCAGATGCCTTGGGGGTCTTCATCGCGAGCTCCCGCGGAGGGCGAGGCGTTCGACGGAGAAGTCCTCGCCTCCGCGGGTCTGAAAATCGTCGAGGCGCCCGGCGGGAGCGAGGGGCCCGAGGAGGAGAAGCTGCTCCACCAACTCCTGGCCCTTTACCGGGCCAGGCAGGCGAAGCTCGCCTCCCGGGAGGCCCTTGCCGCCAAGGCCGCCGCAGAAATGGAGAAGCGCGCGGCGGAGCTCAGCGCCGCCAACCAGGCGGCCCTCCGCGAGGTGGCGGAGGAGCGCGAGCGTCTCGCCGGCGAGTACCAGGAGTGGGTGCTCGAGAAGGCTGAAGCTGAAGAACAGCAGCGGCTCGCCGGGGTGGAGATGTCCCGGCGAGAGGGAGAGCTCGCGCAGCGGAAGGTCGAGCTCGACTCCCATGAGGAGGACCTTGCCGCTCGCGAGGCAGCCCTTGGCGGGGAGTTGAAGGAGGCGAAAGCCGCCGCGGTTGCCGCGGAAGACGCCAAGAAGGAGCTTGCCGCCAAGGTTGTTCAGCTGGAGAAGGCGCTGAAGGTGAGCGCGGAGAAGGTTGCCGCGCTCATCACGGAGCGCGAGAAGGACGCCCACACAAACTCCGAGCTTCAGGTGAGTCTCTCCAAGAGGGGCGACGAGTTGAAGGCCGCCAAGGACTCCATCGAGGACTTGGAGCTGAAGGTCACCACTCTGAAGGATTCACTCGACGCTGCCCGGGCTCAGGAGAACAAGCTGAAGGAGGAGCTCCGCAAGGAGCGGACCTTGGTGGACAGCGTCAACAAAGCATCCGAGCTCTTCCGCCAGACCATTGAGGTATGGACCGAAGACTTGGTTTCTTCTACGTCCAACATTGACCAGGAGCTGCTGGCGCTGAAGGTTGAACATCTCATCTACTCGCCGGATCCGGACCTCCCACACAGCGCCAAGCTCAGCCTCTTCTTCAGAGGGATCGCGCCGGCCCTTACAGGTCTCCGGAACCGAATCCCCGCGCAGCTGGCCGAGGAGTCGCGCCTGCTCTGCGCGGGAACTCTGGAGCGGGTGCTGACGAAGATCGTGTACCGCAACCCGGGGATCAATCTCACCAACGTTCTTCGTAGCTTGCCGGGTGATGCAGACACGGAGGCCCTGAAGGAGCAGGTCGCCCACATCATCGCCAAGGTGGCTAAGCTTGGCAGGAAGGAGGGCGACCGCGTAGATTAGGGCTCCGTTATCTTTATCTTTTTGTTGCTGCACATTATGTCATGAACTCATTAGTCCATCGCGACAAGTTATCCTTTGTAAGATATTTACTTTATTTTGATCAATCAGTGCAATGTTATCCTCCTTGTCTTAATCCTTGACTTTGTATGTTTTTCACCCTACGCTCCCGGGGAGCTTGCCGGCAAGGGGCCTTTGCCGCGAGCGCTGAGTGCTGGACTCTGAGCAGCCTGCTGGCCAAGGTCTTCGCCGGCAAGCAACCTTGCCGCAGCTAGTCGCAACACACTTAGCTTGCTGAGCGTACTCGGAAACGAAGCAAGGGCGCGACACTCGTCGCAGCTCACTTAAATCGTTGAGCGAACTCGAAAACAAGATAAGGGTGCGGCAAGCTACGGGTAGGTTCCTCCGCGCACAGGTTTTCCATACAAAGTGTGACTGTTCAAGGAAGACAACTAAAATTTAAAATTTGAACTGGTCAAATTCTAACAACTTATCTTTCATAAATTGCTTGCTTATATTGCTTGCTCTCCGGTAAGGCTTCTCTTTCTTGAACAGCACTTGGTTCCTCCTCCACCTCCTTCCCCCCCGGCAAACTTGTGCGCGAGGAACGTTCCTTCTGTTTAAGAGGAAAGAAAAGGGAGAGGGAAACAAGCATATGGCCTTTCGGCGTGCTAGTGCTTACCGTATATCTGAGTGTTGCACCAAATGCCAAACAGAACATGCAAATAGCAAAGAGAAGCATGCAAAAGGCAATCGGTGCGAAAAACACAAAAACTTTACTGATGCACGGGGTCTGCGCCCGGCTTTGTACAAAGGGTTACATGCAACAGCGGCAAATCTTGTACAAAAGGTGGTTGCCGGAGCGGATCACGGCAACTGCGCCTTATGGGTGAAACTTGCGAAGATGCTCTATGTTCCAGGAGTAGCTCACCGGTAAGCCTTCTTCGGTCTCGAGGCGGACAGCGCCGGGCCTCGTGACTTGTCTCACCCGATAAGGGCCTTCCCACTTCGGCGTCAACTTGTTGGAATTCTTGGCGGACTGAACACGCCGAAGAACAAGGTCGCCTTCCTCGAGACTCCTGGCCTTGACCTTGCGGCTATGGTAGCGGCGCAAGGCTTGCTGGTATCGAGCAGCTCGTACAGCAGCCTGGAGACGTCCCTCCTCGAGGAGCAATGCGTCATCTTGCCGCAGTTGCTCTTGCTCGAGCTCATCGTAAGCGAGCACTCGAGGAGATCCGTATACGAGTTCCGTGGGGAGAACTGCCTCTGCTCCATAGACTAGAGCAAAGGGTGTCTGTCCGGTGGCTCGACTTGGTGTCGTTCTGATTGACCAAAGAGCCGCCGGTAGCTCCTCTATCCAATTTCTTCCGCACTTGCGCAGCCTGTCAAAGGTCCTTGTCTTGAGTCCGCGCAGCACTTCAGCATTTGCCCTTTCCGCTTGACCGTTGCTCCTCGGGTGAGCAACAGAAGCGAAACAGACCTTGGCGCCAAGGTCTTGGACGTACTGCATGAAGGTGCGACTAGTGAATTGTGTACCGTTGTCGGTGATGATCCTGTTAGGGATCCCGAAACGGCAAACAATCGACCTGAAGAACCTGACTGCTGACTGTGCTGTCACCTTCCTCACCGGCTCCACTTCTGGCCACTTTGTGAACTTGTCGATTGCAACGTACAAGTACTCAAAGCCCCCGACAGCACGAGGGAAAGGGCCGAGGATATCGAGCCCCCAGACCGAGAAGGGCCATGACAAAGGGATTGTTTGGAGAGCTTGAGCTGGCTGATGGATCTGCTTCGCATGGAACTGGCACGCTTCACACTTGGTTACTAGTGCAGTTGCATCCTGGAGGGCTTCTTGCCAAAAGAACCCTTGCCGGAAAGCTTTCCCGGCAAGCGCCCTAGCGCCAATGTGGTGGCCGCATATGCCTCCGTGTATTTCCGCCAACAGCTTCTGTCCATCTTCTCTGGAGACGCACTTCAACCTGACACCATTGAGTCTTCTTTTGTACAACTCGTTATCCACGAACTGGTACATACTTGACTGCCTGGTTATCTTCTCTATCTCTTGAGGGTCGTCGGGAAGTTCTCCAGTTTGAAGGAAACGGACGATTTGCTGCGCCCATGCCGGAGCCCGAGGCTCGACGGCAAGGACTAAAGGCTCGAGGGCCGCTAAGGGAACCTCAGCTTCTACGGCAAGGACCTCTGGTTCTGCCGGAGCTGACGGTCCCCCGGCAAGCTCGCCGGGGCGAGGCTTGCCGGGAACGCTTGCTTCAACTGTACAAGCCCGAGGACTTGCAGGAGCAAACTGTTCCTCAGCGTTCTGGTTGTTGATCTTGGGGACCTTGGCGGCGGTTTCAGGAAGATCCGCCGGCAAGTAGTCGTCGGAGACCAACTTTCTCTTCTTGGACTGCCCAATTGATGGTGTAACGGATGGTTGAGTCAGCTTGAGCAAGAAGGTCCCTGGTTCCACAGGTAACTTCATCGAAGCGCACTTTGAAAGGCCGTCTGCAATTTCATTTTGAGCTCTCGGGACGTGCTCCATCTGCAAACCTTCAAAATGCTCTTCAAGCTTTCTCACTTCATCGACATAGGCTTCCATCAAAGGGCTCTGATAGCTCTTGTTAACCTGTCGGACCACCAACTGAGAATCTCCCCGCACAATCAGCTTCCTGATCCCAAGTTCGGCCGCAATCCTGAGGCCGGCAAGCAAGCCTTCATATTCAGCAGTGTTGTTTGTCGCTTGCTCCCTGGGAAAGTGCATCTGGATAACATATTTGAGGTGCTCTCCGGTGGGCGCGATGAGTACCACGCCAGCACCGGCGCCTTGCAGCGAGAAGGCACCGTCAAAATACATCACCCATTCACTTGTCGCTTCTTGTACGGGTGTGCTTGTTTCTTGAACTTCCTCGTCGGGCGTTGGGGTCCACTCAGCTATGAATTCTGCCAAAGCTCGGCTCTGTATGGTCGAAGTACTTTCAAACTTGAGCCCAAAGCTTGACAGCTCCAGTGCCCACTCAACGATCCTGCCTGCTGCTTCTGGGTTGTGCAATATCCTCTTCAGCGGAAAGCGAGTGACCACTGTTATCTCATGGGCTTGGAAGTAATGGCGCAGCTTTCTCGAGGCCATGAGGAGGCCGAAAAGCAATTTTTGCACACCAGAGTATCTTGATCTAGCCCCCTGGAGAAGGGAACTTACAAAATACACTGGGCGCTGCACCATCTTCTTCCGCACCTCATCCTGTTCCTGCGTAGAGTCTTCCTTGTCGGGGCCAGAGCTTGTCGGGACAGCCCCCTGCTTGTCGCTGGATTCGCTTGCTGGTGATGTTGACTCCTCGTCGGACTCCCTCTCCGCTACTAACGCAGCACTAACCACCTGGTTGGTTGCCGCTAAGTATAGCAACAACTTTTCCTGTGGTCTAGGTGCGACAAGTATAGGAGTGGAGGACAGGTACCGTTTCAAATCCTGCAACGCCGCCTCCGCTTCCGGAGTCCACTTCATGGGACCTGCCTTCTTCAAGATTTTGAAGAAAGGTAGGGCGCGTTCTGCAGACTTTGAAATGAACCTACTGAGGGCAGCCACACAACCTGCAAGCCTCCTGACATCCTTGACGCGCTTTGGGGCCTGTATCTGCTCAATGGCTTTAATCTTGTCGGGGTTGGCTTCAATCCCCCTCTGCGATACAAAGAACCCGAGAAGCTTGCCGGAGGGGACTCCAAAGACGCACTTCTCGGGATTCAACTTGAGCTGTATCCTGCGCAGGTTCTGAAACGTCTCTTCTAAATCTTGGATCAGGGTTTCCTTGCTCTTGCTCTTCACCACGATATCATCCATGTAAGCCTCTACATTTCTGTGGATCTGTGGCTCAAAAGCAGTGTATACTACCCTTGCAAAGGTTGAGCCTGCATTTTTCAACCCAAACGGCATGCGTATGAAGCAATAAGTGCCACATGGGGTGATAAATGCAGTCTTCTCTTCATCTTCCTTGGCCATGAAAATTTGATGATAGCCTGAGTATGCATCAAGAAAACAGAGTAGCTCACATCCGGCAGTGGAGTCAACGATCTGGTCAATGCGCGGCAAAGGGAATGGGTCCTTGGGACATGCTTTATTCACATCGGTGAAGTCTATACACAGTCTCCACTTCCCGTTGGCCTTGCGCACGACGACTGGGTTTGCCAGCCACGTCGGATGGATCACACCTCTAACTAGGCCTGCTGCCTCTAGCTTCTTGATTTCTTCGTTGATGAACTCTTGGCGCTCCACGGCTTGCTTCCTCACTTTCTGCTTGATGGGCCGCGCACGAGGACAGACAGCAAGCTTGTGCTCAATCACCTTCCTGGGAACACCGGGGATGTCAGATGGTTGCCAGGCAAACACATCGACATTCGCCCGCAGGAAGGCAACGAGCGCGCTTTCCTATTTGCTGTCAAGGGTGGCACTGATGGTGAAGGTACCACCAGTGCCGTCCTCCTTTGCGGACACTTTCTTGGTTGCCGGAGGGGCAGCCATTCCTTTCTTACTCTTGCCGGTGGAGCTCGATGGAACGTCCTCGACGGCAGCGCAGCACTCCGAGGAGGTGCGGTTGCCGGAGTGGGTCCCAGAGCACTTGCCGGACTTGGTCTTCGTCTTCTTCCCCCCGGGAGCTTCAGCGGCAAGAGTATCCTTCTCGGCCGCGGCTGCCGCATCCCGGTAGATCTTGTCGGCGCAGATAAGCGCATCCTTCTTGTCGCTATGGACAGTGATGACGCTTATCGGCCCCGGCATCTTCAGTACGTTGTAGGCATAATGGGAAGCTGCCATGAACTTGGCGAGGGCAGGACGGCCGAGTATTCCATTATAGGGTAACGGAATATCGGCGACGTCGAAAGTGATGCGCTCAGTCCTGAAGTTGAGCTCCCCGCCAAAGGTCACCGGCAGAGTGATCTTTCCCTTGGGCTTGCTCCTTCCCGGGTTGATTCCTTGGAATGAACCGGTTTCTTCGAGCTCGCTATCTGGAATCTGGAGTTTCTTGATCACAGCAGAGGAGATCAAGTTCAGCCCGGCCCCGCCGTCAACCAACATTTTGGTGACCTTGAGGTTGCGGATGGTGGGAGAAACCAGCATCGGCAAGCACCCGACCGCAGTGGTGCGGTCAGGGTGATCCTCAAGGTCAAAAACGATGGGCGTGCTGGACCATTTGAGGAGCCTGCGCGACTCCACGGGCGGCTCCGCTGCGTTCACCTCATGCACCCACTGCTTGAGTTGGCGGTGAGAGGTGTGCAGAGAGGCGCCACCGTCGACGCACAGGACCTCCGTGGCCTTCTGGAACTCCTGCTCGCTGTTCTCCTCGTCTTCCATGTCTTCATCGTCGTCTTCTTCGTCCTGGTCGCGGCCCCGGGGAGGTCGATCTCCTTGCCGCTGCTTGGCCTTGCCGCGGCGTCCTCCCCGGCCATTGAACGGCCGCTTCTTGCTTGACTCCTCCCCGCCACCTTGGGCCTTCTCCTTGTCGCGCCTCTCGTACTCAGCCTTCTGCTGCTCGACGAGGTACTCGACGCGCTTGCAGTTGGAGAGATCGTGACCCTTGGTGCGGTGGATCTTACAGTATTGCTTGTCGGAGCTGCCCGGCTTGTCGGCCGCCGCTGCAGGGGCAGGCTCCTTGCCGGAGCCGCCAGCCTGCGCTTGCTTGGCGGGGGCCTCCTTGCCGGACTTCTCAACGGCAAGCACCTCCTTCTTGTCCTTCCTTCTGTTATTCCGCCGCCGGCTCTTCTTTGCCGGGGCGGCGTCGTCGCTGTCGCTTCCTCCTGCGCCAGCATCCTCCCCGGGGAGTCTCCTCCCCTCTTCTGCGCGTGCGCACTTGTCAGCCAGAGCATAGAGCTCGCTGACATCCCGAATCTTCGTCATCGCCATCTCTTCACGCATGCGGCGGTTACGCACGTTCTGATGGAACGCGCTGATAACCGCGGCAGGGTGGACATCAGGGATGTTGTGCTGCACACGGCTGAAGCGTTGGATGTATTTGCGCAGGGTTTCGCCTTCCTTCTGGGCCAAGATGTGGAGATCGCTCTCCTGGCCGTGGGGTTTGTGGCCGCCGGTGAAGGCGCCAACAAACTGGTGGCAATGGTCGGCCCAAGAAGAGATGGAACCTTCCGGCAAGTGCATGAGCCACGAACGGACGTTCGGCTTTAGCACGAGCGGGAAGTAATTCGCCAAGATCTTCTCGTCGCGCCCCCCGGCAGCTTGCACTGCGATGGTGTAGACGCTGAGGAATTCCGAGGGGTGCGTCTTGCCGTCGTACTTCTCCGGTACGTCGGGCTTAAAATTCTTCATGCTGGGCCACTGGACGCGCCGCAGCTCACGGGTGAACGCAGGGCAGCCTGCCGCGTACGGCAAGTCGCCTGGCTCACCGGGCGCGTGCGCGTCGACAGTGTTTCCAGCTCTCTTGTCTGATTGTCGCCGAGCTTCTCGGCGGCGCTCGATTGTGGTCCGAGCGTCTTCTTCTCGCCGGTCGTCGAGGACCTGGCGCTGGTCCCGACGGGCCCGCGGGTCCGACGAGGCTGTGGAGCCGTCGTCGGCGTTGTTCCGGCGGGGCGGCGTCTTTTGCTTCTGCGGCGGGGAGTGCACGCTTGTCGCACCCCCGGCAGTCTTGTCCCCGTCAGGCTTCGTCTTCTCAGCTTGCCGCGGCCGTGAGGTCGACGGCTGCTGTGGAGAATCGTTGTTGGCGAAGCCTATCAGGCTCCGGACGGTGGCCCTCCATTCTTCGGCCTTGTCGGCCGCTGGAGGAAAGTCGAGGAGCAGTTGCGCCCTTGCGAGCGCTTCCGCTGGAGTGGAGGGGAACGCGGGCGAGCGGTGAGAGGAGCGGGATACGCTCGGACTTCTAACAACGTTAGAAGGAGCGGGGTCCCGCGCCGGCGCCTTCGCTTTGCTTGTGCCCGGACGGGGGTCCGGGGCGTCCCGCGAGCCTCCGGTTTGGCCTTGCCCCAGCAAGCGGATACCACCTCCCGTGGTATGGCGCTGCTGGGTCGCCGTGTGCTGAGATGGACGCGGCGCGTCCACGGAGACCGAGGTTCGGTCGTCCGTCCTGTTCTTGGATCTGGTGGCGCCGTGAGTGTCCTCGCCGGCGACCACCCTTCCGACGGCATCTCCCCCGCCCACCGTTGGCTCCGGTGGCGGCGGGTGAGACGCAGACGGGCCTCCGACCTCCGAAGCCTTCTTCTTCGGGGCCATGGAGTTGTCGCTGGTGAAGTTGCTGATGAAGCTGGAGAGGTTGATGAAGAATGCGCCCGCGCGAACGCCGGATCAGGTTCGCACAACCTCGACGCCCCCTACCTGGCGCGCCAAAGATGTCGGGGGAAACTGTCCGCCACGAACACCTATGGGACCGGAGCCCCTTGTCTGTGCGGTACGAGGGCGGAGGGAGCACAAAGAGCAGATCGTAGCGAGCACGCGGACAGTTTTACCCAGGTTCGGGCCGCGGTAGACGCGTAAAACCCTACTCCTGCTTGGTTGTGTATTGAGTTTGAGCGCTCGGGAGCTTGAAGAAGCAGCTACACCAAGCGCGAGAGTGATCTAGGTTCCGAACCCCCTCCACGTTGTGCATGGGCCTCCTTTTATAGTGTAAGGGGTCACCGACAGGTGTCAACATAGGAGAAAAGTGGTAAAAACGTAAAAGAGGTGGTAGTTGTAACAGTGCGGGAACAGTGGAGCTACAGTGCGGAACAGTGGTCTATACCTACTTTAACAGTGGGGGACAAGGGCATTCAATGCCCGTCGCCGTCGACCCCAAAAGCTCCCGCCCTTGCGTCTCCGTCCGCCACGGCGATGGATCCACCACCGTGGAGTGCCACCGTGTCCCCCTAGGCTGCACAGCCATCCGCCACGCGTCCCTGGATAGGCCCCAGAGCGACGCGTGGGCCGATGAGCTGGAGCGCGGGCACACAGCGCGGCCTTCCCGGCAAGCACCTTGCCGGGGCCTTGATCTTGCCGGGCCCGGGAGCTTGCCGCTCCCCGGGCCCTTGCCGGGTCTTCTATGATGGAATCTTCTAGTCTCCCTGGCAAGCTCCTCTTGCCAGGGCCTTGTGCTAGTGAGGTAATCTTGAGCCTGGTACGGCCTTCCCGGCAAGCTCCTCTTGCCGGGGTCTCGATCTTATGTCTTGCATACTTTGTTTTTGAATGGTTTGATAAGGAGCAGGAAGGTCTCCGGCGAGCACGCGGTAAACCCTGCCGCGGGAAGCTGCAACTGCCCGTGCACAAGTTGGGGTACTGAGGTACCCCTACCTTAGTACACCGACACAATGTGAAGCTATCACTAGGCATGATATGAATATATAATTTCAACTTCATTGCGTTCAATTTATTCAAAAATTTACTCATAGGATATAAGTGAAGAACGAGAGCAAATGACAAACTACTCCAAACAAATATAAGGGAAGATCATGCGAGTAGTTAAGTAAACGGATAGCTATATGAGGACTCTCTCTCTCATTTAAATCTTTTAGATCTAAGCATTTTATTCAAACAACAAACAAAACAAAACAAAATGACATTCCGAGAATATCACAACTCATGTGAAGAAGCAAAAACTTAGGCTCAACCAATACTAACCGATAATTATTGAAGAATAAAGGTGGGATGCCTACCGGGGCATCCCCAAGCTTAGATGCTTGAGACTTCTTGGAATACTAACTTGGGATGCCTTGGGCATCCCCAAGCTTGAGATTTTTTGTCTCCTTAATTCCTTTTATATCGCGGTTTCCCTAAACTTAAAAACTCCATCCACACAAAACTCAACAAGAACTCGTGAGATAAGTTAGTATAAATCAATGCAAAACCTTATCATCCTCTACTGTAGAAAATCACTGAAATTATAATTTAACATTGCATCCTAAATGCCTCTGCATATTTAATACTCCTATCCTTAAATAGAATCATTAAACACGCAAACATATGCAAACAATGCAAACATAATAGCAATATGTCAAAACAGTATAGTCTGTAAGGAATGCAAGAGGATCCATACTTCCCTAACTCAAAAAATTCTGAAATTTTAACATGCTGTAGGAAATTTATCATGGCTTGCTGTGCAAAAGGTTTCAACATTTTACCACATTCTGACTTTTCTCAGGAATTTTCGCAACATCGATGAACTTTCTGTTTTCAGACAACAACATATAGACTTGCAAAATAAGCATGGCAAAGGCTATACTTGACACTTTTATTGAAATAAAAGATACAAAACATTATTCTAAATACTATCAGGCAAATCCTAACAAAATAAAATGACGCTCCAAGCAAAACTCATATCATGTGACGACTAAAAATATAGCTTTAAGTGAGGTTACCGATAATGTTGGAGACGAAAGAGGGGATGCCTTCCGGGGCATCCCCAAGCTTAGTTGCTTGTGTATTCCTTGAATATTTCCTTAGGGTGCCTTGGGCATCCCCAACCTTAGGTTCTTGCCGCTCCTTATTCTCCTCATATCGATATCTCACCCAAACTTTAAAACTTGAATCACACGAAACTTAACGGAACTTCGTGAGATGGGTTAGTATGATAAAACAAATCATTCACTTTGGTACTGTCAAAGACAAGATTCATAATTGTTTCCACACAATTCCAACTATATCATATCATTTCTACAATTTATATTGATCAATATAAGCCATAAAAACTAGAAAACAAGCAAACTATGCATTGAAAACAGAATCTGTCAAAAACAGAATAGTCTGTAATGATCTGGATAACCACCATACTTATTCAACTCTAAAAATTCTGAAAAATTAGGAAAACGTAGGAAATTTGTATACCAATCATGTGTCAAAATTTCATCTAGTTATCATGTTCCAGTGATTTATTGAATTTTCTGCACTGGAAGCAAAACTTTCTGTTTTTGCACATAATCAAATCAACTATCATCCACACTATCCCAAAGGCTTTACTTGGCACTTTATTGAAACAAAACATGTAAACTATGATTACTACAGTAGCATAATCATGTGAACACACTAAAACAGTAGGGGTAAGTGTTGGTTTGTCTCCCAACAAGCGCTTTTCTTTAATGCCTTTTAGCTAGGCATGATGAGTTCAATGCTACTCGCATAAAAGATAAGGATTGAAACATAAAGAGAGCATCATGAATCATAAGTTCCTCTCTCATAATAATTTTTAGTAGCATCATGAATAGATTCATCAATATAACCATCACATAAAGCATTCTTTTCATAACCCACAAGCAAAGTATTTTGATTACTCTCCACATAAGCAATTTCATTCTCATTAATAATAGTGGGAGTGTCATATGAAACTCGAATATTATAAATTGTTTCCACATTAAGAGAGTAATGTTCAGTAAAAGGGCATTCAAAATTATGACAATAGTTATCACTACTTTTTACAACATAAGTATCATCACAATAATCATCATAAGTAGGAGGCATGCAATCATCATAGCAAATTTGATCATTAAAAGTAGGGGGCTAAAAAGATCATCTTCATTAAGCATAGCATCCCCAAGCTTGGGACAAACATCAATTGCAAGAAATAAATTATCAAATATGTCATACTCATCAAACATAGCATCCCCAAGCTTGTAGCTTGGCATATCATAAGCATAATCACTCTCATCATTAATAGCATGAATAGCAACAACGGTATAATAATTGCTATCATCATAATTTCCCAAGTTGGTGCCAAAAAGATTTCCAACATTATAAGAAGTATCATTATCTTCCCAATCATAATCATCACAACAAGTAGTAGGCTGTAACATCCCAAATTTTCAATTTGGAATGTTATATATAGATCATATTGCATTGCAAATTTTATTGCATTTTGTGCGTGGCGATCCTCGAAAATTCTACACAACTCAAGGACCTACGGAGAGAGTTGGGAATTCTACCGTTTTCGTATTTGAGTTTTTCTCGAATACCGGTACGAGGATCATGTTGATTTTAATTATTTTTCTCTCCCTAAAAATATTTCTAAATAAAATATACGAGCGGAGATAAAATGACTTCTCCAAAATAAAAGAAATATTGGAGGAAAAAAATTAAAATCACTTTGGTTTTTATTCGGATTTATTTGCGATTTTATTTGCATAGGAAAAAATGCGTGTTTTTCAAAATTGTATTAGGGTCCGAGAAAAATGTTCACTTTGTCCTAAATATTATTGGAGGACGGTGAAAATTTATTTCGGAATTTTTGGAGTCCGTTTAGTATTTCTTTCGTCAGTTTTCGTGCGTGAGGACTCGTTTAAAAAAAAGTGAACCGACCTTTGGGACGTAACCGACTAGGACTCTTCCTAGTCGGGCCCTTTATAAGCGCAGCCCGACCCCGCCGCCAGCCCAACTCACCGACTCAGCCCGCCCGCGCCGAAACCCTAGCCGCCACCGCCCCGCCGCCGCCGCCAGAGCCGCCGCCGCCCCGTGCCGCCGTCGCCGAAGACCACCGTCGCCGCCGTCTTGTTCAACAAGGTGGCCGCCGTCGGTTCTTTTTAAACCGATCTATTTTTTTCGGAACCCTAGATCAGTTTTTTTCAGATCGGTTCGTTTTTTTTGGTTTTAGTTAGTTTGCGGACGTTCGTTCGTACGTTCGTTTTAACGAACGCCGTCCGCCCGTTAGTTACAGACAGCGAACGTTCGTTCGTTAGCCTGTTCGTCAGTTTTCTTTTTCGGGGTTTTTATCCGCGATTATTTCGATTGCGATTTCTGCCCTGATCTTGTTTTTCGTTTTTTTTCGCTCAAGAGTCGGAATTAGGTGATTCAAAATCCCAGATCTTCGTCTCGACGCCCTCTTTCCGTTTAACCAACTTGAACAAGGTTTTGCTACTGTAAAATTTGACCCTAGATCAATCTAGTAAACGGATCTTGTTTCTTTCGCAGTTTGAGTTTCGTTGCCCTGTTTGATTTGATTCTTTTTGCAAACCGAAGTTCTTAAGTTAAACTTTCTGGTTAGATCTTCTTATTTGGAGTTTTGTTTGTGCATCTTTGCTTGATTGCTTATGTATGCTATTGTTTGCTTGCGATAGAATACCCGGACTGTGAAGCGTGCTACTACGAGTCTCTAGGTTTTGCGAATCATCAGCAAGGCAAGTAACACTTTGATCATACCCCTTTATTACCCAGTTTTTTATGCATTAGATCGAACCCTCACACATTGCATGAGTAGGATCTCTTAACTTGTGGGACTGGGAAGTAGATTGAGGTAGAACCTATTCCTGCATTACTTTCAAACCCTTGGGAGTTACTTCTACGCTATGCTTAGGTTATCATGCTATGCTCGTAGATGTGGTTTGGGTTTGAGTGAAATCCATGACAGATATGAGTTGTTAATTAATGGTTCAACTTAAGGCGGCTACTTGAATACACATCTGGGTGGATTGGTTGCAGGGCACCTAGAGAATCCAGTGTTGTCCTAGGAAATTCCGGGGTTCCATGTGATTGTCCTATGGAATGCCACCCAGGCTCAAAGGGATCATAAAACTATTCATGGTAGAAACTTCTGTGTGCAGCCATAATGTCATTATGGGCTCTGGCATAGTATGAGTAAGTTGTGTGAGCTCTTTTAGTGGTGGACTAGCAGATGTAGCGGAAAGTAGGTGTACCGGTCCACCCGGGGTAAAGAGTGAATGCTTCTGAAAGACTGTGTCTCGGTCATCCGTTTCTCAAACACCATGCAGTGCGAGAAATCCAACGGAGGAGATCGAGTCTTGTGGGGAAAAGTGCACAAACCTCTGCAGAGTGTACAAACTGATCATGATTAGCCGTGTCCCCAGTTATGGACAATCTTGAGTATCTAGTACTTGAATTATTGGTTGATCTCATCACTCTTAAATTAATTTGTTGGGTTAATGATTACTCTAATTGGGATTGAGTTGGAGGTACCTTCTCAATGATGTTTCAACTACCATGATAGTTAAAATAAAACTTATTCCTTTGTTGTAGGGAAAAATTGGCTTTATGCAAAAACTTTAACCTTAGAGCCTACACCAGCCAAATATGCATATAGTGTTAGCCTTTATAGTGTTACTTGCATTCTTCTGTGTTATCTTGCCAGCATATTCCATGTGCTGACCCGTTTCTGGCTGCAGCATGTTACGTTGCAGACTTTTCAGATGAGGAGTAAGACGTTCTAGGTCGTTTGTCATGCACTCAGCTATGCCGTTGGAGTTGATGGACTCACTTATCTTCCAACCCTTCCGCTGTTATTTTGTTAGATGGCCTTAAGCCATAGACTTTTGTAATAAGTTCTTTTTTGACACATTCGATGTAATAAGTGTGTGATTGCCACTCTGTTATAAATCCTTCAAGTACTATGTGTGTCAGCATTACTGATCCAGGGATGACACTGAAACACAGAGACTTTGGTCCATTCAGATCGTGGTCGCTACAAGATGGTATCAGAGCACACGCTGAATGTAGGACACGACCACTAAGATAAACCCTAGGTGACTCGTCTCTACTCATTTATGACTCCTCTCCATTTTCTACTCTTTAGGATGGTGGACCCAAGGAACAAGTTCACTCAACCAGATGAAGACACACATTTTGGACGACACTTGAAGGAAGTCACTAGGTACCTGAACATAGGAATACCAAGTTTCACCGGGACCTACACCGCCACTTTACCAGAAGAGGAGCAACGGAGTATTCAAGTTCTAATTCTCGGGAGAACCTTCGCACCATCCACTGAGTCAATAGAGTTTTCTTTTGATGCACCAACCTGGAGCCTAGGCAAGAGTATGGCAGCCCACATCACTATGGGAAGGATCGGAGAAGTCTACAAGCAGGAGCTGAAGGACACTATCTACCAGATTTGTGGATGCCGAGATGAGCGTTGGGACATGATCAGCACCCAGAAGGACAGGTCCATTGCAGCGTTCATCCAGGAGTTAAACCAGCACATTCGTCGACAGGAGCACCAGATGTGCGCAGGGATGATAGATTTGAAGAAGGCACTAACCAGAAACTTGGAGCTAGAAGAGGAACTCAAGTCTACACGTGACAAATACGAGAAGGAGATGATAATACTTGTGGAGAAGAATGATGATTTGACAAGGAAGCTAGGAGTATTCATGGGAGATGCAGCACCAGGAGGAGAAGAAGAGGAAGAAGAACCCAAGGAGATTTGTTCTGAAGACTACATCATCATCGACGACACGGATTCAGACCCCGATGATAGTGATGACGAATACTACGTAGATGAAGGTGGAGCAGACATCATGGAATCTCCACCGATCAAAATTTCTAGACGACCACCCTATGACTAGTAGTCCCCCCCCCACAAAGTAGTATTTAGAGCACTTTTGTAACGTTAGTTAGATCTTTGTAAGCCCTTGTTTGAAATTGATTGGTGTGATATGATTGTGTTTGTCTCATGTGCATATAGGTAGTGAATTTTCCCTTAGACCTCATTTCTATTCTAATCTCTTCCCTCTTCTCCCATCAGATGCCTCCGAGACGTGAGCCAGAATTTCTGTTTCCCCCTGAGCTCACTCAGTTGATCCAGCAGCAGAACACTTTGATGCAACTTCTTGTCCAAAACACTCAGAACAACCAGAACAACAACAACCCTGCACCACCACCACCCGTGGACAACCTGACACGTTTCTTAAGGTTGCAACCACCGGTGTTTGCTAGCAGCATTGAACCAATAGTTGCTGATGACTGGTTGCGCAAGATTGGAAGGGATTTGACCACCGCCAATTGCACGGATGTTGAGAAGGTGCGATTGGCCTCACATTAGTTGTCTGGACCAGCCGCAGCATGGTGGGAGAATTACACAACCACTTTCCCTATAGCCAATGTCACTTGGGATCAATTTCAGCAAGCTTTTCACACTGCCCATGTCTCAACTGGAGCTATGAGCATGAAGAAGCGAGAATTTCGCAACTTGCGCGAAGGAAATCGTACTGTGGCTCAATACGTAGATGAGTTTAGTACCCTATCTCGTTATGCCCCGGATGATGTGGCCACAGATGCCGCTAAGTAGGAAAGGTTTATGGAAGGGCTAAAGGATGAGATGAGCGTACAGTTGATGGTGGCAACCTTCAACAACTACCAGGAGTTGGTAGATAAGGCTCTTATGATTGAAGGGAAGCAGTAGCAGATTGAGAGCCGCAAGAGGAAGTATGGACAAGGAAGGAATAATTCTGGAGCCCAGTAGAAGCCCCGATTCACCCCGAATTCGGGAGGATACACCCATAACCATGGAAGCCACACCCACACTGGAGGAAGTTCTCACAAGCACAATGGCTCTAAAAATGGGAATGGGAATGGAGGCACTAATAATCAGAACCGCTCTATGATACGTCCCAAACGTATCTATAATTTCTGCTTGCTCCATGCATGTTTTGGGTGATATTTCTATGCTTTTGATACACTTTCATACACTTTTGATCATATTTGGACTAACCTATTAACTCAGTGCACCCCAGTGCCAGTTTCTGTTTTCTGCTATTTTTGTATTTCAGGTTTTCCCATTACTTAAATTACCAGAAAAATTCCGGGAAATATATATAAAAAATCAGTGCTCCAGAAGCTTCCATGCGCCAGAAGTGGGGCCAGAGGGGGGCCAGAGGGGCCCCAGGCGCCCTGATGGCGCGGCCCCACCCCTGGCCGCGCCGGGGGGCCGCCTGGGGGGCTCCCACCTCCTCTGGTGCCCTACTTGGCCTCATATTTATTCTCCCGTCACAGAAACCTTGATTCCAGAACCCTTTTCTCCAGAAGCAATTCCGATCTCCGCCGCCATCACCACCAAGTTTCGGGGGACCAGAATTCCTGTGCCGGCATCCTGCCGGGACGGGGAAGTGCCCCCGGATTCATCTCCATCGACGTTGCTTCCTCCCTCCATGATGTGGGAGTAGTTCCTCCTCGGGGCTGAGGTTTCTACCAGTAGCTATGTGGTCAATTCTCTCTCCCATGATGTGATCTTCGTTGTGATCATAGGCTATGTTAATCTAGGGTGATCCCATGATATTTCCCCTTCCTCTATGTATTGAATTGATGCACTCACTTGTCTTTATCTAGTATAATCCTCGAGACCAAGGTGACAGCAGTCTATTGGACATGGATTAGAAGAATATTTTCATGAGTGATTTCCTCTTTTGTGTGTTGATTGAAGATTGAGAGTCTCTTGGTGCTTGTCTTTGACTATCCTGGAGATATGTTGTGGTGATTGTGGTACTCTCTTTGGATGGCTGCGGTGACATTGGGAAATCCATAGATTGAGAACTACGAACTTTGAGGTGTGCTTTTGTAGCCCTACATAATTCTCGTCCTCTCTTGACCACAAAGGAATGACCTCCGAGTGCGTCTCCATTGCATGTTTTATGGGAAATATCATGTGATTAGACTATGTTAATGTTGTTGGGAGTTGCCACTAGTGAAAGTATGAAGCCTAGGCCTTGTTTCCACCATTGCAATACCATTTGTGCTCACGTTTACCACTTGTTTGCTTGCTGCATTTTTTATTACAGATTTATATTACTTTGCTTTGCCACTCCTATCATCCATATTTTACCATCTCTTCGCCGAACTAGTGCACCTATACAACTCCTAGTTGTATTAGGTGTGTTGGGGACACAAGAGACTTCTTGTATCTTAGTTGCAGGGTTGCTTGAGAGAGACCATCTTCAACCTCTACTTCCCTGAGTTCGATAAACCTTAGGTCATCCACTTGAGGGAAATTGCTGCTGTCCTACAAACCTCTGCGCTTGGAGGCCCAACATAGTCTGCAAGAATAGAAGCGTGTGTAGACATCAAGCTATTTCTGGCGCCGTTGCCGGGGAAGTAAGTGCTTGAAGGTATATCTTTAGATCTTGCAATTAAATCTTTTCATTTCTTGTTTTTAGTTTCACTAGTTATGTTTATGGAAAACCGCACTCTTGGTTCGCTGCTTGGGGAAGGCCGCTTTACCACACCCGTGGTAGAGAAGTTTCCTCCACCTACTGAATGTATCCCATTCCAAATACCACTTGGGATAATTGAAATAATTAGGAATGATTGTTATGATGGGACAGTCAATCCTAGTATTCATTTGTTGAAACTTACAGAACTTTGTGAGTTGTTTAAGATTTCAGGTTTGACAAGAGATGGAGTCATGAGGAAATTATTTGCCTTGTCACTGAAAGGAAAAGCATTGGAATGGTATAGGCTACTAGATGACTCTCACTTGCTGGATTGGGAAGAGATCCAGTCTCTCTTTTACTCCAAGATTTATCCTCTTCATGAAGTCCACGAGAATAGGAATTATGTTTATAATTTCTATCCTCATGACGGAGAGAGCATAGCTCAAGCTTGGGGGAGACTGAAAACGTTAATGCCAAAATGTCCTAACCATGGGCTCCCCAAAGATATGATTATTACTAATTTCTATGCGAGGCTCTCTCGACAGGATAAAGATTTGCTCGATGCTTCCTCTATGGGTTCTTTCACAAACGAAAAGATTGATGCTAAATGGGAACTCCTTGAAAGAATTCAACGCAACACTGAAGATTGGGAGATTGACAAAGGTAAAGAGTCAGGTATAATTTATGAGTATGATTGCATTAAGTCCTTTGTTGAAACTACAAGTTTTAATAAGTTTAGTGCTAAGTTTGGGCTTGATTCTCAACTCCTTGTTGATTTCCTCAAATCTTTTGCTTCACATCTTAATATGCCTAATGAGGATTGGATCAAGCATCATGAACCTTTTAAAGAGATTTGCAAAGAAAATGAAATTGTTCATGATGATTGCAACATGCATGATCCAATTCCTAAAAATGAAGTTTTATATAAGCATGTTAATTTTTTTGGAGTGGATAGACCTTGTGAAAGGCCTATGATTGAAGAAGAGAAGTATTGTAAGCAACATAAGCATGAAAGAACAATCACTTGGGTCAAAGATTTAAATGAAATTGCTAGAGAATTGTGTGACCTTTATCATTTTACTTGTGAACTTTGCTATATAGAGGGTCACTTTAATTTTCAATGCATGCACTTTCAAAACATAATTGTTAACCAGTTGTGTGATAACATGATCACCCCTGATCTTTATGTTGAGCTTATGTTATTTTTGATGTGTGAAGAGTTATCAGAAAAGACTTCTTGGCTAGATGTTAATGCCATAGGAATAAAAAACACTTTGCAAAATTGCCATCTCTATTGTGTTTTTAATTGCCATAAAAATGATTACATAAGTAAGATTAGAAAGGAGGGAACTTTACCAAAGTATAAAAATGTCTCTTATATTTCAGCTATTAAAAATGAGAGTTTCTCCCAAGTTTCCCCTATTGTTTCTAATGATAAACCAGGATATGCGGAGAAGCTTCATCTCCAACCACTCCCTCCTAAGGTGAAGAAGAAGAAGAGGAAGAGGAGGAGGAAGAGGAGCAAGAAGGAAGAAGAATGGGTATCAACCTGGCCTGAGCATATTCCTCCCATCAACTTTTATCCTAACGGTTGTAAGTTTAAAGAAGAAGGTGAAGTTTATTGCCTTAATTATCATCCTGATGATACGTCTGTAGGTACTATTGAAGATGATTTTGATTTTGATATGCATGTTACTTATTGTGATTGGGAAAATGATGATAATGCTACTTATGATCTTGAAAATCTTTTTGGTACCAACTCTGAAAGTGATGATATGGAAAGCTCTAAGCTTGGGGATGATAGGATTGCAAATCCTTTACCCACTAGTGATGTGATAATTGATAATTCTTTTGCTAGTAAGAATAAAGACAACATGTTTACAAATATAGTTGCTAGCAATGATAATGCTCTTCTCTACTATGATGATGTTATAACTCCAATCTATAGTGATTATAAAGGTACCTATGACATAAGGAGAAATTATCCTTATGAAACTTGTCATAATCATGGAGGGAATTACTCCCTTGTTGAACACAATCTTCCTAATACACAATTAATCTATAGTGTTCAAGTTGTTTATGATAGTCCTACTCCCACTATTACCAATGAGAAAGATTATGCTTATGTGGAGAGTAAGAGTACCTTTTTGCATGTGGATCATGGTAACAATGCTTTATGTGATGCTTATATTGTTGAGTTTATTCGTGATCCCACTGAAAATTATTATGAGAAGGGAACATATGCTTATAGATATTTCAGTAATATCAAGTTCCCTCTCTTTATGTTGAAGGTTTTGAAGCTGCACTTGTTTTGTCTTCCTATGCTTATTGCTTTGTGCTTCAATGAATTATTCTATTGCAATATTCCTATGCATAGGAAGCATGTTAGGCTTAAATGTGTTTGGTATTTGCTTCTTGATGCTCTCTTTTGTTCTTCAACTCTTATTCCTACGAGAGCATCATTAAAGTCTTAAGTCTATCTTTATGGCTATAAAGAAAGAGCTCTAGGGAGACAACCCTTGTTATCTTTGCTTTCAGTTTGTTCTTTCAGTTTTTAGTGGTCTTGATGTTTGTTACTACTGTAGCAACATCATTGTATCTTTATTTTTCAGCTTTGTGCCAAGTTTAGCCTCCGATTGCAAGAAAGTTCAAAAGTTGTGACGTGCTGTCCAGGAAACAGATTCTGTCCTTGGACAGAAAAATTCGTATAAAATCACCAGATCATCTTTTTGGTCTGAATATTTTCGACAGAGTGCTCTATACAATTGTCTTTCGGGCGTCTGTTCTGAGTTTTTTTATTAGAGTTGCAGAAGTGCCCCGAAAAAATCATTTACTACCTGCTGGTCTGTTTTTCACAGATTCTGTCCTGTTTTGCCTTTCCTTCATTTTGCAAACCTTGAGCTTGCTTTTTCTTTGCAAAAACCTTTTGGCAATCTTGAGAAACAGTAGACCTTCAAGAATATCCTTATTTCCAGCAAGGAACACTTATTTTATTATGGGTACTAACCTCGCTAATCAGATTATGATGAGTTATGTATGAAGGGAGTTTTCAAGTGTGCGAGGGAAGATGATAAAAAGATTCAGGAGTGTCAAACGCTCAAGCTTGGGGATGCCCCCATGCACCCCCAAGAAATATTCAAGAAGACTCAAGCGTCTAAGCTTGGGGATGCCCCCGTGCATCCCCTTCTCCATCAACATTATCAGTTCGTCTTTCGTTCCACTATATTTTTATCACTTCATGTGTTATGTGCTATGCTTGGAGCGTCTTGCTTTTAGTTTTCCTTTTCAGTTTTCTTTAGCTTTGCTTGCTTTTCATAACGAGTTGGAACTCAGCTTTCTTTGTGTGGGAGAGAAACACGCTCCACTTCAACCTAGAACATAACATAGAATTTTCATGTCTATCTTTGTTGTGTGTGTTCTAGGTCTTTCAATAGCTAATGTCATGCTTAGCTCTTAGTTTTCATGCTTATCTTTTTAAAGAGCTTTTGTTTAGTTGGTCGCTGGAACTCTCTTTAGTATCATGCTTATCTTGTTAAGAGAGTTGGCTTCTGTTGCACTGATCGATATGTCCATGATAAAAATGCTACGTGCATAATGGTGCTTAGTAGTTCATGTTTTCTTATGGTTAATCTCAAATAGCTGGGGGGTTCCCAATGTGTTATTGGAGTACCAACATGATTTGTTTGCCTATGATGTGGTATGGTTTGGTGATATCTTCCTTCAAGAATTTATTTTGATTGACTTGGCGTATGCTCACGCATATTTAAGACTGTAAAGAAAGTCTGTCAAGCCTTGATGATCTTTTATTTCTGAGTAGCAATATAACTTCCATGCCTGATTCAATGTTGCTTTGTCGCTCTGCATGATTATGACCGTCATTGCTCTCTTAGTTGGTTGCTCCCAGTCTTTTACTAACCTCCACCTGTACTAAGCGGACTGACTGCTTGTGCATCCAAAATCCTTTAAACCAGTTATGCCATATGAGTCCACCATACCTTCCTATACATGGTATTTACCTGCCATTCCTAACGAAGACTTTCATGTACCATCTCGAAATTATTCAAAAAAGCATTCCTATTTTGTGCCTCTGTTTTAGCTCATGAGGAAGTAGTAGTTAATTCATGATCTTTTTAAGTTGGACAAGCTTGACCCCGGGATTGCATGTCTAATGTGCAAACCCATAATACGAGAAGGAACTGGCATAGAGTGCGCCCAGCTCATTAAAAAATTATACAACAAACAAACCCTCCTTCACGCTTTGTTCATGAGAAATCAGAAAACTTTGGCAGTGATAAACAAAGGAGATTAAGAGGATGTGATCGTCCTCATTCGGGAGCCGTTCCTCGAAACTTGTCCAGCTCGAGAAGTAATTGAGTTATCTGCTAGCATTCGTTGACGAAATATGCATAATCTAAAAAAATAATTATTACCTCTGTTTTTAAAACCAAGAGCTCTGGTACATGTTTTGTCTTTGTTTCCGACCACGGGTTTTCAACCTTGCCATCAAAAGCCACGGTTCGAGAGTCTCCACCTTCTTTAAGCACCAACTACTGAGAGCATGATTGTCATTCTGAGTGTAATGTGCATTGTCCCAAAGTAGCATTGTCTTTTGCATGATTATGATATCGTTTATTGTGAAATCATTGTATCTAGTCATCACTTAAACCTTGGAGGTGCCCCTGCATTTATGTTTTGCTTCATTAAAGGGGGCAAGCGAGATACCACTTTATCATATTTGCACACCATGCTCACCACAAATCTATTGAGTGTTTCAGTACCATATTGTAAAACTTTCAGTTCTTTGTGATTTTCTCATAAGGCAACTTAATTACTACAGATTCATTGTCTCAGTAAGCACTTGTCATGTGACTGTAAAAAGTTCTTATATGGTTAATAGCATGTCACCACAGAAATTATGCTTGTTATCATTTACCTACTCGAGGACGAGCAGGAATTAAGCTTGGGGATGTTGATACGTCCAAAATGTATCTATAATTTCTGCTTGCTCCATGCCTCTTTTGTGTGATATTGCTATGATATTTATACACTTCCATACACTTTTGATCATATTTGGACTAACGTATTAACTCAGTGCACCCCAGTGCCAGTTTCTGTTTTCTGCTGTTTTTGTATTTCAGGTTTTCCCATCACGTAAACTGCCAGAAAAATCCCGGAAAAATTATATAAAAAATCAGCGTTCCGGAAGCTTCCTTGCGGCTAAAGTAGGGCCGGAGGGGGGCCACCAGGGCTCCAGGCGCCCTAGCCACGCGGCCCCCCTCCAGGCCGCGCCGGGGGGGCGCCTGGGCCCCCCTTAGCTCCCCTGGCGACCCCCTTTGGCATATATTTAACACCCGTCGAGGAAACCCTGATTCCAGACCCCTTTTCTCCAGAAGCTATTCCGATCTCCGCCGCCATCGCCACCAAGCTTCGGGGGACCAGAATTCCTGTGCCGGCACCCTGCCGGGACGGGGAAGTGCCCCCGGATTCATCTCCATTGACGTTGCTTCCTCCCTCCATGATGCGGGAGTAGTTCCTCCTCGGGGCTGAGGTTTCTACCAGTAGCTATGTGGTCAATTCTCTCTCCCATGATGTGATCTTCGTTGTGATCATAGGCTATGTTAATCTAGGGTGATCCCATGATATTTCCCCTTCCTCTATGTATTGGATTGATGTACTCACTTGTCTTTATCTAGTATAATCCCCGAGACCAAGGTGACAGCGGTCTATTGGACATGGATTAGAAAATATTTTCATGAGTGATTTCCTCTCTTGTGTGTTGATTGAAGATTGAGAGTCTCTTGGTGCTTGTCTTTGACTGTCCTTTAGATATGTTGTGGTGATTGTGGGACTGTCTTTGGATGGCCGCGGTGACATTGGGAAATCCTTAGATTGAGAACTACGAACTTTGAGGTGTGCTTTTGTAGCCCTACATAATTCTCGTCCTCTCTTGACCACGAAGGAATGACCTCCGGGTGCGTCTCCATTGCATGTTTTATGGGAAATATCATGTGATTCGATTATGTTAATGTTGTTGGGAGTTGCCACTAGTGAAAGTATGATCCCTAGGCCTTGTTTCCACCATTGCAATACCATTTGTGCTCACGTTTACCACTTGTTTGCTTGCTGCACTTTTTATTACAGATTTATATTACTTTGTTTTGCCATCCATATCACTTGCCATTTAACATCTCTTCGCCGAACTAGTGCACCTATACATCTGACAAGTGTATTAGGTGTGTTGGGGACACAAGAGACTTCTTGTATCTTAGTTGCAGGGTTGCTTGAGAGAGACCATCTTCAACCTCTACTTCCCTGAGTTCGATAAACCTTAGGTCATCCACTTGAGGGAAATTGCTGCTGTCCTACAAACCTCTACGCTTGGAGGCCCAACATAGTCTACAAGAGTAGAAGCGTGTGTAGACATCAAGCTATTTTTGGCGCAGTTGCCGGGGAAGTGAGTGCTTGAAGGTATATCTTTAGATCTTGCAATTAAATCTTTTTGTTTTCTTGTTTTTATTTCACTAGTTAGGTTTATGGAATACCGCATTCTTAGTTCGTTGCTTGTGGAAAGACGCCCCACACCTGTGGTGGTTGCTCCTCCTTCTACTGAAATTGTGCCCTATAAAATACCGGCTGGTATTATCGATTATATTTTGGCTAATCGTTATGCAGGAGACAGACATCCCGGTGAACACTTGCTATATCTGTCACAATTATGTTCATTATTTAAGCTTGCAGGTGTATCAAGGGAGTTTGTCATGAGGAAATTGTTCGCCGTATCACTTATAGATAAAGCTTCAGATTGGTATAAGCTTCTCGATAACCCGCACTTGCTTGATTGGCAAGAGCTTATGTCTCTCTTTTATACTAAGTTTTATCCTCTTCATGAAATTCATCGAGACAGGAACTATATCTATAACTTTAGGTCTCGTGACGGAGAAAGCATTGCTCAAGCTTGGGGGAGACTGAAAACGTTAATGCTAAAAAGTCCTAACCATGGGCTCCCCAAAGATGCTTATGAGGAGAGTAAGAGTACCTTTTTGCATGTGGATCATGGTAACAATGCTTTATGTGATGCTTATATTGTTGAGTTTATTCGTGATCCCACTGAAAATTATTATGAGAAGGGAACATATGCTTATAGATATTTCAATAATATCAAGTTCCCTCTCTTTATGTTGAAGGTTTTGAAGCTGCACTTGTTTTGTCTTCCTATGCTTATTGCTTTGTGCTTCAATGAATTATTCTATTGCAATATTCCTATGCATAGGAAGCATGTTAGGCTTAAATGTGTTTGGTATTTGCTTCTTGATGCTCTCTTTTGTTCTTCAACTCTTATTCCTATGAGAGCATCATTAAAGTCTTAAGCCTATCTTTATGGCTATAAAGAAAGAGCTCTAGGGAGACAACCCTTGTTATCTTTGCTTTCAGTTTGTTCTTTCAGTTTTTAGTGGTCTTGATGTTTGTTACTACTGTAGAAACATCATTGTATCTTTATTTTTCAGCTTTGTGCCAATTTTAGCCTCTGATTGCAAGAAAGTTCAAAAGTTGTGACATGCTGTCTAGAAAACAGATTCTGTCCTTGGAAAGAAAAATTCGAATAAAATCACCAGATCATCTTTTTGATCTGAATTTTTTTGAAAGCAAGCTCTATACAATTGGCTTTCAAGCGTCCGTTTTGAGTTTTTTGATTTGAGTTGCAGAAGTACCCCAAAAAAATTATTTACTACCTGCTGGTCTGTTTTTCACAGATTCTGCCCTGTTTTGCCTTTTCTTCGTTTTGCAGACCTTAAGCTTGCTTTTTCTTTGCAAAAACTTTTTGGCGATCTTGAGAAACAGTAGACCTTCAAGAATATCTTTGTTTCCAGTAGAGAAAAATTATTTTATTGTGGGTACTAACCTCTCTAATCAGATTATGATGAGTTATGTATGAAGGGAGTTTTCAAGTGTGCGAGGGAAGATGATAAAAGAAGATTCAGGAGTGTCAAACGCTCAAGCTTGGGGATGCCCCCATGAACCCCCAAGAAATATCCAAGGAGACTCAAGCATCTAAGCTTGGGGAGGCCCCCGTGCATCCCCTTCTCCATCAACAATTATCAGTTCGTCCTTCGTTCCACTATATTTTTATCACTTCATGCGTTATGTGCTATGCTTGGAGCGTCTTGCTCTTTTCTTTTTAGTTTATTTAGTTTTACTTGCTGTTCTTAACAAGTTGGATCCTAGCCTTCATTGTTTGGGAGAGAAACACGCTCCACTCCACTGTAGAACACAACATAGGCTTGCATGCGTATCTTCTTGTGTGTGTTCTTTATCTTTTCATAGCTGCTGTCATGCTTAGCTCTTAGTTTTCATGCTTATCTTTTTAAAGAGCTTTTGTTTGGGTTGTTGCTTCTAGAACTCTCTTGAATTATCATGCTTATCTTGTTAAGAGAGTTGGCTTCTGTGGCACTGGTTGATATGTCTATGATAAAAATGCTATGTGCATAATGGTGCTTAGTAGTTCATGTTTTCTTATGGTTAGTCTCAAATAGCTGGGGGTTCTTAATGTGTTATTGAAGTACCGGCATGATTTGTTTGCCTATGATGTGGTATGGTTTAGTGATATCTTCCTCCAAGAATTTATTTTGATTGACTTGGCATATGCTCACGCATATTTAAGACTGTAAAGAAAGTCTATCAAGCCTTGATGATCTTTAATTTCTGAGTAGTGATATAACTTCCATGCCCGATTCAATGTTGCTTTGTCGCTCTGCATGATTATGGCCGTCATTGCTCTCTTAGTTGGTCGCTCCCAGTCTTTTGCTAGCCTTCACCTGTACTAAGCGGTCTGACTGCTTGTGCATCCAAAATCCTTGAAACCAGTTATGCCATATGAGTCCACCATACCTTCCTATATATGGTATTTACTTGCCATTCCTAACGAAGACTTTCTTGTACCATCTCAAAATTATTCAAAACATTTCTCTTTTGTGCCTCTGTTTTAGCTCATGAGGAAGTAGTAGGTAATTCATGATCTTCTTATGTTGGACAAATTTTACCCCGAGATTGCATGTCTAATCTGCAAACCCCTAATACGAGGAGGGACTGGCATGAGTGCGCCCAGCTCACAAAAGATAATAGCAACAAACAAACCCTCCTTCACGCTTTGTTCATGAGAAACCAGGAAACTCTGGCAGTGATAAACAAAGGAGATTAAGGGGATGTGATCGTCCCCGCGTGGGAGCCGTTCCTCGAAACTTGTCCAACATAAGAAGTAATTGGGTAATCTACTAGCATTCGTTGACGAATTATGCACCTCCCAAAAGCTTTTTATCTCTGTTTTTAAAACCACGAGCTCTGGTACTTGTTTAGTCTTTACTTCCAGCCACGGGTTTTCAACCTTGCCATCAAAATCCACGGTTCGAGAGTCTCCACCTTCTTTCTTCAAAGCACCAACTATTGAGAGCATGATTGTCATTCTGAGTGTAATGCGCATTGTCCCAAAGTACCATTGTCTTCTGCATGATTGTGATATCGCTTATTCTGAAATCATTGTATCTAGTCGTCACTTAAACTTCGGAGGTGCTCCTGCATTTATGTTTTGCTTCACTAAAGGGGGCAAGCGAGGTATCACTTTGTCATGTTTGCACACCATGCTCACTACAAATATATTGGGTGTTTCAGTATCATATTGTAAACTTTCAGTTCTTGTGATATTCTCATGAGGCAACTTAATTACTAAAGATTCATTATCTCAATAAGCATTTGTCATGTGACTGTGAAAGACTCTTTGGTAGCATGTCACCACAGAAATTGTGCTTGTTATCATTTACCTACTCGAGGACGAGCAGGAATTAAGCTTGGGGATGTTGATACGTCCCAAACGTATCTATAATTTCTGCTTGCTCCATGCATGTTTTGGGTGATATTGCTATGCTTTTGATACACATTCATACAATTTTCATCATATTTGGACTAACCTATTAACTCAGTGCACCCCAGTGCCAGTTTCTGTTTTCTGCTGTTTTTGTATTTCAGGTTTTCCCATTACTTAAATTGCCAGAAAAATTCCGGGAAAAATATATAAAAAATCAGCGCTCCAGAAGCTTCCATGCGCCAGAAGTGGGGCCAGAGGGGGCCAGAGGGGCCCCAGGCGCCCTGATGGCGCGGCCCCACCCCTGGCCGCGCCGGGGGGCCGCCTGGGGGGCTCCCACCTCCTCTGGTGCCCTACTTGGCCTCCTATTTATTCTCCCGTCGCGGAAACCCTGATTCCAGAACCCTTTTCTCCAGAAGCAATTCCGATCTCTGCCGCCATCGCCACCAAGTTTCGGGGGACCAGAATTCCTGTGCCGGCATCCTGCCGGGACGGGGAAGTGCCCCCGGGTTCATCTCCATCGACGTTGCTTCCTCCCTCCATGATGCGGGAGTAGTTCCTCCTCGGGGCTGAGGTTTCTACCAATAGCTATGTGGTCAATTCTCTCTCCCATGATGTGATCTTCGTTGTGATCATAGGCTATGTTAATCTAGGGTGATCCCATGATATTTCCCCTTCCTCTATGTATTGAATTGATGTACTCACTTGTCTTTATCTAGTATAATCCCCGAGACCAAGGTGACAGCGGTCTATTGGACATGGATTAGAAGAATATTTTCATGAGTGATTTCCTCTTTTGTGTGTTGAATGAAGATTGAGAGTCTCTTGGTGCTTGTCTTTGACTATCCTGGAGATATGTTGTGGTGATTGTGGTACTCTCTTTGGATGGCCGCGGTGACATTGGGAAATCCATAGATTGAGAACTACGAACTTTGAGGTGTGCTTTTGTAGCCCTACATAATTCTCGTCCTCTCTTGACCACAAAGGAATGACCTCCGAGTGCGTCTCCATTGCATGTTCTATGGGAAATATCATGTGATTAGACTATGTTAATGTTGTTGGGAGTTGCCATTAGTGAAAGTATGAAGCCTAGGCCTTGTTTCCACCATTGCAATACCATTTGTGCTCACGTTTACCACTTGTTTGCTTGCTGCACTTTTTATTACAGATTTATATTACTTTGCTTTGCCACTCCTATCATCCATATTTTACCATCTCTTCGCCGAACTAGTGCACCTATACAACTCCTAGTTGTATTAGGTGTGTTGGGGACACAAGAGACTTCTTGTATCTTAGTTGCAGGGTTGCTTGAGAGAGACCATCTTCAACCTCTACTTCCCTGAGTTCGATAAACCTTAGGTCATCCACTTGAGGGAAATTGCTGCTGTCCTACAAACCTCTGCGCTTGGAGGCCCAACATAGTCTACAAGAATAGAAGCGTGTGTATACATCACTCTACTCCATCAACACCCGCCAAGAGGGATTTGATCCATGTTACCTGTTTCAAGTGCGGGAAGAATGGACACTATGCCACGGAGTGCCCTGAAGCTAAGAATGGGAACGACAATGGAAGCGCTGGGAAGAAGCCCAACCCGTTCAACAAAGGACAAGTGAACCACGTGACCGTGGAGGAGGTTGAAGAGCAACCAGATGCGGTGATCGGTAAGTTTTTGGTTAAGTCATTTACCGCAGTAGTTCTTTTCGATACTGGTGCATCGCATTCATACATTTCGAGGGGATTCGTAAATAGACATAAGTTGCCCACCCAAGTCCTTAAGACCCCCATGTTAGTAAGCTCTCCAGGAGCGAAGTATATGGCACATCAGGGATGTTTTCAGACGCCATTGGTCATAGGACGCCATGTTTTCCCCTCAGACCTGATAGTTTTGGAGTCACAAGGATTGGATGTGATACTAGGAATGGATTGGCTATCGATGTATGGAGGGAACATCGATTGTGCCAGCAAGTCTATTTTTCTTACCACCCCGGAGGGAAAAAGGATCAAGTATGTATCCAGGCATTCGCCTAGAAGGACACAAGTACATTCTCTCATGGGAGTTGTTCAAGAGGAAGTGCCTGTAGTAAAGGATTACTCGGATGTTTTTCCAGAGGAGCTACCCGGCATGCCATCGGATAGGGATATTGAGTTTTTGATAGAGCTATTGCCTGGCACTGGACCGATATCGAAGAGACCGTATCGAATGCCAGCAAATGATCTGGAGGAGATCAAGAAGCAGATTAAGGAGTTATTGGAGAAAGGATTTATCCGCCGGAGTTCATCACCTTGGGGAGCCCCAGTGCTTTTGGTCGAGAAGAAGGATGGATCTTTAAGAATGGTCGTTGATTATCGAGCACTGAATGAAGTGACTATTAAGAACAAGTGCCCGCTGCCGATGATCAATGATCTGTTCGACCAACTTCAAGGAGCCAAAGTATTCTCTAAGCTAGATCTACGATCAGGATACCACCAGTTGAAGATCCGAGAGAAGGATATACCCAAGGCAGCCTTCACCACAAGGTATGGGCTATATGAGTATATGGTTATGCCATTTGGATTGACTAACGCCCCCACCTATTTCATGAGTATGATAAATAAGGTGTTCATGGAGTTATTGGATAAGTTTGTCATGGTATTCATTGATGATATTTTGGTGTACTCGAAGAACGAAGAGGAACACGCGGAGCATTTGCATTTAGTACTGGAAAAGCTCAGAGAACATCAGTTGCACGCCAAGTTTAGCAAAGGTGAGTTTTGGTTGAAGGAAGTTGGATTCTTAGGGCATGTTATATCCGGAGAAGGTATAGCAGTGGACCCCGTCAAAATGCAAGCAGTCACTGAATGGTTGGCACCCACTTCAGTAGGAGAGATCCGCAATTTTCTTGGACTCGCGGGATATTACCGGAGATTCATAGAAAATTTCTCCAAGATTGCAAAGCCAATGACGACACCGTTGAAGAAGGAGACAAAATTCCATTGGACTGAAGAGTGCGAAGAAAGTTTCCATGAGTTGAAGAAACGATTGACAACAGCCCCAATGCTGAACTTGCCAGATATACGCAAGGATTTCCATGTGTACTGCGATGCTTCACGCTTAGGACTTGGAGGAGTACTCATGCAGGATGGAAGAGTTGTTTCTTATACATCCCGTCAAATACGACCGCACGAGTTGAATTATGCGACGCACGATCTGGAGTTAGCAGCTGTGGTGCGCGCGCTCAAAACTTGGAGACATTTCCTTATTGGAAATCACTGTGATGTGTACACGGATCACAAGGGTTTGAAGTACATTTTCACTCAGAAGGAGCTGAACCTCAGACAAAGGAGATGGTTGGAGCTTATAAAGGATTATGACATGAAGCTGCACTATCACCCAGGAAAGGCCAATGCCGTGGCAGATGCTTTGAGCCGGAAGAGTTATGCGAATACCCTAGTAAAGAGGGAATTGCCACTGGAATTAGCAGAAGATCTCAAGGAGCTTCGTTTGGAGATAGATCCTAGAGGTTTTGTCGCAACATTGGAGGTTCAGTCAACATTGCAAGGAAGGATACGCGAAGCCCAGAAGGATGACAAAGAGATTGCCGAGATAAAGGAGAAGATGGGTGAAGGAAAATCCAAGGGATTTCGTGAAGATGAAAACGACACCTTGTGGTTTGAGGATCGAATCTATGTGCCCAACAACCCGGAGATCAGGAAGTTGATATTACAGGAAGCACATGATTCGCCATACTCGATACACCCCGGAAACACAAAGATGTATTTGGATTTGAAGGAACGTTTCTGGTGGACAGGAATGAAGAAGGATAGTCCCGAGTATGTAGCCATATGTGATGTATGCCAGAGAGTAAAAGCGGAACATCAGAAGCTAGCAGGATTGCTACAGCCTATGCCGATGCCCGAATGGAAGTGGGACAAGTTTGGCATGGACTTTATCACCGGATTGCCAGGACCAAATCAGGATATGACTCAATCTGGGTAGTAGTGGATCGCTTGACCAAAGTAGCCCACTTTATCCCCGTGAAAACCACGTATACCAGTGGGAAGTTGGCCAAGATATACATGACCAGGATCGTATGTTTGACAGTAATTTGTTCACCCGGCATAAATTTGCTATCATGAGAGAAGCCTGTAGTGAAACCTATGGCCCCGGGTCTAGTTTACATCTTATAAGTTTCAGATCTACTATTTTGCAATCTTTTACTTTTCAATCTATAAACCAAAAACCCAAAAATATTTACTTTACTTGTTTATCTATCTATATCGGATCTCACGTTTGCAAATAACCTAGAAGGGATTGACAACCCCTTTATAGCATTGGGTGAAAGTTGTTTGATTGTTTGCGCAGGTATTTGGCGACTTGTCTGTTATCTCCTACTGGATTGATACCTTGGTTCTCAACAAACTTAGGGAAATACTAACTTTACTCTACTGCATCACCCTTTCATCTTCAAGGGAAACACCGACGTTACCTCGGGAAAGCAACAAGGAAGCAGTTATTGACCGAAGAAGTGTCTCGGTCATGTCTACATAGTTCTCGAACCCGCGCACGCTTAACATTCGATGACGAATTGTATTATGAGTTATGTGTTTTTGGTGACCGAAGATTGTTTGGAGTCCCGGATGAGATCACGGAACTGACGAGGAGTCTCAAAATGGTCGAGAGGTAAAGATTGATATATTGTATGATGGTATTCGGATACCGGAAGGGTTTCGAGGGGTACCTGGTATATATCGGGGTTCCGGGGGTTACCGGAACCCCCAAGGGAAAGTTATGGGCCCTGTGGGCCATAAGAGGGAGGCACACCAGCCCATATAGGGGTGGCGCACCCCCTCCATGGAAGGAGGCCGAATTGGAGTAGGGGAGGGGGCGGCGCCTCCTTTCCTTCTTCTCCTCCACTCGTTCCTCCTTCCCCCCTCCATGAGACGGAAGGGGGGGGGGTGCAAATCCTACTAGGACTAGGAGTCCTAGTAGGACTCCCTCGCCATGGCGTGCCCCCCTTGGCTGCCTCCCTCCCTCTCCCTCCTTTATATATGTGGGGAGGGCACCCTTAGAACACAATTGTTCCTAGCCATGTGCGGTGCCCCCCTCCACAGTTTGCTCCTCGGGTCATATTGTCGTAGTTCTTAGGTGAAGCCCTGCACGGATCACTTCACCATCACCGTCACCACGCTGTCATGCTGACAAAACTCTCCATCAACACTTTGCTGGATCAAGAGTTCGAGAGACGTTATCGAGATGAACGTGTGCTGAACTCGGAGGTGCCGTACGTTCGGTACTTGATCGGTTGAATCGTGAAGACGTTCAACTACATCAACCGCGTTATACTAACACTTCCGCTTTCGGTCTATGAGGGTACGTAGACACATTCTGCCCCTCTCGTTACTATGCATCTCCTAGATAGATCTTGCGTGAGCGTAGAACTTTTTTGAAATTGCATGCTACGTTTCCCAACAGTGGCATCATGAGCCAGTTCTTTGCGTAGATGATATGCACAAGTAGAACACAAAGAGTTGTAGGAGGTGGTAGTCATACTGCTTACCACCAACGTCTTATTTTGATTCGGCGGTATTGTTGGATGAAGCGGCCCGGACCAACCTTACATGACCACATTCATGAGACCGGTTCCACCGACAGACATGTAACTAGTCTTGCATAAAGGTGACTGGCGGGTGTTTGTTTCTCCAAATTTAGTTGAATCGAATTTGACTACGATCGGTCCTTGATGAAGGTTATAACAGAAAACTTGACGAAACATCATTGTGGTTTTGATGCATAGGTAAGAATGGTTCTTGCTAGAAGCCCGTAGCAGCCACGTAAAACTTGCAACAACAAAGTAGAGGACGTCTAACTTGTTTTGCAGGGCATGTTGTGATGTGATATGGTCAAGACATGATGAGTTATAAGTTATTGTATGAGATGATCATGTTTTGTAAATTATCGGCAACCGGCAGGAGCCCTATGGTTGTATCTTTATTGTATGAAATACGATCGGCAAGTAATTGCTTTACTTTATCACTATGAGTTAGCGATAGTCAGAGAAGCAATAGTTGGTAAGACGACCACGACTCTACGATGGTGATCAAGGTGTCAAGCTGTTGACGATGGAGATCATGATGGTGCTTTGGAGATGGAGATCAAAGGCACAAGATAATGATGGCCATATCATGTCACATATTTTGATTGCATGTGATGTTTACCTTTTTATGCATCTTATTTTGCTTAGTACGGCGGTAGCATTATAAGATGATCCCTTACTAAAATTTCAAGGTACAAGTGTTCTCCCTAATCCATTATAAGATGATCACGTACATGACGAGGAGTCTCGAAATGGTCGAGAAGTAAAGATTGATATATTGGATGATGGTATTCGGACACCGGAAGGGTTCCGAGGGGTACCGGGTACATATTGGAGTTCCGGGGGGTTACCGGAACCCCCTGGGGAAAGTTATGGGCCCTATGGGCCATAAGAGGGAGGCACACCAGCCCATGTAGGGGTGGCGTTCCCCCTCCATAGAAGGAGGCCGAATTGCAGTAGGGGAGAGGGCGGCGCCCCCTTCCCTTCTTCTCCTCCACTCCTTCCTCCTTTTCCCCCTCCATGAGAAGGAATAAAGGGGGGGGGTGAATCCTACTAGGACTAGGAGTCCTAGTAGGACTCCCTTCCCATGGCGCGCCCCCTTGGCTGCCTCCCTCCCTCTCACTCCTTTATATACGTGGGGAGGGCACCCTTTTAACACACATCAATTGTTCCTAGCCATGTGCGGTGCCCCCCTCCACAGTTTGCTCCTCAGGTCATATTGTCATAGGGCTTAGGCAAAGACCTGCGCGGATCACTTCACCATCACCGTCACCATGCCGTAGTACTCACGAAACTCTCCCTCGACACTTTGTTGGATCAAGAGTTCGAGAGATGTCATCAAGCTGAATGTGTGTTAAACTCGGAGGTGCCATACCTTCGGTGATCGGTTGAATTGCGAAGACCTTCGACTACATCAACCACGTTATAGTAACGCTTTCGCTTTCGGTCTATGAGGGTATGTAGACACACTCTCCCATTCTAGTTACTATGCATCTCCGAGATAAATCTGGTGTGAGTGTAGATTTTTTTCTGAAATTGCATGCTACGTTTCCCAATGGTTTTTGCCATAGAAAAGTTGGAATATAGTAGATATAATGCAAGAATAAAATATGAGTTAGTTTGCTACAGTACTTATAGTAGTGATTTGTTTTCTTATACTAACGGATCTCACGAATCTTTTTGTTGAGTTTTGTGTGATTGAAGTTTTCAAGTTTTGGGTGATGATACGATGGATGAAGGAATAAGGAGTAAGAAGATCCTAAGCTTGGGGATGCCCATGGCATCCCAAGCTATTATCCAAAGAGAAGCAAGCTACTAACCTTGGGGATGCCCCGAGTGGCATCCCCTCTTTCTTCTAACGACCATCGGTATTTTACTCGAAGCTATATTTTTATTCATCACACACTACGTGTTTTGCTTGGAGCGTGTTGTGCGATATGAGTCTTTGCTTGTTTTTTTTTTTGCTTTTTAAGTCTTGAATCCTTGCTGGACACACCTATTTGAGATACCATAATTATGCCATGACTTGTTAGAATAGCTCTCTTTGCTTCACTTACTTTTTATGAGCTATGGATTTGCTCTAATACTTCACTTATATCTTTTCTGAGCACGGTGTGCTTTAATATTTTTGAAGAAATAGTCTCTTGCTTCACTTAGATTTATTTGAGAGTTAGTAAAAATTTCAAGAAATTCTCTCTTGCTCCACTTAAATTATTTTGAGAGAAAGAAAAAATATATGCTCATGATCTTCACTTATATTTGTTTGAGCTTATCAAAAGCAACACATGAAAATTAGTCCCAAAGTGATAGGTATCCAAGAAGGATATAATAAAAACTTTCATGAAGATCATTGGACAAAATAAACTTGAGTCCTTGTAATAGTTTTGAGATATGATGATGTTATATGTGAGTCATGTTGATGAGTAATTGTGCTTTAGTAAGAATATTGGTGTTAATGTTTGTGATTTCCTATGCAAGCACGAAAGTCAATAGTCATGCAATGAAATTAAATCCTACTTGTGATGCATTATTCGGTGTTAATTATGCTTAATGCTCGCTTATGAGACTATTCGTTTCTTTGTTGGTCGCTTCTCAATCTTTTGCTAGCCTTCATTTTGCACTAAGTATGATCACTACTTGTGCATCCAAAATCCTTTAAACTAGTTTTGCCACATGAGTCCACTATACCTACCTATATGCGGTATTATTTTGCCGTTCTAAGCAAATTTGTATGTGCCATCTCCAATTTTCAAAATAAATTTCTCTTTTGTGTGCTCGTACCACTCGCGAGGCGGTGAGGGGTGGCCAATATTTTCCATGCTAGATGTGTTATTCTCACGATGAGTGTTTATTCACTTGTCATTGCACGAGAGTAAGGTAAAGGTATTAGGGATGCCTAGACCCGAAATAAAAAAATGAATTTACTTTATGTTGTCAAATAATAAATTCCTTGGAAAGTGTTGGTATGGAAGGCACACGTGGATACGGTTAGCCTTGGCTTGTGAAAGTTTGGTGGAAAAAGGAATAAACTTTATTTTATGTTTGGGAACCGCCTATGATATATCTAGCATGGAAAGTGTTGGGAACTCTAAGTCGTTTTCGTTGGTGGGAAAAGTATGCCACTCAAGATAGTTTTATCTCTCAATTTAAGCTTTGAGCTCTGGCACCTCTACAAATCCATACTTTCCTCTGCGAAGGGCCTTTCTTTTACTTCATGCAATTTTCATTTTGAATTTGAGTCTCCATCTTCTCTTATAAAGCACCAACTAGGAGGCACTATGATCGTACTTGAGTATTGGGTGTAGTTAATATGCGAGTGTGTTTCATGAATGGATCAATGGTTGAGCATGATGGGCTAGGGATAACTTATTTTAGCATTGATATTTTGAAAGACATAGTTGCTTGTTTATATGCTTGAGTATTTAAATCTCCTTTCAAAACTAGACTATTGCTTTGAACCATATAAAAGTCCAAATGTCCATGCTATAAAGAAAAGAATATGATATGACATGTTAGGCAGCATGCCACGTCAAAAATTGTGTTTGTATCATTTACCTACCCGAGGACGAGCAGGAATTAAGCTTGGGGATGTTGATGTGTTGATACGTCTCCAACGTATCTACTTTTCCATACCCGTTTGCCCTTGTTTTGGACTCTAACTTGCATGATTTGAATGTAACTAACCCGGACTGACGCTGTTTTCAGTAGAATTGCCATGGTGTTGTTTTTGTGCAGAAATAAAAAGTTCTCAGAATGACCTGAAAATCCACGAAGAATTATTTTGCAAAATATAAAAATACCTGCGGAAAGATCCAGACCGGGGGGCCCACACCCTGTCCACGAGGGTGGGGGCGCGCCCCCTGCCTCGTGGCCCCCCTGACGCTCCACCGACGTATCTCCAGACCCTATCTATTCACTTTCAGGGAGAAAAAAATCAGAGAGGAAGAATTATCGCGTTTTACGATACAAAGCCGCCTCCAAGCCCTAATCTCTCTCGGGAGGGCTGATTTGGAGTCCGTTCGGGGCTCCGAGAGTGGAGATCGTCGCCATCGTCATCATCAACCTTCCTCCATCACCAATTCCATGATGCTCACCGCCGTGCGTGAGTAATTCCATCGTAGGATTGCTGGATGGTGATGGGTTGGATGGGATCTATCATGTAATTGAGTTAGTTTTGTTAGGGTTTGATCCCTAGTATCCACTATGTTCTGAGATTGATGTTGCAATGACTTTGCTATGCTTAATGCTTGTCACTAGGGCCCGAGTGCCATGATTTCAGATCTGAATCTATTATATTTTCATAAATATATGTGTGTTCTTGATCCTATCTTGCAAGTCTATAGTCACCTACTATGTGTTATGATCCGGCAACCCCGAAGTGACAACAATGGGGACCACTCCCGGTGATGACCATAGTTTGAGGAGTTCATGTATTCACTATGTGTTAATGCTTTGGTCCGGTACTCTATTAAAAGGAGGCCTTAATATCCCTTAGTTTCCAATAGGACCCCGCTATCACTTTAGGGTAGGACAAAAGATGTCATGCAAGTTCTTTTCCATAAGCACGTATGACTATATTCGGAATACATGCCTACATTGCATTAATGAACTAGAGCTAGTTCTGTGTCACCCTAGGTTATAACTTCTACATGATGAATTGCATCTGACATAATTTCCCATCACCGATCCAATGCCTACGAGATTTTCCCATATTGCTTGTTGCTTGTTTACTTTTCCGTCGCTACTATTACAAAAACTACAAAAACACTACCGTTACCTTTGTTACCGTTACCGCTACTATCATATTACTTTGCTACTAAACTATCTTGCTGCAGATACTAAGTTTCCAGGTGTGGTTGAATTGACAACTCAGCTGCTAATACTTAAGAGTATTCTTTGGCTCCCCTTGTGTCGAATCAATAAATTTGGGTTGAATATTTTACCCTTGAAAACTGTTGCGATCCCCTACACTTGTGAGTTATCAAGACTATTTTCTGGCGCCATTGCCGGGGAGCATAGCTCTATTCTTCAAGTCACTTGCGATTTATATTTGTTGATCACTACGAAGAATTTGAAGGACTCAAAAACCAAGATCTTACCCTCAACTACGAGGGGAGGTAAGGAACTGCCATCTAGCTCAGCACTTGATTCTCCTTCTGTTATGGGTAAATTTGCGACACCTACTCCTGCTATTGAATCTGATATGTCGTATGTTCTTGATGATGCCACTTCTGCTATGTATGATGAAACTACTTCTATGCTTGATAATACTTTTCCACTAGGTGAATTTCTAGATGAACAAATTGTGAAGGTTAGGGAGAATGCAAATATTGAAACTGATGATATTTATGAAAGTGGTGATGAAGCTTCTCCTAATAGATATTAATTGCCTGTTTTTCCTGAGGGTAATGTTATGGATGAAGAAACTGCTAGAGACTTTTTTGCTTGCAAGATAGATATGATCTTAAGAAATTATTAGCTAAGCTGAAAGAAAAGTCCTTGAATGCTAGAATGAAACATGACCCTGCTTTCGCTACTTCACCTATCTGTGTTACCGATAAGGATTACGAATTCTCTATTGATCCTGAGTTAATTACTTTGGTTGAATCTGATCCTTTCCATGGCTATGAGTCTGAAACTGTTGTGGCACATCTTACTAAGTTGAATGATATAGCCACCCTTTTCACCAACGATGAAAAGATTCATTATTACTATATCCTTAAGTTATTTCCATTCTCGTTAAAGGGTGATGCTAAGACTTGGTTTAATTCTCTTGATCCTGGTTGTGTGCGTAGTCCCCAGGATATGATGTATTACTTCTCCGCTAAATATTTTCCCGCTCATAAGAAACAAGCTGCCTTACGGGAAATATATAACTTTGTGAAAATTGAAGAAGAGAGTCTCCCACAAGCTTGGGGGAGGCTTCTCCAATTACTTAATGCTTTGCCTGATCATCCTCTTGAGATGAATGATATACTTGATGTCTTTTATAATGGACTAACCGATGCTTCCAGAGACCACCTGGATAGTTGTGTTGGTTGTGTTTTCAGGGAAAGAACAGTTGATCAAGCTGAATTACTATTGAATAATATGCTGGCCAATGAAAATAATTGGACACTTCCTGAACCAGCCCCAAAGCCAACTCCGAAGAAAAGAGGTGTTCTATTTCTCAGCCCCGAAGATATCCAAGAGGCAAAGAAATCTATGAAAGAAAAAGGTATTAAAGCTGAAGATGTTAAGAATTTACCACCTATTGAAGAAATACATGGTCTTGATAACCCGACATAGGTAGTAAAGGTAAATTCTCTTTATAGATTTGATGAAGGTGATATTCCTTGTTATAAGTCTGCTAGCCAATGCTTAGATGAGTTTGACAATTTTATTATGAAACAAGAAAACTTCAATGCTTATGTTGTTAGACAATAACAACACAATGCTTATATGATTGAACGCTTGAGTGATTATCTTTCTAGAGTTAAAGGTGAATTGAAACTCATTAGTATACATGCATCTATAGTTACCACTCAAGTAGAACAAGTACTTAAAGCTCAGAATGATTTGCTCAATGAATTAAATAGTAAGAATAATGACTATGCTGTTAGAGTTGCTACTAGAGGTGGTAAAATGACTCAGGAACCTATGTACCCTGAAGGTTACCCTAAGAGAATTGAGCAAGATTCCCAGAGAACTAATTTAGATGCACCTAGTTCTTCTAAGAAGAAGAAAAAGAAAAATGATAGAACTTTGCATGCTTCTAGTGAACCTGTAGCTGACACACCTAAGAATCCCAATGATATATCTATTTCCGATGCTGAGACACAATCTGGTAATGAACATGAACCTAGTGATAATGTTATTGATGATGTTCATGATGATGCTCAACCTAGCAATGATAAGGATGTAGAGATTGAACCTGTTGTTTATCTTGATAACCCACAATCAAAGAATCAACGTTATGATAAGAGAGACTTTGTTGCTAGGAAGCATGGTAGGGAAAGAGAGCCATGGGTTCGGAAACCCATGCCTTTTCCTCCGAAACCATCCAAGAAAAAGGATGATGACGATTTTGAGCGCTTTGCTGAAATGATTAGACCTATCTTTTTGCGTATGCGTTTGACTGATATGCTCAAAACGAATCCTTACGCTAAATATATGAAAGATATTATTACCAACAAAAGCAAGATACCTGAAGTAGAAATTTCCACCATGCTTGCAAATTACACTTTTAAAGGTGGAATACCTAAGAAACTAGGAGATCCAGGAGTACCTACTATACCTTGCTCCATTAAAGGGAACTATGTTAAAACTGCTTTATGTGATCTTGGAGCCGGTGTTAGTGTTATGCCTCTTTCTTTATATCGTAGACTTGACTTGAGTAAGTGGACACCTACTGAAATATCTTTACAAATGGCCGATAAATCAATTACTATACATGTCGGTATTTGTGAGGATGTGCCTATTGTGGTGGCAAATGTTACTACTCTAACGGACTTTGTTATCCTTGATATTCCCGAGGATGATAGTATGTCTATTATCCTTGGTAGACCCTTTTTGAATACTGCAGGGGCTGTTCTTGATTGCAACAAACATAATGTCACTTTTCATGTCAATGGTAATGAGCATACGGTACATTTTCCGAGGAAACAACCTCAGGTCCACAGTATCAATTATATTAGAAAAATTTCAACTATTACTATTGGAGGTTTTGAACTTCCTCTCCCTACTGTCAAGAAGACATATGATATTCTTATTGTTGGGGACATACATATCCCCATTGAGGTAACCTAGTGTTATTCGAAAATTCACCGGTTTCATGTTATTCGGAAAGAGTTTATTAACAAGACCTGATCAACCTTGTTAATGGATTCCTTTTGATGAGCATGAGATGGGTGAATCTAGATAGCACAACCTTCTGTATCCTCCTTTTACTTTCTGTTAATTAGAATAAATAAAGAAAATATAGTATTTTCTGTCTGTTTCCAGACTTATCCATGCAATAAAAAAATACCCCAAAAATAAAAGTTCTCCAAATGCCCTGAAAATGAAATATGATTTTTTCTGGAATATTTGAGAAAATATCGCACAGAACACACAGCGAGGGGAGCCAGCACCTGGCCACGAGGGTCCAAGGCGCGCCCCCTGCCTCGTGGGCCCCACGTGGCCCCCTTCCACTTATTCTTGCACCCACACTCTTCTTCTTCCTCCCAGAAAAATCACCAACCAGCTCAAACCCGAGTTCTAGCTCATCTTGTTGCCATTTTGGATCTCCTTGCTCAAAGCACCATTCACCAAACTGTTTGGGGAGATTGTTCCTTGGTATGTGACTCCTCCATTGGTCCAATTAGTTTTTGTTCTAGTGCTTTATTTATTGCAATTTTTTGCTGCTGTGGTGACCTTGTTCTTGAGCTAGCATGTCAGATTTTCTTGGTCCCAAGTAGTTCTAATGCATGATATAGTCTCTAGGCACCAGTAGGAGTTGTTGCTATCAATCTTTTTAAGTTTGATTAACTTTTATTTTGAGTTACTAAAAATTTCAGAAATTTTCAGAAGGGAAAAATGATAAAGAGATTGTTGAGGGGCTTCTCCAGTAAGAGCTCAGAGGAGAAGAAGAAAGAAGAAAATAAGAAGCCCAAATATAGTGTTCCTCGCATGGCGAAAGTTCGACCGTGCGAATGGCCTTGTAATGATTTCTTGATGTCCGCTGGGATTTACAAAGACTTTTATTGGTTGGCAAATAATGCAAGCCTCACCGACTTCCTCCACGACCAGCGTGAACAGTATCTCTTACTCACCAATATTTTCACGCAAAGTTTTCATTTTCATGCTAAGAAAACACCACCTACAGTGGAGTTTCGTTTATATGATGAGATTAAGGAGGTATCACTCTTAGAATTTTGTGAAGTATGTAAGATACCCTTTGGAGGTAGACTTGATGAACCACGTCGTGAGGACGTTGAAGGGTTTATCGACATGATAGCTGTAGGGGAAACTAGACAAGTCTCAGGGGCAAGAATCACTAGTATACACTTCCCTGTTCTACGCTACTTTTCTTTATTTGCTAGTAGATGTTTAATTGGTCGCGGGAACAGTGGGAATCTTAGTGCCCCTGATATTGTCATTTTACACCATGCTTTGTTTCAAGACACAACTTTTAGCTTGGGTGCTGATACGTCTCCAACGTATCTATAATTTTTGATTGTTCCATGCTATTATTTATGATGTTTTGGATGTTTAATGGGCTTTGTTATACACTTTTATATTATTTTTGGGACTAGCCTACTAACCCAAAGGCCCAGTCCAGATTGCTGTTTTTTGCCTGTTTCAGGGTTTTACAGAAAAGGAATATCAAACGGAGTCCAAACGGAATGAAACCTTCGGAAGAGATATTTTTGGAGAAAATCACGCACGGGAGACTTGAGAACCACGGAGTAGGTGCCACGTGGTGCCCACGAGGGTGGGGGGCGCGCCCCCTGCCTTGTGGGTCCCACGTAAGGCCCCCGGTGCCCCCCTTCCTCCTATATAAACCTACGTACCCCGAAACCATTAGAACAGCAGAGAAAATCCTAGTTCCACCGCCGTAACCTTCTGTTCCCGTGAGATCCCATCTTGGGGCCTGTTCCGGAGCTCCTCCAGAGGGGGGATCTTCCACGGAGTGCTTCTACATCATCATCATCGCCTCACCATGAGTTGTGAGTAGTTTACCACAGACCTTTGGGTCCATAGCTAGTATCTAGATGGCTTCTTCTCTCTCTTTGGATCTCAATACAAAGTTCTCCTCGGTCTTCGAGGAGATCTATTCGATGTAATCTCTTTTTGCGGTGTGTTTGTCGAGATCTGATGAATTGTGGGTTTATGATCAAGATTATCTATGAGAAATATTTGGTTCTTCTCTGAACTCTTTATGTATGATTATAATATCATTGCAAGTCTCTTCGAATTATTGGTTTGGTTTGGCCTACTAGATCTATAGTTCTTGCAATGGGAGAAGTGCTTGGCTTTGGGTTCTATCTTGCGGTGTCCTTTCCCAGTGACAGTAGGGGCAGCAAGGCACATATTGTATTGTTGCCATCGAGGATAAAAAGATGGGGTTTATATCATATTGCTTGAGTTTGTCCCTCTACATCATGTCATCTTGCTTAAGGCGTTACTCTGTTCTTATGAACTCAATACACTAGATGCATGCTGGATAGCGGTCGATGTGTGGAGTAATAGTAGTAGATGCAGAATCGTTTCGGTCTACTTGTCTCGGACGTGATGCCTATATATAATGATCATGCCTAGATAGTCTCATAATTATTCGCTTTTCTATCAATTGCTCGACAGTAATTTGTTTACCCGCCGTAGAATATCGCTATCATGAGAGAAGCTGCCAGAGAACACTATGGCCCCCGGGTCTATTATCAACATATCAATCTACACCTACTTTACTTTTTCCGCTTTTACTTACTGTTCTTATAACCAAAAATACCAAAAATATCAAACTATCATCTCTATCAGATCTCACTTTCGTAAATGATCGTAAAGGCATTGACAACCCCTTATCGTGTTGGCTGCGAAGTTCTTATTTGTTTGTGCAGGTGCGAGGGACTCGCGCGTGGTCTCCTACTGGATTGATACCTTGGTTCTCAAAAACTGAGGGAAATACTTACGCTACCGTGCTGCATCTCCCTTTCCTCTTCGAGGGAATACAACACAAACTCAAGAAGTAGCAAGAAGAATTTCTGGCGCCGTTGCCGGGGAGGCTTACGCAAAAGTCATATACCAAGTACCTATCACAAACCCTTATCCTTCGCATTACATTTTTTACCTCTCGTTTTCCTCTCCCCCACTTCACCCTTGTCGTTTTATTCGCTCTCCTTTTTCCGTCCGCCTTTCTGTTTGCTTGTGTTGCTATGTGCCCTCAATTAGCTTGCATCTTCGCTTGCTAAAGTATGGATCCTCATCCACTTGCTAATCTCTTTAAGAGATCCAGTTATGTTGAACCTATTGCTAGTGAGTTGCGTGCACTAGATTATCTTTATGAGGTTTTGCTTGAAATTTGCGAGTCCGGAAATTATGATGAAATATTGAAAGAAAATTATAAAGTGATTCACGATAGCTCTTTGAGTAAAAAGCATAATTGCACTGATTCTATTAATGTCAATTTTGTTAATGATATGCAAAACCCTAAGCTTGGGGATGCTAGTATTGCTTTGTCCACTACTTGCTGCAATGATCATGATTGGGGTGATTCTTCTTATGATCTTGAAAATTTATTTAAGCCCCGTGATGAATATGAGATTGATAATAATGTTCGCAATAATATTGAAAGTGGGTTTGGAAGAGTGTCAACTTTAGATCCCATATATTTGGAGAATATTCAATCTTATGAATTTTTTGATAAAAGTGGGTTTGGAGAGGTCATGACTTTAGTTAATGTTGATCCCACTATTTTGGAAGAGTGTCAACTTCGCGTGCATGTGGATCGTATTAAGAATATGTTACGTGACAGCTATATTGTTGAATCTTCTTATGATCCTACATGCAATTATTATGAGAGAGGAAAATATGGTTGTAAAGATCTTCATGTCACTAAATTACCTCTCTTCATGTTGAGATTGATCTTGTTTCCTTCTTCTTCCTTGCATAGGATAGATCTTCCTTGTCTTGCTAATTTGTTTTCCTTTAAGATGCCTATGAATAGGAAGTATGTTAGACTTAGATGTGTTTGTCACATGTTTTATGATGCTCTCTTTGTGCTTCAATTCTTGTCTTTCATGTGAGCATCATTGAATTATCAATGCCTAGCTAGGGGCGTAAAACGATAGTGCTTGTTGGGAGGCAACCCAATTTTATAATTTTTGTTTTTGCTTCTGTTTAGGAATAAATATTGGATCTAGCTTATGTTTAGATGTGGTTTTGTGTTTTAATTAGAGTTTGTGCCAAGTAGAACCTTTGGGAAGACTTGTGTGAAGTTTATATGATATTGCTGTGAAAAACAGAATCATTAGCGCTCGCTAGAATGGTCACCAGATTTTACTGGAGCGTGCTATTTAGTTCATTCTTTTTTCAGATGATTAATAGACAAATTCCTCACGTTTACCAATTTAGTCTTATTTTTTTGGAGTTACAGAAGTATGCAAAACCTGCAGATTACTACAGACTGTTCTGTTTTTGACAGATTCTGTTTTTCGTGTGTTGTTTGCTTATTTCAATGCATCTATGAGTAGTATTGGGAAGTATGAACCAGAGAGAAGTTGGAATATAGTAGGTTTAACACCAATATAAACAAAGAATGAATTCATTGCAGTACCTTTGAGTAGTGGTTTGCTTTCTTATACTAACGGAGCTCACGAGATTTTTATCTAAGTTTTGTGTTGTGAAGTTTTCAAGTTTTGAGTATTGCTTTGATGGACTATGGAACAAAGAGTGGCAAGAGCCTAAGACCATCTCCAGCGGCGCCCCCAAGAAGGCCCCCTAGGCGATTTTTCAACCGCCGGCGCCAAAAAATCGGCCCAGTCGCGCCCCCAAGAGCCCAGTTTTCGCCGGCTTGGGCCGAAATTAGCGTCGGCGGACCCAACCCGAACCCGGCGCACTGGGGGTCGCTCGGGGGCGCCGGGCGAATCGTTTTTGGTGCGAAGAGCCGTGGGCCCGCTGCATCAGCGACTCGACTCTCTTCTCTCCGCTTCGTCGTCCTCATCGCCTCGTTTCCCGTGGCGAATCAATGCCAAAGTTGCGCGCTTTGCCACGCCGGTCAGCCTCCATTGATGCCTCACGGGCGGCGCAATGAAGGCTGGGCGACGCGTCCCTCGGCCTCCTGGGGGCCAATGGCTGGAGATGCCCTAAGATTGGGGATGCCCAAGGAAACCCAAGGTAAAATTCAAGGACAACCAAGAGCCTAAGCTTGGGGATGCCCCGGGAAGGCATCCCCTCTTTCGTCTTCATCCATCGGTAACTATACTCGGAGCTATATTTTTATTCACCACATGATATGTGTTTTACTTGGAGTGTCTTCTATAATTTGAGTCTTTGCTTGTTAGTTTTCCACAATTATCCTTGCCGGACACACCTATTTGAGAGAGTTAAATATGGCCTAGGAATTGATAGAACACTCTATGTGCTTCACTTATATCTTTTGAGTTGAATAGTTTTGCTCTAGTGCTTCACTTATATCTTTTAGAGCACGGTGGTGATAATATTTTGTAGAAATTATTGAACTCTCACTCTTCACTTATATCCATTTGAGAGTCCATTAAAACAGCATGGTAATGTGCTTAGGCTATAAAACTAGTCTTCACATGATAGACATCCAATATCAATGTAGTAAAAAAATTCATACTAAGTGCATTGAATATGATGAGAAGTTGGATGCTTAATAATTGTTTTGAGATATGAGGATAGTGATATTAGAGTCATGCTAGTGGAGTTATTATGAAATTGAGAAATGCTTGTGTTAAGGTTAGTGATTCCCGTAGCATGCACATATGGTGAACCGCTATGTGACGAAGTTAGAGCATGAGGTATTTGTAAAGTGTCAACCTTTGTGTGGAGGTCGGGGGCGCGTGATGGTTAACTCCTACCAACCTCCCCCCTAGGAGCATGCGTTGATTGCTTTGTTTTGATGACTCGTAGATTTTTGCAATAAGTATATGAGTTCTTTATGACTAATGTTGAGTCCATGGATTATACGCACTCTCACCCTTCCACCATTGCTAGCCTCTCTTGTATTGCGCAACTTTCGCCGGTACCATACACCCACTATATATCCTTCCTAAAAACAGCCACCATATATATTCCTCAAACAGCCACCATACCTACCTATCATGGCATTTCCATAGCCATTCCAAGATAAATTGCCATGCAACTTTCCACCGTTCCGATCATATGACACGCATCATATTGTCATATTGCCATGCATGATCATGTAGTTGACATAGTATTTGTGGCTAGGCCACCATGCATAATTTTTCATACATGTCACTCTTGATTCATTGCACATCCTGGTACATCGCCGGAGGCATTCTTATTGAGTCATACTTTGTTCTAGCATCGAGTTGTAATTCAATGAAAATGTGATGATCATAATTATTAGAGCATTGTCCCATGTGAGGAAAGGGTAAATCAATAAAGCCACTCCAAAAAAAGGAAAGGCCAAAGAAAAAAAAAGGCCCAAAAAAAGAAAAAAAGAAAAAAAGAAAAGAAAAAGGGACAATTGCTACTATCTTTTTCCACACTTGTGCTTCAAAGTAGCACCATGTTCTTAATGATAGAGAGTCTCATGTTTAGTCACTTTCATATACTAGTGGGAATTTTCATTATTGAACTTGGCTTGTATATTCCAACGATGGGCTTCCTCAAATGCCCTAGGTCTTCATGAGCAAGCAAGTTGGATGCACACCCACTAGTTTCTTTTGTTGAGCTTTCATACATTTTTAGCTCTAGTGCATCCGTTGCATGGCAATCCCTACTCACTCACATTGATATCTATTGATGGGCATCACCATAGCCCGTTGATACGCCAAGTCGATGTGAGACTATCTCCCACCTTTTTGTCTTCTCCACAACCACCTCTGTATTCCACCCATAGTGCTATATCCATGGCTCACGCTCATGTATTGCGTGAAAGTTGAAAGGTTTGAAAGAATAGAGTATGAAAACAAGTGCTTGGCTGAAATCGGGGTTGTGCATGATATGAATATTTTGTGTGATGAAGAGGGAGCATAGCCAGACTATATGATTTTGTAGGGATAACTTTCTTTAGCCATAGTATTTTAAGAAGACATGATTGCTTTGTTAGTATGCTTGAAGTATTAATATTTCTTATGTCAATATAGACTTTTGTCTTGAATCTTTCAGATCTGAACATTCATGCCACAATTAAGAGAATTACATTAAAAAACTATGTTGGTTAGCATTCCACATCAAAAATTCTTTCCTTATCATTTACCTACTCGAGGACGAGCAGGAATTAAGCTTGGGGATGCTTGATATGTCTCCAACGTATCTATAATTTTTTATTATTCCATGCTATTATTTATGATATTTTGGATGTTTAATGGGCTTTGTTATACACTTTTATATTATTTTTGGGACTAACCTACTAACCCAAAGGCCCAGTCCAGATTGCTATTTTTTTGCCTATTTCTGGGTTTTACAGAAAAGTAATATCAAACGGAGTCCAAACGGAATGAAACCTTCGGGAGAGATATTTTTGGAGAAAAATACGCACGGGAGACTTGAGAACCACGTAGTAGGGCACACGCGGCGCCCACGAGGGTGGGGGCACGCCCCCCTGCCTCGTGGGCCCCACGTCTAGCCCTCGATGCCCTCCTTCCTCCTATATATACCTATGTACCCCAAAACTATCAGAACAATAGAGAAAACCCTAGTTCCAACGCCACAACCTTCTGTTCTCGTGAGATCCCATCTTGGGGCCTGTTCCGGAGCTCCGCCGGAGGGGGGATCTTCCACAGAGTGCTTCTACATCATCATCATCGCCTCACCATGAGTTGTGAGTAGTTTACCACAGACCTTCGGGTCCATAGCTAGTATCTAGATGGCTTCTTCTCTCTCTTTGGATCTCAATACAAAGTTCTCCCCGGTCTTCGAGGAGATCTATTCGATGTAATCTCTTTTTGTGGTGTGTTTGTAGAGATCCGATGAATTGTTGGTTTATGATCAAGATTATCTATGAGAAATATTTGGTTCCTCTCTGAACTCTTTATGTAGGATTATAATATCCTTGCAAGTCCCTTTGAATTATTGGTTTGGTTTGGCCTACTAGATCTATAGTTCTTGCAATGGGAGAAGTGCTTGGCTTTGGGTTCAATCTTGCGGTGTAGTTTCACAGTGACAGTAGGGGCAGCAAGGCACGTATTGTATTGTTGCCATCGAGGATAAAAAGATGGGGTTTATATCACTATGTTTGACCTTATCCCTCTACATCATGTCTTCTTGCTTAAGGCGTTACTCCGTTCTTATGAGCTTAATACACTAGATGCATGCTGGATAGTGGTCGATGTGTGGAGTAATAGTAGTAGATGCAGAATCGTATCGGTCTACTTGTCTCGGACATGATGCCTATATATAATGATCATGCCTAGATAGTCTCATAATTATTCGCTTTTCTATCAATTGCTCGACAGCAATTTGTTTACCCGCCGTAGAATATCGCTATCATGAGAGAAGCCACTAGAGAACACTATGGCCCCTAGGTCTATTCTCAACATATCAATCTACAATCTACTTTACTTTTCCGCTTTTACTTTCTGTTCTTATAACAAAAAATACCAAAAATATCAAACTATCATCTCTATCATATCTCACTTTCGTAAGTGACCGTAAAGGGACTGACAACCCCTTATCGCGTTGGCTGCGAAGTTCTTATTTGTTTGTGCAGGTGCGAGGGACTCCCGCGTGGTCTCCTACTAGATTGATAACTTGGTTCTCAAAAACTAAGGGAAATACTTACGCTACTGTGATGCATCTCCCTTTCCTCTTCGAGGGAATACAACACAAGCTCGAGAAGTAGCAATAGTCACCTACTATGTGTTATGATCCGGCAACCCCGAAGTGACAACAATCGAGACCACTCCCAGTGATGACCATAGTTTGAGGAGTTCATATATTCACTATGTGTTAATGCTTTGGTCCGGTACTCTATTAAAAGGAGGCCTTAATATCCCTTAGTTTCCAATAGGACCCCGCTGCCACGAGAGGGTAGGACAAAAGATGTCATGCAAGTTCTTTTCCATAAGCACGTATGACTATATTCGGAATACATGCCTACATTGCATTGATGAACTGGAGCTAGTTTTGTGTCATCCTAGGTTATAACTTCTACATGATCAATTGCATTCGACATAATTTCCCATCACCGATCCAATGCCTACGAGCTTTTCCGATATTGCATGTTACTTGTTTACTTTTCCTTCGCTACTATTATAAAAACTACAAAAACACTACCGTTACCTTTGTTACTATTACCGCTACTATCATATTACTATGCTACTAAACTATCTTGCTGCTGATACTAAGTTTCCAGGTGTGGTTGAATTTACAACTCAGCTGCTAATACTTAAGAGTATTCTTTGGCTCCCCTTGTGTCGAATCAACAAATTTGGGTTGAATACTTTACCCTCAAAAACTGTTGCGATCCCCTACACTTGTGGGTTATCATATGTCTCCAATGTATCTATAATTGTTGATTGTTCCATGCTGTTATATTATCATTCTTGGATGTTTTATAACCATTTTATAGTCATTTTATATCATTTTTTGGTACTAACCTATTGACATAGTGCCAAGTGCCAGTTGCTGTTTTCTGCATGTTTTTTACATCGCAGGAAATCAATACCAAACGGAGTCCAAACACAGCAAAACTTTGTGTGGATTTTTATGGACCAGAAGACATCCAGTGGGCCGGAGAAGCGCCTGTGGGGGTGCTCCGAGGGGAGCACAACCCACCTGTGCGCGCTAGGAGGCCCAGGCGCGCCCTGGTGGGTTGTGCCCACCACGGGTGCCCCTGGACCGCCTCTTTGCTCTATAAATACCCAAATATTCCAGAAACCCTAGGAGAGTCGACGAAAATCAATTACAGCCGCCGCAGAGTCCAGATCCACTAGATCCAATCTAGACACCATGACAGAGGGGTTCACCACTTCCATCGGTGCCTCTCCGATGATGCGTGAGTAGTTCTTTGTAGACCTACGAGTCTGTAGTTAGTAGCTAGATGGCTTCCTCTCTCTCTTTTGATTATCAATACAATGGTCTCTTGGAGATCCATATGATGTAACTCTTTTTGCGGTGTGTTTGTTGGGATTCGATGAACTTTGAGTTTATGAGCAGATCTATCTTTGTATATCCATGAAAGTTATTTGAGTCTTTTTTGATCTTTTATATGCATGATTGCTTATAGCCTCATATTTCCTCTCTGATATTTGGGTTTTGTTTGGCCACCTTGATCTATTTATCTTGCAATGGGAAGAGGTGCTTTGTAGTGGGTTCGATCTTATGGTGCTTGATCCCAGTGACAGAAGGCGAACCGACATGTACGTATCGTTGCTACTAAGGATAAAATGATGGGGTATATTTCTACATAAATAGATCTTGTCTACATCATGTCATCGTTCTTATTGTATTACTTCGTTTTTCCATGAACTTAATACACTAGATGCATGCTGGATAGCGGTCGATGTGTGGAGTAATAGTAGTAGATGCAGGCAGGAGTCGGTCTACTAATCTTGGACGTGATGCCTATATAATGATCATTGCCTGGATATTTTCATGATTATTTGAAGTTATATCAATTGCCGAACAGTAATTTGTTCACCCACCGTTTGTTATTTTCTCGAGAGAAGCCACTAGTGAAACCTACGGCCCCCGGGTCTCTTTCTTTTATTATTTGCCTTTGTAATCTACTTTTCCTTTGCTTTTATTTTTAGATCTATTAAACTAAAAATTCAAAAGTACCTTGCTGCAATTTATCCTTTTTGGCGTTTGATCTATCAATATTTACAACTCTCTCACGTCCGTTTGCCTATCTCTAGGCGCCGTTACCCGAAAGGGACTGACAACCCCTTTTACACGTCGGGTTGTGAGTATTTGTTATTTGTGTGCAGGTGCCGTTTATGCTTTGTTGCTTGGTTCTCCTACTGGTTCAATAACCTTGGTCTCATCACTGAGGGAAATACCTACCGTTGATGTGCTGCATCATCCCTTCCTCTTTGGGGCAACACCGACGTAATTCTAGCAAGCATTAGGCTGCTCACAATAAACCTGCTCCTCAAGATGGCCGTGAAGGAAGGCGTTGGAGACATCCATCTGATGAACTGGCCAGCGTCGAGAAACCGCCAGCTGGAGAACAGTGCAGATCATGCCCAGTTTGAAAACCGGTGCAAACGTCTCAGTGAAGTCGACGCCAGTGCGCTGCCGAAAACCACGGACCACCCAACGAGCCTTGTAGCGCTCAAGTGTGCCATCTGAGCGGATCTTATGGCGAAAGACCCACTTGCCGCTGATGGCATTGGCGCGAGAAGGCCGGGGAACCAGTGTCCAGGTACGGATCCGCTGAAGAGCGTCGAACTCTCCCCGCATTGCAGCAAGCCAGTGAGGATCATGAAGGGCTGCTCTGGCGGACGCAGGAATCGATGACGGCTCGACAGTGGATGCGGCTAGGAGATACTCATCGCTGGAGTACCGCAGATTCGGGCGGTGAATGCCCGCGCGGGCCTGAGTGTGGGGGCGAGACTGTAACTCTGGGACGAGGCCCAAGGAGGTGGCCGGCGAGGCGGCCATCGAGGCCGCCACCGAGTCTACCGGCGAGGCTGTCACCGAAGCGGCCGGGGAGTCCGCGGCACCCCGAGGTGCCCGAGGTGGTAGAGGCGGGCGAGGCGCCTGACGCGGCGGGAGAAGGTAACGGCGGCGAAGCCGACAGAGTCGGCGACGACGGCGTGGGGACGCGAGGTGCAGCTCATCCCACGGCGTGGGTACCTCCAAAGCCCAGAGGCGGTCCGAGAGCTGAGCGGGGCCGTCCACCTGACGGGGTCGTCGAAGCGCCGGCGGTGGCCGGCGGCGACGGGGCGACGTGAGGTACCTGCTGCGGAAATGAAAACACCTTCTCATCAAAGTAAATGTGTCGGGAGGTGAATACATGATGTGAGATAGGGTCGTAGCAGCGGTAGCATTTGGTGTTAGGTGGGTAGCCGAGAAAGATGCAGGCGACGGAGTGGGGTGCGAGCTTATGAGGCGCAGTGGCGGCGATGCTAGGGTAGTAGAGACATCCAAAGATGCGAAGCTCATCATAAGAGGGCGATGCACCGAAGAGGAGGTGATGAGGTGCAAAGTTCCCGCTAGTGCGATGATACGTCTCCAACGTATCTATAATTTTTTATTGTTTCATGCTATAATTTATGATGTCTTAGATCTTTAATGGGCTTTGTCATACACTTTTATATCTTTTTTTGGGACTAACCTACTAACCCAAAGGCCCAGTCCAGATTGTCGTTCTTTGCCTATTTAAGGGTTTTGCAGAAAATGAATATCAGACGGAGTCCAAATGGAATGAAACCTTCGGGAGAGATATTTTTGGAGAAAATCACGCATGGGAGACTTGAGAACCACGTCAGGGGAGCCACGAGGTATCCACGAGGGTGGGGGCGCGCCCCCCTTCCCAGGGCGCGCCCCCTGCCTCGTGGGCCCCTCGTGAGTCCCCCGGTGTCCTCCTTCCTCCTATATACATCTACGTACCCCGAAACCATCAGCAACAGAGAGAAAACCCTAATTCCACCACCGTAACCTTCTATTCCCGTGAGATCCCATCTTGGAGCCTATTCCGGAGCTCCGCCGGAGGGGGCATCCATCATGGAATGCTTCTACATCATCATCATCGTCCTCACCATGAGTTGTGAGTAGTTTACCACAGACCTTCGGCTCCATAGCTAGTATCCAGATGGCTTCTTCTCTCTCTGGATCTCAATACAAAGTTCTCCTCGGTCTTCGAGGAGATCTATTCGATGTAATCTCTTTTTGCGGTGTGTTTGTCGAGATCCGATGAATGGTGGGTTTATGATCAAGATTATCTATGAGAAATATTCGGTTCTTTTCTGAACTCTTTATGTGTGCTCATAATATCCTTGCAAGTCTCTTTGAATTATTGGTTTGGTTTGGCCTACTAGATCTATAGTTCTTGCAATGGGAGAAGTGCTTGGCTGTGGGTTCAATCTTGCGGTGTCCTTTCCCAGTGAAAGTAGGGGCAGCAAGGCACATATTGTATTGTTGCCATCGAGGATGAAAAGATGGGGTTTATATCACATTGCTTGAGTTTATCCCTCTACATCATGTCATCTTTCTTAAGGCGTTACTCTGTTCTTATGAACTCAATACACTAGATGCATGCTGGATAGCGGTCGATGTGTGGAGTAATAGTAGTAGATGCAGGCAGGAGTCGGTCTACTTGTCTCGGACGTGATGCATATATACAATGATCATGCCTAGATAGTCTCATAATTATTCGCTTTTCTATCAATTGCTCGACAGTAATTTGTTTACCCGCCGTAGAATATCGCTATCATGAGAGAAGCCACTAGAGAACACTATGGCCCCCAGGTCTATTCTCAACATCTCAATCTATATCTACTTTACTTTTTCTGATTTTACTTTCTGTTCTTATAAACAAAAATACCAAAAATATAAATTATCATCTCTATCAGATCTCACTTTCGTAAGTGACCGTAAAGGGATTAACAAACCCTTATCGCGTTGGCTGCGAAGTTCTTATTTGTTTGTGCAAGTGCGCGGGACTCCCGCGTGGTCTCCTACTGGATTGATACCTTGGTTCTCAAAAACTGAGGGAAATACTTATGCTACTGTGCTGCATCTCCTTTTCCTCTTCGAGGGAATACAATGCAAGCTCGAGAAGTAGCAAGAAGAATTTCTGGCGCCGTTGCCGGGGAGGCTTACGCAAAAGTCATATACCAAGTACCTATCACAAACCCTTATCCTTCGCATTATATTTTTTGACTCTTGTTTTCCTCTCCCCCCACTTAACCCTTGCCGTTTTATTTGCCCTTCTTCTGCCGTATGTTTATCGTTCACTTGCTTCTTGCTTGCTTGCTTCTTGCTTGCTTGCCCTCATGTCTGAGATGGGGGACGATTTTATCGAGAAGGGTAGTAATGTCGAGGGCAACATCTATGTTGACCCCCCGGATGAAGCTACCACTATATATATTAAGAAGTTCCGGGTTGGTAGTGGTAATATCATTGGAAAAGGAGTTCTTCAAGACTTCTTTACTTGTGCCAGCGCTTTGCCCACTATGGGTGGCTCTATTCTTCACATAACTAGTAGGCTTGCTGATGCTATATCTATGCTTACATTAGAAATTGAAAGGCAATTTATCCATATGCATTCCTGTATTCAGAGAATCTTTTTGGATTTTTCCAATATTGAGCACTCTTCTGTTAAGCGTGCAGCTACTATCTTTTTGGCTCATGAATTTAGATTTATCATGAAAGAGGCCAAAGAAATATTTGCTCATTATGGAGTAGATGCCGGTCAACCTCCCATAGAGGCTATCTTGTTCAATCAAGACGACATAATGCGGTTGCGATCTCCTGATCATGTTGCTTTTAATGAAAACCTTAGAAAAAAGGTTCCTACTGAAGTCTTGATTGATAAAATTTCTGAGATGAACGATGATTTTGCTGTTCAAAACAATGTGTTAGGCTTCTCCCTTGAGCGAAGGATTATGAACTTCTGCCAAAAGAATGCCTATAATGATGAATTGGTTGTCCACTACAAAGGGCCAAAAGAGGAACCTATTCCTCCTAAGATTGATGTAGGGGACTTTTGTCCCATTAAATTTAGCCCTTTTGATAACTTTTGCTCACCACAAAGGGAACTTGCTGCTGAACGTAGGGAATATGAGATGAGATTTCGCGACATATCGTATCATTATGGCATTCCCTAGATCTATCTTGTATCATGCCTAGCTAGGGGCGTAAAATGATAGCGCTTGTTGGGAGGCAACCCAATTTTATATTTTTTGTTTTTGCTGCTGTTAGGGAATAAATATTGCATATAGCTTCTGTTTAGATGTGGTTTCATGTTTTGTTTAGTGTTTGTGCCAAGTAGAACCTTTGGGAAGACTTGTGTGAAGTTTATGTGATGTTGCTGTGAAAAACAGAATCATTAGCGCTCGCTAGAATGGTCGTCAGATTTTACTGGAGCGTGCTATTTAGTTGATTCTTTTTGCAGATCATTAATAGACAAATTACTCACGTTTACCAATTTGGTTTCAATTTTGTTGATTTACAGAAGTATGCGAAACCTGCATATTACTACAGGCTGTTGTGTTTTTGACAGATTCTGTTTTTCGTGTCTTGTTTGCTTATTTCAATGCATCTATGAGTAATATTGTGAAGTATGAACCATAGAGAAGTTGGAATACAGTAGGTTTAACACCAATATAAACAAAGAATGAATTCATTGCAGTACCTTTGAGTAGTGATTTGCTTTCTTATACTAACGGAGCTCACGAGAATTTTTGTCTAAGTTTTGTGTTGTGAAGTTTTCAAGTTTTGAGTATTACTTTGATGGAGTATGGAACAAAGAGTATCAATGGCCTAAGCTTGGGGATGTCCATGGCACCCCAAGTAAAATTCAAGGACAATGAAAAGCCTAAGCTTGAGGATGCCCCGGGAAGGCATCCCCTCTTTCGTCTTCATCCATCGATAACTATACTTGGAGCTATATTTTTATTCACCACATGATATGTGTTTTGCTTGGAGCGTCTTGTATAATTTGTGTCTTTGCTTGTTAGTTTTCCACAATCATCCTTGCTGGACACACCTATTTGAGAGAGTTAAATATGGCCTAGGAATTTTAGAACACTCTATGTGCTTCACTTATATCTTTTGAGTTGAATAATTTTGCTCTAGTGCTTCACTTATATCTTTTAGAGCACGGTGGTGATAATATTTTGAAGAAATTGTTGAACTCTCATGCTTCACTTATATCCTTTTGAGAGTCTATTAAAACATCATGGTAATGTGCTTAGGCTATAAAACTAGTCTTCACATGATAGACATCCAATATCAATGCAGTAAAAACTTGCACACCAAGTGCATTGAATATGATGAGATGTTGGATGCTTGATAATTATTTTGAGATATGAGGATAGTGATATTAGAGTCATGCTAGTGGAGTTATTATGAAATTGAGAAATACTTGTGTTAAGGTTAGTGATTACTGTAGCATGCACGTATGGTGAACCGCTATGTGACGAAGTTAGAGCATGATGTATTTGTAAAGTGCCAACCTCTGTGTGGAGGTCGGGGCGCGCGATGGTTAACTCCTACCAACCTCCCCCCTAGGAGCATGCGTTGATTGCTTTGTTTTGATGACTCGTAGATTTTTGCAATAAGTATATGAGTTCTTTATGACTAATGTTGAGTCCATGGATTATACACACTCTCGTCCTTCCACCATTGCTAGCCTCTCTTGTATCGCGCAACTTTCGTCGCTACCATACACCCACTATATATCCTTCCTCAAAACAGCCACCATACCTACCTATCATGGCATTTCCATAGCCATTCCAAGATATATTGGCATGCAACTTTCCACCGTTCCGTTCATATGACACGCATCATATTGTCATATTGCCATGGCATGATCATGTAGTTGACATCGTATTTGTGGCAAGGCCACCATGCATAACTTTTCATACATGTCACTCTTGTTTCATTGCACATCTCGGTACACTGCCGGAGGCATTCATATAGAGTCATACTTTGTTGTAGTATCGAGTTGATATCGAGTTGTAATGAAAGTGTGATGATCATCATTATTAGAGCACTGTCCCATGGGAGGAAGGGCTAAACAATAAAGCCCCTCCGCAAAAAAAGGAAAAGAAAAAAAAGAAAAGAAAAAGGGACAATTGCTACTATCTTTTTTCCACACTTGTGCTTTAAAGTAGCACCATGTTCTTCATTGTAGAGAGTCTCATGCTTAGTCACTTTTTATACTAGTGGGAATTTTCGTTATAGAACTTGGCTTGTATATTCCAACGATGGGTTTCCTCAAATGCCCTAGGTCTTCGTGAGCAAGAAGTTGGATGCACACCCATGATGGCTTCTCGCCCCTCGTTGGTTACCCCAAGTGGAAGGTTTGAGATGTAGCGTAACGGCAAGTTTCCCTTGGCAAGATACCAAGGATCGAATCCCATGAGACTCCGAGGGCCAACAAGTAGGTGTCAACGCTAACGGCGCCAACTTAGCGGTTGACAGGACCTGCACACAGATACAAATAACTTTGCTCCCAACGAGTACAGAGAGGTTGTCAATCACTCCGGCCTTGCTGTTTACAAAGGATCAAACGCAAGAGGTAATAGTGATAGGTATGACTGCAACTAGGAAATAAGAACATGAAGTAAATAGCGGGTGTGATCAGTGATGGTAATATGGACCGGGGTCCCATGATGTTCACTAGTGATGTATCTCTCCCAAAAGACGATAAAACAGCTAAGCGAGGTAAACAAATTACAGCTGGGCAATTGACAGGATTATGTGCGCAAACCAATGCTAACTATGTTGTAAAGAAAGGTAGAGGCTCAAAAGCATGGGCGGTACGCCAAGGCAAGTAGACTGAAATCCATCTGCATCTACTACTAATCATCCACCTTGAGATATCTATCCAGAACATCTCGCTGGTATTAAGTTGCGAGTCCCACCCAAAGAGTAAACTCAAAGCAACAAACAACTGCATTAAAAGAACTTTGTGTAAAGTAAACAATCCTTGCACCCGGAAGTACAAGCACCGTTGTTTTCCCCCTTGTGGCAACAGCACATCCCCTAGACTCATGTTTCTGTCACTCAAACTAGTCATCGAGGGGCATGAATCCACAATCAAGCATAACGTTCCCTCTTGGAGTTACTACCTACTACTCGGCCAAAGCAATAAATAGCAACGGAGAACATGCAAGAATTACTCAAGAACATAAATATAAAAGAGGTGAATCAAATATATTACTCACACACAATCTGAACATAATCTCATAATCCATCGGATCCCAGCAAACTCAGCATAGCAACAGCAGAAAGATTACATATGCGCCTCGATCATGTAGGGCAGCTCACGAGGTCTAATCCATGAAGAACAAAGAAGGGAGGAGAACATCACATAGCTACTGGTCATGGACCCATGATCCAAGGGGGACTACTCACAACTCATCCGGGAAGCGTCCATGGTGGTGGAGAAGCTCCCGGTGGTGGTTCTCCCCTCCGGCAGGGTGCCGGGAAGAGTTCTCCTGGTGCTCCCAAGCTTGGGAGCGCGGCGGCGGCGGAACAGAGGCTAGATCGTAAAAAAGGGTTCCGTCCTCGAGGGTTTCGGGACGCGAGCAATATATATGCAAAAGGGGGTCACCAGAGGCGGAGGTGGGGCCCCAGGCGCCCCCCTGGCGCGGCCAGGGGTGGGGCCGCGCCGGGTGGCCGCCTGGGCCACCCCAGGCTCCCCTCTGGCCCTGCCTTGGTTTTTCTTGAAGCTCCCGATACGCTGATTTTTCCTGTATTTTTCCCGGAATTTTTAGGGCACTTTTAATATGGGGGAAACCTGAAATAGAAAAACAGCAGAAAACAGGAACTGGCACTATGGTGCACTGAGTTAATAGGTTAGTCCAAATATGATCAAAAGTGTATGGAAGTGCATAAATATCATAGCAATATCACACAAAAGAGGCATGGAGCAAGCAGAAATTATAGATACATTTTGGACGTATCAACATCCCCAAGCTTAATTCCTGCTCATCCTCGAGTAGGTAAATGATAACAAGCATAATTTCTGTGGTGACATGCTATCAACCATATAAGAACTTTTAAGTAAAGCAATCAAGGCACGTAATTCAATTCAAGTCATAACAAGCAAGAGTCTATATTAGCATTGTAACAAGTAACATAAGAACATAAAGGTGCAAGAGCTCTCGCTGTCCGTGACTCGAATGTCTCCAAATGGTGTTTGCGTGCAAGAAAGGGGATAGGGATATATGAGAGAGTAAAACATAGTTTTTGTATTGTTGAGAACTTAATCTACTAAAGTTTCACACTTGGTCTTTTTTGGAATCTTTTCTTGACTCATCCCCAGACCGTCAGCCAGGTACAAGTCAAAATGATCCACTCCCTTTCGATGTTTTGAGCACTCATGCAATGGATGAGCGTAAGCAAGAAAGTCGACACTTAGGATGGAAAAGAGAGAAAAATTATAGAGGGGGAAGACAAAAAAGGTGTGAAAGGCTCACATCAATGAGGACAATCATCGGCGAGAGAAAGCCAAATGATAGATATGATGTGAGGAGTAGGGATTGCCATGCAACGGATGCACATATGAGCTAAGGTAAGCTCTCCAATGGAACTAGTGGGGGTGCATCCAACTTGCTTGCTCAAGAAGACCTAGAGCTCTTTTGAGGAGGCTCATCATTGGAATATACAAGCCAAGTTCTATAGCTTGAAGGTCCCCACATAGCTATATGCATGAATGATAATCTCTATGGAGCACAAGGTATAAGATGGAGTACGAGTGTGGATCTCTCAAAAGGAATAGTAGTGTGCCCCCTTCTCTCTTTTTATTTATTTTTCTCTTTTTTCTCTTTTTTTATTTTTTTGTGGCCTCAATGCCTCTTTCTATTTATCTCTCATTTGTCCTCTTTGGGATCTTTTGATTTGTCCTCTTTGGGATCTTTCCCTCACTTTAGGGGCAACACTCTATGTATTACAAGAAGTATAGAAGATCTTTCACACTTTACAAAAGTACTCAACATAAAGAAGAAGAAACTATCATGATGTATGCAAATGTATGCCTCTGCCGGTGTAGCAGGATATGCAATGATACTAGCGCGTCATGTAGCAATAATTAGGGCAAGGCCCAACTAGCATGCGGCTCATCGATCAAGCAAAAAGCATGTATGACATGAAGATCAAGTCATGAGAAGATGGATGTTGCATGGCAATGTATCTCGGAAAGGCTACGGAAATGCCTTAATAGGTAGGTATGGTGGCTGTTTTGAGAAAGGATATAATGAGGCTTATGATGACAGAGCGTATCGTGCAGTGTATCGTGCCAAGGATTTGGATGCACCGGCGAAGTATGCGCCAACTCACGAGGTGAGAAAGGGCAATGCACGGTACCGAAGAGGCTAGAAAAATATGGCTAGGTGGAAGTGTCAACTTTCGAATACTCACATTAGTCCGAAGAACTCATGCACTTATTATCGGTAACTCTCAATCTAATTAGGAGGTTCTCAAAGAGACAAGTACCCCGAGGAGGAGTGTATGGGGATTTTGTTATCCTTGTGCATCCTCGGCTCATGGTACGTGAGTGTACTCTAATATTCGATCCCTCCAAAGATTAATGATCCATTTAGTAGCTAAAGTTCTCAACTATTTTGTAGGTTTTCTAAAATAAACACGGATTGCCCAAAATACGACATCTATCACTAATAGGCTAAAGCTCTTGACACCAAAAGTTCAAACATTACTCATGGCAATACCTCAAAACTATTTCAAGTTACTACTAAAATTAAATAGCAACCTCAATTACCTACTTTAAGTTAAGACACACAACTCAGTGCAACAGACAAACTCTTTTAACAAGATAAACGTGAAAACTCAAGAGAGTTCAACAACCAACTAAACAAAAGCTCTTTAAAAAGAAAAGCATTAAAACTAAGAGCTAAACATGACAGTAGCTATGGAAAGACAAAGAACACACACAACAAAGATAAGCATGAAAATCCTATGTTGTGTTCTAGGTTGAAGTGGAGTGTGTTTCTCTCCCACACAAAGAAAGCTGGGTTCTAACTCGTTATGAACAGCAAGCAAAGCTAAAGAAAACTAAAAAGGAAACTAAAAGCAAGACGCTCCAAGCATAGCACATAACGCATGAAGTGATTAAAATATAGTGGAACGAAAGACGAACTGATAATTGTTGATGGAGAAGGGAATGCACGGGGGCATCCCCAAGCTTAGACGCTTGAGTCTTCTTGAATATTTCTTGGGGGTGCACGGGGGCATCCCCAAGCTTGAGCGTTTGACCCTCCTGAATCTTTTTATCATCTTCCCTCGCACACTTGAAAACTCCCTTCATACATAACTCATCATAATCTGATTAGCGAGGTTAGTACCCATAATAAAATAACTTTTCCTTGCTGGAAATAAAGATAATCTTGAAGATCTACTGTTTCTCAAGATTGCCGAAAGGTTTTTTTAAAGAAAAAGCAAGCTCAAGGTTTGCAAAACAAAGAAAAGGCAAAACAGAACAGAATCTGTGAAAAACAGACCAGCAGGTAGTAAATAATTTTTTCGGGGCACTTCTGCAACTCAAATCAAAAAACTCAGAACAGATGCCCGAAAGCCAATTGTATAGAGCACGCTGTCAAAAAATTCAGATCAAAAAGATGATCTGGTGATTTTATACAAATTTTTCTGTCCAATGACATAATCTTTTTTCTGGACTGCACGTCACAACTTTTGAACTTTCTTGCAATCAGAGGCTAAACTTGGCACAAAGTTGAAAAGAAAAGATACAATGATGATGCCACTGTAGTAACAAACATCAAGACACAACAAAAGCAAAATAAAACTTTATTCGTTGTGGGCTGCCTCCCAAAAGCACTTTCTTTTATGCCTTTAAGCTAGGCATGATGCAAAAAGATCAAGTTGTATCAATTGAACCATCATCAAGATCATCAAAAAGCTCTTCAATAGTACAACTAGTCTTAAGAGGACTTTCAAATAAGGGCCTAGTAAAGATACTTCTAGGGAGAAAACCAAAAGGTGGAAAGTCAATGGGAGATTCATTTACAAATTTATCAAAGAGAGGTATTTCTTCCAAAGTCTTCACAGTTTCAACCCCTTTGGCAATAGATGGATTACTTTTGGAACGAGGAGCCTTTGGAACGTAAACGAACTTAGGTTCCTTCTTTGTCGGAGTTTCTACCTTTTTGTCTTTGATTGAGGAGAAGGTAGTTCCTAAAGTGTCAAATATTTCCTCAATCTTGTCTATCCTAGAAGAATCCAAGTCATGGGATTTGATGGTCTCCAAAGTTTTGAGAATTTTATGCATGGAGCTATCAAGCCTATTCAAATTCCCTTGGATCTTACGGTCCAACTCATTTATCTTATTAATGCTTGGCATCTCTAGCTCTATCTTTTCAAGTTTTTTCATAATGTGAGCTAGGGTAATGTCCTCTTGAATGCTAACGACAGGGGGATTTCCAACAAGATTTTCCATAATACTAAGAGATTCCCAAACTGGGGCTTCTAGGAAATTTCCATTGATAGCAGAATCTAGAATAAACCTATTCCAAGAAGTAATTCCAACATAAAAATTTCTAAGCAGGATAGTAGTAGATTGCTTCTTGGTGGCTCTTTTATGAGAATCATTAATTCTATACCAAGCATCTTTTAGACTTTCACCACCTCTTTGTTTAAAGGTGAGCACTTCTGCCTCACCAAAGGCAAAAGGACCAGACATAATGCCAACTAAAAGCGAGATAACTATTTTTGTGATTTTTGGTAAGGGACACTAAAGCAAAAACTGAAAGGTAAACTAACAAGACTAAAAAGCAAAGATAAAAGATTTTGCAACTCCCCTATCTTGAAGAGTGGAGTCCTCGGCAACGGCGCCAGAAACTTTGCTTGATGGCTTCTCGCCCCTCGTTGGTTACCCCAAGTGGAAGGTTTGAGATGTAGCGTAATGGCAAGTTTCCCTTGGCAAGATACCAAGGATCGAATCCCGTGAGACTCCGAGGGCCAACAAGTAGGTGTCAACGCTAACGGCGCCAACTTAGCGGTTGACAAGATCTGCACACAGATACAAATAACTTTGCTCCCAACGAGTACAGAGAGGTTGTCAATCCCTCCGGCCTTGCTGTTTAAAAAGGATCAAACGCAAGAGGTAATAGTGATAGGTATGACTGCATGTAATGCCCAGGATGGGACTAAATCTCCCACGTGTCGAGGCACGACTTAGAGACTTAACCCCATGCTGGAATGATCGCAAGTCTGGTATCTTTGCACAACTCATGTAAAAGATGGGATGGAAAACATAAAATAGTTGGCTTACACTCGCCACGTCACACAAATACATTACATGCCTCAAATCATCATTCAATAAAACATCACTGCCCTCTAAGGGTAAAATCCAAATGACAAGATACCAAACATAATTTAAATCCACAGGTCGGATCGAATCCTAGTAGAAGTCTCCACTACTGATCATCAGGATAACGAACATAGTATCGACTACGCTCCTCGTCATACTCCCAGTCTAGCTCGGTGCCATCACCTGGATAGCTCACCATCGGACCTGCATCTGGTGTGGTGAAGTAACTATGAGCCACAGAGGACTCAGCAATCCCGTTCCCTGGTAACAAGACTATTCAAGCCTTGGGAGAGGATAAGGCTGAAGAAAAGAATAAGTGTTTGCAGCAGCAACTAGCACTAGCTTACGTGAGAGAGTGCGAGAAGAGAAAGCCTCGGTCGAGAGATGATCACGAAGTGATCCTAGCTAATGCTCAACAAACATAACCCCACCGTGTTCAACTCCCGAATCCCTATTCGGAAATTGACAGTCACGGTACACACGCTGGTAGTGTATTAGAACATTGTGTCAAGTTATCTACAACTGGATATTAACAAGCTCCCATCTGCCACATAACCGCGGGCACGGCTTTCGAAAGTTCATAACCCTGCAGGGGTGTTCCAACTTGACCCATTACAAGCCCACGATCCGTGGAGTCGCAACTCCAAAGTGGGAAGACCCGAGTATTCTCGGAATCCCGTGCTCAAGATACTCCGAACTAAGGTAAGGCTAATCCAGCAAATCCTCCCGGCGTGCCGACACCCTGATAGTAGCCGCGCGTATCTCGTCTCAGGCCACGACCGGATGGGTGACCCCACAGGTTTTTACCAAACCTTGAGTTCCCTCGAGGTGGCCCCGCGTAACCCCCAGTTTGGACCAACACTCATGTGGAGCACTGGCCCGGGTTGTAGAATTAAGAAAGAGGGTTAATTACTCCCTATGCAAGTTTTATTAGTTATTAGGCAAATAGTACCAATGTTGGGACTTGCTGGAAAAGACTTAGCACTTAGCGGTTTATCGAGGGGGTCCCATACACCCCAACCGTGTGAGGAACGCATAATCAAGGAACATAACACCGGTTTAAACGGTTCCTAACGGCATGAGTGGAACAAATGACCAAGCAAAAGGTTTAGCCTTCCACCCTTGCCAATATATAGATAATTTCATTTAAGCATTTATATAGTGTGATATAACCCAACAAACTTCAACATGAAGCAAGCATCTTCGATCTTTACCTGCAACTAGCAATGCTATAAGAGGGGCTGAGCGAAGCGTACTTAGCCAAGCAACGGTTTGCATAGGTAGGGTGGTTAAACATGGTAATGGTTACAAGTAGGAGGCTGACATGAAAGGCATGGGCATCGAGGCAAAAACTATAGAGCGGAACTACTAGCAATAGGCAAAGATAGTAATGTTATCGGGGTTCGGTCATCTTGCCTGAAGAGTAGTCGTTCGGATCGTAAGAAGGGTCCTCGTGCTCAACCTCGTTGGTAACCTCGTGCTCGTACTCGTACTCGGTCTCAGCTTCCGGCTCTAAACAATACAATCGCACAAGGCACAAATCAACAAGATGCAATGCGCACACAAAAATGATGGATGCATGATGGATGCACTAAGGAAGCACACAGAGCACGGAAAATAGCATTCAAGCAAAACACTTAAAAACATGACAACAATAGGAGATTATGAATCTACACGGAAAAACAATCAAGTTTCATATAAGACTCGCTCCAAACGGAGCTACGGGCTAAAAGTTATGCCCGAAACAAGAAATAGGCGAAAGCTGAAAATTACAGCAACATAGCAACTTCAGAGCACTAGAAAAATAACCTACAGCACTCAACAACATGGCAAAGAGCATGAACATAAACTAGACATATCCTACAGCAAATAAGTCCAAAGGTGCACCCCCAAAGGACCCACGGATCAATAGCAACAAGCTTGGACATATTGAATTTTATTGAAACTTTGGAGCAAAAGTTAAACATGCTACAACCACTTAAATAATCATGTGAGAACATGAATGGAAAGCCAACAATATCTACTACAAGGAACCATCAAGAGACACTCCAAAACTATCATGGTTTGTCCTAGAACAGCAGGCAAACTTGGCATCGGAACATTACAGATTTCAGACTTAGTGAAAATCCACTAAGTGTTTAAACAGCAGTTTCATCATGGCATCTAAAAGAGCAAGTTTAAGTCACCTCGAAACTAAACATGGCAAGTGGTAAGCACCACATCAAAGTACACATGAAGGTGATTCCGAAACACACAAGCATGCATCATGGAGATAAACACAACGATAGCAATGAGCTCAACAAGATGGCATTTCATAACAAGTGAAACAACATCACAGCCACATGGCACTTTGCAACGAAGATATACATGGCAAGAATAAATCTATCTTGCAACCTAACACAAACAACATGTAGAGCATGGCAAGACGAACACGTGGACATGTCATTTGCATCATTCGGACAAACGAGCTAAAAGATACCACTATGCAAAGATGGTATAAAAACAACACATAGCAGCAAATATATCGGGATGCACTCTTGCAACAGGAAAATAAGCATCTAGATGATCTCTAACATGCATGGCACAAAGGAATGAATCGTAGTGCTAATCACCACGAACGTCTGGACATGTCATTTGCGCAAAATGGAGCAACACACAAGAAGTTATCATCATGTGAAATATGCATCAGACAGACAACAAAACAGGGGACTTAGAGGATAAAAGGGGGAAACCTCTCAGATCTGTAGCAAAAGGGCCGGATCGGGCTGATCTGGAGTCCACGGAGCGGCGGAGACGGGCCGGCGGCGGCCCACCTGGCGGATCAGCCTGGGACGATGGCGCTGGCGATCGCGGCGCTGAGGCCGGCCCAGGCGGCGGGGTGCGGCCCAGCTGGAAGGCGGCTGGCGGGCGGCTGGCGCTGGCTGCCGAACGGGCCAGCTCGGCGGCTGGAGGCCCAGGCGGCTGGAGGCGGCCTGGCGGCGATGCGGGAGCCGGCCCCGCGCGGTCGGACGGCTGCGGGCCGGTGGAGGGGCTCGGCCCACCGGGGAGATCTGGCGGGGCGAAGCGGAAGGAGGCCGGCCCGTGGAGAGGGCGACGGCCCAGGCGGATGGAGGCGGTCGCCTGGTGGGATGGCGAGGGAGGCTTGGCCCAGGAGCGGCGGGGATCTGAGGCTTGGGCCGGCGCGGGAGCGTGGCGCTAGCGCGGCCTGAGGGAGACGTCCGGCTTGGAGGAGCTGGGCCTTCGGGCGAAGTGACCCAGGAGGATCGGGCGATCGGATCCAGATCGGGATCCTACCCGATCCGATCTGGCGAGGCGTGCGGCGGCCTTCGATCGACGAGGAGGCGGGTACCGGCGGCGGGGAACTCGATGGCTGCGGTGGTGAGGCCCTGGGGCGGCGGGATCCGGCGGGACCAGGACGGAGGCGGTGGCGGTGGTGAGGTGGCGCCGGTGGGGACGAGATGGCGGCGGTGGTGAGGTGAGAGGAGGTGGGATGAGGATTCCGGCGAGGTTCCGGCGAACTCCGGCGAACTCTCCAGCGAGCTCCGGTGAGGTGGCTGGAGGAAGGGGATGAAGTGGCTAGGGTTTCCTAGTTTTGGGGCACAGATTTGGGGGAGTGGACAAATATATAGGCACAAGGAGCTAGGGTTGCCCAAATGGAGTGCGGTTTTCGGCCACCGGATCAGATTTGGATGGCCTAGATGATAGAAGTGGTTAGGAGTGGTTTGGTGGGCTGTTGGAGGGGTGTCTTGGGCCACAAAGTGGAGGCACTTTGAGCCCACGAGAATAACTGTTGGGGTAGCAAACGGACTCGAAACGCGACGAGATTTGACAGGCGGGTTACACACACCAAAACAACAACACACGACAAGTCTCGCGCCAAACCGGTAACGTTACACGACCAAACACCAAAGTAGGCCTACGGGACGCCACGGACACGTGAGGGAGCTCCGGAACGCGAAACGGACAACGGGAAGGAACGCGTGGAACCGGATGCAACCGACAACACAAATGCAATGCGATGCATATGACTACATGATATGAATGAATGCCACACATGCACACAACAAAATGACGAAAACCTGAAAGACAAAGAACCCGGAAAGGAATAGATGAAGCCAGAGATATATTATATGCCCAAAAGGGAAAGTATTACATCCGGGGCATTACGAACTCTCCTCTACTACAAAAAGATCTCGTCCCGAGATCTAGGACTGGAAAAAGGAAGGATACTCGGAACGAAGATGATCGTCTCGTTCCCACGTAGCTTCTCGGTCGGTATGATGTGACCACTTGACTTTCAAGAATTTGATGGACTTGTTGCGGGTCTTGCGTTCGGTCTCTTCGAGAATAGCAACGGGATGCTCTCAGTAGGACAAATCTTGTTGAAGATCAATCTCTTCAAACGGAATCATGCGTTCAGGTGCCTTGAAGCATTTGCGGAGTTGAGACACATGGAACACATCATGAACATTGGCGAAGTTGGAAGGGAGCTCAAGTTGATAGGCTAGATCGCCTCTTTTGCCAAGAATCTTGAAAGGCCCGACGTATCTAGGAGCAAGCTTTCCTTTGATACCGAATCTTTGGGTGCCTTTCATCGGAGAAACACGAAGATAGACATGATCATCAATGTTGAATGCCAAATCACGATGCTTGTCGTCATAGTAGCTCTTCTGACGCGACTGAGCGGCCTTGAGATTCTCACGTATGACTTTGCACATTTCTTTGGCTTCTGAGATCAAGTCATTGCCAAGAAGTTGACGTTCGCTTGTTTCAGACCAGTTGAGAGGGGTACGGCACTTTCTGCCATAGAGGATTTCAAACGGAGCTTTGCCTGCACTTGCTTGAAAGCTGTTGTTGTAAGAGAACTCGGCAAATGGAAGGCGGTCTTCCCATTTCATGCCAAAAGAGATGACACAGGCTCTGAGCATGTCTTCTAGAATCTAATTCACTCGCTCGACTTGACCACTAGTCTGAGGGTGAAAAGCAGTGCTGAACCTGATCTTAGTGCCCATGGCGGACTGAAAGGAGTCCCAGAACTTTGAAGTGAACAAACTTCCATGGTCTGAGGAGATTACTCGAGGATTGCCATGTACAGACACAATTCTGGAAGTGTACAGCTCTGCCAATTGAGCTGCATTGATGGATTCTTTGACTGGAAGGAAGTGAGCGACTTTGGTAAGCTTGTCAATCACCACGAAGATAGAATCATTCCCTCTCTTGGACTTAGGAAAGCCAGTGACGAAGTCCATTTCAATGTGGTCGAACTTCCACTCGGGAATAGGAAGAGGTTGGAGAAGACCGGCTGGACGTTGATGTTCTGCTTTCACTCTCCTGCAAACATCACATTCATTCACGAATTGGGCAATCTCCCTTTTCATGCGTGTCCACCAGTAAGACTGCTTGAGGTCTTGGTACATCTTGGAACTGCCAGGATGAATGGAAAGGAGAGAATCATGTGCTTCTTCCATTATGAGCTTCCTGAGATCACCTTTGGGAACAACGAGTCTGTCCTCGAAGAACAAGGTATCTCTCTCGTCAACACGAAAGCACTTGTATTTTTGGAGTGCCCTTTGCAATACCATGTTTCACCTTCTGCACCATGGCATCACTGAGTTGGGCCTCACGGACCTGATCTTCCAAGGTAGGAGCAACTTGAAGATTTGCAAGAAAACCCTGCGGAACAACTTGGAGGTTGAGCTTCCTGAATGCTTCACAAAGCTCAGGCTGGAACGGCTTGATAAGAAGGCTGTTGCAATATGCCTTTCTGCTCAAAGCATCTGCAATCACATTCGCCTTGCCAGGAGTGTATTCAATGCTGGGATCATACTCTTGGATCATTTCAACCCAACGAGTCTGGCGGAGGTTCAGATTCGGCTGTGTGAAAATGTACTTCAAGCTCTTGTGATCAGTGAAGATGTCGACTTTCCTGCCCAACAACAGATGTCTCCACGTAATCAAAGCATGGACCACAGCTGCTAGCTCGAGATCATGTGTGGGATAGTTCTTCTCACTTGGTTTCAGCTGACGAGAAGTGTATGCCACAATTCTCTTATCTTGCATAAGCACACCACCAAGACCTTGAAGAGAAGCATCATAGAATACTTCATAGGGCTTGGACTCATCTGGAGGAGTAAGAACTGGAGCAGAGACAAGCTTTTCTTTGAGAGTTTTGAATGCCACTTCACACTCTGGAGACCAAAAGTATTTGACATTCTTCTGAAGCAAGTTGGAAAGAGGCTTGGCAATCTTGGAGAAGTTCTCAACGAACCTTCTGCAATAGCTGGCAAGACCCAGAAAACTGCGGAGTTGCTTGACGTTCTGAGGAGCTTCCCAGTTGACAATTGCTTCAACTTTCTCGGGATTTACCGCAATACCGTCAGCTGAGATGATATGGCCCAGGTACAAAACCTTATCGAGCCAAAACTCGCACTTGGAGAACTTGGCATAGAACTTATGCTCTCGGAGTCGATCAAGAACCAGACGTAAGTGCTTTTCGTGATCTTCTTCATTCTTGGAAAACACCAGAATATCATCCAGATACACAAGCACAAACTCGCCGGTATAGGGGTTGAAGATGTAGTGCATCATCCTCGAAAAGGTAGGAGGAGCATTGGCGAGACCAAAGGACATGACGGTATACTCGTATGAGCCGTAGCTCGTTCTGAAGGCAGTCTTGGGAATGTCTTGCTCGCGAATGCGAATTTGATGATAGCCCATTCGGAGATCGAGCTTAGAGAACACTTTAGCTCCTTTGAGCTGCTCGAAGAGTTCATTGATGTTGGGGAGCGGATACTTGTTCTTTATTGTCTTCTTGTTCAAAGGCCGGTAATCAACGCAGAGACGCTCCGTGCCATCTTTCTTCTTGACAAATAAGACACCACAGCCCCAAGGAGGACGTACTAGGCCTGATGAGACCCATACTCTCCTATTTATCAAGCTGCTTCTTCAATTCCTTCAATTCGTCTAGAGAGAGCTTGTACGGACGCCGGCATGCTGGCTCAGTACCCGGCTCGAGTTCAATGACAAACTCCACCTGACGGTGTGGAGGCATGCCTGGAAGTTCTTCAGGAAAGACGTCTTGGTATTCGTTCACCACCGGAATTTGAGATATGGCATTAATTTCGCCCTTATCATTGAGAGAGAAAAGCCTGATAGTGTTATCCCTGGAGGCAAAGATAATCACATCTTCATCAGGATGAGTCATCTTGACTTCTTTCTGTGCACAATCAATGTGAGCATCATGCTGAGAAAGCCAATCCATCCCGAGGATGAGGTCGATGTCAGAATTGCCAATAACCACCGGAGAGGCCAAAAATCGATAATCACCCATGCGAATAGAAACATCCAGAGCATATATACGAGAATGCATCAATCTACCCGGAGAAACAACTGATAACTCCCTTGGCAAACTTTTGATGTCCACATTATACTTGGATGCAAATGGTTGAGACATGAAAGAGCATGAAGCACCCGAATCAAACAACACTTTAGCAGGGATGGAGTTAACTGGAAGGTTACCCAAAATGACATCAGAAGAATTCTCCGCTTGCGCTGCACTCATCAGATTAACCCTTGCAGACTTTGGATCATGCTTGACAATAGCTGAACTCACAGGTGGAGGAGGTGGAAGACGCTTCGGGTTGGGGCATCTGTTGGCATAGGACCTTTCTGAGTGCATTTGTTGCAAGTCACTTCTGAGAGAGGACGGAAATGAGAACCACTTGACTTTGAGCCTTGAGACTGAAACTGATTCCTCGACTGGTTGCTCGGGTTGGGTGGGTGGGAGAAACCACGTCCACTAGAGTTCTTGTTGTTGGAGTTGTTGGAGTGGTTGTAAGGAGCTCGAATCACTGGAGGAGGAGGAAGCCAAAATTTCTGTTGTTTCGCAGCCAACTGAGACGATGAGGAAGAATGAACGGCATCTCGAATTCTCTTTTTAGAAGCCTCCATCTTAAGCTGAGCTGCCTCTTGTTTCAAAGCCATATTATAGAATTTGTCGAATTCATCGGGCTCGAACAAGGTGAGAGCAAGTTGAAGTTCATCTTTGAGACCTCCACGGAACTGGTAGATTTTGCTCTTGGCATCAGGAATGTCTTGCTTAGCATAGCGGGCGAGGTTTTGGAACTTGACATTATACTGATAGACTGTCATAGAGCCCTGCTTCAGGTTGCGGAATTGCTCACGCATACCCTCGATGACACTTGTAGGAATGTGGTGAGAGCGAAAGTCCTTGCAGAAATCCTCCCAAGAGATCACACGACCTGGCCTGGAGTCTTTGTACTGCTGCCACCAGTCAGCTGCTTGGTCTTTGAGTTGGAAGGCTGCAAACTTCACATAATCCTCTTCTCTTACGTTACTGCACTCAAGATGCTTCTTTATGTCGGTTAACCAATCTTCAGCATCAAGAGGGTCGACACAGTAACTGAAAGCTTTTGGATTATTGGCCAAGAACTGGTTGAGAGTAGCATGGTGCTGCTGGTTGAAGAAGTTGCCTTGATCCCCTGGAACACCCTGATTAGCTTGATTAGCTTGCATCTGCTGCATCATCTGCATCAACATCTGGGTGTTCTGAGTTGTAGTCTGCATAATCGCTCTCCAAGCCTCAGACGGAGGAGGAGGGGAAGGAGGACGATCTGGGACCTCTTCACCCTCTGGGTTAGCGTTGGGAACTTTTTTCGGAGCCATCCTGAAATAGATGACCACGAATCAGCAATTGATTGACAGAAGGTATAAGCTGAATCAATGGAATGAATTGCAACAAGTCTTCACAATAATCATTCGAACAAGAGGAACGAATGAAATTCTCAATTTAATGATAACAACAATCTTCACGAGAAGCCACATAGGGGACAAAAGGTAAAATAAGAAAAACAACAAGGTACAGACGGGAACAAACACAAGATATGAGTTTCGTTCGACATTTTCGTGCTGAAAGCATATGAATGCATTACAAAAGGGTTTTGCAATCCCCGGATCAGCATAGCCAAGGACCCTTTAAGATGCAACTCCCGATCGGAACATCGGTCATAATACCACTTCACTCAATGTAGAACCCCGAAATCGCTAACCTGCATTCGTTGGAAGAATGCCTACGATCTACTGGATAAAACCCACCTATGAATTTCCGAAAGATTCCAGTTATGCAATCAGGTGTTGGGGATACAGGGGAAGCACCGCGCAATCAACTCTAAACCTACATCCAGCTGTATCCATCCTTCAACACATAACCAGTTTTTCTCGGAAACTGTGTACCTCGAACCTTCGAAAAGCATCCACTATACCAAGCTATGGCAATACTCCCGAACTACCTCCCCAGTACTGGGTGATGTCGGGGTTATCTTGCCACTAACCGTATAGGATAGAATTTCGATGTCGGCCGTCTTAAGTATTTAGTACTGTCGTGATATGCTTGTGACGACAATACCCCGAAGCTCAACTCCCTGGGACACTGCCACAACCCCTAATGTCGGGAGGCATCGAGAACAATATTCTCGTCACAAGAACATCGAAACAATCCCAGAATACTCGCGAGATTCCTAAAAAAAATTGGTGCAATTTTTGAAAGTAGAAGAGACAAGAGTAGTCGTCAGGAGTCCTCACCAGAGAGAAAGGGGATGAGAAGCAAAGAAATCCTACTCTCCGATATAATATATAGGACTCAAAATATTTTCAGTGTGTGCCTAGACTCGACCGTCAACTATTCGATCAATCAGTGGGGGCTCCTAGGTCGGAGAAGGCTCCGAATACCAACTTGTAATACCCAGGATGGGACTAAATCTCCCACGTGTCGAGGCACGACTTAGAGACTTAAACCCATGCTGGAATGATCGCAAGTCTGGTATCTTTGCACAACTCATGTAAAAGATGGGGATGGAAAACATAAAATAGTTGGCTTACACTCGCCACGTCACACAAATACATTACATGCCTCAAATCATCATTCAATAAAACATCACTGCCCTCTAAGGGTAAAATCCAAATGACAAGATACCAAACATAATTTCAATCCACAGGTCGGATCGAATCCTAGTAGAAGTCTCCACTACTGATCATCAGGATAACGAACATAGTATCGACTACGCTCCTCGTCATACTCCCAGTCTAGCTCGGTGCTATCACCTGGATAGCTCACCATCGGATGTGCATCTGGTGTGGTGAAGTAACTGTGAGCCACAGAGGACTCAGCAATCCTGTTCTCGGGTAACAAGACTATTCAAGCCTTGGGAGAGGATAAGGCTGAAGAAAAGAATAAGTGTCTGCAGCAGCAACTAGCACTAGCTTATGTGAGAGAGTGCGAGAAGAGAAAGCCTCGGTCGAGAGATGATCACGAAGTGATCCTAGCTAATGCTCACCAAACATAACCCCACCGTGTTCAACTCCCGAATCCCTATTCGGAAATTGACAGTCACGGTACACACGCTGGTAGTGTATTAGAACATTGTGTCAAGTTATCTACAACCGGATATTAACAAGCTCCCATCTGCCACATAACCGTGGGCACGGCTTTCGAAAGTTCATAACCCTGCAGGGGTATTCCAACTTGACCCATTACAAGCCCACGATCCGCGGAGTCGCAACTCCAAAGTGGGAAGACCCGAGTATTCTCGGAATCCCGTGCTCAAGATACTCCGAACTAAGGTAAGGCTAATCCAGCAAATCCTCCCGGCGTGCCGACACCCTGATAGTAGCCGCGCGTATCTCGTCTCAGGCCACGACCGGATGGGTGATCCCACAGGTTTTTACCAAACCTTGAGTTCCCTCGAGGTGGCCCCGCGTAACCCCCAGTTTGGACCAACACTCATGTGGAGCACTGGCCCGGGTTGTAGAATTAAGAAAGAGGGTTAATTACTCCCTATGCAAGTTTTATTAGTTATTAGGCAAATAGTACCAATGTTGGGACTTGCTGGAAAAGACTTAGCACTTAGCGGTTTATCGAGGGGGTCCCATACACCCCAACTGTGTGAGGAACGCATAATCAAGGAACATAACACCGGTTTAAATGGTTCCTAACGGCATGAGTGGAACAAATCACCAAGCAAAAGGCTTAGCCTTCCACCCTTGCCAATATATAGATGATTTCATTTAAGCATTTATATAGTGTGATATAACCTAACAAACTTCAACATGAAGCAAGCATCTTCGATCTTCACCTGCAACTAGCAATGCTATAAGAGGGGGTGAGCGAAGCGTACTTAGCCAAGCAACGGTTTGCATAGGTAGGGTGGTTAAACATGGTAATGGTTACAAGTAGGAGGCTGACATGAAAGGCATGGGCATCGAGGCAAAAACTATAGAGCGGAACTACTAGCAATAGGCAAAGATAGTAATGTTATCGGGGTTCGGTCATCTTGCCTGAAGAGTAGTCGTTCGGATCGTAAGAAGGGTCCTCGTGCTCAACCTCGTTGGTAGCCTCGTGCTCGTACTCGTACTCGGTCTCAGCTTCCGGCTCTAAACAATACAATCACACAAGGCACGAATCAACAAGATGCAATGCGCACACAAAAATGATGGATGCATGATGGATGCACTAAGGAAGCACACGGAGCATGGAAAATAGCATTCAAGAAAAACACTTCAAAACATTACAACAATAGGAGATTATGAATCTACACTGAAAAACAATCAAGTTTCATATAAGACTCGCTCCAAACGGAGCTACGGGCTAAAAGTTATGCCCGAAACAAGAAATAGGCGAAAGCTGAAAATTACAGCAACATAGCAACTTCGGAGCACTAGAAAAATAACCTACAGCACTCAACAACATGGCAAAGAGCATGAACATAAACTAGACATATCCTACAGCAAATAAGTCCAAAGGTGCACCCCCAAAGGAGCCACGGATCAATAGCAACAAGCTTGGACATATTGAACTTGACAATAAAATTCTGACAGCAGAATTTTATTGAAACTTTGGAGCAAAAGTTAAACATGCTACAGCCACTTAAATAATCATGTGAGAACATGAATGGAAAGCCAACAATATCTACTACAAGGAACCATCAAGAGACACTCCAAAACTATCATGGTTTGTCCTAGAACAGCAGGCAAACTTGGCATCGGAACATTACAGATTTCAGACTTAGTGAAAATCCACTAAGTGTTTAAACAGCAGTTTCATCATGGCATCTAAAAGAGCAAGTTTAAGTCACCTCGAAACTAAACATGGCAAGTGGTAAGCACCACATCAAAGTACACATGAAGGTGATTCTGAAACACACAAGCATGCATCATGGAGATAAACACAACGATAGCAATGAGCTCAACAAGATGGCATTTCATAACAAGTGAAACAACATCACAGCCACATGGCACTTTGCAACGAAGATATACATGGCAAGAATAAATCTATCATGCAACCTAACACAAACAACATGTAGAGCATGGCAAGACGAACACGTGGACATGTCATTTGCATCATTCGGACAAACGAGCTAAAAGATACCACTATGCAAAGATGGCATAAAAACAACACATAGCAGCAAATATATCGGGATGCACTCTTGCAACAGGAAAATAAGCATCTAGATGATCTCTAACATGCATGGCACAAAGGAATGAATCGTAGTGCTAATCACCACGAACGTCTGGACATGTCATTTGCGCAAAATGGAGCAACACACAAGAAGTTATCATCATGTGAAATATGCATCAGACAGACAACAAAACAGGGGACTTAGAGGATAAAAGGGGGCAACCTCTCAGATCTGTAGCAAAAGGGCCGGATCGGGCTGATCTGGAGTCCACGGAGCGACGGAGACGGGCCGACGGCGGCCCACCTGGCGGATCGGCCTGGGACGATGGCGCTGGCGATCGCGGCGCTGAGGCCGGCCCAGGCGGCGGGGTGCGGCCCAGCTGGAAGGAGGCTAGCGGGTGGCTGGCGCTGGCTGCCGAACGGGCCGGCTCGGCGGCTGGAGGCCTAGGCGGCTGGAGGCGACCTGGCGGCGATGCGGGAGCCGGCCCCGCGCGGTCGGGCGGCTGCGGGCCGGTGGAGGGGCTCGGCCCACCGGGGAGATCTGGCGTGGCGAAGCGGAAGGAGGCTGGCCCACGGAGAGGGCGACGGCCCAGGCGGATGGAGGCGGTCGCCTGGTGGGATGGCGAGGGAGGCTTGGCCCAGGAGCGGCGGGGATCTGAGGCTTGGGCCGACGCAGGAGCCTGGCGCTAGCGCGGCCTGAGGGAGACGTCCGGCTCGGAGGAGCTGGGCCTTCGGGCGAAGTGACCCAGGAGGATCGGGCGATCGGATCCAGATTGGGATCCTACCCGATCCGATCTGGTGAGGCGTGCGGCGGCCTTCAATCGTCGAGGAGGCGGGTACCGGCGGCGGGGAACTCGATGGCTGCGGTGCTGAGGCCCTGGGGCGGCGGGATCCGGCGGGACCAGGCCGGAGGCGGTGGCGGTGGTGAGGTGGCGCCGGTGGGGACGAGATGGCGGCGGTGGTGAGGTGAGAGGAGGTGGGATGAGGATTCCGGCGAGGTTCCGGCGAGCTCCGGCGAACTCTCCGGCGAGCTCCGGTGAGGTGGCTGGAGGAAGGGGATGAAGTGGCTAGGGTTTCCTAGTTTTGGGGCACAAATTTGGGGGAGTGGACAAATATATAGGCACAAGGAGCTAGGGTTGCCCAAATGGAGTGCGGTTTTCGGCCACCGGATCATATTTGGATGGCCTAGATGATAGAAGTGGTTAGGAGTGGTTTGGTGGGCTGTTGGAGGGGTGTCTTGGGCCACAAAGTGGAGGCACTTTGAGCCCACGAGAATAACTGTTGGGGTAGCAAACGGACTCGAAACGCGAGGAGATTTGACAGGTGTGTTACACACACCAAAACAACAACACACGACAAGTCTCGCGCCAAACCGGTAATGTTACATGGCCAAGCACCAAAGTAGGCCTACGGGATGCCACAGACACGTGAGGGAGCTCCGGAACGCGAAACGGACAACGGGAAGGAACGCGTGGAACCGGATGCAACCGACAACACAAATGCAATGCGATGCATATGACTACATGATATGAATGAATGCCACACACGCACACAACAAAACGACGAAAACCCGAAAGACAAAGAACCCGGAAAGGAATAGATGAAGCCAGAGATATATTATATGCCCAAAAGGGAAAGTATTACATCCGGGGCATTACACTGCAACTAGGAAATAAGAACAGGAAGTAAATAGCGGGTGTGATCAGTGATGGTAATATGGACAGGGGTCCCATGATGTTCACTAGTGATGTCTCTCTCCCAAAAGACGATAAAACAGCTAAGCGAGGTAAACAAATTACAGCTGGGCAATTGACAAGATTATGTGCGCAAACCAATGCTAACTATGTTGTAAAGAAAGGTAGAGGCTCAAAAGCATGGGTTGTACGCCAAGGCAAGTAGACCGAAATCCATCTGCATCTACTACTAATCATCCACCTTGAGATATCTATCCAGAACATCTCACTGGTATTAAGTTGCGAGTCCCACCCAAAGTGTAAACTCAAAGCAACAGACAACTGCATTAAAAGAACTTTGCGTAAAGTAAACAATCCTTGCACCCGCAAGTACAAGCACCGTTGTTTTCCCCCTTGTGGCAACAACACATCCCCTAGACTCATGTTTCTGTCACTCAAACTAGTCATCGAGGGGCATGAACCCACAATCAAGCATAATGTTCCCTCTTGGAGTTACTACCTACTACTCGGCCAAAGCAATAAATAGCAACGGAGAACATGCAAGAATTACTCAAGAACATAAATATAAAAGAGGTGAATCAAATATATTACTCACACACAATCTGAACATAATCTCATAATCCATCGGATCCCAGCAAACTCAGCATAGCAACAGCAGAAAGATTACATATGTGCCTCGATCATGTAGGGCAGCTCACGAGGTCTAATCCATGAAGAACAAAGAGGGGAGGAGAACATCACATAGCTACTGGTCATGGACCCATGGTCCAAGGGGGACTACTCACAACTCATCCGGGAAGCGTCCATGGTGGTGGAGAAGCTCCCGGTGGTGGTTCTCCCCTCCGGCAGGGTGCCGGGAAGAGTTCTCCTGGTGCTCCCGATCTTGGGAGCGCGGCGGCGGCGGAACAGAGGATAGATCATAAAAAAGGGTTCCGTCCTCGAGGGTTTGGGGACGCGAGCAATATATATGCAAAAGGGGGTCACCAGAGGCGGAGGTGGGGCCCCAGGCGCCCCCCTGGCGCGGCCAGGGGTGGGGCCGTGCCGGGTGGCCGCCTGGGCCACCCCAGGCTCCCCTCTGGCACTGCCTTGGTTTTTCTTGAAGCTCCCGATACGCTGATTTTTCCTGTATTTTTCTAGAATTTTTAGGGCACTTTTAATATGGGGGAAACCTGAAATAGAAAAACAGCAGAAAACAGTAACTGGCACTGTGGTGCACTGAGTTAATAGGTTAGTCCAAATATGATCAAAAGTGTATGTAAGTGCATAAATATCATAGCAATATCACACAAAAGAGGCATGGAGCAAGCAGAAATTATAGATACGTTTTGGAGGTATCAACCCACTAGTTTCTTTTGTTGAGCTTTCATACATATTTAGCTCTAGTGCATCCGTTGCATGGCAATCCCTACTCACTCACATTGAAATCTATTGATGGGCATCTCCATAGCCCGTTGATACACCTAGTTGATGTGAGACTATCTCCCTCCTTTTTGTCTTCTCCACAACCACCTCTCTATTCCACCGATAGTGCTATGTCCATGGCTCACACGCATGTATTGCGTAAAAGTTGAAAGGTTTGAAAGAATAGAGTATGAAAACAAGTGCTTGGCTGAAATCGAGGTTGTGCATGATATGAATATTTTGTGTGATGGAGAGGGAGCATAGCCAAACTATATGATTTTGTAGGGATAACTTTCTTTAGCCATAGTATTTTGAGAGGACATGATTGCTTTGTTAGTATGCTTGAAGTATTATTATTTCTTGTGTCAAAATAGACTTTTATCTTGAATCTTTCAGATCTGAACATCCATGCCATAATTAAGAGAATTACATTGAAAAATTATGTTGGTTTGCATTCCACATCAAAAATTCTGTTTTTATCATTTACCTACTCGAGGACGAGCAGGAATTAAGCTTGGGGATGCTTGATACGTCTCCAACGTATCTATAATTTTTTATTCTTCGATGCTATTATTTATGATGTCTTGTATGTTTAATGGGCTTTGTCATACACTTTTATATCATTTTTTGGGACTAACCTACTAACCCAAAGGCCCAGTCCAGATTGTTGTTTTTTGCCTGTTTCAGGGTTTTGCAGAAAATGAATATCAAACGGAGTCCAAACAGAATGAAACTTTCGGGAGAGATACTTTTGGAGAAAATCATGCACGAGAGACTTGAGAACCACGTCAGGGGAGCCACAAGGTGTCCACGAGGGTGGGGGGCGCGCCCCCTGCCTCGTGGGCCCCTCGTGAGTCCCCTGGTGTCCTCCTGCCTCCTATATAAGTCTACGTACCCCGAAACCATCAGCAACAGAGAGAAAACCCTAATTCCACTGCCGTAACCTTCTGTTCCCGTGAGATCCCATCTTGGAGCCTGTTCGGGAGCTCCGCCAGAGGGGGGTCCATCACGGAATGCTTCTACATCATCATCATCGTCCTCACCATGAGTTGTGAGTAGTTTACCACAGACCTTCGGGTCCATAGCTAGTATCTAGATGGCTTCTTCTCTCTCTCTGGATCTCAATACATAGTTCTCCTCGGTCTTCGAGGAGATCTATTCGATGTAATCTCTTTTTGCGGTGTGTTTGTCGAGATCCGATGAATTGTGGGTTTATGATCAAGATTAGCTATGAGTAATATTTGGTTCTTTTCTGAACTCTTTATGTGTGCTCATAATATCCTTGCAAGTCTCTTCGAATTATTGGTTTGGTTTGGCCTACTAGATCTATAGTTCTTGCAATGGGAGAAGTGCTTGGATGTGGGTTCAATCTTGTGGTGTCCTTTCCCAGTGACAGTAGGGGCAGCAAGGCACGTATTGTATTGTTGCCATCGAGGATAAAAAGATGGGGTTTATATCATATTGCTTGAGTTTATCCCTCTACATCATGTCATCTTGCTTAAGGCGTTACTCTGTTCTTATGAACTCAATACAGTAGATGCATGCTGGATAGCGGTCGATGTGTGGAGTAATAGTAGTAGATGCAGGCAGGAGTCGGTGTACTTGTCTTGGACGTGATGCCTATATACAATGATCATACCTAGATAGTCTCATAATTAATCGCTTTTCTATCAATTTCTTGACAGTAATTTGTTTACCCACCATAGAATATCGCTATCATGAGAGAAGCCACTAGAGAACAATATGGCCCCCGGGTCTGTTCTCAACATATCAATCTATATATACTTTACCTTTTCTGCTTTTACTTTTTGTTCTTATAAAAAAATACCAAAAATATAAATTATCATCTCTATCAGATCTCAGTTTCGTAAGTGACCGTAAGGGGATTGACATCCCCTTATCGCGTTGCCTGCGAAGTTCTTATTTGTTTGTGCAGGTGCGAGGGACTCGCGCATGGTCTCCTACTGGATTGATACCTTGGTTCTCAAAAACTGAGGGAAATACTTACGCTACTGTGCTGCATCTCCCTTTCCTCTTCGAGGGAATACAACGCAAGCTCGAGAAGTAGCATACGACAGGGTCAGATGTTGATGAGAAGTGATGCGGTGGCGAGAGCGTCAGGCCAAAAGCATGGAGGCACATTGGCATGAAAAGGGAGGGTCTGAATGCCGTCGTTAAGAGTGCGAAGGACACGCTCAGCGCGACCGTTCTACTGTGAAGTGTACGGGCATGTGAGATGAAAAGTCATGCCATGTGTGGTGAGGAGAGTACGAACAGCTAAGTTGTCGAACTCCTTCCATTTATCGGTCTGAAACGCGAGAATGGGATGACCAAACTGCGTGAAAACATAGGAGTAGAATGCGGCGAGATTGGAGATGACATCCGACTTACGACAGAACGGGAAGGTCCACACATAGTGAGAAAAATCATTAAGGATAACAAGATAATAAAGATAGCCCATATTACTTGCAACAGGAGAGATCGAAACATCACTACGAATTAACTCAAACGGGTACGATGCAACATGAGAAGAAGCCCTAAGCGGAAGACGAGCATGTTTGCCGAGGCGACATACATGACATGAGTGGCCCTCGATCTTATTATACATGAAAGAAAACCTTCGAAGGATATGACAAAGGGTGGCGGGGTTGGGATAACCCAAGAGAGCGTGCCCAAGATCCACTTCGATGGCGAGAGCAACGAGGGCGCGGAGGTGGAGAGGAGCAGAGGCGCGGGGTGGAGAGGGAGGTGTGGAAGTGGCGCGATTATGATGATATCCAAGACAATGATCATGTATATATGCATCACGTGGGAGGTGCGGCGACCCTTGGCCACGGTGGCTAAGGAGGCCGTGACGGCGGCGGGTGGCGGGAGAGCGGTGGCGACCGCTAGAGGGTGCGGCGGCGGCAACTGCGGCTAGGGTTAGAATCTTGCTGCGATAGATGCCATGTAGAAGATAAAGAATATGATGTGCAACATAATGCATTGATCGGTGCACCAGGCACCTATATATCACTACAGAGGGGGGCCACAATCTCAACTATACAGATAAACTAGGAGGTGAGCCCAAGACACAATATACACATACACATATATTCAACACAAATAAACATAAAATTAATTTGAAGTGCACAATTCGAATATTGAACTCCTTGGTTTTCATTGTGACTGCAGGTATACTCCACAACATCATTGAGTACCTCCACACACACATGTTCATCTTGGAGATTCTGGTGCATGTGCAGAGAATTCATAATCTAATCTACATCTTGATCCAAGATGTGGACTTGTTCTCCAGGTTTCTCGAAAGCATGGGCTCGAGCTGTCTCTTCACCATCATCCTCTACAATCATATTGTGCAAAATAACACAACATATCATTAGCTACCACAAAGTCTCTGATTTCCATATCATTCCAGCTCACGAACAATTCATGAACGAGCTTTGAGTACTCTGAATGCATCTCTACATCCTTCCTATCTCCTTCTTGCACTGATGCAAAATGGCTCTCTTTGTTGCCATGTGGATTGGATATGGTCTTTACAAACTTCGCCCACACTGAGGATAGATATCATCTACAAGGTAGTACCCAATATTGTAGTCGTGCCTGTTGACAATGTAGTTGCACGACGAAGCTTCTCCCATTGCAAAGTCTCCCGAACATAAGAGGCAGCTGGAGGATATTGATGTCGTTGTATGAACCAGGCATGCCAAACAAGCACGTGCTAAAAATCCACAAGTCCTTTGATGTCAATGCTTCAAGTATGATGATGACCTCTTTGGTGTGACCTTGATACATCCGACACAAACCTTTAAGATAAATCTTTAATTGCCAATGCATGCACTCAGTTTAATCTAGCATACCTGGAAAGAATGAATGAATTAGTGGAATTGGTACTACCCTTTAGAAGAAAGAAAATGAAAAAATAAAAATAAATGATGACACTATCTACACATAGTTTACTCGAAAATTTTAACCTTTTATAATGTAGAAGAATAAGCATATAATAATGAAGTTTTGCAAAAAATAAGCTTCCTAAGAAAGAATTAATTAGTGGCATTGGTATTACCATTAAAAATATGAAATTGTAGCATAAAATATATCAAAATAATGAAGTTTTCTAAGAAATAATAAAATAGTGGCACTGATATTAGGGCCATTTGTATTTCTATCCCTAGCTCGAACCACCTACTCAGATTTACCCCTAATTTCAAAGCATTCTCAAATTTGTCCCTTTGCCGTTAGGTGAGCTTATAGAAATGCCCTTCTGCGCCGTCCACAACTGGTCAAAGGGCTTTGGCCGCTATCTGAACATTTGCTGGACATTTTTGCTCCTCTATGGACATGCCACTTACAGGTGGGACCTACCCGAAAAAAAGAAAAAAGAAATCTCTCTCATCACCTGTCTCTAACTTACACATGGACCCAACCAACATAATTTTTTTAATCTCCCTCTCACATTATCTCTCACTCTCCCTGACATGTGGGCCATAGGACCCACTTTCAGGGTCAACGCCAGTCCTTGTGTTCCCGGTCATGAGAGGCTGAGCTCATTGGCGGCTCACTGTAGAGGGCGGACGGCCGCGGGAGGAGAGCGCGAGGCACACCGTGTAGCCACGCGAGGCACGGCAAGCACGCTGGGCGCGGGAGGAGGCCGCACGGCCGAGCTAGCCAAGGTTGATCATGGTGGTCTGCTTCGAGTAGGGCACTCTGGGCACGGACTCGAGCGGGGGGAGATGGATGTAGGGGTGCGAGCTTTCCACAACGACGATATGGTGGTTGGGGTAGGTCAAGGGTGGAATGGGTGGCCGAGTTTAGGAGTGGAAGAGCAATGGCCATGGTGGACATCAAGGTCTTGGGTGTTGTGTACAGGTGGCCCCAGGCCCTATTCAATGTGCAGGTCGGAGGAGAGGCACCCGACGGATCTCATAGACATGAGCGTACCTCTCTATCTGGCCTCCTGTCGTGGTGGCTAGCAACGACATCCTCGGCAGAAGCTCTGGGCGGTCTCAGGCCTACTTCGACCACTCATTACAGGGGACGAGGAGGCTTTGGGAGTGGGCTGATGACCCACAAGTGTAGGGGATCTATCGTAGTCCTTTCGATAAGTAAGAGTGTCGAACCCAACGAGGAGCAGAAGGAAATGATAGGCAGCTTTCAGTAAGGTATTTTCTGCAAGCACTGAAATAATAGGTAACAGATAGTTTTGTGATAAGGTAATAGGAACCAAGTAACAAAAGGTAAAAGTAAATAAGGTTCAGCAAGGTGGCCCAATCCTTTTTGTAGCAAAGGACAAGCCTGGAGAAACTCTTATATAAAGGAAAGTGCTCCCGAGGACACATGGGAATTATCGTCAAGCTAGTTTTCATCACGATCATCTGATTCGCGTTCGGTACTTTGATAATTTGGTATGTGGGTGGACCGGTGCTTGGGTGCTGTCCTTAATTGGACAAGCCTCCCACTTATGATTAACCTCTAATGCAAGCGTTCGCAACTACAAAAGAAGTATTAAGGTAAACCTAACCATAACATGAAACATATGGATCCAAATCATCCCCTTACGAAGCAACTCATAAACTAGGGTTTAAGCTTCTGTCACTCTAGCAACCCATCATCTACTTATTACTTCCCAATGCCTTCCTCTAGGCCCAAATAATGGTGAAGTGTCATGTAGTCGACGTTCACATGACACCACTAGAGGAGAGACAACATACATCTCATCAAAATATCGAACGAAGACCAAATTCACATGACTACTTATAGCGAGACTTCTCCCATGTCCTCAGGAACAAAACTAACTACTCACAAGACATAATATTGTTCATGATCAGAGGGGTATTAATATGCATAACGGATCTGAACATATGATCTTCCACCAAGTAAACCAACTAGCTTCAGCTACAAGGAGTAATCAACACTACTAGCAACCCACAGGTACCAATCTGAGGTTTGGGTACAAAGATTGGATACAAGAGATGAACTAGGGTTTGAGAGGAGATGGTGATGGTGAAGATGTTGATGAAGATAGCCTTCCCCAAGATGGGAGAGTTGTGGGTGATGACGGCGGTGACGATTTCCCCCTCCCGGAGGGAAGTATCCCTGGCAGAACAGCTCTGCCGGAGCCCTAGATTGGTTTCCGCCTCGGTTCCGCCTCAAGACGGCGGCGCCTGGTCCCGAAAGCCTCCTTATGATTTTTTCCAGGTCAAAACACCTCATATAGGAGAAGATGGGCATCGGGGGGCCTTTGGGGGCCCACGAGACAGGGGGCACGCACGGAGAGGGGGGGCGCCCCCCACCCTCGTGGACAGTCGGTGGCCCCCCTCGTGAACTTCTTTCGCCAGATATTTTTTATATTTTCTGAAACAGAGTTCTATGAAGTTTCGGGGCTTTTGGAGTTGTGCAGAATAGGTTTCCAGAGTTTGCTCCTTTTCCAGCCCAGAATTCCAGCTGCCGGCTTTCCCCTCTTCATGTAAACCTTATAAAATAAGAGAGAAAAGGCACAAGTATTGTGACATAACGTGTAATAATAGCTCGTAATGCAATAAATATCAACATATAAGCATGATGCAAAATGGACGTATCAACTCCCCCAAGCTTAGACCTCGCTTGTCCTCAAGCGAAAGCCGATATCGAAAAATATGTCCACATGTTTAGAGATAGAGGTGTCGATAAAAATAAAATACGGACATGAGGGCATCATGATCATTCTCATAACAGCAACATATATATATTGTCATATGATTCTTATGCTAAAGTAAAAATTCATTCACAATATCAAGCATGAACCATAAACTTCATTGAAAACTAACAAACTTTGATCTCGGTCATTGAAGCAATTGCAATTTATCGTAACATCGGAAAGAGTCAATGTAAGAGCTTTTCAGCAAGCCTACATACTCAACTATCATATAGTCTTCTACAATTGCTCACACTCACGCAATACTTATGTTTATGGAGTTTTAATCGAACACAGAGAAAGATAGGGGCTTATGGTGTTGCCTCCCAACCTTTTACCTCAAGGGTAATGTCAACAATAATAGACCATGAAAACTTACATCCAAGTGGGTATATCTGTCAGGATCTTTCCAACACAATGTGCTTGCCAAAGGATAAAATGTAAAAAGGAAAGGTAAATTTCACCTTGACTCTTATAAGGCAAGAATAATAGATAGACCCTCCGCAGAGGGAAGCAGAGGTTGTCATGTGTTTTTATGGTTGGATGCACAAAGTCTTAGCACAAAAGAACATCACTTTATATTTCCACTTGTGATAAGGACCTTTATTATGCAGTCTGTCGCTTTTATTACTTCCATATCACAAGATCGTATAAAGCTAATTTCCTCCACACTAATAAAGCATACATATTTTAGCGAGTTTGCAACATGACAACTTACTTGGAAGGATCTTTCTCAATCCATAGGTAGGTATGGTGGACTTTCATGGCAAAACTAGGTTTAAGGATGTATGGAAACACAAGTAGTATCTCTACTTAGTGCAAGGAGTTTTTGTTAGCATGAGGGGGGAAGGCAAGCTCAACATGTTGGATGATCCATGACAAAATACTTTATTTCGGATATAAGAAAACATAACCCATTATGTTGTCTTCCTTGTCCAACATCAACTCTTTAGCACATCATATTTTAATGAGTGCTCACAATCATAAAAGATGTCCAAAATAGTATATTTGTATGTGAAGCATCTCTTCTTTTATTACTTCCTATTAATTGCAACGATGACCAAAACTATGTTTGTCAACTCCCAACAATTTTTATTTATCATACTCTTATATGTGAAGTCATTACTTCCCATAAGATCAATATGATCTCTTTGATACTTTTCATATTTTCTTTCTTTTTATCACGACCCAAGTGAGGAAATCAAGCCCTTGACTCAACACTAATCTTTATTATATAGCTCACAGACTCGATTACATAAAGCAAAAGCTCACAACTAGATCATGCTAACTTTATTCTACTAGATCAAGATACTACCAAAAGGATCGAGCTAAGAAAAACAGTAAAGATAGGAGTGATGGTGATACGATACTGAGGTCACTCCCCCAAGCCTGGCAGTTGCCAAGGGGAGTGCCCATACCCATATGATTATGTCTCCTTCTTCGGGGGTGGTGATGATGGAGTTGTTGATGATGTAGGCTTATTGTCCACCTTCCAAGGCATGGGCTCACCATCGTAGAAGGATGATCGAGTCTTCGGGATGCTCAAATTTGCAGCCAAACTCGTCTTCTTGAATCTATATTCATACTCACAGTTTTGGTTTTGCAGGTCATAGATTTGGTCCTGGAGGTGATCGATCTTCTCTTGAAGATTGGAGATAGCTTCCCCAAAGATCCTTGAGTCCAGCTTGAGGTTGTTGGCGAGCTCCGAGATCGTAATGTGGTTGGCATTGAGTACTCGTTCCACCATACCTTGGGACTTGAAAACTTGCTGCTCCATTGCTTCGAGTCTTGCCTCCACGCTTCCGGTCTTCCTCGGCCCCTCAACATCACGGATGTGCAGCACCCCCTCATTCAACTCCATGGTTTTAGGGTGATGCAGCACCTCCGCAAGGTAGGGGTTGACGACCTTCTCGAAGAACATATCCTTGGGGATGTTGGAGGATGCCATGATGATCTAGATCTGTCAAAAACAGCAGCTCGAAATGAAAATAGAGGATTTTTGCGTGATAGAGAGGTCAAAACCTTCGGGAGTATATATAATGAATTTTTACCGACCAGAAGGAGTAACATACAAGAAATCGGAGTTCGGGAGGCACACGAGCTGCCCACTTATTTTTCTATTTTTCTAAATATTCAAAACGGAGAAAAATTGCCTTCAGAGCTGTTTTGGAGTCGGTTTACTTACCGTATCACATACCTCTTCCTTTTTGGAGGCTGAATCGTTCTGGAAAGTGTCCCTTATGTATTCCTCCGGGGTTACGGTTTCAATAACATTGGTTTCAACATTTATAGGATTACCTGAGATATAATGTTTGATTCTTTGACCGTTCACCACCTTCGGATTTGTGCCTTCGAAGTTGTTGATTTTTACGGCACCGGAACTATAGACCTCTTCGATAATGTAAGGTCCTTCCCACTTAGAGAGAAGTTTTCCTGCAAAATATCTTAAACGAGAGTTGTATAGCAAGACATAATCACCTACGTTAAACTCACGCTTTTGTATTCTTTTGTCATTCCATCTTTTAACTTTTTCTTTAAACAGCTTGGCATTCTCGTAGGCCTGGGTTCTCCATTCATCAAGAGAGCTAATGTCAAATAACCTCTTCTCACCGGCAAGTTTGAAATCATAATTGAGCTCTTTAATAGCCCAATATGCCTTATGTTCTAGCTCGAGAGGTAAGTGACAAGCTTTTCCATAAACCATCTTATATGGAGACATACCCATAGGATTTTTATATGCAGTTCTATAGGCCCATAACGCATCATCAAGTTTCTTAGACCAATTCTTTCTAGACCTATTAACTGTCTTTTGCAAAATTAATTTCAACTCTCTATTACTTAGTTCTACTTGACCACTAGTCTGTGGATGATAAGGGGATGAAATTCTATGATTCACATCATACTTCGCAAGCATTTTACGGAAAGCACCATGAATAAAGTGTGAACCACCATCAGTCATTAGATATCTAGGGACTCCAAACCTTGGGAAAATAACTTCTTTACATCTTAATAGAGGTGTTATGATCAACACTACTAGTAGGAATAGCTTCTACCCACTTAGTAACGTAATCAACAGCAACTAAAATATGTGTGTACCCATTAGAGGCAGGAAACGGTCCCATATAATCTAAGCCCCAAACATCAAATGGTTCGATAACAAGTGAATAATTCATAGGCATTTCTTGACGTCTACTGATATTACCAATTCTTTGACATTCATCACAAGATAAGACAAACTTACGGGCATCCTCGAAGAGAGTAGGCCAATAAAAACCGGATTGCAATACCTTGTGTGCAGTTCTATTTCCCGCATGGTGTCCTCCATAAGCTTCGGAGTGGCACTTGCGTAGGATCTTTTCCTGTTCATGCTCAGGTAGACAACATCTAATAATACCATCTACTCCTTTATAAAGATGAGGGTCATCCCAGAAGTAATGTCTCAAATCATAGAAGAACTTTTTCTTTTGCTGGTATGTGAAGCTAGGAGGTATAAACTTAGCAACAATATAATTAGCATAGTCAACATACCATGGAGCAGTGCGAGAAGTATTTATGACAGCTAATTGTTCATCAGGAAAGCTATCATCAATAGGTTGTGGGTCATCAAGTATATTCTCTAACCTAGACAAGTTGTCTGCAACGGGGTTCTCAGCTCCCTTTCTATCAATAATATGCAAGTCAAATTCTTGCGGCAAGAGAACCCATCTAATAAGTCTAGGTTTAGCATCTTTCTTTTCCATAAGGTATTTGATAGCAGCATGATCAATGTGAATAGTTACTTTAGAATCAACAATATAGGGTCTAAACTTATCACAAGCAAATACAACTGCTAAAAATTCTTTCTCAGTAGTAGCATAATTTCTTTGGGCAATGTCCAGAGTTTTACTAGCATACTGGATAACATTCAATTTCTTATCAACTCTTTGCCCTAAAACAGCACCTACAGCATAATCACTAGCATCGCACATAATCTCAAAAGGTAAATTCCAGTCAGGAGGCTGGACAATACGTGCAGAGATCAATGCTTTCTTAAGTATTTCAAATGCTTCTAGACAATCATCATCAAAGACAAAAGGAATATCTTTTTGTAAGAAATTAGTAAGAGGCCTGGAGATTTTGGAGAAGTCATTTATGAACCTCCTATAAACCTTGCATGATCAAGGATACTTCGTATACCTTTGATGTCCTTAGGGCGTGGCATCTTTTCAATAGCATCAACTTTAGCTTTGTCAACTTCAATACCTCTTTCAAAAATTTTATGTCCCAAGACAATGCCTTCATTAACCATAAAGTGGCACTTCTCCCAATTCAAGACAAGATTAGTGTCTTCACATCTCTACAAAACTCGACCAAGGTTGTTTAAGCAATCATCAAAAGAAGTTCCGTAAATGGAGAAATCATCCATGAACACCTCAACAATCTTTTCACAAAAATCAGAGAATATAGCCATCATGCATCTTTGAAAGGTAGCAGGTGCATTACATAAACCAAAAGGCATACGTCTGTAAGCAAAGGTACCGAGAGGACAAGTAAAAGTGGTCTTTTCTTGATCCCTTTTGACACAAGTATTTGAGAGAAACCAGAATAACCATCTAGAAAGCAAAAATGAGTATGTTTGGATAACCTTTCTAGCATTTGATCAATAAATGGCAAGGGGTAATGATCTTTCTTAGTAGCTTTATTTAACTTACGGAAATCAATTACCATCCTATAACCTGTAACTATTCTTTACGGGATTAATTCATCTTTATCATTAGGAACAACAGTCATATGTCCCTTCTTAGGGACACAATGGACAGGGCTGACCAACTGGCTATTAGCAACTGGATAGATAATACCTGCCTCTAGAAGCTTAAGTATATCCTTCCTTACCACTTCTTTCATCTTAGGATTTAACCGTCGTTGATGATCAATAACCAGTTTAGCATTTTCTTCCAAATTTTATCTTGTGTTGGCATAAGGTGAGACTAATGCCCTTAAGATCATCCAGAGTATATCCAATAGAAGCACGGTGCTTCTTCAGAGTTATCAATAGTTTTTCTTCTTCCTGTTCTGAAATGTTAGCACTAATAATAACAGGATAAATCTTCTTTTCATCAAGATAAACATACTTAAGATTATCAGGTAAAGGTTTAAGTTCAAACACGGGATCACCCTTGGGTGGAGGAGGATCCCCTAGGATTTCAATAGACAAGTTATTTTTCAATACAGGTAACTGATTAAAGAATATTTCATCTATTTCCCTTCTCTCATTCATATGCATATCATTTTCATGATCTAGCAAGTATTGTTCTAACGGATCATTAGGAGGCACATCAATAGAAGCAAGACCAATAATTTCATCCTTACTAGGTAGTTCTTTATCAAGGGGTTGTCTACGAAATTTATCAAAGTTAAAATCATGAGACATATCCCCTAATCCAACAGTAACAATATCTTTCACGCAGTCTATTTTAGCATTAACAGTATTCAAGAAGGGTCTACCAAATATAATGGGACAAAATTCATCTTGTGTGGAACTAACAACAAGAAAATCAGTAGGGTATTTAACCTTCCCACACAAAACTTCAACATCTCTAACAATCCCAACTGGTGAAATAGTGTCTCTATTAGCTAGCTTAATAGTAACATCAATCCCTTCTAGCTCAACAGGTGCAATGTCATGCATAATTTCTTGATATAAGGTATGAGGGATAATACTCGCACTAGCGCCTACGTCACATAAACCATGATAGCAATGATCTCCTATCTTAACAGAGATAACAGGCAAACCTACAATAGGTCTACGTTTATTCCTAGCATTGGGTTTGGCTATCATGACAGACTCTTCTTGGAGGTAAATAACATGTCCATCTAAATCTTCTACCAAGAGATCTTTAACCATAGCAACACTAGGTTCAACTTTAATTTGCTCAGAGGGTGTAGGTGTTCTAGTATTACTCTTACGAACCACAGTTGAAGCTTTAGAATGATCCTTTATCCTAACAGGGAAGGGTGGTTTCTCAATATAAGCAGTAGGAATAATATGATCAACATTATAAGTGATAGTCTTTTCTTCAACTTTAACAGGTTCAACTACTTTTACTTCAATAGGGGGATGTTATTTAAACCACTTCTCCGTGGGGAGATAAACATGAGTACCAAATGATTCATAGAAAGAAGCTACTATCTCAGAGTCAAGTCCATACTTAGTGCTAAACTCACGGAAAACATCGGTATCCATAAAATCTTTAACACAATCAAACTTAGGGGTCATTCCTGACTCCTTACCTTCATTGAGATCCCAATCTTCAGAGTTGCCTTTAATTCTTTCCAATAAATCCCATTTGAATTCAACAGTCTTCATCATATAAGAGCCAGAACAAGAAGTATCGAGCATGGAGCGATTATTGAGAGAAAGCCGAGCATACATTTTTTGAATAATCATTTCTCTTGAGAGCTCATGATTGGGGCATGAATATAACATTGACTTAAGCCTCCCCCAAGCTTGAGTTATGCTTTCACCTTCGCGAGGCCAAAAATTATAAATATAATTACGATCACGATGAACCTGGTGCATAGGGTAGAACTTCTGATGAAATTCCAACTTCAGACGATTATAGTTCCATGATCCGATATCATCACATAGCCTAAACCATGTCAATGCATCTCCCTTCAAAGATAAAGGGAAGATCTTTTTCTTGATAACATCCTCGGGCATACATGCAAGCTTAAATAATCCACAAACTTCATCCACATAGATTAGGTGTAAATCGGGATGCAGTGTTCCGTCTCCTGTAAAAGGATTTTCAAGCAGTTTCTCTATCATACCCGAAGTAATTTCAAAGCAAACATTTTTAGTAGGTGCAGTAGGTTGAGGAGCAACTCTTTGCTCTTCTGGTCGGGGTGAAGATACCCCAAACAAGCCCCTCAAAGGATTATGAGCCATAGTAACAAGTGACAATAAATTTCAGCACACTATATAAATTTTTCCTTACCAAATTCCGCTTACCAAAGGCGCTTCACTCCCCGGCAACGGCGCCAGAAAAGAGTCTTCATGACCCACAAGTTTAGGGGATCTATCGTAGTTCTTTCGATAAGTAAGAGTGTCGAACCCAACGAGGAGCAAAAGGAAATGATAGGCAGTTTTCAGTAAGGTATTTTCTACAAGAACTGAAATAATAGGTAACCGATAGTTTTGTGATAAGGTAATTGGTAGCAAGTAACAAAAGGTAAAAGTAAATAAGGTGTAGCAAGGTGGACCAATCCTTTTTGTAGCAAAGGACAAGCCTGGACACACTCTTATATAAAGGAAAGCGCTCCCGAGGACACATGGGAATTATCATCAAGCTAGTTTTCATCACGATCATCTGATTCGCGTTCGGTACTTTGATAATTTGGTATGTGGATGGACCGGTGCTTGGGTGCTGTCCTTACTTGGACAAGCCTCCCACATATGATTAACCTCTAATGCAAGCGTCCGCAACTACAAAAGAAGTATTAAGGTAAACCCAATCATAACATGAAACATATGGATCCAAATCATCCCCTTACGAAGCAACGCATAAATTAGGGTTTAAGCTTCTGTCACTCTAGCAACCCATCATCTACTTATTACTTCCCAATGCCTTCCTCTAGGCCCAAATAATGGTGAAGTGTCATGTAGTCGACGTTCACATGACACCACTAGAGGAGAGACAACATACATCTCATCAAAATATCGAACGAATACCAAATTCACATGACTACTTATAGCGAGACTTCTCCCATGTCCTCAGGAACAAAAGTAACTACTCACAAGACATAATATTGTTCATGATCAGAGGAGTATTAATATGCATAATGGATCTGAACATATGATCTTCCACCAAGTAAACCAACTAGCATCAACTACAAGGAGTAATCAACACTACTAGCAACCCACAGGTACCAATCTGAGGTTTGGGTACAAAGATTGGATACAAGAGATGAACTAGGGTTTGAGAGGAGATGGTGCTGGTGAAGATGTTGATGAAGATAGCCCTCCCCAAGATGGGAGAATTGTTGGTGATGACGGCGGTGACGATTTCCCTCTCCCGGAGGGAAGTATCCCCGGCAGAACAGCTCTGCCGGAGCCCTAGATTGGTTTCCGCCTCGGTTCCGCCTCGAGACGGCGGCGTCTGGTCCCGAAAGCCTCATCGTGATTTTTTCCAGGTCAAAACACCTCATATAGGAGAAGATGGGCATCGGGAGGCCTTCGGGGGGCCCACAAGACAGGGGGCGCGCCCAGAGAGGGGGGGCGCACCCCCACCCTCGTGCATAGCCGATGGCCCCCCTCGTGAACTTCTTTCGCCAGATATTTTTTATATTTTCTGAAACGGAGTTCTGTGAAGTTTCGGGGCTTTTGGAGTTGTGCAGAATAGGTTTCCAGAGTTTGCTCTTTTTCGAGCCCAGAATTCCAGCTGCCGGCTTTCTCCCTCTTCATGTAAACCTTGTAAAATAAGAGAGAAAACGCATAAGTATTGTGACATAACATGTAATAACAGCCCATAATGCAATAAATATCAACATATAAGTATGATGCAAAATGGACGTATCATGGGCCAAACGGACTTGCGGATCACCTAAACCACTAAATGCTCGTCGGAGTGGCACGGGAACATCGGCTCCAATGATAGGCACGGCCTTCGGCAGCGGAGTTGTGTCAGAACCGTCCCCGTCGATGGTGTCGCCGTCCGCCTTGACTTCCAGCCCCTCCCCCTGCCAGACCCCCTAAAGCCTTCCCACGTGGCCATCACACGCCCGCGCGCCCGCCCCTCACCGGTGACGGCCGAGAAGCCTCGCCATGACCACACAAGGGCCGATGTTGACTCTGACAGTGGGTCCCAAGGCCCACATGTCAGGGAGAGAGAGAGGGGGATGTGAGGGAGAAAGTTTATTATTATTATTTCAGTTCAGTCCAGTTGTAAGTGATAGAGAGGGGTGAGTGAGAGAAAGAGTTTTTACTATTTACTTTTTTTAGAGGAGTGGGTCCCACGTGTAAGTGACACATGGAGTGAGGGGCAAAATATCCAGCAAACGTTCAGATAGTGGTCAAAACCCTTTGATCGGACAGAAATGACACAAAAGGGAATTTCTGTAAGTGCACCTAACGACAGAGGGCAAATTTGAGCCCCCTTCAAAATTAGGGAAAAATATGAGTAGTGGGTTCCAGTTAGGGGCACATATGTAAAATACCCTTGATATTATCCTTTAAGAAGAAATAAATTTAAATAAAAAATAAAAATTAATGAGGATTCCTAATGATGACTGAATTAGTGGCATTGGTAGTACCATAAACAAAAGGTGACAATTTTCTCACAATATACAAAAAAGTTCAAACAAGCAAGAATGAACATATAATACGGAAATTTTCACAAAGCGGGGTTCCTACGAAGGAATGGATTAGTGACATTGGTGTTGACATTAAATAAAAAAGAAAATAGAATAATAACTAAACAAAAATCAAAATGATGAAGTTTTATAAGGAAAAATGAATAAGTGGCAATGATATCACCTTTAAAAGATTTTTTTTAATAATTTGCACCTAGCTTTGTTGAAATTGCACCTTTTTAAAGTATGCAAAGAATAATAATACAATAGTGGAATTTTTGCATATATTATAATACTTTATAGTATATGTGTGTATATATTCACACTCATCCAACATCGCAAAAGTATCCACAAAAGAAAAAATGACTAATAAAGTATACAAAACAAAATCTAAAATAGAAAAAACAAAGGGGGGGGGGAAGGGCTTGGTCACACAGGAGTTGACTAACCCAAATATGGGGTGAGTAAAAATAACTCAACCCAAAACAAATCATAGAACATAACGAATAAAAGAGCACGAGTCTCAAAGCAGAAATCAACGACAATTTTTGGGGTCTGAATATCATTTATTAGGCGACTTATATATAGCTAAAGTGATGCCAAAAATACGCTTGACTAAAATAACAATATTAAAAAGAAAATTGACTAAAAATATAAAGAAAAGCAAAAGTAGAAATACATACAAACAAAATTCAGGCAATGATTAACATGCTTCAAGCCCAATAGAAATATATACTTACCCCAACAAGTCTAATAAAAAATTCGGCCCAAGATAAAATCGACGTACCCAAACATGGGCAATTCAAAATCCATTCTAAGGAGAATTGGACTTGCCCAAAAACAGAGGTAATTCAAAAACTAGTCTAAGAAGCCACGAAACTATACAAGAAAACAAAAAACAACACAAATCGTGACAAAAGAATCAATGGTCAGAAAATTGACTTGCCGAAATTTAAAAATCAGATGATTTAAATAGGGCTAGAGCTAAAGTAGTTGAGAAAACAATATATTTCTATTTTTACTATAAAAAACTAAATTTGCAATTGACTACCGACTGAGATTAGTATCAATTGAGGAGATTTTAAGAATCTTAGTCCATTCCGAATTAGCAAAACCAATTTTCTACTGTTAAAAAACCAAAATTTCTAGTTGTGTTATGTAAGAGGCAAGACGGTGAGTGGGATGTAAACATGGAAACACATGCATCTTAATGCTCACCACATGGTGAATTTGAAAATGTCACAATGATGCATCTTCAACCATGATCGACCATCGGTCTCCCAACTCAGCACCACCATCAAAGATGAGGCGCACCTATGGGCCAAGGTCACCACCACGGGGATAAAGAACATCATTCCCGAGAGTTAACTTTTCATGTTTTCAGGATGAGCAACCCCTTTGATCTATTTGCTTCAACACCCACAGCCATGCCTCTCATGCACATGGCTATGTGAGTGTATGTAATATTATGTTGTCACTCTTCTTCTATCAATGGAAAGATACACAACCTTTGCGTATTTGCAAAAAAGAAGAAAATGGTGAGTGGAATTAATATCTGGCTAGGTCGTAGGATACGCTGGACGTTCTAAATTTGCATTCCTATGTAGGCCGGCACTAAGGGCATCTCCGGCGATGACCTGTAAACTTCTCGCAACCGTCTGGACCGTGGAAGCCATCCAACGCCGACTTGTTTTGGTCCGCGGAGCGGTCCAGACGCAGTTTGACCCGAAAATCGGAGACAAATGTGGGGGAGGTTTGCAGGAGTCTGGACACGCGAAACGTCGCTCCCCGCCCCTGGCCCACCCAAAAGGAGGGCCGAGCCCGCGCTTTTGTAGCATCCTGCACTGTTTCCGTGCCAAAATTCCCCACTATCTTCTTCCACTCCCCGCCGCTCTCCGCCCAATTCCTGCTCTTTTTTTCCCACCGTCTCCTTATCTCTGTCGCTGACACATGGAACCGTCGAAGAACCTGTCATAGATGGAGGCAGTGGAGGTACCGGAGGATCCGAGCATCACGCTCACCCAGAAGATCAGCTTGGAGACGCGACAAAATCGCTACGTCAAAGCGAAGGCCTTAAAGGAGGAGAAGACGAGGAAGGGTCTGGCCGCCGGTGGGCCTAGTGGTGGCGATGGTCGTGGTGGACGAGGCGGAAGGGGAGGTCGACAAGGTCATGGTGGACACCTCCAGACAGGCGCGCCCACAGTACTGACGGTGTCGTGGCCTGAGCCTTTCAAGTCTCCGTACTACTACACCGCCAAGCAACTCGCAAACCCTGCCGGTATTGTTCCTTACAACATCGATGTTAATGCTACGCCGCTCTTCCCCTAGTATTCTTAGTTGTCGCTTGTTTGGGCGAGGATGGCAGGCAGAGAGCAGATGGGTGCCCGTGCACTTTTTGCTGCAATGATGAGAGCAGGGGAGCCGACGTACAACACAGACAGAGAGATGCTCGATATCATCCACGACAGAGGCGAAGGAGGAGAAGGAGGCTACGAGGATGGGTAGGTGGAAGACTCGGATCCCACCCAGTCCGGCAACTACCACCAGTAGTAGTCCCACGCCCAGACGGCTACGCAATAGTCTTCCACTCAGACCGGTGATGGCACACACCAACAACCGCATTGGTCCACTGGAGAGCAGTATCTCCGGAGGGGGAGGGGGAGGAGGAGGAGGACAACGATGATCCAGATGATACAACCGGTGGCCCGAAGAAGAAGGGTAGAGGAGAAAGCGTCAACATGCAGGAGGATGAGCTACTGTGCTACGCAGGGTTGGCCACTAGCCTCGATCCAGTCCATGGCATGGAGTAAAAGGGCACAACCTTTTTGGAGGAAAATTCACATATGGTTCCACGAGCACAAACATTTCACGGCCTACTTCGACGCGTTGAGCCGCAACCATGAGTGGAAGTTCCTCCATCATCGATGGTACACCATCCAAGAGGCCGTCTCCAAGTATTGCGTGCACTTGAAGCATCTCATCGCATAGTGGCCTAGTGGTGTACTAGCCGAATATGCTTTAGTTTTATTGATCACTAGCCGGATATGTTCTAGTTTTGTCGACCACTAGCCGGGTATGTTCTAGTTTTGTTGATCACTAGCCGGGTCACTACTGGAATCTGGCACTTTGCCATCTGCCATGGCAGATGGCAAAGGCATGGTCGGCGGATGGCAAAGGCTTTGCCATCAGCCAGAAGATGGCAAACAGTTTGTCTGAATTTCAGTGGGCAAAGGCTTCTTTGCCATCTGCTGGCTGATGGCAAAGAGCCTGTGCCTTTGCCATCAGCTGGCAGATGGCAAAGCCTCTTAACGGGGTTAGCCCCGTTAGAAGGATAACGGCATACTTTGCCATCAGCCAGCAGATGGCAAAGGCTGCAGGCTCTTTGCCATCTGCCAGCAGAAGGCAAAGGCTGCATACTTTGCCATCTGCCAGCTGATGGCAAAGAGCTTTGCATCAGCTGACAGATGGCAAAGAAAAAATTTGGACTGGCCTATTTGGGCTCTTTGCCATCTGCCAGCTGATGGCAAAGCTCTTTGCCATCTGCCAGCAGATGGCAAAGTGTCTATATTGCCCCATTTATTTTGTTTTTCTTATATCAATTCATTTTCACAGAAAATCAAACACAAATATATTTATATGACCAATATAGCACATTCAACACATATTACCAATAGTCATGAACACATATATATATCCAACACATGTTACCAATAGTAGCACGTTTCATCCGTACATATACATAGTTTCATCAATATTACACAGTTTCATCCATAGGTAGCAAGTTTCACAAGGTCAAAACAAAAACTAAATACAAGCACTCCATCAACCCAAGCTTCCGTGATCTTAAGAAAATCTGTAAAATGGGAAAGAAGAAAGTTAGAAGAAGAAGACTAGAAGAAGAAGATTATTATGATGCAACTAAAATGTGAAGATTATTATGATGCAACTGATATCTGTAAAATAGGTCATTTTGGAGCTAAGTAAGGTCATTACGTCATTTTGGAGGTAGCTAAGCATATGAAGTCATTTAGGAGCTAAAATATGACATTTCTTAAGCATATTATGTCATTTTAGAGCCAGTTAAGCATATTAAGTGATTTTGGAGGAAAAGATGCTAAGTATAGGTCATTTTAGAGCTATCCTAGGTTAAATAGGTCATTTTTAAGCTAGCTAAGCATATTAAGTCCTTTTGGAGGAAAAATGCTAAGTATATGTCATTTTAGAGCTATCATTGGTTAAATAAGTCATTTTGGAGCTAATCAAGCTTGACATATCATTTTTGAGCTAGCTAAGCATATTGAGTTATTTAGGAGGAAAAAATGCTAAGTATATGTCATTTTAGAGCTAGCCTAGGTTAAATAGGTCATTTTGGAGCTAAGTAAGGTTATTATGTCATTTTGAAGCTAGCTCAGCATATGAAGTCATTCAGGACCTAAAATATGTCATTTCTTAAGCATATTATGTCATTTTAGAGTTAGCTAAGCATATTAAGTCATTTTGGAGGAAAAGATACTAAGTATAGGTCATTTTAGAGCTATTCTAGGTTAAATAGGTCATTTTTAAGCTAGCTGAGCATATTAAGTCATTTTGGAGGAAAAATTGCTAAGTATAGGTCATTTTAGAGCTATCCTAAGTTAAATAGGTCATTTTGGAGCTAATTAGGCTTATTATGTAATTATTATTGAGCTAGCTAAGCATATTGAGTCATTTAGGAGGAAAAAATGCTAAGTATAGGTCATTTTAGAGCTAGCCTAGGTTAAATATGTCATTTTAGAACTAAGTAAGGTTATTATGTCATTTTGAAGCTAGCTAAGCATGTGAAGTCATTTAGGAGCTAAACTGTGTCATTTCTTAAGCATATTAAGTCATTTTGGAGGAAAAGATCCTAAGTATATGTCATTTTAGAGCAATACTAGGTTAAATAGGTCATTTTTAAGCTAGCTAAGCATATTAAGTCATTTGGGAGGGAAAAATGCTAAGTATAGGTCATTTTAGAGCTATCCTAGGTTAAATAGGTCATTTTGGAGCTAATTAACCTTATTATGTAATTTTTAAGCTAGCAAAGCATATTAAGTCATTTTGGAAGAAAAAATGCTAAGTATAGGTCATTTTAGAGCTATCCTAGGTTAAATAGGTCATTTTTAAGCTAGCTGAGCATATTAAGTCGTTTTGGAGGAAAAATGCTAAGTATAGGTCATTTTAGAGCTATCCTAAGTTAAATAGGTCATTTTGGAGCTAATTAAGCTTATTATGTAATTATTATTGAGCTAGCTAAGCATATTGAGTCATTTAGGAGGAAAAAAATGCTAAGTATAGGTCATTTTAGAGCTAGCCTAGGTTAAATATGTCATTTTAGAGCTAAGTAAGGTTATTATGTCATTTTGAAGCTAGCTAAGCATGTGAAGTCATTTAGGAGCTAAACTATGTCATTTCTTAAGCATATTAAGTCATATTGGAGGAAAAGATCCAAAGTATAGGTCATTTTAGAGCTATCCTAGGTTAAATAGGTCATTTTGGGGCTAATTAACCTTATTGTGTAATTTTTAAGCTAGCTAAGCATATTAAGTCATTTTGGAGGAAAAAAATGCTAAGTATAGGTCATTTTAGAGCTATCCTAGGTTAAATATGTCATTTTGGAGCTAATTAAGCTTATTATGTCATTTTTGAGCTAGCTAAGCATATCGAGTCATTTTGGAGGAAAAAAATGCTAAGTATATGATTATGTCGCTAGTATCCTTATGGCAGAGAACCCGGGCCGACATGACTAGTCATAGAACCAAGGTGGCACAAACGTACAGGGACAGGCATACATGACCCATCAATGCACGTGTCGGTCATCAGCGAGTGCAACCAAGTCGTAGCAAGCTACAAGGACTTCGGTGATACACCGCGTGACATTTCCCCGTAGGGGCAGACACAGGAGCAAAGAAGGACACATGCCGGTCAATCCATGTGTTCCGGAGCAGTAGCGAACTACCATGGCTCAGTGGAAGCACTAGGAGGCATTTCCCTGTATGGAAGGCTACCAAAGGCACACGACTAAATGTCGAATCCCACAAATACAATGCATTCAAACATACACACATTATGCACGATATGTGTAGATACAACATGGCATCACAACAAAACTCTATTAAGCAAAACACTTGGGAAACTTACCGTCATCACGGAGGTGTAGGTGTAGGTGTAGGTGTAGGACCGGTCGCGCCAGTGGCAGACGGAGAAGGATCGGTCGATGCTTGTCGGGAGTTACGCTGCACCAAAGATTATTTCCAATGTATCATTAGCATGATGCAACTCAAATGTGAAGACTAGTAACTAATGACCGTTCAAATGAAACTCACCATGCCCGCCGGAGCAATGACTGGCATCGACGGAGGGGTCTGGCCGTTCTTCTCGCACATGGACTGCACATTTGGTTTTGACGAGTCAGTCATATTAGTTACTAATGAAAGGAACATTGTGTGCATGATTTAGCTAATATGCAGAAGAAACATACCACGAAGAGATCGTACATGGCCCGGTTAGCCGAGTCGTTCCGTTTCCTCTCCTCCTCCAACAGCCTAGCCGTCCTCTCCTCATTCTTCCTCTCCCTCTCCGTCGCCTGCCGGTCCCTCTCCGCCAACTGCCGGTCCCTCTCCTCAAAAGCAGACTGGGTCTTCGCTCTCTCTGCCTCAATAGCAGCCTGCAACACCACTCGTTAGCATTGTAATCATCGACGGTCGCAAACACAATGTAATGGAGGAAAGTCTACTGAGTCCATATAACAAACCTGGAATTCGATTTCCACTGGTCGTAAACGAGACGGTATCTCAGGATCAGAGCTGGTCTGGCGCTTCTTGATCTGCGGGAAAGTGCTACTACAACGTATCAGTCCATTACCCATGGCTAACGAGCCATGGGACCTCCCGCCACCAGATATCATCACCAGCTCTAGATCAAAAGGTCGGCTCGGGTTAAAGTCCGGCCCTTTCCTCTCCTTCCCCTGCTTAACGTACTACACCATCTTGTGGTGGGAGGCCACGTTGCTGAAATTATTTGCATTTTCGAGGTCAGACTCAGAGAATGCCTTGGCCTTCTTGTACGGTGCCAAATTGGACATGCCATAGAGGTCGAACAGCTCTGGCACTGGAGCCTTGTTGAATTTTGACTAAAAGAGAGGAACAGAGTATCAGTTAAGGACTCAAGCTAGCACAAAGAATGAATTTGCATGAATCATGAAGCAAACCACACATACCCAGTTATTCCCGTACCCATATAGGTTGACGCTGCCTAGATGGTGTGGCACGCCTTTCATTTTGAGACGCTTCTCCTTTGCAATGTTGTGGGCGACGCGCCATTGGGGAGAGCACCACTCATCCACCAACACCTCCCAGCAGTCCATCTTGTCCGCACACCATCTCGGGGGCACCTAAGTTAAGCAAGAGAAATTTGAGCGCTACGCCTACGAATCAAATTAAGGAAACTAAGTACAAGGCCTTAAGAATAGGTAATTACCTTCATGTACTTCTCCTTACTCAGATACTTGTTCCGGCACTTCTCTTTTCTCCTCCTAATACCAGTCTGTGCTAAGTAGTCTCGAACAGCCTGTGTCCGAGCCTCGTGCCGAAAGTTTCCAAGTAGGCGCCTGCACTCGGCGTCGATAACCCGAGCCGCGACCTCCTCCTGTCCCTCAGCACACCTGTAGAAGGTCTGCAATCAAACAAGAAAACACGGATTAGAAGGTCCGCAATCAAACAAGAAAACACATGTAGAAGGTATGCAATCAAAGAAGAAAACACAACGTAAATGGCAAAGGAGAAATTACCCAAAATGTGGCGATCACAATGTCGGCCATCGTGGCGCACTCGACATCGCCGACCCTATGCTCCGGCGGGGCCGGGGCAGCCAAGTAGTGCTCCCAGGTCATTCCTAGCTCTGGAACCCGGCCCTCACCGGGCAACGTGACCCACCCCGGAAAGCACTGGCGACAAATCACACCAAGGAAAGTGTTGGGCTTGTCGACCCCGTCTGAGTGTGTCCAAGAACTGCAGTATGACAAGGCCAACGCATTAGATATTCGAAGAAACGTCGAGGCAAAAGGTTAAACAAGAGTAAATGCACTTACTTCTCCCCGTTAGGCGCAATCAACCACCTCTGGTCGGGGGTCGTCGGGGTGGGCGGGAGCTTTGTACCACCACGCTGGTAGACTTTGCGCCCCTCAACCAACTCACCCTCGCTATAGCTATCAGAACTATAGTATGCACCCTGAACATGACCATGTGCACTCGACTCCATCCAGTCCTCCCATGGGCTCGGGTCTGACTCAGCGTGACCCCGTCTGAGCTCCGTAGTCTCGTGGGGCGAAGACTCCGCGGCCCGAGGCTCGTCGACGGCCCGAGGCTCGGCGGCCCGAGGCTCGTGGAGTGGAGTCCGAGACGGGTCCACCTCAAATGGCTCAATCTCAGACGGAGCAGTCCTGTGGTCGGGTGACTCAGCTGGGGGTGGCAGCGAGGAAGGCGTAGCAGCCTTCCTACCTCTCCTGCCGCCACGTCCACCTCTAGCAGCCTTCTCCTTCTTCTTACCCCCCCCCCCCCGACCTCTCCCGGCCGAAGAAGAAGCGACCGTCGCTGGACTCTGCAAACTGAGATCTAGCGCTCTCCGGAGGCTATGGGGGGGAATGGAACTACCCTTCCCACCACGCACCGAGGTAGGAGCCTCGGAGCGCTCTCGACCCGCGCCCACCATCTGTCAACACCTGGAATGACAAAGAGTAAACGAAATTAGTACAACATAAAAAAATGAATACCTGACATGAATAATAATATGTATATAAATTCATTTTAGAGGAATAACTGCTAAGTATAGCTCATTGTAGAGCTATCCTAGGTTAAATAGGTCATTTTTGAGCTAATTAAGGTTGTTATGTCATTTTTGAGCTAGCTAAGCATATAAATTTATTTTGGAGGAATAAATGCTAAGTATAGCTCATTTTAGAGCTATCCTATATTAAATAGGTCATATTTGAGCTAGCTAGGTTAAAACTTGAACTAATTAATAATATATATGTATATAATAATAATGGAATACCTGACATGAACTATAATATTAATCTTCATCGTCATCATTAATAAATGCATCATCATCGTCTATATATGCTTCGGGGTCAATAAATGCATCATCCTCATCACTATCAGTAATGACGTGCTCATCATCATCATCATCAATAAATTCATCAACATCTGGAAGGCCTTCTGTATGTAATCGGTCAAGCATTGACAGGTCATCCGCTGCAGTAACCTCTTCTTGTTCCGGCTCTTCTTGTTCCTGCTCAAGCTCGGATTCACTGTCGCTGTCTACTTGAATGTTCCGAGGTGAGCGGTTCTTGAAACGTTTTTTGGAAAGACGTGTTTCTTGGAACAATTCTCCTTCATATGTGTCTGGATTAATGTGAGGTTCATAATCCTCTTCATTGGGGGTAGGTGGCCTAACACGTGGCGGCACTTCATAAACGACATCCCAACCTTCGAGATTTGGATTACTTTGGCAGGCCCACGGTAGATAGAAAACTTGGGTTGCCTGTTGAGCCGTAATATAGACATCGGGAACATCCAAATGGGTGCTTTGTTTGATTTCAACTAGCCCTAGATGTTCATGAGTCCTTCTAGTCTCTTTCGGCTGGAACCAATGACATTTGAAGACTACGACGTTCGGTGGGTTTGCATCATAGAATAAAAGTTCATAAATTGCTTCAACTCTTCCATAATACTCGGTATCTCCTTCGCCGATAGCAGAGACACAACAATTTGTAGCCTTTCGGTCGGCCATAGATAGCTCTTTGCCATAGGTACGAAAGCGATACCCGTTGATGTCGTATTTGTCAAATGAATGGACCTTATAGTCAAAACCATTAGCGACTTGTCTCAATTTGGCGTCCATAGACTCTGAACTAGCCTACAAGTTTAATACGAAAGGATTGTTGCATTAGCCAGAAATTAGAAGAAGAAATGAAATGGTCTAATGGAAATTACCGTTTGTTTGAACCAAGAGATGAAACCGGGATAGCCGCCTCCATGCATTGCCAGAAGCTCATACTCTTCGATGGAATCCTTTTGGATAACCGCTCCATACGAGAATTTGGCGACGTATCGACTGTATCAAATATCCGGGAATAAGAGTAGTTCAAATGAAGTAGAGGTTGCGAAACAATGTACCGAGAACTTACTCGATGTACGACCGCACTTCTGTTAGATTGTTCAAGATATACAACGTAATGGTCCGCCATTCCTCGTTATCCAACGATAAGGGAGTATAAGCACCGGCTGGTGCAAGCTTCCCTTTGAATAGGCTGAGGTTGGATTCACCCTTTTTAGGGTCGCCAACATTGTACCGAGGCTTCGGATTATGCAAATGACGATTTTTGGCTTTGTAGTGTGCTGTCACGAAGTTTGCACCTCCTCAGTAATGAATGCCTCAGCCATCGATGCTTCAATTCGATGTTTATTTTTACATTTTGCTCGAAGCATCTTCTGCATCCTCTCAGTTCCGTAGCACCAACGATTCTGCACGGGCCCCCCCAATCGTGCCTCGGTCGGGAGGTGCAAAATCAAATGCTGCATTGGATTAAAGAAGCCAGGTGGAAAGATCTTCTCCAACTTGCAGATCAACTCTGGCGCCAACTCTTCCATTTCTTCTAGTAAGCCAGGCGATAATTCTTTCGCGCATAGAACACGGAAAAAATAGCTCAGCTCTGCCAGTACTAGCCATTCATCCTCAGGGATAAAGCCACGCAACATCACCGGCATTACCCGCTCAAGCCATATGTGCCAATCATGACTCTTGAGACCAAATATTTTCAATTTTTCAAGGATTGCTCCCCTCTTTAGATTCGATGCATACCCATCAGGGAACATCAACTCCTTTTTCACCCACAGGAGTATTTCCCTCATAACCGGCCTTCCAAGATTGAACCATGCCTTTGGCTTCGCCCAGTTCTTCTTTCCTTTTGGTTGTTTCATGTTTTGTAGCGGTCTATCACATAGAGCCTCCTGATCGACTCTAGCCTTAGGATTATCCTTCGTTTTCCCCTCTATGCCGAACAATGTACCAAAGAGGGCCTTGCCGACATTCTTTTCAGTGTGCATCACGTCGATGTTGTGTGGGCAAAGGAGGTCTTTGAAGTACGGCAGCTCCCACAAGCATATCTTGTGGGTCCAGGCGTGTTCCGTATTATACCCCTTGAAATACCCTGGACGCTCTGGATCCGGCTCGAGAGTGTTTAACTGATCCAGGGTCTGTTGGCCTGTCAACGCAGGTGGTGCAGAGTTTTTGACATCTCTACCTTTGATAAAGTTCTTCTTGTCTTTCCTGAACTTATGGTGAGGATCCAGGAACTGTCTATGCATGTCGAAGCAAGAAAACTTGCGACCCGCCTGCAGCCGACGAAACTCAAGAGCTGCCTTGCATGTGGGGCACGGGAACCTTCCATGCACACACCAGCCAACGAATAGGGCATACGCCGGCAAGTCATGCATCGAGTACATGTACCACACACGCATTAGGAAGTTTTTTTTGTAGCGGCGTCGTATGTCTTGATCCCATTATCCCAAGCTTCTTGCAGTTCATCCTTAAGCGGCTGCATGTACACATTCATATTCTTCCCCGGATAGTTGGGGCCCGGAATTATCAACGTCAGGAAAATGTTCTTTCTTTGCATAATCTGTCCGGGGGGGAGATTGAGTGGAATGACAAATACAGGCCAACACCTGTATTGGGCTGCCATCATACCAAACACATTGAACCCATCCGTGCTGATGGCTACTCGAGGATTCCTTGGATTTGCCGCTTTTTCATCATGCAATGCATCGAAGTGTTTCCATGCAGCACCATCCGATGTGTGTACAATCATCAGATTCCCATCTGCATCCCGTTCGGTTCTTTTGCCCAATTTGTGCCATGTCATCTGTCTGGCCGTCTCTTCGACCATGAATAGACGTTGAAGTCTTGGTATGATTGGCATATACCGAAGAACGTTAATGGGGATTTTGGTCTGACTCTTCTCACCCATACCGTTGTCTACCTCAACATACCTGGAAGACTTGCAAATGGGACAATAGTTCAAGTCCGCATACTGGAGCCTAAATAAGGCACATCCATTCTCACAGGCATCTATCTTCTCATAGGGCATCTTAAGTACACGGAGGATTTTGTCCGACTGGTACAGGTTTGCAGGCATTATATGGCCTTTGGGTAGAAAGCGTCCAAATAGTGTCACCATCGCGTCATAGCATTCTCTGCCCAAGTTGAATTGAGCCTTCAGAGCCATTACTTGTGCGATGGCATCCAGCTGACAAAGCTCGGTGTGCTCGTGGAGAGGACGCTTCGAAGACTCCAACATATCATTGAAGGCCTTTGCAGATTCCTCCATCTCATCATCTGAATCCCGAGCATCATCAAAGTCTTGCACCATGTCTTCCATCCCGGTACCATGCTCGTCTGTGCGACGACGGCCCTCCTCAGCTCTGGAACATTGGGCAGACTCACCATGAAATGTCCACATCGTATAACCGGGCGTAAAACCCCACTTCTGCAGGTGTTTGATCATTTCAAACTCTGACATCTTACGATAGTTGTCGAACACGACACAGGGGCACCAGGTTGTTTCCTGTCCATTTGCAAATGCGGCTCTGATAAACCCCTTGGTTTTTGTCATCCATTCAGGGGTCATGTCTTTCTGACTAGGGTGACCGGTGTACATCCACGCACGATCACTCATTTCGCCTAGCTACTGGACACACAAGAAATACATACATAATTCAGCAAACCATATTCATCAGTAAATAGAGTTTCTCGGTTTTATTACGTCCATGCAACCTAGACGCTAATAGGTAAAGATAGGTCCTAATCCCACCCGAGTATGTACAGATTGGGTTCGTTTTCCCATGCTCTGCTCCGGATCCGGCACAAAATTTCGGCAGCACCTCCCCGCTGTTCTCCTGATACACGTCTCGGCAATAAGCAGAGAGGATGTGTACCCGGAGAACAACAAAGAGGCACTGACGAAATTCTGCATCGGATCCGGAGCAGAGCATATGGGAAAACGAACCCAATCTACACATACTCGGGCTGTCCATGGATAACGTTGGACAATTCAAAGAATTACGGTTATAAATATGCAAATGAATGCATATTTATAGATGTAACCCTTTCGAACGGGAGACGCATAGTGGTCACGCATACTGATGATTGAATACACCTATAGCTAGCAAATGAAGGGGGAGAGGAGGAGATGTCATTTGTGCTCACCCACGAACGCAGGGGCGGAGCTCGTCGAATGCACGGGGAGGTCGTTGAACACCAGACCCTCACAGCGATGAAACAACTGCACATTTAAATCCACCCGATCAACGCAAATATATATGATGTTTTTCATAACATAATTGGAAAATATAAGACCTAACTCATAATTCACAAATACTAGAACATAAAGGCACGCGTTGCCGCGCCCGGCCATCTTTAAAAATATTGATATATGTATACATTAAGATGGTAGAAACATACAATATTTACAATTCACAAAGATAGAAATATATTAACAAGGTAGAAACATACAGTATAATTGAAACAATTGAAATTACAATGTCTTGTTAGGCTTTGTATTTACTTTAAAGAATAAAATATATCATAATGGAAATGTATCAGACCACCAAAAAAAGGAAGAACAACACAAAATAAACTGACATCCAAGCTCTTCTATCATTCCATTGTGTTGTTCATTCAGTGTCAGCACTTGTCACAGGATATGACAGCTCCAACATACCAAGAAAAGGTTAGGACCCTATCCAAGTAGGCCAAAATAAAATATATCTTTCTTATGGAGTCATCTTTTATATGAAATTGAAGGGAAAATTAAGTCAGGAGCTCAATAAGTATAAGTAAGAAGTTTAAATGTTAACATACTTCTCAGGTGGATCATGTCGTTTGTCACCTCGGATGAAGAGTCGCATAAGAATAATTGAAAAATACCCAAGGTGTCTTCAGTATGGTACAAGGTTGGTTAGAAGGAGCAGCAAGAATGTGACCGAGACCTCTTATGCACAGGTCTGCCTTTTAATTGGACTATAAAATAGATTTGTATCTTTGAAGTAGTAGAGGTCACGCAGCTAACGACAAACGGAAGAGCGGCAGCCAGCGCCCAGTGATGACGAGCGGCAACGGATGAGCAAAGATCAAGTCAAGCTAGCTTCGTACATGAGCTAGTTTCTATAGGTTCCAAAAAGTTGCATCGGCCAAAGAAAAACTAGTTAACCCTAAAAGAAGGTTAATTCCTCAACTCCCGAGTAAAATACTGGAAGAAATTGGGCTCTATATAGGAAGGGAGATATCCGAGGAGTGGTGATAGACTGCTGTATTTCGTAGCACGCCGCTGGCCCAAGCATCCGATCTATATAAATCGATGATTTCTTGATAGGACGGGCGTGGTGTTTTGCAAAACCGACTTAGGAATAAAATACTGGAAGGAATTGGGCTCTACTGAGATCCGAGTGGTGATAGACTACTGTTGTGTGACATGGTGAGTTCTACAGGCCTGAATGGCTGTAAAAGATAAGATGGAAGCCACGTCGTATGACTACCTTCCTCTTCAAACATTGAACCTCCTCGGTTTGCAATTTTGACCTTGCTGCATATCTTGGTTCCCATCTTAATCCAATTCCAAGTTGATTATGCATCGAGAAGCAAATTGCAGCCTGAACTATGTATTATGCCTGCAGTTTTCATGAACCTACAGACAAGTTATCCCAGCCGTCCTCTGACCCTCCTCCAATAAGTGCAGTTCTAAGCATTACAGCAAGGAGATGATATGCACCAAGGTCCACAATGCGCAATGTGACTCTGGTGTTAGCGTCACATGCAGTCTTTATTCCTCAATCAAGTTTCTCTAACATCCTAGGTCGTCGTCTTGGCATACAATGTGGGCAGGTGCTTCTTCCCCATCAGTGCATCTCCAGTCGACATTCTTGCTGCTGACGACAAACGGAAGAGCGACAGCCAGCGCCCAGTGATGACGAGCGGCAACGGAGATGGGGAATCGCAGTCGACAGGGAGGAGAAAATATACCTGGGGACGGGGCGGTGGAGGGCCGGCGACGGGCGGTGGAGGGCCGGCGACGGGGCG
>LR738710.1:256902262-257113656 GCA_902687465.1 Secale cereale | reverse complement strand
TGGAGGGCCGGCGACGGGGGCGGGGGAGGGCCGGCCACAGGGGCGGGGGAGGGCCGGCGACGGGGGCGGGGGAGGGTCGGCGACGAGGTTGGCGAGCTTCAGAGACGAACGGGGTGGGAGAGCTTTTTTCTTTTGAGATGGGAGAGCTGGTTCGATGGGTATACCTGTTTGGATATTGGCGCCTGCGCCCGCCCTCGGTAAGAAGTTTTGGAGGCTGTTTTGGTTCCTGTCCCGCCAAATCATTGGCGTCGTTGGCGTGCCAAAACTTGGCCAGCGATTTGTCCGCCATCGATTCGCCCGCACTTTAGCGCAAAAACAAAAGGGAAAGGCTCGGGCAAAGCTGGCTTGCCAAAAATTTGGATTCCATCCAAACATGATACGAAGCACCGGTCAACGTCGATTTATTTATTGGCTTGGTAGGCAAGGGTGCCAATCCAAACAGCCCCTTGGCTACATGTGCCAATAATTTCGAGCCTGTTTGGTTCACGCCCAGGTCAGCCCCGCCAAAATCGGGCTCGCCAAATTATTGACGAAGGATTTCGCCGCCTCCCTCCCGCCAGCGTGCGGGCGTGAAAGTTGAACGAATGACCAAAAAATTGGCGTGGGCAGGGAACTCCGGCTAGGATCCAAACGGACACCGGTACTTGCGGTCAACGCCAAAATTTTGGTAAGGCATCCTCGGGTTGCAATCCAAACAGCCGGCCCCTTCCTTTTTGCCGCCGCTGGCTCGCCCGGGAGTTGGCGTAAAATCTGAACAGCTAGCCAAAAATTTGGCGTGGAACCGGAATTTCGGCGGCGATCCAAACGCCTGCCCACCTCCTCAGTCAACGCCGAGATTTTGGTAGGGTAGTTGTTGGTAACGATCCAAACAGCCTCTGTGTTATCGGGTCTGTTTGGTTGACGCGGGCTAGCCAATTTTTTGGCGCAGGATTTTGCCGCTGTTGGCTTGGCAAAGACCTGGCGCAAAAACTGAACGCATGACCAAAACATTGGCGCAGATCCGAAATTTTGGCTTCCAACCAAATGCTTGCTATCGAGTGGGTCAACGACCAAAAAATTGGTAGGGCTGGCAACGGCTGTGATCCAAATAGCCCTGCATAGGCTAGTTTCCTTTTTTGGGGAGGATTAGGCTAGTTTCCTTGTTAAATGAGTGATTTATGAGTGTACTAGTAAAGGATTTGTGTGTGCACGATATATTATCTCCTTTTTGTTTTTTACCTGAGAAAAAAAACCCATATCTTTGCCATCTGCTGGCAGATGGCAAAGATGTGGTGGGGCTGCTACGCCGTCATCCACTTAACGGCAACAGGAGTTGGCTACCTCTTTGCCATCTGCTGGCAGATGGCAAAGATTTTTTGCCATCTGCCAGCAGATGGCAAAGATTGTTTGTCATCTGCTGGCAGATGGCAAAGAATTGGCTGATGGCAACCATGTTCTTTGTCATCTGTCAGTTCTTTGCCATCTGTTTTTTATAAGCAAATGGCAAAGAAGTTCTTTGCCATCAGTAGTGGTATGATCTAGTTTTGTTGATCAGTAGCCGGATATGCTCTAGTTTGGTTGTAGCCGGATATGCTTTAGTTTTTTTATCAATAGCTGGATATGCTCTAGTTTTGTTGATCGCTAGCCGAATATGCTCTAGTTTTGTTGATCAGTAGTCTGATATGCTCTAGTTATGTTGATTAGTAGTCGGATATGCTCTAGTTTTGTTGATCACTAGCAGAACATGTATTGTTTTGTTGCTCACTAGACGAATATGCATTGTTTCACTTTTGTAGCCTACTCGTGCTTGTGTGGTGTACAAGAAGTTGGAGAAGAATTCCTTCACCGTCATGCATTGTCGGTTGAAGTTGAATGAGAAGCCAAACTGGAACGTTTTCACTGTCAAGAACGCCGCCCAAACCAACGAGGAAGAAACCGGTGACCCTACCGACCCAGCCCAAGAACCGTCGAAGAAGGTTAGAAGAATCCGTGGGGCAAGAAGTGGGAGGAGGAGAGGGCGCAACGAGAAGGCGCGGCGGCCAAGTTGACGGAGAGGTTTAAGGAGATCTCGGAGAAGAAGAAAGAGGAATGCGTGAGGCGCTCAGACATCAAGGAGGAGCGGAAGGCGGAGAGGTTCAAGCAGTTGATGGATGCGACGGAGAAGACTATCAAACTCGAAGAGAGGAGGACCATGATCGAGGAGAGGAAGGTGGCGCTCGAGTAGAAGAAGGTCGCACTCGTGTAGAAGAAGGACGCGCTCCATGAAAAGATGGTGAAGATCGCCGCCACTGCGGAGAACGCCAAGATGTTGACCTTGAATATCGACTCTTCAGATGCCAACGCTAGAATTATCGTGCAATCCGCTCGCTATCAGATGCTGGAACGGCAGAAAGATCAGTTGGTGGCGGCGCAAGATGAGGACGCGGCTGAGGCGGAGGTGGACGCGGACACGAAGGCTGCCAACGCGGCGGCGACAACGCCTCTTTGATTGGGAAGCATCTTGCTAGGATGGCCGGTCCGGCAGGGCAGAAATGCAGAGACTGCCGGACTGATGATCCGGCGTGTTTTGTGGATTAGTTTATATTTAAATTTGAATTAGTTGACCGACAAAATGCGGCTGCCTCCCGTATCCTTGTTCATGGACTGACCCGCTTGCCAGGAGACGGATGCGGGGAGGTTTTTTGCGAGTAGCCATTGGAGATGTCGTAAGCAGCCTTTCCGGAAATAAATCTTAAGCATACAATTTACTTTCTGAACTCAACCGAAAAAAGAATAAAGAATCGAAACTACAAAACTGATGAAAACACCTACGAAGCCAGACATGCATGTACACACATATTTGTACATTTCTCTTCAGAGCGTGCTGCATTTGGCCGGAGCGAACGACAGCCTCTCCTTGTGAATGTCGTAGAGTAGGCGAACGTTCTGCTGCTGGTAGTTGCCGAGCGTGCTCATTGCGCCAACGGTCTGGTTCCGCATAGCCAGGCACCACACCCCGGAACCCAAGATCATGTAGTTGTCCACCGGCAGCACCATGTCCGCGCCGTCGAAGTGCAACGTCATGCTCGGCATGGTCGGCGGCGTCGACGTCTCGGACGTCAGCGCGAAGCACAGGTCGAGCCCCGTGGAGGCCGACCCGTCTGCCACCGGTAGCGTCACTATCGACTCAATCGCGGCACGGACTTGCTGGTATGCCGCGTCCACGAGCGACGTGATGGTCGTGCCGGAGTCGATGATGAGCCCGCCGGTGCCGTCGGTTCGCAGGGCGAACGCGTTGGGAGGGATGGACAGCGCCGTCGTGCCGACCGATATGCCCGTCAGGTTTAGGTAGTAGTACGTGCTCATGGGCGCCTTCGATGGGCTGGCCACAAACGGCGTCGTCCGGACCCCAGTGCCGTTGAGCGCTGCCGACGGCCCGAGGAGGAGCGTGCTCGTGCTGTTGGCGTCCTGGAATGGCGTGAGGCAGTACGAGAACATGCCGGCGCCGAGCTGCGAGACGAGCGACATGCTTCCTCTACCCAGCCCGACGAGGCCGGCTGAGCCGTTCCAGTCGTTGCTGCTGGCGTTGCTGCAGCCGAAGGCGATGCCGGGGACACGGGTCTGGTCCGCGGGCGTCGAGCCGAACGTGAACGTCTCCATGCTCTGGATGCCCGCCGTCCACCCTGTGCCGTACGTCTGGTTGTACATGCAGGAGCACCCAGGCGGCGGGCTCGGCCCGGCCAGCGCGGCGCACATGCTCACCGAGCTGTTGCAGGGGAGCACGCCGAACGTGGTGGAGCTGGATGGGTTGTACAGCTGCTCGGCCTGCTTGAAGCACTGGCTGCCGCAGGGCGCGCATTGCGTCCAGATGAGGTCGCTGCCCGTGTCGGCGATGGCCGGGTAGGACAGCGGCGGCGTGCCGATGGCCAGCGTCATGATGTACTCCCCGCCGTTCGGCAGGTCCTTCCGGGTTGGCGCGGCGACGGTGCGGAGTTCCCGGGTGAACCGGGCGTGCCGATGCATGTCCCGGCGCAGCGCGCCACGCACGAACTCGGTGGCGGAGACATCAGGGTTGGAGTGGATGCGCGTCAGCCCGACGCGGACGGCGGCGGCATTGGACGCCAGAGCCGCAGAAAGGAACATGAGAAGCACAGCGAGCGACGCCATTTGTACACACGATGTCTGGAGCTAGAAGATCGATGCAGTACACAAGAATGGAATATGTGATGAAATGGTTTGGGTTATATACGAGAGAGATCCTGTGATGTGCATGCGATGAGCCGGCGACACTTGTTCGTAGTACTTGGTCAAGCACACCATGTTGTGGTAGTATTTTTGGTGTGTTGCCGGGAAGTAACTGCAAAAGGTTATCCTGTGATTATTGTCACATCATCACACCAAGAGAGTGATGAATACGATTACGTGCAGGCGAAAGTTTGAGGGATTAGGTGAGCTATTTGTTCGGCGTGGAGGGAATAAGAATTCAAACTTGCCTCCTAGACTGGCTGAGACTCGTGGTCGCCGGCTAATTGCGTTCGTTCGTCAAAACCGACATGGTCCGAAAGCACGTAAGATGCATGAATTGACTGAATCAATCAGATACTCTATAATTAAGAGAAAGAACCGCGTTGAGGGAGCGTGCGCCTGGAAACGCCTGTTGCACTACATCATCGTCAACCAGAGATAAATGATAAGGAAAAAATGGTGATATGTGCAAACGTCAAACGACCGTTTCTTTGCTGAAAGGTAATTAAATACTCACTCCGTTCCATATTGTAAAACGTTTCCTGACACTTATTTCCCAGTGATCTAAAACGTACTCGTATTATATTTATTTACACATAGAGTACTGTTTTGATTGTGTGATGTTAAAAATAGGGAAACGATTCTGGTCACCTAGTTGATCTCTTGCGGGCATCGACCAATGTCTGTAGCCATCGGATCTGCTTTTAATTGGACTGCTCGGGGAGCAACCTGCAGGTTTTTGCAACTAGGCTGCCATTGCAAATTTTCCACCACAACATCTGGTTTGTTGCATACTGACAAGGTGTTGGCAGTCGGGCGGCTGCTCGGTGGAGAGAGAAGGGAGGAGCAAGGCAGCGGGCTGACCTGTGACGGCAATAAACGACGCGGGATTGGTCCGAGAGGAGGCATGGCTGTGGATCTACGAGTTTATGGGTTTGCAACATTACTGGTGTTTCTAAAACATCGCCTGGAACATAGAATCCTAGCCTCCGGAAGGCATGCGAAGGAGGGATCAATAAGGAGGACTCTGTCATCGCCATCATCTAGTGCATGGAGATGGCAGCATCAACCATCTCCATCATTATCTTCGTCACCATCCCATCTCCATTCCGTTGTAATACCAAACCGTAGTGGATCCCTATGTGTATTACTGCGATGTATCATCCATGTTTGTCACTAGTATTCATATAATGCTTGTTATCTCCATGTGTGTGTAATTTCCTTTGTCTCGGGGAGACGAATGAACCTTGGTATGTATAGATGTTGAACTCTTATAAGGATATGATATTATCTATTGAATGTTTGATTTAATAGCCTTCATGAATGTTGTGAAAGGCCTCAACATTTTCGCCTTGTAAGTCCACCAAGCATATTACTATCATTGTGAAGGTTAGAATGTTGAGATAATTCGAGGTGACAGTAAAATCTTCTCTTCCTCGCCTTTGCAGTTGATAGGAAAATGACGGAGAATCCTTAGTGTGTCCGCGTCCACGGGGAAACCTTAATTACTGTAGTGAGAACGAGAGTGGGGAAACTATGGTAGTGGCATGTGGGATGCGGAGTTTACTTCGAGTGGAACGTATACTGTACCCAGATCAATCCAATTACAAACATCAAGAGTGGCCTCAGTATTCAACTAAGAACTATGCAATTGCATATGTTATGTTAGACACATACCAATAGGAATTCCGGACTCCCTGAGAACACTTTAGTCCTCTTGTTGGTTTCATCGCTTTATTCACCTCGCTTTGCTCTTTTACTTCTTTTATTATAATATTTATCTTTGTTCGCACTCTACTCAAAAGTATCACACAACCTTCTGCCTTCATTTTGCGTTGCATCTACAACTAAATTGAAGGCACATTTTCATAAGTCTATACAAAGTCGAATTCTTGTGCTCTATGTGAGATCGATATGCTTACTTCTAAAAAGCTGCTACTGAACCATGTGCGATGCAGGCCATCAGCTATGTGTTGCGGCGCTCCGCATGTCATCCCTCATCCTTCTGCCCTTCATGGCCGGCATGGCTTTATTTGTCGCCAGGATGGCCTTCTTCGTCGATGGGCAGTCATGATTGAGGCCGAGATTGCCTCTATTTCTTACTCACTCATTCCCAAGCGTTGTTCAGCTCGTCCACACTGCACTCTAGGCGGCGCTCCTTGTTAGAAATGAAACCCACATCATTAAGGCTACCCACAATGGGAGTAACACCGGTAGTAATATCACACATATCTAGATAAAATAGATGATGTGGCAAGCAATAAATGAAGAAAGAGAGACATGTGGTAACATAGCTATAGTTATTAGTAGTATGAGTAACATCACACATATCAAGGCAAGATGAGTTATAGCCTAATAAATGAAGTGTTGCATGTTACCATGCATATATTACTCCCCACTATAAAGGTATTAACATGGGCATGTTACTACTCTATGTTACTACCCATTGTGGCTAGCCTAAGGACACACATGGGGGCGTGGTCATGCCTAGGTCTACCTAGAGACGTGTCTAGGGCTTGGATCTCCCTGTCTCTGAGCTCACTGCCCCCCCGGCCGCCGTCTCCTCGGTTTGTCGGCTCCCAAGTGTTCACGCTAACATGCAGATCGTAGTTAGGATCGTTAGGGTCATCATTATTGCTAGCATTTGGAGTGTCTACCACGTAGCACTCCTGGACAGAGGTCGCTTGCAACGGGCGTAAAGGCACCATGATTGGCGAACGACTGTCCGATGGACTGCCCGCTCTCCTACTCCAGGTCTTCCATCTCATTCGCTGCAACAACGAGCACCTAAGTAAGATTCTCGATGTTTTTGATCAGATGTGTGGTGGGTGGGTCGAAAAAATTAACCTCTTCTCGAGGATGGAAAGAGTGGTAGGTGTAAGCGAGGTGGTTGGCCTTCGCCTAGTTCATGGGCGGTGCTTAAGCGTCCTAGGCGTGGTCTAGGCGGTAATATGGATTTTACTACCAGGGTGTATTTGTGGATATGTAGAGGTAACATAGTTTATACTACCAGTGCATATTTGTGGATATGTCTATTGATATTAATTTAGGGCATACAAATAAGTTCACTATGTGCTGCTGCCATTGAAATATGGCTCGTTTGGCATATCGGTGCAATATGGACCGATTTCTCGCCTCGGTAGACAATTTGTTGTTTGTCCTGCCTAGACTACCACTTATGCCCTAGGTGTCCTAAGCGTGCATAAGTGCTTCCTATGCATTGACTTTTTCAACAGACATGTTGTTCCTAAGCCTGGTATGACGCCAAGCCTTGAAGAACCAACTCTCCTCGGGAATCCACGACGTACTCCGAATTGGTGAAGCGGATGATTCGACCTAGAGCAAAGTTCTTGATATAGCCCAAGTGGCCAATCTAGTCGGCAACAATGGTGGTGACACCGAAGATGAACATTTTCCCGGTGCGTAGACCATGCCAGATTCAATCAAAGCTCCCATCAAGCATTTGTGTTCATCTAGAGGACCTATAAAGGCCACCACTGTTGGAGACAATCTGGCAGATCCCTGGGTAGGGTATCCTGCCAGGGCGATTAGGTTGGATGATAGTATGAGGCGAGATTTTACCCAGTTTCTCGCCCTCACGATTGAACCATACTCCTGTTCATTTATATATTGCGATCAGGTGTGCACAAAGTACATAAAGTACCAAGGGATTGAGTATGCTCTATCTATGAGCTAGACCCCCGACATATATAACATACCGGAGTCCTAGGGTTACAGATCCTAATTGCGATGTCGATGGAGGTAAAGTCCTACACGATTCCGGTATCCTCGGCTTGTATTGCAAGCCTTCCGAGATCTTCGTGTAACGCGTCATGGACTTCCCAATGTCGTCCAAGACGAAACTGCCCTATGGGTCCTCAACTGACTCACCAGGTGGGGAACGAACATGGTGATAAACCCCTCGGCCGGGACACTGTCGGGCGAATATGAAGCACAAAGTAGAAGCTGTTGAGACATGTGATGATAAGGATGGTAAAGGGTGGTGAGCGAGAAGAAAAGACACGACATAGCCATGAGGAAAACAAATCTAAATCTTAGTTAGCATGAGGAGCTAACTTTCCACTGGTCGTCGCCGATGACAAATAGAGCATCAACGTGAAGAAAGCCGGAAGAACCCTGCAACAACGAAAAGAGAGCAGCGTGTAGGCCGAACACCGTAATCCAAACCTTAGTTGGCATGAGGGGCTAACGGGCCGCCGACAAGCTGAGCATTAACACCAAGAAAGATCGAAGAAGCCCTACATCAATGACAAGAGAACGGTGTGTGAGGCGAACACCACCCTTGATCTACCAAAAGAACAACCCCCTCCGGTCGAGCCGTACCAAGGACAAGCTAATCAGAATCAGAATGTGTAAGAAGTATACTTGTGCCATACGACAAACACAACAAGGACAAACTAATCAAAATGTAAAACCACAACACTTACTGAGTGGTAGGACCAAAAAGAGAACCACCAATTCCAAACGAACTACAACTCACCCAAACACAAGAGCATGACTGGCAAGCATACATAGGATGTTCGGCCGCACGGGTGTGCCTGTTTCGAGTCTATTAGGCTGCCCGTAATGGGAGTATCATAGGTAGTATCATGCATGCCAACTAAGCAATTTTGATGAGGTGGCATAGAATTAAATGAAGAAAGAGAGTCTTGAGTATCATATTATGATATCGTATCATATTAAATGACGTGCTACTTTGTGTCTTGCATGACAATAAATATAGGCATCTATGATATCAACATATGATACTATGCATTACGGACGTAGTCTCACATACTAGTATCATATGCATGATACTAGTATATGATACTCCCCATTACAACCAGCCTTAAACGCAAGACACTACAGCTAGAACCAGGTATGCCCCGAAAAACAACTAAACACGTGCCGAGCCCTCCCCCCTCGAACCACCTGACTCCCAGCCATCACATAATGACAACCGGCTTGCACGAACCAAACAACCAAACAACAAATGACCAACCCCAACCTGTCCCTTGAGGAAATTGGCCACGTGTGGAGCAGCCGCGGAGATCGGACGATCGAGAGGGTACTAGAGAGCCAGGAGATGCAAGTGATTTGTTTTTCGAAATGGAAGATGCAAGTGAAATGGACGGTGCAAAGGACACTGCCCGGTGAGGATGTCTTCAGGAGGCGGATACTCCAACATTCTTTATAGGAGTAATGGTGAACTCACCTCACACCATCACCCTTGAACAACTTTGTCTATGAGGGTCGAAATAATAAACTTATGACAGGTGAATTGTGTGGGACAACGAAGATGGAACTAATCAAGGGAAATTTCAAAAGATCTACCATGTGCGATAAATTTGATTAAATTCGTCTAAAATAACAGACACACATTAACACGTTAGTATAGTATATTATAGAGATATTTATTTATCTATGACCGTCAAAATAGAAAATTTACAACACGAAAATTGTGTGAAAACGATGAGATGAAGCCACTCATCAAAGAAAATTGCAAGCGACGAATCTGTCAAAAGTTGTCTAATAAAACTACAAACATAAACACGTAATTAAAGATTTAGAGTCATCAAAATTACGAACCATTTGCCAAAATGAAATTAATCTGCATCCTTTTTCATGCAGAGCTATTTTGAGATGCCGTTATATAGATTAGAGAGGATCGGGTAACGAAGATCAATAAAGTTGGAAAGAACGTGTTCCCTCCATTTTCTTATACAAGGTCATTTTATATTTTTATGTCTAACTTTGACCATTAATTTTACTAACAAAAAGTAAGTTATATGCCACAAAAGGTATTTCATTAAATGCACATTTCAAAGAACTTTTCGATGATATATTTTTTATGATATATAATTTATATTTTGTTGACTAAAATTATGAGTCAAAATTTGACATGAAAAACGAAGTGACCTTATGCAAGGGAATGAAGTGAGTACCATGTGCAAAGCTAAATACTAGCCCACACGGTCATTGCCATCACCACATGCCCTCACTTCGCAATTGTGCTAGCTCAAGCCTGACTTGCCGGCGAAGCGATATAATTGAAGTTACTTAGAGCATCTTCACTCGCGCCCTTAACACGTCTTCTCAAGGCTATTTTTCCTCGTTGGTGCTTTAAAAACGGTTCAGTCGCGTCCCAGAAGCCCAAATTTCGTTGGTTAGGGCCGAATTTGGTTCGGTGGACCTAGGCCAGACCCGACGCACTGGGTGCCATCCGGGATCGCCGGGGGAAACATTTTGGCGTGAACACTCGATGGGCCCACTCAGCGGCATCGTCATCCTCATCGCCTCTGTTCGCGGGAATCAATGTGAGGGCTGCCGCCCTACCGCACCGGTTAGCCTCCATTCATGCCTCACAGGCGGCGCAGTAAAGGCGCGCGCCAACGCGCGTCCCGCCAGCCGCCACCACACGTGCCACGCGTACACACGTCGGTCGTCCGCTCGCCGCCCACACCCAGCTATAAAAGGCGCCCCCCTCGCCGCTGAGCTCGCAGTCGATCGACACAAAATCCTCTCCCTCTCGACCTCTCGCCGCCAACGCCTCCTCTACGAGGCCGACTACCCAGCCCCACCGGACATGCGGGTGCGTGCTACCTCTTGAGCTTGCGTTGTATTCCCTCGAAGAGGAAAGGGAGATGCAACACAGTAGCGTAAGTATTTCCCTCAGTTTTTGAGAACCAAGGTATCAATCCAGTAGGAGACCACACGCCAGTCCCTCGCACCTGCACAAACAAATAAGAACTTCGTAGCCAACGCGATAAGGGGTTGTCAAGCCCTTTACGGTCACTTACGAGAGTGAGATCTGATAGAGATGATAGTTATATTTTAGTATTTCTGGTTTAATAAAACAGCAAATAAAGGCAAGTAAAGTAAAGTAGATGTAGATTGATATGTTGAGAATAGACCCGGGGGCCATAGTTTTCCCTAGTGGCTTCTCTCATGATAGAGATATTCTACGGTGGGTAAACAAATTACTGTCGAGCAATTGATAGAAAATCGAATAATTATGAGACTATCTAGGCATGATCATTGTATATAGGCATCACGTCCGAGACAAGTAGACCGACTCCTGCCTGCATCAACTACTATTACTCCACACATCGAATGCTATCCAGCATGCATCATAGTATTGAGTTCATATGAACAGAGTAACGCCTTAAGCAAGATGAAATGATGTAGAGGGATGAACTCAAGCAATATGATGAAAACCCCATCTTTTTATCCTCGATGGCAACAATACAATACGTGCCTTGCTGCCCCTACTGTCACTAGGAAATGACACCGCAAGATTGAACCCAAAGCCAAGCACTTCTCCCATTGCAAGAACTATAGATCTAGTAGGCCAAACCAAACCAATAATTCGAAGATACTTGCAAGGATATTATGAGCACACATAAAAAGTTCAGAGAAGAACCAAATATCTTTCATAGATAACCTTGATCATAAACTCACAATTCATCGGATCACGACAAACACACCGCAAAAAGAGATTACATCAATAGATCTCCATGAAGACCGAGGAGAACTTTGTATTGAGATCCGGAGAGAGAGAAGAAGCCATCTAGATACTAGCTATGGACCCGAAGGTATATGATAAACTACTCACAACTCATGGTGAGGTCGATGATGATGATGATGATGTGATGGCTTCTCGCCCCTCGTTGGTTACCCCAAGTGGAAGGTTTGAGATGCAGTGTAGCGGAAGTTTTCCCTTGGCAAAGATACCAAGGATCGATTTCCCTGAGACTCCCAGTTTCAACAAGAAGGTGTCAACTGCTAACGGCGCCAGATATTAGCAATCAACGTGGACCTGCACACAGATACAAATAACTTTGCTCCCAACGAGTACAGAGAGGTTGTCAGTCTCTCCGGCCTTGTAGTTTATAAAGGATCAAACGCAAGTGATAAAAGTGATAGGTATTGCTGCAATAGTAAGTAAAAGCTGAAAGTAAATAGCGGATGTGATCAATGATGGTAATATGGACCGGGGTCCCATGATGTTCACTAGTGATGTCTCTCTCCCAAAAGACGATAAAACAGCTATGTGAGGTAAACGAATTACAGCTGGGCAATTGACAGAATTATGTGCGCAAACCAATGCTAACTATGTTACAAGAAAGGTAGAGGTTCAAAGCATGGGCGGTACGCCAAGGCAAGTAGACCGAAATCCATCTGCATCTACTACTAATCATCTACCTTGAGATATCTATCCAGAACATCTCGCTGGTATTAAGTTGCGAGTCCCGCCCATAGTGTAAACTCAAAGCAACAGACAACTGCATTAAAAGAACTTTGCGTAAAGTAAACAATCCTTGCACCCGCGGGCACAAGCACCGTTGTTTTCCCCCTTGTGGCAACAGCACATCCCCTAGACTCATGTTTCTGTCACTCAAGCTAGTCATCGAGGGGCATGAACCCACAATCAAGCATAACGTTCCCTCTTGGAGTCACTACCTACTACTTGGCCAAAGCAATAAATAACAACGGAGAACAAGCAAGAATTACTTACGAATATAAATATAAAAGAGGTAGATCAAATATATTACTCAAACACAATCTGAACATAATCTCACAATCCATCGGATCCCAACAAACTCAACATAGCAACAGCATAAGGATTACATATGTGCCTCGATCATGTAGGGTAGCTCACGAGGACTAATTAGTGAAGCACAAGAACGGGAGGAGAACATCACATAGCTACTGGTCATGGACCCATGGTCCAAGGGAGACTACTCACAACTCATCCGGGAGGCGTCCATGGTGGTGGAGAGGCTCCCGGTGGTGATCCCCCCCTCCGGCAGGGTGCCGGGAAGAGTTCTCCTGGTGCTCCCGATCTTGGAAGCGGCGGCGGCGGCGGAACAGAGATGAGATCGCGAAAAAGGATTCCCGTCTCGAGGGTTTCGGGACACGATATAAATATATGCCAAAGGGGGGCATCAGCGGAGGCTCGGGGGGCCCAGGCGCCCCCCCGGCGCGGCCAGGGGGCGCGCCACCAGGGCGCCTGGAGCCTTGGTGGCCCCCCTCCGGTTGTACTTTGGCTGCTGGGAAGCTTCTGGAACGCTGATTTTTTATATAATTTTTCCGGGATTTTTCTGGCAGTTCTCGTAATGGGAAAACCTGAAATACAAAAACAGCAGAAAACAGAAACTGGCACTGGGGTGCACTAAGTTAATAGGTTAGTCCAAATATGATCAAAAGTGTATGGAAGTGTATAAATATCATAGCAATATCACCCAAAAGAGGCATGGAGCAAGCATAAATTATAGATACGTTTTGGACGTATCAACATCCCCAAGCTTAATTCCTGCTCGTCCTCGAGTAGGTAAAAGATAATAAGAATAATTTCTGTGGTGACATGCTATTAACCATATAGGACTTTTCATAGTCATATGACAAAAGCTTACTGAGACAATGAATCTGTAGTAATTAAGTTGCCTCATGAGAAAATCACAAAGAACTGAAAGTTTTACAATATGGTATTGAAACATCAAATAGATTTGTAATGAGCATGGTGTGCAAATATGATAAAGTGATATCTCGCTTGCCCCCTTTAGTGAAGCAAAACATAAATGCAGGGGCACCTCGAAGGTTTAAGTGATGACTAGATACAATGATTTCAGAATAAATGATATCATAATCATGCAAAAGACAATGCTACTTTGGGACAATGCACATTACACTCAGAATGACAATCATGCTCTCAGTAGTTGGTGCTTTAAAAGAAGGTGGAGACTCTCGAACCGTGGCTTTTGTTGGCAAGGTTGAAAACCCGTCGTCGGAAACAAAGACAAAACATGTACCAGAGCTCTTGGTTTTAAAAACAGAGGTAATAGTTATTTTCTTCTTCTTAGATCATGCATGTTTCGTCAACGAATGCTAGCAGACAACTCAATCACTTCTTGAGATGGACAAGTTTCGAGGAACGGCTCCCGAATGAGGACGATCACATCCTCTTAATCTCCTTTATTTATCACTGCCAAAGTTTTCTGATTTCTCATGAACAAAGCGTGAAGGAGGGTTTGTTTGTTATATTAATTTTGAGCCGGGCGCACTCAATGCCAGTTCCTTCTCGTGTTATGGGTTTGCACATTATACATGCAATCCCGGGGTGAAGCTTGTCCAACTTAAAAAGATCGTGAATTAACTACTACTTCCTCATGGACTTAAAACAGAGGCACAAAATAGGAATACATTTTTTTTTCTTTTTGAATAATTTCGAGATGGTACATGAAAGTCTTCGTTAGGAATGTGTAATGCCCAGGATGGGACTATATCTCCTACGTGTCGAGGCACGACTTAAAGATATAAGCCCATCCTAGAATGATCTCAAGTTTGGTATCTTTGCACAACTCATGTAAAAGAGGGATTAAATTGCAAAAGGAGATAGTTGGCTTACACTCGCCACTTCACACAATACAATACATAAGCAATACATCATTCAAAACATCACAGCCCGACTACGGGTAAGATCCAAAAGAAAGATACCAAAACAACAAAAAAGCCACAGGTCAGGATCGAATCCTAGTAGAAACCACTACTGATCGCCAAAACGTCACAAGCATACGGCCAAACTCTTCATCGAACTCCAAGTGAAGAACTTGGACCAGCTCCTGCATCTTTCTCGGCTGAACCTGCATCTGGTGTTGTAGTAACTGTGAGCCACGAGGACTCAGCAATCCCATAACCATGGGTAACAAGACTAGCAAAGCTTTATGGGTAGGAAGAGGTAAGGTGGTGAGGTTGCAGCAGCGGCTAAGCATAATATGGTGGCTAACTTACGAGTACCAGAATAAGATGAGAAGCTACGCAAACGGTCGCAAAAGAGGTGATCGCTAAAGATCCTAACTACATACGGTCAAACATAACCCCACCGTGTTCTCTTCTCAAAGTGAAAAGAGACAGTCACGGTTACTCACACAGTTGTGTGTTTTACTTCGGATCCTCTGTCAAATTTTCTACAACCGGACATTAACAAATTCCAATCTGCCACATAACCGCGGGCACGGCTTTCGAAAGATCATAACCCTGCAGGGGTGTTCCAACTTAGCCCATCACAAGCTCTCACGATTAGCTGAAGTGATAAATATAATATCATCACTCCTTATCTTAGGGAAAAACCGATCAGGCTCGGCATCCCGGTAGCACAAGTCATTTCGACAATGGTAAAACAAGTCCAGCAAGACCTCCCGGCGTGCCGACACCCTGATAGTAGCCGCGCGTATCTCGTCTCAGGCCACGTCCGGATGAGCGCTACGTACAGTACCGAAGACCCCAGATAACTGGGTGGTACCGCAAGTGACTCTAGTTTGGGACCAACACCATCAGCACTGGCCCCCCCTGCTATGTAGAATTAAGAATCCTCGGGTAGCGCTAACTCCCTATGCAAATTTAATTAATTAATTAAGTTGTTATTATGAGGCAAATTAAAACCAATGTTGGGCCTTGCTGGAGGAGTTTTATTCAAAGTCGAACTGTCAAGGGGTCCCCATCCACCCATCGTGTTAGGAACGCAAAATCAAGGAACATAATGCCGGTTTATCGGCGCCTAAGGTGGCATGAGTGGAACAAAACACCGAGCAAAAGGCCAAGCCTTCCACCCATGCCCAGTATATAGGTGTGTTAATTATAATTATAGATATTGTGATATATCCAACAACAAGTTCCCTCCTGGAACAAACTTCATCTTCACCTGCAACTAACAACGCTATAAGAGGAACTGAGCAAGCGAGGCTGAGCAAGCGGGTAACATAGCCAAACAGTGGTTTTGCTAGGAAGGTGTCAAGGTTAGAGGTTTCATGGCAACAAGGAGAGGCTGACATAAAAGATGGGTATCGCGACATGTAACGATAGCATCGAGACAACTAAGCATGGCAATGGTAGTAAAGGTATCCAAGGGTATGATCATCTTGCCTGGGAATCCACGAGGGAGAAGAACGGATCCACGAAGTAGACGAAGCAACACCGTCGAGAGAATCCTCACAACTCCGGAACGAAACCAAAGCTAACAAGAGAAGCAACCGGAAAGAAGCAAAACAACACGGTAAACACATAAGCATAAACATAGCATGATGCACAAGCAAGCATGATGCATGTCCGGTTTAATTATGCATGGCATGGCAAAGTGCACAAACAAATCTACAAGTTAAGTGGAGCTCAATATGCAACGAGTTGCATACTGACGAAACACCACATTTATTTATTTAGTTGACTCTCGTTATTTACAAGACAAGGTTAAATGTTGGTTAACATGGCAAGAGGTGAAGCAAAAACAAACTACCTATTAAGACAATTTAAATGAGGCCGGAAATAACAACAACATATCCGGAAAATCCCCATGAGCATGTTTAGTAAAATATAAAAGCAACAACAATTAAACATTTTTGTGTTGTTAAATGATGCAGATGACATGATCAAGTTTTATGCAATTTTTATTAAAAGGTTGACAATTAACAAGATATGAAGCATTGTCACCGTGGTGGAAGAAGGGTGCCACGGCAACGATCCGAAATGATGCAACGCAACACCTCAGTTCCGGTAACTCGTTGAGAGTCCGGTGCAAAAGATAGACGGCGTGAGCGAGTCAAACAAGATGAAAGGTGGGGCGATCCCGTTGCCGGGTTCCCACGAGTCGGTGACGAGGCAACCGAGGAACATGACAAAAGATGGAACGGGCACGAAGCACACACGGGAGACATTTCATACAACACAACAAGCATGCATTCACGGGTCACGACTCGGGGTTATACCTTCGAAACATGCGTTTCGGGACCGTTCGAGTTCGTAGTGGAAGTAGTGGAACACGGTTCGTAGAGGAAGTAGATGTTCCGATCGGAGAGGAAGTAGACGTTCTCATTTCTTCACCGAAGGTAGTCGTTCTCGTAGCGGTAGTTGTACTCGGGCGACGGTAGTGGTACTTGGGGTCTCCGAGTAGTCGTGGTACTTGGCGCTTCCGGCGACGGTAGTGGTAGTAGTGGTACTTGTCGAGTCGGTCGTCGTGTAGGCGTTCATGTAGTCGTTCTCGAGCTCGTAGCTGTTCAACGTCACGTGTAGAGGTACTTGGCGAAAACCTAAAACCGTACACTGGTCCTTGGCAAAACAACAGCACAGATCACAAACAACAACACGGCAGCGGCAACTTGGCGAGGTGGTTGCAGTTGCTGAAGGTCGACGGGATGGAGCCCCGGGATGCGCAGGAGGCAGCACGGGGAGGACCACGGCTTGGCGCGGAGAGGAAGACCCCGGTGCTAGAGCTGGAGAGGCCGACGCGGAGAGGTCTTGGCGCTGGAAATGCGGCGGGCGTGGCTGCAGCTCCGCGAGCTGCTACCCGAGGCAGAGGCGTCGTCCGCTGGGCGCTGGAGAAGAGGAGGCTCGGAGGCTCGGAGGATCTGCTGGAGGTGAAGGCGCGGACGCGAAGGGAGCTCGGCTCCAGGCCCATGGCGCTCGGCCTGGGGATGCACGGAGGAGTGAGGCCGCGGCCTGGTTGAAGGAGGGACGAGGCCCTGGTGCGACGCGGCGCGGGAGGAGGCAACCTGGAGGAGGGAGGCGCCGGCTCGGGGCGCGCAGGGAGAGAAGAGGGGCGCCGGCCTGGGGCTCCTGGCCTCTGGACGAGGAGAGGAAGGGCGTCGGAGCGGCACTGAGGGCCGGCCTGGTCGAGGGGATGCGGTCGCCCGAGGCCAGAGGAAGGGCGCCATGGCGCTGATGGAGGCAGAGGGCGAGGCGAAGGGGCGTGCGAGAAGGAGGCAGAGGCGCTCGCGAGAAGAGGGAGAGGGAAAAGAAATCGGGAGGACGAGGGGAACGGTCGCTGGCGGCGGCTGGGAGCGAGCGAGGGAGGAGCGAGATGAGTCGAGCGCTGGGGGCTCGATGCTAGGGTTTGGACTGGAGGAGCGGTCGGATGGGCTGCGGCCTGAGGGAGTTGGGCCGAGGCGCCCTGGGCCAAGGAGGGAGGAGGAGAGGCCTGGAGGGCTGGCTGGAGGAGACCTGGAGGGAAGAAAAGGCCCAAGTGGCTGCTGGGTTCTCTTCTCCTTATTCTTCTTAGCAGAAAAATAAATAGAGAGAGACCAAAAAGAAAAAAAAAGGAGGCCAAGAAGAAGAGAAAAAATAATGATGAACATTTTTGTAAGGCCTTATGGAATAAAACCAACCCCACAAAAATAGTTCCAACAAAAGGGAAGTGCAAACTAAAAAAAATAAATAGCTTGCCTCAAGGAGTTTAAAAGGAGTCTAGACTTTAGAGGAGCCTCGAAAATTGAGAATAGAATATAGGGGAGGTTTTTAAGGAGAAACTCGTAGTAGGAAAGCATGGGGAAAAATGCATGTGTGTTACGGTGATTTCCGAAGCAATGGAAAATTTATTATATAGCTCCCTAATATTGAGAGACTTTTATATGTTTTAAAGAGAAGACATTCTTCCCTCGATTTAAATGGACCGAAGGCCCACACGATTTATTTAGTTGCAAAAATTAATGAGATGATGGCATGATGACATGATGCAATGCAAAAAAATAAATAACACAAGCACAAAAGAACACACGGGCAGCCCGGAACATCTGGAATCTTCGGGAATCTTCTGGAATCTTCTGGGACGTCGGTCTCGGGCGTCACAACTCTCCCACACTAACAGAGGATCTCGACCCGAGATCCTAGAGATATCTCCGGGTAAAAACGAAAAAGAAGAGGTAAAACAAAGTTGCTTCTTCGACAAACGAGTTAAACCAAGGAACCTTGAGAGGTTGAACAAGATGAAAGAAGAATACAACGGAGGTGAACGAAGTTAAGAGCACTCCGGTAAGCAGAAGGAACAAGGAACATTATGAGAACCTTGTAGGTTGAAAGACATGAAACAAGAGCTTATGAACCAAAAGAATAAGGAACCGCAATGGTATGGCCAAGGAATAAGAATGACAGAAATTGGACAGCACTCCGTCTGAAAATGGAAGGAATTGAACAAGAACTTGCCAAGTTGGGAAGATACTTGATGAAAACAGCAACATATTGCCTCCGAAACAATTAAAAGAATGGCACAAGGTGTAAGAAAGATTCAGACAGCACTCCGGTTAAAAAGAGAGGCAACTTGGTAAGATGAGGGAACTAGAATGAAGAATACAACACTCCGGTTAAATGATAAGCAAGGGAAAGAACATGATCTTGATAAAAACGAGATGATGGTTTGGAGAGAGCAATATCACAAGGCCTCCGGAATGACAGAATAGCATATAGTTCAATGAAAGAAAAGAATGGAGAAGAAAAGACAACTTCTCCGACAAATGAATTGAAAGAGCATCCTTACGAAGAAGGGTTGAACGGAGTTGTTGGAAAATCAACAACGAAAAGAATAAGCTTCATGTGGGCTTATGGAAAACATCTCAAAGTTATGAGGTGACAACCAGCCACTAACGGAAAACATTTGATTGGATTGAGATCAACAAGGAGACGATAAACTTATTTCGCCGGAATGATAAATGAAGAAACTGGGTCATTTATAAGCACCATAATTAGCAACAATCCTTAGGGAAAGCTTTAGGTGAAATACAACCCAAGATAACTCCAATGAATAGATTGAAGGGTTGAAAAGATCTCCTGAACAAAGAAAATGATGGGTTTAAATATCTCATTCTTGATAACTCGTGAATCATGAAACATGAAGGAATTGCCAAAAATGACATAACACCATCTCAAACAATAAGGTAGAAAGAATTGCAATTGGAAAAGCATGATGAAGAATGCTTGAGCTCCAACAAGAATCTTGATGAAAACTTCGAGGATGAATTAAAACATGATGAACCACCATGAGAACTCCGGTAATGAAAGCATGAGAAGTGAAAGATGGAAAGAATAAGATTCAAGGCATGTGCTGAATTAGATGTGGCTTTGAAATGATAATTGAAATAACATGGAGCTCCGGAAAGAAGATGAAAAACTTAGAACCAAGGATATGATATGATGAACAAGCTCTAGACAAAAGAATCTAATCACGTTGAAGGAATAAGAATAAGAATTATGTCATGCATCTCCTTCACCAATTTAAATTGATGACAAGCAACGGATTTGGCATACTACTTATTCTCGTTGCAAGGAATTAAAGAGAGATCTGGCACAAGCTTGGGTAAATCTTCAACGAACCACCGGTAGGATTATGAAAGAACAAATGAATTAAAATGATAACTACGGAAGAGTAACTTGAAAGAACCACCATAAAAATAGGGAGACGAACGAGGGACATCAATGAAGAATATTTGGAGGACGAAGTTGAAAACTGAGAACGAAGAAATATTCTGAAATGATGGCCTTCGGAGGATCACAAAGAAAAGAATTCATGAAACACTTCGGATGGGTATGAAAATAATTCCTCACAATCAAAACGACAATGAGGATGGCAAGAAGCTAGAACCACAAATCTTCAAAAAGACGGGTCAATATTTAAGAGAAACTCTTGTCCGGTCTCCAATGCTGAGAATGAAGACGAGAAAAGCCATGAAGAATTGTTGAGCACTCCGGAATGAAGAATTAAAAGGTTGAACCAATGATGAAAAAGAATTTGAAAGCGATCTTGAAGAAGGCATGTGACTGATGGAAATCATTCTTACGTCACACTTTGGAAAGAATTCTCCGGAAAAAGAAGAGTCGGTAAGATCCTGGAAAAAGACCTGTGGGTTAGGGCCCACTCAAAGAAATCACCGTTGGAAAAGATTGTTTAAGAGATATTGCACCGGTTGAATTAAATGACTTGAATAAGAAGATAATCCTCAAAATAATTTGACAGGATTAAGAATGAAATTATGAATCTTCAGCACTCCGGATAAGAATAGCAAGAGAAGAATGATTAATTGGTGCACCGGAATAAGAAAGCATTGTGAAATGAGGAAAAGGATAAGATCAACACCGAAATCTTGAATTACATCCACCGGAGAATTAGAGAACAAAAGAATGATGAACTTGAAGCTCTTGAGCATCTTCCTGAGAATCACCGGATAAGAACATTGAAGGAAAAGAATGAAGAAACATCACAAGAATAAAATGGATACTTCATCTGAGAATTTCTGACTCCAAGAAGAAGAAGGGTGGGAGGGTGGGGGAAACAAAGACAACTTGAGACAAACAAAATGGGCACCGGTTGAAAAAGAATTTAACATAACCATCTTGATGATTAAGAAGGACTAGCACTCCCATAGAAATATGAGAACACCGATTAGGAAGGTATGGAATCAACATTTGACATCGAAGCAACTCGAATACCAGAATCAAAACAAAAACAAAGGATAGATATGCAGCATCATCTTCACAATATCATCCGAACAGAGAATTGAACGAATGAATTCCGCAGTTACATCAACTTGACGAGAAGCCACTTAGAGAACAAAAGGTAAATAAAAAGGAACAAGGAACAGATAGAACAAATACAAGATAGAAGCTTCGTTCGACATCTTTGTGCTGAAAGCTCATGGAACGTGTTACAAAAGGGTTTTGCAATCCCCGGATCAGCATAGCCAAGGACCCTTTAAGATGCAACTCCCGATCAGAACAAGTCCATAAAACCACTTCACTCAATGTAGAACCCCAAACTTCATATCGAGCATCCGTTGGAAGAATGCCTAGAACTACTGGATGAACCCACCTATAGATTTCCGAAAGTTTCCAGTTATGCAATCAGGTGTTGGGGATACACGGGAAGCACCACGCAATCAACTCTAAACCTACATCCAGGTGTATCCATCCTTCAACACATAACCAGTCTTTCTCGGAAACTGTTTACCTCGGACCTTCGAAAAGCATCCACTATAACAAGCTATGGCAATACTCTCGAACTACCTCCCCAGTACTGGGTGATGTCGGGGTTATCTTGCCGCTGGCCGTATAGGAGAGATTTTCGATGTCGGCCGTCTTAAGTATTTAGTACTGCCGCGATATGCTTATTACAATGATACCCCAAAGCTCAACTCCTCGGTAACAGGAGGCATCGAGAACAATATCCTTGTCACAAGAACATCGAAACAATCCTAGAATACTCGCGAGATCCTAAAAAAAAAATTGTGCAATTTTTTGAAAGTAGAAGAGGTAAGAGTAGACGTCAGGAGTCCTCACCAGAATGAAAAGAGATGAGGAGCAAAGAAATCCTACTCTCCGATATAATATAGGACTCAAAACATTTTCAAATGTGTGCCTAGACTCGACCGTCAACGATTCGATCAATCAGTGGGGGCTTCTAGGTCGGAGAAGGCTCTGATACCAACTTGTAATGCCCAGGATGGGACTATATCTCCTACGTGTCGAGGCACGACTTAAAGATATAAGCCCATCCTAGAATGATCTCAAGTTTGGTATCTTTGCACAACTCATGTAAAAGAGGGATTAAATTGCAAAAGGAGATAGTTGGCTTACACTCGCCACTTCACACAATACAATACATAAGCAATACATCATTCAAAACATCACAGCCCGACTACGGGTAAGATCCAAAAGAAAGATACCAAAACAACAAAAAAGCCACAGGTCAGGATCGAATCCTAGTAGAAACCACTACTGATCGCCAAAACGTCACAAGCATACGGCCAAACTCTTCATCGAACTCCAAGTGAAGAACTTGGACCAGCTCCTGCATCTTTCTCGACTGAACCTGCATCTGGTGTTGTAGTAACTGTGAGCCACGAGGACTCAGCAATCCCATAACCATGGGTAACAAGACTAGCAAAGCTTTATGGGTAGGAAGAGGTAAGGTGGTGAGGTTGCAGCAGCGGCTAAGCATAATATGGTGGCTAACTTACGAGTACCAGAATAAGATGAGAAGCTACGCAAACGGTCGCAAAAGAGGTGATCGCTAAAGATCCTAACTACATACGGTCAAACATAACCCCACCGTGTTCTCTTCTCAAAGTGAAAAGAGACAGTCACGGTTACTCACACAGTTGTGTGTTTTACTTCGGATCCTCTGTCAAGTTTTCTACAACCGGACATTAACAAATTCCAATCTGCCACATAACCGCGGGCACGACTTTCGAAAGATCATAACCCTGCAGGGGTGTTCCAACTTAGCCCATCACAAGCTCTCACGATTAGCTGAAGTGATAAATATAATATCATCACTCCTTATCTTAGGGAAAAACCGATCAGGCTCGGCATCCCGGTAGCACAAGTCATTTCGACAATGGTAAAACAAGTCCAGCAAGACCTCCCGGTGTGCCGACACCCTGATAGTAGCCGCGCGTATCTCGTCTCAGGCCACGTCCGGATGAGCGCTACGTACAGTACCGAAGACCCCAGATAACTGGGTGGTACCGCAAGTGACTCTAGTTTGGGACCAACACCATCAGCACTGGCCCCCCCTGCTATGTAGAATTAAGAATCCTCAGGTAGCGCTAACTCCCTATGCAAATTTAATTAATTAATTAAGTTGTTATTATGAGGCAAATTAAAACCAATGTTGGGCCTTGCTGGAGGAGTTTTATTCAAAGTCGAACTGTCAAGGGGTCCCCATCCACCCATCGTGTTAGGAATGCAAAATCAAGGAACATAATGCCGGTTTATCGGCGCCTAAGGTGGCATGAGTGGAACAAAACACCGAGCAAAAGGCCAAGCCTTCCACCCATGCCCAGTATATAGGTGTGTTAATTATAATTATAGATATTGTGATATATCCAACAACAAGTTCCCTCCTGGAACAAACTTCATCTTCACCTGCAACTAACAACGCTATAAGAGGAACTGAGCAAGCGAGGCTGAGCAAGCGGGTAACATAGCCAAACAGTGGTTTTGCTAGGAAGGTGTCAAGGTTAGAGGTTTCATGGCAACAAGGAGAGGCTGACATAAAAGATGGGTATCGCGACATGTAACGATAGCATCGAGACAACTAAGCATGGCAATGGTAGTAAAGGTATCCAAGGGTATGATCATCTTGCCTGGGAATCCACGAGGGAGAAGAACGGATCCACGAAGTAGACGAAGCAACACCGTCGAGAGAATCCTCACAACTCCGGAACGAAACCGAAGCTAACAAGAGAAGCAACCGGAAAGAAGCAAAACAACACGGTAAACACACAAGCATAAACATAGCATGATGCACAAGCAAGCATGATGCATGTCCGGTTTAATTATGCATGGCATGGCAAAGTGCACAAACAAATCTATAAGTTAAGTGGAGCTCAATATGCAACGAGTTGCATATTGACGAAACACCACATTTATTTATTTAGTTGACTCTCGTTATTTACAAGACAAGGTTAAATGTTGGTTAACATGGCAAGAGGTGAAGCAAAAACAAACTACCTATTAAGACAATTTAAATGAGGCCGGAAATAACAACAACATATCCGGAAAATCCCCATGAGCATGTTTAGTAAAATATAAAAGCAACAACAATTAAACATTTTTGTGTTGTTAAATGATGCGGATGACATGATCAAGTTTTATGCAATTTTTATTAAAAGGTTGACAATTAACAAGATATGAAGCATTGTCACCGTGGTGGAAGAAGGGTGCCACGGCAACGATCCGAAATGATGCAACGCAACACCTCGGTTCCGGTAACTCGTTGAGAGTCCGGTGCAAAAGATAGACGGCGTGAGCGAGTCAAACGAGATGAAAGGTGGGGCGATCCCGTTGCCGGGTTCCCACGAGTCGGTGACGAGGCAACCGAGGAACATGACAAAAGATGGAACGGGCACGAAGCACACACGGGAGACATTTCATACAACACAACAAGCATGCATTCACGGGTCACGACTCGGGGTTATACCTTCGAAACATGCGTTTCGGGACGGTTCGAGTTCGTAGTGGAAGTAGTGGAACACGGTTCGTAGAGGAAGTAGATGTTCCGATCGGAGAGGAAGTAGACGTTCTCATTTCTTCACCGAAGGTAGTCGTTCTCGTAGCGGTAGTTGTACTCGGGCGACGGTAGTGGTACTTGGGGTCTCCGAGTAGTCGTGGTACTTGGCGCTTCCGGCGACGGTAGTGGTAGTAGTGGTACTTGTCGAGTCGGTCGTCGTGTAGGCGTTCATGTAGTCGTTCTCGAGCTCGTAGCCGTTCAACGTCATGTGTAGAGGTACTTGGCGAAAACCTGAAACCGTACACTGGTCCTTGGCAAAACAACAGCACAGATCACAAACAACAACACGGCAGCGGCAACTTGGCGAGGTGGTTGCAGTTGCTGAAGGTCGACGGGATGGAGCCCCGGGATGCGCAGGAGGCAGCACGGGGAGGACCACGGCTTGGCGCGGAGAGGAAGACCCCGGTGCTGGAGCTGGAGAGGCCGACGCGGAGAGGTCTTGGCGCTGGAAATGCGGCGGGCGTGGATGCAGCTCCGCGAGCTGCTACCCGAGGCAGAGGCGTCGTCCGCTGGGCGCTGGAGAAGAGGAGGCTCGGAGGCTCGGAGGATCTGCTGGAGGTGAAGGCGCGGACGCGAAGGGAGCTCGGCTCCAGGCCCATGGCGCTCGGCCTGGGGATGCACGGAGGAGTGAGGCCGCGGCCTGGTTGAAGGAGGGACGAGGCCCTGGTGCGGCGCGGCGCGGGAGGAGGCAACCTGGAGGAGGGAGGCGCCGGCTCGGGGCGCGCAGGGAGAGAAGAGGGGCACCGGCCTGGGGCTCCTGGCCTCTGGACGAGGAGAGGAAGGGCGTCGGAGCGGCACTGAGGGCCGGCCTGGTCGAGGGGATGTGGTCGCCCGAGGCCAGAGGAAGGGTGCCATGGCGCTGATGGAGGCAGAGGGCGAGGCGAAGGGGCATGCGAGAAGGAGGCAGAGGCGCTCGCGAGAAGAGGGAGAGGGAAAAGAAATCGGGAGGACGAGGGGAACGGTCGCTGGCGGCGGCTGGGAGCGAGCGAGGGAGGAGCGAGATGAGTCGAGCGCTGGGGGCTCGATGCTAGGGTTTGGACTGGAGGAGCGGTCGGATGGGCTGCGGCCTGAGGGAGTTGGGCCGAGGCGCCCTGGGCCAAGGAGGGAGGAGGAGAGGCCTGGAGGGCTGGCTGGAGGAGACCTGGAGGGAAGAAAAGGCCCAAGTGGCTGCTGGGTTCTCTTCTCCTTATTCTTCTTAGCGGAAAAATAAATAGAGAGAGACCAAAAAGAAAAAAAAAAGAAAGGAGGCCAAGAAGAAGAGAAAAAATAATGATGAACATTTTTGTAAGGCCTTATGGAATAAAACCAACCCCACAAAAATAGTTCCAACAAAAGGGAAGTGCAAACTAAAAAAAATAAATAGCTTGCCTCAAGGAGTTTAAAAGGAGTCTAGACTTTAGAGGAGCCTCGAAAATTGAGAAAAGAATATAGGGGAGGTTTTTAAGGAGAAACTCGAAGTAGGAAAGCATGGGGAAAAATGCATGTGTGTTACGGTGATTTCCGAAGCAATGGAAAATTTATTATATAGCTCCCTAATATTGAGAGACTTTTATATGTTATAAAGAGAAGACATTCTTCCCTCGATTTAAATGGACCGAAGGCCCACACGATTTATTTAGTTGCAAAAATTAATGAGATGATGGCATGATGACATGATGCAATGCAAAAAAATAAATAACACAAGCACAAAAGAACACACGGGCAGCCCGGAACATCTGGAATCTTCGGGAATCTTCTGGAATCTTCTGGGACGTCGGTCTCGGGCGTCACAGAATGGCAGGTAAATACCATGTAGGAAGGTATGGTGGACTCATATGGCATAACTGGTTTAAAGGAATTTGGATGCACAAGCAGTCAGTCCGCTTAGTACAGGTGGAGGTTAGCAAAAGACTGGGAGCGACCAACTAAGAGAGCAATGACGGTCATAATCATGCAGAGCGACAAAGCAACATTGAATCAGGCATGGTAGTTATATCGCTACTCAGAAACAAAAGATCATCAAGGCTTGACAGACTTTCTTTACAGTCTTAAATATGCGTGAGCATACGCCAAGTCAATCAAAATAAATTCTTGAAGGAAGATATTACTAAACCATACCACATCATAGGCAAACAAATCATGTTGGTACTCCAATAACACATTGGAAACCCCCCAGCTATTTGAGGCTAACCATAAGAAAACATGAACTACTAAGCGCCATTATGCACGTAGCATCTTTATCATAGACATACCAACCAATGCAACGGAAGCAAACTCTCTTGATAAGATAATCATGATAAATAAAGAGAGTTCAAGCAACCAACTAAACAAAAGCTCTTTAAAAAGATAAGCATGAAAACTAAAAGCTAAACATGATAGTAGCTATTGAAAGACAAAGAACACACAAAAAGGAAAACTAAAAGAAAGACGCTCCAAGCATAGCACATAACACATGAAGTGATAAAAATATAGTGGAACGAAAGACAAACTGATAATGTTGATGGAGAAGGGGATGCACGGGGGCATCCCCAAGCTTAGACGCTTGAGTCTCATTGAATATTTCTTGGGGGTGCATGGGGGCATCCCCAAGCTTGAGCGTTTGACACTCCTGAATCTTTTTATCATCTTCCCTCGCACACTTGAAAACTCCCTTCATACATAACTCATCATAATCTGATTAGCGAGGTTAGTACCCATAATAAAATAATTGTTCCTTGCTGGAAATAAGGATATTCTTGAAGATCTACTGTTTCTCAAGATTGCCAAAAGGTTTTTGCAAATAAAAAGCAAGCTCTAGGTTTGCAAAATGAAGGAAAGGCAAAACATGACAGAATTTGTGAAAAACAGAACAACAGGTAGTAAATGATTTTTTCGGGGCACTTCTGCAACTCTAATCAAAAAACTCAAAACAGACGCACGAAAGACAATTGTATAGAGCACGCTGTCGAAACAATTCAGACCAAAGAGATGATCTGGTGATTTTATACGAATTTTTCTATCCAAGGACAGAATCTGTTTCCTGGACAGCACGTCACAACTTTTGAACTTTCTTGCAATCAGAGGCTACACTTGGCACAAAGTTGAAAAGCAAAGATACAATGATGATCCTACTGTAGTAACAACATCAAGACACAACAAAAGCAAAATAAAATTTTATTCATGTGGGCTGCCTCCCAAAAGCGCTTTCTTTTATGCCTTTAAGCTAGGCATAATGCATAGAGATCAAGTCTTATCAAGAGTAAAAGAATAGCTAGCCCGTGTAACGGACTCAAAAGGTAACTTAATATTCTTTCGAGGGAAGTGTTCCATCCCTTTCTTGAGAGGAAACTGGAATTTAATATTCCCCTCTTTCATGTCAATGATAGTACCAACGGTGCGTAGAAAAGGACGTCCCAAAATAATTGGACAAGAAGGTTCACATTCAATATCCATAATAGTAAAATCAACGGGAACGTAATTGTCATTGACAACGATAAGAACATCGTCGATCCTCCCCAAAGGTTTCTTTATGGAAGAATCAACGAGACGAACACCAAAAGAACAAGAATCAAAAGGTTTCAATTTAAGCATATCATATAGTCTTTTGGGCATAACAGAGGTACTAGCACCAACATCACATAAAGCATAGCAAGAGAAGTTATTCAATTTAATTTTAATCATAGGATCCCAACCATCTTCTAGCTTTCTAGGTATGGAGGCTTCTACTCTAAGTTTCTCCTCCCTAGCTTTGATGAGAGCATTAGTGATATGCTTTGTGAAGGCAAGGTTAAGCGTGCTAGTGTGGGGATCTCTAGACATCTTGTGAAGGAAATCAATAACTTCGGTAAGAGTGCAATTATCAAAATCAAGGTCACTACTATCATGTAAGGTGGTAGTGGTGTCCTTTAGGTTCACTTGTTTGGTAGTTTCTATAGTCATAGCATCACCATTAATAGGTCCATTGGGACCAGGAGTGCATTGGGTGCTAAGAGTTTGGATATCCTCAACAACTTGGATAGTAGCAACAGTGTGGTGGGTAGGAAGGCTCTTAATTCTATCTTCTTCCTCCCTTTCTCTATCCCATCTCTCTTTAAGTTTAGCCATCATCCTAATGTTTTCATTAATTTGCACTTCAATAGCATTCATAGGAGTGACCTTCCTCTCCTCAAGAGGAGAAGTTCTAATTTTAAGCAATTCTACCTCATTGGCTAAATTGTCTACCTTCAAAGAGAGATCATCTAGTTTGTTTAGTTTTTCTCCTACACTCTTATTAAAGGCTTTTTGGGTAGTGATGAAATCTTTAAGCATAATCTCTAGTTCAGTAGTGGAGTTCTTGGTGATAGGATAAGCATTGTTGTTAAAATTGTTTCTAGAGATAAAGTTCACATCTACTTGTTCTTGAGCAATCAAAGAATTTAAAGGAACATCACGAGGATCAACAGAAGATTGCTTCGAAAGTAGAGACATGATCAAGTCAACTTTTTCATTTAGGGAGGAAATCTCCTCGACAGAGTTTACCTTCCTACCTGTTGAAGCGCGTTCGGTGTGCCATTGGGAATAGTTGGTCATCATCTCATCGAGAAGCTTTGTGGCAGCACCAAGTGTAGTTGACATAAAGGTTCCTCCCGCGGCTGAATCTAACAAGTTCCACGAGGTAAAGTTCAAGCCTGCATAAAAAGTTTGGATAACCATCCAAGTAGTCAAACCGTGAGTAGGGCAATTCTTGATAAGAGATTTCATACGTTCCCAAGCTTGGGCAACGTGTTCATTATCCAATTGTTTAAAATTCATTATGTTACTTCTTAGTTGGATAATTTTAGCAGGTGGATAGTATTTTCCAATAAAAGCATCTTTGCACTTGTCCCATGTATCTATGCTATTTCTAGGCAAAGACTGAAACCAAATTTTAGCTCCTCCTCTCAAGGAGAAAGTAAAAAGCTTAAGCTTAACAATATTACCATCTATTTCTTGGTACTTTTGCATATCACAGAGTTCAACAAAATTGTTTAAGTGTAAAGCAGCATCATCTCCAGCACCGGAGAATTGATCTTTCATGACTAAGTTCAGTAAAGCAGGTTTAATTTCATACGAGGGTGCTGAAGTGGCAGGTGTAGTGATAGGTGTGCAGATAAAGTCATCATTGTTGTGACTAGTGAAGTCACACAACTTGGTGTTCTCGGTGGAACCCATAGTAGCAAGCAAGCAAGATAACTATTTTTGTGATTTTCGATAAAAGATACTAAAGCAAAAACTGAAAGGTAAACTAACAAGACTAAAAGCAAAGGTAAAAGATAGCGTGCAACTCCCCTATCCTGAAGAGTGGAGTCCCCGGCAACGGCGCCAGAAAACTTTGCTTGATGGCTTCTCGCCCCTCGTTTGTTACCCCAAGTGGAAGGTTTGAGATGCAGTGTAGCGGTAGTTTTCCCTTGGCAAAGATACCAAGGATCGATTTCCCCTGAGACTCCCAGTTTCAACAAGAAGGTGTCAACTGCTAACGGCGCCAGATATTAGCAATCAACGTGGACCTGCACACAGATACAAATAACTTTGCTCCCAACGAGTACAGAGAGGTTGTCAATCCCTCCGGCCTTGTCGTTTACAAAGGATCAAACGCAAGAGATAATAGTGATAGGTATTGCTGCAACTAGTAAGTAAAAGCGGAAAGTAAATAGGGGATGTGATCAGTGATGGTAATATGGACCGGGGTCCCATGATGTTCACTAGTGATGTCTCTCTCTCAAAAGACGAGCTGGGCAATTGACAGAATTATGTGCGCAAACCAATGCTAACTATGTTGCAAGAATGGTAGAGGTTCAAAGCATGGGCGGTACGCCAAGGCAAGTAGACCGAAATCCATCTGCATCTACTACTAATCATCCACCTTGAGATATCTATCCAGAACATCTCGCTGGTATTAAGTTGCGAGTCCCACCCATAGTGTAAACTCAAAGCAACAGACAACTGCATTAAAAGAACTTTGCGTAAAGTAAACAATCCTTGCACCCGCGGGCACAAGCACCGTTGTTTTCCCCCTTGTGGCAACAGCACATCCCCTAGAATCATGTTTCTGTCACTCAAGCTAGTCATCGAGGGGCATGAACACACAATCAAGCTTAACGTTCCCTCTTGGAGTCACTACCTACTACTTGGCCAAAGCAATAAATAACAACGGAGAACATGCAAGAATTACTTACGAACATAAATCTAAAAGAGGTAGATCAAATATATTACTCAAACACAATCTGAACATAATCTCACAATCCATCGGATCCCAGCAAACTCAACATAGCAACAGCATAAGGATTACATATGTGCCTCGATCATGTAGGGCAGCTCACGAGGACTAATTAGTGAAGCACAAGAACGGGAGGAGAACATCACATAGCTACTGGTCATGGACCCATGGTCCAAGGGAGACTACTCACAACTCATCCGGGAGGCGTCCATGGTGGTGGAGAGGCTCCCGGTGGTGATCCTCCCCTCCGGCAGGGTGCCGGGAAGAGTTCTCCTGGTGCTCCCGATCTTGGAAGCGGCGGCGGCGGCGGAACAGAGATGAGATCGCGAAAAAGGGTTCCCGTCTCGAGGGTATCGGGACACGATATAAATATATGCCAAGGGGGGCATCAGCGGAGGCTCGGGGGGCCCAATCGCCCCCCGGCGCGGCCAGGGGGGCGCCACCAGGGCGCCTGGAGCCCTGGTGGCCCCCCACCGGCTGTACTTTGGCTGCTGGGAAGCTTCTGGAACGTTGATTTTTTATATAATTTTTCCGGGATTTTTCTGGCAGTTCTCGTAATGGGAAAACCTGAAATACAAAAACAGCAGAAAACAGAAACTGGCACTGGGGTGCACTAAGTTAATAGGTTAGTCCAAATATGATCAAAAGTGTATGGAAGTGTATAAATATCATAGCAATATCACCCAAAAGAGGCATGGAGCAAGCAGAAATTATAGATACGTTTTGGACGTATCAACATCCCCAAGCTTAATTCCTGCTCGTCCTCGAGTAGGTAAATGATAACAAGAATAATTTCTGTGGTGACATGCTATTAACCATATAGGACTTTTCATAGTCATATGACAAAAGCTTACTGAGACAATGAATCTGTAGTAATTAAGTTGCCTCATGAGAAAACCACAAAGAACTGAAAGTTTTACAATATGGTATTGAAACATCAAATGGATTTGTAATGAGCATGGTGTGCAAATATGATAAAGTGATATCTCGCTTGCCCCCTTTAGTGAAGCAAAACATAAATGCAGGGGCACCTCCAAGGTTTAAGTGATGACTAGATACAATGATTTCAGAATAAACGATATCATAATCATGCAAAATACAATGCTACTTTGGGACAATGCACATTACACTCAGAATGACAATCATGCTCTCAGTAGTTGGTGCTTTAAAAGAAGGTGGAGACTCTCGAACCGTGGCTTTTGTTGGCAAGGTTGAAAACCCGTAGTCGGAAACAAAGACAAAACATGTATCAGAGCTCTTGGTTTTAAAAACAGAGGTAATAGTTATTTTTTTTTCTTAGATCATGCATGTTTCGTCAACGAATGCTAGCAGACAACTCAATCACTTGTTGAGATGGACAAGTTTCGAGGAACGGCTCCCGAATGAGGACGATCACATCCTCTTAATCTCCTTTGTTTATCATTGCCAAAGTTTTCTGATTTCTCATGAACAAAGCATGAAGGAGGGTTTGTTTGTTATATTAATTTTGAGCCGGGCGCACTCAATGCCAGTTCCTTCTCGTGTTATGGGTTTGCACATTATACATGCAATCCCGGGGTGAAGCTTGTCCAACTTAAAAAGATCATGAATTAACTACTACTTCCTCATGGACTTAAAACAGAGGCACAAAATAGGACTACATTTTTTTTCTTTTTGAATAATTTCGAGATGGTACATGAAAGTCTTCGTTAGGAATGGCAGGTAAATACCATGTAGGAAGGTATGGTAGACTCATATGGCATAACTGGTTTAAAGGAATTTGGATGCACAAGCAGTCAGTCCGCTTAGTACAGGTGGAGGTTAGCAAAAGACTGGGAGCGACCGACTAAGAGAGCAATGACGGTCATAATCATGCAGAGCGACAAAGCAACATTGAATCATGCATGGTAGTTATATCGCTACTCAGAAACAAAAGATCATCAAGGCTTGACAGACTTTCTTTATAGTCTTAAATATGCGTGAGCATACGTCAAGTCAATCAAAATAAATTCTTGAAGGAAGATATTACTAAACCATACCACATCATAGGCAAACAAATCATGTTGGTACTCCAATAACACATTGGAAACCCCCCAGCTATTTGAGACTAACCATAAGAAAACATGAACTACTAAGCGCCATTATGCACGTAGCATCTTTATCATAGACATACCAACCAATGCAACGGAAGCAAACTCTCTTGATAAGATAATCATGATAAATAAAGAGAGTTCAAGCAACCAACTAAACAAAAGCTCTTTAAAAAGATAAGCATGAAAACTAAAAGCTAAACATGATAGTAGCTATTGAAATACAAAGAACACACACAGCAAAGATAGACATGAAAATTCTATGTTATGTTCTAGGTAGAAGTGGAGCGTGTTTCTCTCCCACATAAAGAAAGCTGAGTTCCGACTCATTATGAAAAGCTAAAGAAAACTAAAAAGGAAAACTAAAAGCAAGACGCTCCAAGCATAGCACATAACACATGAAGTGATAAAAATATAGTGGAACGAAAGATGAACTGATAATGTTGATGGAGAAGGGGATGCAAGGGGGCATCCCCAAGCTTAGACGCTTGAGTCTCCTTGAATATTTCTTGGGGGTGCATGGGGGAATCCCCAAGCTTGAGCGTTTGACACTCCTGAATCTTTTTATCATCTTCCCTCGCACACTTGAAAACTCCCTTCATACATAACTCATCATAATCTGATTAGCGAGGTTAGTACCCATAATAAAATAATTGTTCCTTGCTGGAAATAAGGATATTCTTGAAGATCTACTGTTTCTCAAGATTGCCAAAAGGTTTTTGCAAAGAAAAAGCAAGCTCTAGGTTTGCAAAATGAAGGAAAGGCAAAACAGGACAGAATCTGTGAAAAACAGAACAGCAGGTAGTAAATGATTTTTTCGGGGCACTTCTGCAACTCTAATCAAAAAACTCAAAACAGACGCACGAAAGACAATTGTATAGAGCACACTGTCGAAACAATTCAGACCAAAAAGATGATCTAGTGACTTTATACGAATTTTTCTATCCAAGGACAGAATATGTTTCCTGGACAGCACGTCACAACTTTTGAACTTTCTTGCAATCAGAGGCTACACTTGGCACAAAGTTGAAAAGCAAAGATACAATGATGATGCTACTGTAGTAACAACATCAAGACACAACAAAAGCAAAATAAAATTTTATTCATGTGGGCTGCCTCCCAAAAGCGCTTTCTTTTATGCCTTTAAGCTAGGCATAATGCATAGAGATCAAGTCTTATCAAGAGTAAAAGAATAGCTAGCCCGTGTAACGGACTCAAAAGGTAACTTAATCTTCTTTCGAGGGAAGTGTTCCATCCCTTTCTTGAGAGGAAACTGGAATTTAATATTCCCCTCTTTCATGTCAATGATAGCACCAACGGTTCGTAGAAAAGGACGTCCCAAATAATTGGACAAGAAGGTTCACATTCAATATCCATAATAGTAAAATCAACGGGAACGTAATTGTCATTGACAACGATAAGAACATCGTCGATCCTCCCCAAAGGTTTCTTTATGGAAGAATCAACGAGACGAACACCAAAAGAACAAGAATCAAAAGGTTTCAATTTAAGCATATCATATAGTCTTTTGGGCATAACAGAGGTACTAGCACCAACATCACATAAAGCATAGCAAGAGAAGTTATTCAATTTAATTTTAATCATAGGATCCCAACCATCTTCTAGCTTTCTAGGTATGGAGGCTTCTTCTCTAAGTTTCTCCTCCCTAGCTTTGATGAGAGCATTAGTGATATGCTCTGTGAAGGCAAGGTTAAGCGTGCTAGTGTGGGGATCTCTAGACATCTTGTGAAGGAAATCAATAACTTCGGTAAGAGTGCAATTATCAAAATCAAGGTCACTACTATCAAGTAAGGTGGTAGTGGTGTCCTTTAGGTTCACTTGTTTGGTAGTTTCTATAGTCATAGCATCACCATTAATAGGTCCATTGGGACCAGGAGTGCATTGGGTGCTAAGAGTTTGGATATCCTCAACAACTAGGATAGTAGCAACAGTGTGGTGGGTAGGAAGGCTCTTAATTCTATCTTCTTCCTCCCTTTCTCTAGCCAATCTCTCTTTAAGTTTAGCCATCATCCTAATGTTTTCATTAATTTGCACTTGAATAGCATTCATAGGAGTGACCTTCCTCTCCTCAAGAGGAGAAGTTCTAATTTTAAGCAATTCTACCTCACTGGCTAAATTGTCTACCTTCAAAGAGAGATCATCCAGTTTGTTTAGTTTTTCTCCTACACTCTTATTAAAGGCTTTTTGGGTAGTGATGAAATCTTTAAGCATAATCTCTAGTTCAGTAGTGGAGTTCTTGGTGATAGGATAAGCATTGTTGTTAAAATTGTTTCTAGAGATAAAGTTCACATCTACTTGTTCTTGAGCAATCAAAGAATTTAAAGGAACATCACGAGGATCAACAGAAGATTGCTTCGAAAGTAGAGACATGATCAAGTCAACTTTTTCATTTAGGGAGGAAATCTCCTCGACAGAGTTTACCTTCCTACCTGTTGGAGCGCGTTCGGTGTGCCATTGGGAATAGTTGGTCATCATCTCATCGAGAAGCTTTGTGGCAGCACCAAGTGTAGTTGACATAAAGGTTCCTCTCGCGGCTGAATCTAACAAGTTCCGCGAGGTAAAGTTCAAGCCTGCATAAAAAGTTTGGATAACCATCCAAGTAGTCAAACCGTGAGTAGGGCAGTTCTTGATAAGAGATTTCATACGTTCCCAAGCTTGGGCAACGTGTTCATTATCCAATTGTTTAAAATTCATTATGTTACTTCTTAGTTGGATAATTTTAGCAGGTGGATAGTATTTTCCAATAAAAGCATCTTTGCACTTGTCCCATGAATCTATGATATTTCAAGGCAAAGACTGAAACCAAATTTTAGCTCCTCCTCTCAAGGAGAAAGGAAAAAGCTTAAGCTTAACAATATTACCATCTATTTCTTGGTACTTTTGCATATCATAGAGTTCAACAAAATTGTTAAGTGTAAAGCAGCATCATCTCCAGCACCGGAGAATTGATCTTTCATGACTAGGTTCAGTAAAGCAGGTTTAATTTCATGCGAGGGTGCTGAAGTGGCAGGTGTAGTGATAGGTGTGCAGATAAAGTCATCGTTGTTGTGACTAGTGAAGTCACACAACTTGGTGTTCTCGGTGGAATCCATAGTAGCAAGCAAGCTAGATAACTATTTTTGTGATTTTCGATAAAAGATACTAAAGCAAAAACTGAAAGGTAAACTAACAAGACTAAAAGCAAAGGTAAAAGATAGCGTGCAACTCCCCTATCCTGAAGAGTGGAGTCCCTGGCAACGGCGCCAGAAAACTTTGCTTGATGGCTTCTCGCCCCTCGTTGGTTACCCCAAGTGGAAGGTTTGAGATGCAGTGTAGCGGAAGTTTTCCCTTGGCAAAGATACCAATGATCGATTTTCCTGAGACTCCCAGTTTCAACAAGAAGATGTCAACTGCTAACGGTGCCAGATATTAGCAATCAACGTGGACCTGCACACAGATACAAATAACTTTGCTCCCAACGAGTACAGAGAGGTTGTCAGTCTCTCCGGCCTTGTAGTTTACAAAGGATCAAACGCAAGTGATAAAAGTGATAGGTATTGCTGCAATAGTAAGTAAAAGCTGAAAGTAAATAGCGGATGTGATCAATGATGGTAATATGGACCGGGGTCCCATGATGTTCACTAGTGATGTCTCTCTCCCAAAATACGATAAAACAGCTATGTGAGGTAAACGAATTACAGCTGGGCAATTGACAGAATTATGTGCGCAAACCAATGCTAACTATGTTACAAGAAAGGTAGAGGTTCAAAGCATGGGCGGTACGCCAAGGCAAGTAGACCGAAATCCATCTGCATCTACTACTAATCATCCACCTTGAGATATCTATCCAGAACATCTCGCTGGTATTAAGTTGCGAGTCCCACCCATAGTGTAAACTCAAAGCAACACACAACTGCACTAAAAGAACTTTGCGTAAAGTAAACAATACTTGCACCTGCGGGCACAAGCACCGTTGTTTTCCCCCTTGTGGCAACAGCACATCCCCTAGACTCATGTTTCTGTCACTCAAGCTAGTCATCGAGGGGCATGAACCCACAATCAAGCATAACGTTCCCTCTTGGAGTCACTACCTACTACTTGGCCAAAGCAATAAATAACAACGGAGAACATGCAAGAATTACTTACGAACATAAATATAAAAGAGGTAGATCAAATACATTACTCAAACACAATCTGAACATAATCTCACAATCCATCGGATCCCAGCAAACTCAACATAGCAACAGCATAAGGATTACATATGTGCCTCGATCATGTAGGGCAGCTCACGAGGACTAATTAGTGAAGCACAAGAACGGGAGGAGAACATCACATAGCTACTGGTCATGGACCCATGGTCCAAGGGAGACTACTCACAACTCATCCGGGAGGCGTCCATGGTGGTGGAGAGGCTCCCGGTGGTGATCCTCCCCTCCGGCAGGGTGCCGGGAAGAGTTCTCCTGGTGCTCCCGATCTTGGAAGCGGCGGCGGCGGCGGAACAGAGATGAGATCGCGAAAAAGGGTTCCCGTCTCGAGGGTTTCGGGACACGATATAAATATATGCCAAAGGGGGGCATCAGCGGAGGCTCGGGGGGCCCAGGCCCCCCCCCCCGGCGCGGCCAGGGGGGCCGCGCCACCAGGGCGCCTGGAGCCCTGGTGGCCCCCCTCCGGCTGTACTTTGGCTGCTGGGAAGCTTCTGGAACGCTGATTTTTTATATAATTTTTCCGGTATTTTTCTGGCAGTTCTCGTAATGGGAAAACCTGAAATACAAAAACAGCAGAAAACAGAAACTGGCACTAGGGTGCACTAAGTTAATAGGTTAGTCCAAATATGATCAAAAGTGTATGGAAGTGTATAAATATCATAGCAATATCACCCAAAAGAGGCATGGAGCAAGCAGAAATTATAGATACGTTTTGGACGTATCAACATCCCCAAGCTTAATTCCTGCTCGTCCTCGAGTAGGTAAATGACGAGCAGGTAAATGATAACAAGAATAATTTCTGTGGTGACATGCTATTAACCATATAGGACTTTTCATAGTCATATGACAAAAGCTTACTGAGACAATGAATCTGTAGTAATTAAGTTGCCTCATGAGAAAATCACAAAGAACTGAAAGTTTTACAATATGGTATTGAAACATCAAATAGATTTGTAATGAGCATGGTGTGCAAATATGATAAAGTGATATCTCGCTTGCCCCCTTTAGTGAAGCAAAACATAAATGCATGGGCACCTCCAAGGTTTAAGTGATGACTAGATACAATGATTTCAGAATAAATGATATCATAATCATGCAAAAGACAATGCTACTTTGGGACAATGCACATTACACTCAGAATGACAATCATGCTATCAGTAGTTGGTGCTTTAAAAGTAGGTGGAGACTCTCGAACCATGGCTTTTGTTGGCAAGGTTGAAAACCCGTAGTCGGAAACAAAGACAAAACATGTACCAGAGCTCTTGGTTTTAAAAACAGAGGTAATAGTTATTTTTTTCTTCTTAGATCATGCATGTTTCGTCAACGAATGCTAGCAGACAACTCAATCACTTCTTGAGATGGACAAGTTTCGAGGAACGGCTCCCGAATGAGGACGATCACATCCTCTTAATCTCCTTTGTTTATCACTGCCAAAGTTTTCTGATTTCTCATGAACAAAGCGTGAAGGAGGGTTTGTTTGTTATATTAATTTTGAGCCGGGCGCACTCAATGCCAGTTCCTTCTCGTGTTATGGGTTTGCACATTATACATGCAATCCCGGGGTGAAGCTTGTCCAACTTAAAAATATCATGAATTAACTACTACTTCCTCATGGACTTAAAACAGAGGCACAAAATAGGAATACATTTTTTTCTTTTTGAATAATTTTGAGATGGTACATGAAAGTCTTCGTTAGGAATGGCAGGTAAATACCATGTAGGAAGGTATGGTGGACTCATATGGCATAACTGGTTTAAAGGAATTTGGATGCACAAGCAGTCAGTCCGCTTAGTATAGGTGGAGGTTAGCAAAAGACTGGGAGCGACCAACTAAGAGAGCAATGACGGTCATAATCATGCAGAGCGACAAAGCAACATTGAATCAGGCATGGTAGTTATATCGCTACTCAGAAACAAAAGATCATCAAGGCTTGACAGACTTTCTTTACAGTCTTAAATATGCGTGAGCATACGCCAAGTCAATCAAAATAAATTCTTGAAGGAAGATATTACTAAACCATACCACATCATAGGCAAACAAATCATGTTGGTACTCCAATAACACATTGGAAACCCCCCAGCTATTTGAGACTAACCATAAGAAAACATGAACTACTAAGCGCCATTATGCACGTAGCATCTTTATCATAGACATACCAACCAATGCAACGGAAGCAAACTCTCTTGATAAGATAATCATGATAAATAAAGAGAGTTCAAGCAACCAACTAAACAAAAGCTCTGTAAAAAGATAAGCATGAAAACTAAAAGCTAAACATGATAGTAGCTATTGAAAGACAAAGAACACACACAGCAAAGATAGACATGAAAATTCTATGTTATGTTCTAGGTAGAAGTGGAGCGTGTTTCTTTCCCACATAAAGAAAGCTGAGTTCCGACTCGTTATGAAAAGCTAAAGAAAACTAAAAAGGAAAACTAAAAGCAAGACGCTCCAAGCATAGCACATAACACATGAAGTGATAAAAATATAGTGGAACGAAAGACGAACTGATAATGTTGATGGAGAAGGGGATGCACGGGGGCATCCCCAAGCTTAGACGCTTGAGTCTCATTGAATATTTCTTGGGGGTGCATGGGGGCATCCCCAAGCTTGAGCGTTTGACACTCCTGAATCTTTTTATCATCTTCCCTCGCACACTTGAAAACTCCCTTCATACATAACTCATCATAATCTGATTAGCGAGGTTAGTACCCATAATAAAATAATTGCTCCTTGCTGGAAATAAGGATATTCTTGAAGATCTACTGTTTCTCAAGATTGCCAAAAGGTTTTTGCAAAGAAAAAGCAAGCTCTAGGTTTGCAAAATGAAGGAAAGGCAAAACAGGACAGAATCTGTGAAAAACAGAACAACAGGTAGTAAATGATTTTTTCGGGGCACTTCTGCAACTCTAATCAAAAAACTCAAAACAGACGCACGAAAGACAATTGTATAGAGCACGCTGTCGAAACAATTCAGACCAAAAAGACGATCTGGTGATTTTATATGAATTTTTCTATCCAAGGACAACATCTGTTTCCTGGACAGCACGTCACAACTTTTGAACTTTCTTGCAATCAGAGGCTACACTTGGCACAAAGTTGAAAAGCAAAGATACAATGATGATGCTACTGTAGTAACAACATCAAGACACAACAAAAGCAAAATAAAATTTTATTCATGTGGGCTGCCTCCCAAAAGCGCTTTCTTTTATGCCTTTAAGCTAGGCATAATGCATAGAGATCAAGTCTTATCAAGAGTAAAAGAATAGCTAGCCCGTGTAACGGACTCAAAAGGTAACTTAATCTTCTTTCGAGGGAAGTGTTCCATCCCTTTCTCGAGAGGAAACTGGAATTTTATATTCCCCTCTTTCATGTCAATGATAGCACCAACGGTGCGTAGAAAAGGACGTCCCAAAATAATTGGACAAGAAGGTTCACATTCAATATCCATAATAGTAAAATCAACGGGAACGTAATTGTCATTGACAATTTTTGATGTGGAATGCTAACCAACATAGTTTCTCAATGTAATTCTCTTAATTGTGGCATGAATGTTCAGATCTGAAAGATTCAAGACAAAAGTCTATATTGACATAAGAAATAATAATACTTCAAGCAATACTAACAAAGCAATCATGTCTTCTCAAAATACTATGGCTAAAGAAAGTTATCCCTACAAAATCATATAGTGTTGGCTATGCTCCCTTATTATCACACAAAAATATTCATATCATGCACAACCCCGATTTCAGCCAAGCATTTGTTTTCATGCTCTATCTTTTCAAACCTTTCAACTTTCACGCAATACATGAGCGCGAGCCATGTACATAGCACTATGGGTGGAATAGAGGTGGATGTGGAGAAGACAAAAAGAGGGAGATAGTCTCACATCGACTAGGCGTATCAACGGGCTATGGAGATGCCCATCAATAGATATCAATGTGAGTGAGTAGGGATTGCCATGCAACGGTTGCACTAGAGCTAAATATGAATGAAAGCTCAACAAAAGAAACTAGTGGGTGTGCATCCAACTTGCTTGCTCACGAAGACCTAGGGCATTTGAGGAAGCCCGTCGTTGGAATATACAAGCCAAGTTCTTTAACGAAAATTCCCACTAGTATATGAAAGTGACTAAACATGAGACTCTCTACAATGAAGAACATGGTGCTACTTTAAAGCATAAATATGGAGAAAGATAGTAGCAATTGTCCCTTTTTTTCTTTTCTTTTTTTTTCCTTTTTTGGGCCTTTTTTTCTCTTTGGCCTTTTTTTTCTCTTCTTTTTTTTCTTTTTTTTTGCGGAGGGGCTTTATAGATTCAGCCTTTCCTCCCATGTGACAATGCTCTAAAAAAATGATGATTATCACACTTTCATTACAACACAATATTACAACTTGATACTACAACAACAAAGTATGACTCTACATGAATGCCTCCGGCGGTGTACCGGTATGTGCAATGAAACAAGAGTGACATGTATGAAAGAATTATGCATGGTGGCTTTGCCACAAATACGATGTCAACTACATGATCATGCATGGCAATATGACAATATGATGCGTGTCATATAAACGGAACAGTGGAAAGTTGCATGACAATATATCTCAGAATGGCTATGGAAATGCCATGATAGGTAGGTATGGTGGCTGTTTTGAGGAACAATATGGTGGCTGTTTTGAGGAAGGATATATAGTGAGTTTATGGCACCGGCGAAAGTTGCGCGGTACGAGAGAGGCTAGCAATGGTGGAACGGTGAGAGTGCGTATAATCCATGGACTCAACATTAGTCATAAGAACTCATATACTTATTGTAAATATTTACGAGTCATCAAAACAAAGCAATCAACGCATGCTCCTAGGGGGGAGGTTGGTAGGAGTTAACCATCGCGCACCCCTGACCTCCACACAAAGGTTGGCACTCTACAAATACCTCATGCTTTAACTTAGTCACACAACGGTTCACCATACGTGCATGCTACGAGAATCACTAACCTTAACACAACTATTTCTCAATTTCATAATAACTCCACTAGCATGACTCTAATATCACAATCCTCATGTCTCAAAACAATTATCAAGCATCCAACATCTCTTTCTATTCAATGCACTTGGTGTGCAAATTTTTACTACATTGATGTTGGATGTTTATCATATGAAGACTAATTTCTTTAGCCTAAACACATTACCATGCTGTTTTAATAGACTCTCAAATAGATCTAAGTGAAGCATGAGAGTTCAACAATTTCTAAAAAATATTACCACCACCTTGCTCTAAAAGATATAAGTGAAGCACTGGAGCAAAAAGTATTCAACTCAAAAGATATAAGTGAAGCACATTGAGTGTTCTAATAATTTCTAGGCCATATTTAACTCTATCAAATAGGTGTGTCCCGCAAGGATGATTGTGGCAAACTAACAATCAAAGACTCAAATTATACAAGACGCTCCAAGCAAAACACATAGCATGTTGCGCATAAAAATATAGCTCCAAGTATAGTTACCGATGGATGAAGACGAAAGAGGGGATGCCTTCCCGGGGCATCCCCAAGCTTAGGCTTTTGATTATCTTGAATTTACTTGGGGTGCCATGGGCATCCCCAAGCTTAGTCATTTGCTACTCCTTGTTCCATAGTCCATCAAAGCAATACCCAAAACTTGAAAACTTCACAACACAAAACTTAGACAAAAATTCTAGTGAGCTTCGTTAGTAAGAGAAAACAAACCACTACTCAAAGGTACAACAATGAATTCATTCTTTGTTTATATTGGTGTTAAATCTACTGTACTCCAAGTTCTCTATGGTTCATATCCTCTAATATTACTCATAGATGCATCGGAATAAGCAAACAACACACGAAAAACAGAATCTATCAAAGACAGAATAGTCTATAGTAATCTGCAGGGTTCGCCTACTTATGGAACTCCAAAAAATTCAAACTAAATTGGTAAATTTGCGCAATTTGTCTACCAATCAGCAGAAAAAAGAATCAACTAAAAATCACGCTCCAGTAAAATCTGAATCTACTTTAGTGAGCGCTAACGATTCTGTTTTTCACAGCAAGATCAAATAAACTTCACACAAGTCTTACCAAAGGTTCTACTTGGCACAAACACTAAACAAAACATGAAAACACATCTAATCAGAGGCTATATGTAATATTTATTCCCTAAGAGAAACAAAAGCAAAAAAATATAAAGTTAGGTTGCCTCCCAACAAGCGCTATCATTTTACGCCCCTAGCTAGGCACGATAATTCAATGATGCTCACATAAAAGACAAGAATTGAAGCACAAAGAGAGCATCATAATACATGTGACAAACACATCTAAGTCTAACATACTTCCTATGCATAGGCATTTTTATAGGAAAACATATTAGCAAGACAAGCAAGATCTAGCATATGCAAGGAACAAGAAAGAAACAATAGCAATCTCAACATAACGAGAGGTAATTTAGTAACATGAAAATTTCTATAACCGTATTTTCCTTTCTCATAATAATTGCATGTAGGATCATACGCAAATTTAACAATATAGCTATCTTATAACATATTCTCAACACGATCCATATGCATGCAAAGTTGACACTCTTCCAAAATAGTGGGATTACCATTAACAAAAGTCATGACCTCTCCAAACCCACTTTTATCAAAAAATTCATAAGATTGATCAATATCTAAAGTAGTGGTATCAAAAGTTGACATTCTTTCAAATCCACTTTCAATATTATTGCAAACATTATTATCAATCTCATATTCATCATGGGGCTTAAATAAGTTTCCAAGATCATAAGAAGAATCACCCCAATCATGATCATTGCAACAAGTAGTGGGCATAGCAATACTAGCATCCCCAAGCTTAGGGTTTTTCATATCATTAACACAATTGACATTTATAATAGCATCATTGCAATCATGCTTTTTTATTTAAGGAGCTAACATGAATCACTTTTTCTTTCAATAATTCCTCACAATTTTCAAATTCATAAATTTCAAGCAAAACCCCATAAAGATAATTGATGTCTACACACGCTTCTATTCTTGTAGACTATGTTGGGCCTCCAAGCGCAGAGGTTTGTAGGACAGTAGCAATTTCCCTCAAGTAGAAGACCTAAGGTTTATCGAACTCAGGGAAGTAGAGGTTGAAGATGGTCTCTCTCAAGCAACCCTGCAACTAAGATACAAGAAGTCTCTTGTGTCCCCAACACACCTAATACAACTAGGAGTTGTATAGGTGCACTAGTTCGGCGAAGAGATGGTAAAATATGGATGATAGGAGTGGCAAAGCAAAGTAATATAAATCTGTAATAAAAAGTGCAGCAAGCAAACAAGTGGTAAACGTGAGCACAAATGGTATTGCAATGGTGTAAACAAGGCCTAGGCTTCATACTTTCACTAGTGGCAACTCCCAACAACATTAACATATCTAATCACATGATATTTCCCATAAAACATGCAATGGAGATGCACTTGGAGGTCATTCCTTTGTGGTCAAGAGAGGACGAGAATTATGTAGGGCTACAAAAGCACACCTCAAAGTTCGTAGTTCTCAATCTATGGATTTCCCAATGTCACCGCGGCCATCCAAAGAGAGTACCACAATCACCACAACATATCTCCAGGATAGTCAAAGACAAGCACCAAGAGACTCTCAATCTTCAATCAACACACAAAAGAGGAAATCACTCATGAAAATATTCTTCTAATCCATGTCCAATAGACCGCTGTCACCTTGGTCTCGGGGATTAGACTAGATAAAGACAAGTGAGTACATCAATTCAATACATAGAGGAAGGGGAAATATCATGAGATCACCCTGGATTTACATAGCCTATGATCACAACGAAGATCACATCATGGGAGAGAGAATTGACCACATAGCTACTGGTAGAAACCTCAGCCCCGAGGAGGAACTACTCCTGCATCATGGAGGGAGGAAGCAACGTCGATGGAGATGAATCCGGGGGCACTTCCCCGTCCCGGCAGGATGCCGCCACAGGAATTCTGGTCCCCCGAAACTTGGTGGCGATGGCGGCGGAGATCGGAATTGCTTCTGGAGAAAAGGGTTCCGGAATCAGGGTTTCCGCGACGGGAGATAAATATATGCCAAAGGGGGTCACCAGAAGCGGAGAGGGGGGCCCAGGCGCCCCCCCTAGGCGGCCAGGGGTGGGGCCGCCTGGGCTGCCCCTGGCTCCCGTCTGGCCCCACTTCTGGCGCGTGGAAGCTTCTGGAGCGCTGATTTTTATATATTTTTCCCGGAATTTTTCTGGCAATTTAATTAATGGGAAAACCTGAAATACAAAAACAGCAGAAAACAGAAACTGGCACTGGGGTGCACTGAGTTAATATGTTAGTCCAAATATGATCAAAAGTGTATGAAAGTGTATCAAAAGCATAGCAATATCACCCAAAACATGCATGGAGCAAGCATAAATTATAGATACGTTTGGGACGTATCAACATCCCCAAGCTTAATTCCTGCTCGTCCTCGAGTAGGTAAATTATAACAAGCATAATTTCTGTGGTGACATGCTACCAAAGAGTCTTTCACAATCACATGACAAATGCTTATTGAGATAATGAATCTTTAGTAATTAAGTTACCTCATGAGAATATCAAAAAGAACTGAAAGTTTACAATATGATACTGAAACACCCAATAGATTTGTAGTGAGCATGGTGTGCAAACATGACAAAGTGATACCGCGCTTGCCCCCTTTAGTGAAGCAAAACATAAATGCAGGAGCACCTCCGAAGTTTAAGTGACGACTAGATACAATGATTTCAGAATAAGCGATATCACAATCATGCAGAAGACAATTGTACTTTGGGACAATGCACATTACACTCAGAATGACAATCATGCTCTCAATAGTTGGTGCTTTGAAGAAAGAAGGTGGAGACTCTCGAACCGTGGATTTTGATGGCAAGGTTGAAAACCCGTGGCTGGAAGCAAAGACTAAACATGTACCAGAGCTCTTGGTTTTGAAAACAGAGGTAAAAATGATTTTGGGAGGTGCATATTTCGTCAACGAATGTTAGTAGACAACCCAATCACTTCTCGAACTAGACAAGTTTCGAGGAACGGCTCCCGCACGGGGACGATCACATCCCCTTAATCTCCTTTGTTTACCACTGCCAAAAGTTTTCTGATTTCTCATGAACAAAGCGTGAAGGAGGGTTTGTTTGTTGTATTATCTTCTATGAGCCGGGCGCACTCATGCCAGTTCCTCCTCGTATTAGGGGTTTGCAGATTAGACATGCAATCCTGGGGTAACATTTGTCCAACATAAGAAGATCATGAATTACCTACTACTTCCTCATGAGCTAAAACAGAGGCACAAAAGAGAAATGCTTTTGAATAATTTTGAGATGGTATAAGAAAGTCTTTGTTAGGAGTGGCAAGTAAATACCATATATAGGAAGGTATGGTGGACTCATATGGCATAACTGGTTTCAAGGATTTTGGATGCACAAGCAGTCAGACCGCTTAGTATAGGTGAAGGCTAGCAAAAGACTGGGAGCGACCAACTAAGAGAGCAATGACGGCCATAATCATGCAAAGCGACAAAGCAACATTGAATCGGGCATGGAAGTTATATCACTACTCAGGAATTAAAGATCATCAAGGCTTGATAGACTTTATTTATAGTCTTAAATATGCGTGAGCATATGCCAAGTCAATCAAAATAAATTCTTGGAGGAAGATATCACTAAACCATACCACATCATAGGCAAACAAATCATGCTGGTACTTCAATAACACATTAAGAACCCCCAGCTATTTGAGACTAACCATAAGAAAACATGAACTACTAAGCACCATTATGCACATAGCATTTTTATCATAGACATATCAACCAGTGCCACAGAAGCCAACTCTCTTAACAAGATAAGCATGAAAACTAAGAGCTAAGCATAACAGCAGCTATAAAAAGATAAAGAACACACACAAGAAGATACGCATGCAAGCCTATGTTGTGTTCTACAGTGGAGTGGAGCGTGTTTCTCTCCCAAACAATGAAGGCTAGGATCCAACTTGTTATGAACAGCAAGCAAAGCTAAAGAAAACTAAAAAAGAAACTAAGAGCAAGACGCTCCAAGCATAGCACATAACGCATGAAGTGATTAAAATATAGTGGAACGAAAGACGAACTGATAATTGTTGATGGAGAAGGGGATGCATGGGGGCATCCCCAAGCTTAGACGCTTGAGTCTTCTTGAATATTTTTTGGGGTGCACGGGGGCATCCCCAAGCTTGAGCGTTTGACCCTCCTGAATCTTCTTTTATCATCTTCCCTCGCACACTTGAAAACTCCCTTCATACATAACTCATCATAATCTGATTAGCGAGGTTAGTACCCACAATAAAATAATTTTTCCCTACTGGAAATAAGGATAATCTTGAAGAGGTACTGTTTCTAAGGATTGCCAAAAGGTTTTTGCAAAGAAAAAGCAAGCTCAAGGTTTGCAAAACGAAGAAAAGGCGAAACAGGACAGAATCTGTGAAAAACAGACCAGCAGGTAGTAAATAATTTTTTCGGGGCACTTCTGCAACTCAAATCAACAAACTCAGAACAGAGGCCCGAAAGCCAATTGTATAGAGTACACTGTCAAAAAAATTCAGATCAAAAAGATGATCTGGTGATTTTATACGAATTTTTATGTCCAAGGACAGAATCTGTTTTCTGGACAGCACGTCACAACTTTTGAACTTTCTTGCAATCGGAGGCTAAACTTGGCACAAAGCTGAAAAATAAAGATACAATGATGTTGCTACAGTAGTAGCAAACATCAAGACCACTAAAAACTGAAAGAACAAACTGAAAGCAAAGATAACAAGGGTTGTCTCCCTAGAGCTCTTTCTTTATAGCCATAAAGATTGGCTTAAGACTTTGATGATGCTCTCGTAGGAATAAGAGTTGAAGAACAAAAGAGAGCATCAAGAAGCAAATACCAAACACATTTAAGCCTAACATGCTTCCTATGCATAGGAATATTGCAATAGAATAATTCATTGAAGCACAAAGCAATAAGCATAGGAAGACAAAACAAGTGCAGCTTCAAAACCTTCAACATAAAGAGAGGGAACTTGATATTATTGAAATATCTATAAGCATATGTTCCCTTGTCATAATAATTTTCAGTGGGATCACGAATAAACTCAACAATATAAGCATCACATAAAGCATTGTTACCATGATCCACATACAAAAAGGTACTCTTACTATCCACATAAGCATAATCTTTCTCATTGGCAATAGTGGGAGTAGGACTATCATAAACAACTTGAACACTATAGATTAATTGTGTATTAGGAAGATGGTGTTCAACAAGGGAGTAATTCCCTCCATGATTATGACAAGTTTCATAAGGATAATTTCTCCTTATGTCATAGGTACCTTTATAATCACTATAGATTGGAGTTATAACATCATCATAGTAGAGAAGAGCATTATCATTGCTAGCAACTATATTTGTGAACATGTTGTCTTTATTCTTACTAGCAAAAGAGTTATCAATTATCACATCACTAGTGGGTAAAGGATTTGCAATCCTATCATCCCCAAGCTTAGAGCTTTCCATATCATCACTTTCAGGGTTGGTACCAAAAAGATTTTCAAGATCATAAGTAGCATCATCATCATTTTCCCAATCACAATAAGTAACATGCATATCATAATCAAAATCATCTTCAATAGTACCTATGGACGTATCATCAAGATGATAATTAAGGTAATAAACTTCACCTTCTTCTTTAAACTTACAACCGTTAGGATAAAAGTTGATGGGAGGAATATGCTCAGGCCAGGTTGATACCCATTCTTCTTCCTTCTTGCTCCTCTTCCTCCTCCTCTTCTTTTTCTTCTTCTTCACCTTAGGAGGAAGTGGTTGGAGATGAAGCTTCTCCACATATCCTGGTTTATCATTAGAAACAATAGGGGAAACTTGGGAGAAACTCTCCTTTTTATTAGCAGAAATATAAGAGACATTTTTATACTTTGGTAAAGTTCCCTCCTTTCTAATCTTACTTATGTAATCATTTTTATGGCAATTAACAACACAAAAGAGATGGCAATTTTGCAAAGTGTTTTTTATTCCTATGGCATTAACATCTAGCCAAGAAGTCTTTTCTGATAACTCTTCACACATCAAAAATAACATAAGCTCATCATAAAGATCAGGGGTGATCATGTTATCACACAACTGGTTAACAGTTATGTTTTGAAAGTGCATGCATTGAAAATTAAAGTGACCCTCTATACAGCAAAGTTCACAAGTAAAAGGATAAAGGTCACACAATTCTCTAGCAATTTCATTTAAATCTTTGACCCAAGTGATTGTTCTTTCATGCTTATGTTGCTTACAATACTTCTCTTCTTCAATCATAGGCCTTTCACAAGGTCTATCCACTCCACAAAAATTAACATGCTTATATAAAACTTCATTTTAAGGAATTGGATCATGCATGTTGCAATCATCATGAAAAATTTCATTTTGTTTGCAAATCTCTTTAAAAGGTTCATGATGCTTGATCCAATCCTCCTTAGGCATATTAAGATGTGAAGTAAAAGATTTGAGGAAATTAACAAGGAGTTGAGAATCAAGCCCAAACTTAGCACTAAACTTATTAAAACTTGTAGTTTCAACAAAGGACTTAATGCAATCATACTCATAAATTATACCCGACTCTTTACCTTTGTCGATCTCCCAATCTTCAGTGTTGCGTTGAATTCTGTCAAGGAGTTCCCATTTAACATCAATCTTTTCGTTTGTGAAAGAACCCATAGAGGAAGCATCGAGCAAATCTTTATCCTGTCGAGAGAGCCTCGCATAGAAATTAGTAATAATCATATCTTTGGGGAGCCCATGGTTAGGACATTTTATCATTAACGTTTTCAGTCTCCCCCAAGCTTGAGCTATGCTCTCTCCGTCATGAGGATAGAAATTATAAACATAATTCCTATTCTCATGGACTTCATGAAGATGATAAAACTTGGAGTAAAAGAGAGACTGGATCTCTTCCCAATCCAGCAGGTGAGAGTCATCTAGTAGCTTATACCATTCCAATGCTTTTCCTTTCAGTGACAAGGCAAATAATTTTCTCATGACTCCATCTCTTGTCAAACCTGAAATCTTAAACAACTCACAAAGTTCTGTAAGTTTCAACAAATGAATACTAGGATTGACTGTCCCATCATAACAATCATTCCTAATTATTTCAATTATCCCAAGTGGTATTCGGAACGGGATACATTCAGTAGGTGGAGGAGACTTCTCTACCACGGGTGTGGTAAAGCGGCCTTCCCCAAGCAGCGAACTAAGAGTGCGGTTTTCCATAAACATAACTAGTGAAACTAAAAACAAGAAACGAAAAGATTTAATTGCAAGATCTAAAGATATACCTTCAAACACTTACTTCCCCGGCAATGGCGCCAGAAATAGCTTGATGTCTACACACGCTTCTATTCTTGTAGACTATGTTGGGCCTCCAAGCGCAGAGGTTTGTAGGGCAGTAGCAATTTCCCTCAAGTGGAAGACCTAAGATTTATCGAACTCAAGGAAGTAGAGGTTGAAGATGGTCTCTCTCAAGCAACCCTGCAACTAAGATACAAGAAGTCTCTTGTGTCCCCAACACACCTAATACAACTAGGAGTTGTATAGGTGCACTAGTTCGGCGAAGAGATGGTAAAATATGGATGATAGGAGTGGCAAAGCAAAGTAATATAAATCTGTAATAAAAAGTGCAGCAAACAAACAAGTGGTAAACGTGAGCACAAATGGTATTGCAATGGTGGAAACAAGGCCTAGGCTTCATACTTTCACTAGTGGCAACTCCCAACAACATTAACATATCTAATCACATGATATTTCCCATAAAACATGCAATGGAGATGCACTCGGAGGTCATTCCTTTGTGGTCAAGAGAGGACGAGAATTATGTAGGGCTACAAAAGCACACCTCAAAGTTCGTAGTTCTCAATCTATGGATTTCCCAATGTCACCGCGGCCATCCAAAGAGAGTACCACAATCACCACAACATATCTCCAGGATAGTCAAAGACAAGCACCAAGAGACTCTCAATCTTCAATCAACACACAAAAGAGGAAATCACTCATGAAAATATTCTTCTAATCCATGTCCAATAGACCGCTGTCACCTTGGTCTCGGGGATTAGACTAGATAAAGACAAGTGAGTACATCAATTCAATACATAGAGGAAGGGGAAATATCATGAGATCACCCTGGATTTACATAGCCTATGATCACAACGAAGATCACATCATGGGAGAGAGAATTGACCACATAGCTACTGGTAGAAACCTCAGCCCCGAGGAGGAACTACTCCCGCATCATGGAGGGAGGAAGCAACGTCGATGGAGATGAATCCGGGGGCACTTCCCCGTCCCGGCAGGATGCCGGCACAGGAATTCTGGTCCCCTGAAACTTGGTGGCGATGGCGGCGGAGATCGGAATTGCTTCTGGAGAAAAGGGTTCCGGAATCAGGGTTTCCGCGACGGGAGATAAATATATGCCAAAGGGGGTCACCAGAAGCGAAGAGGGGGGCCCAGGCGCCCCCCTAGGCGGCCAGGGGTGGGGCCGCCTGGGCTGCCCCTGGCTCCCCTCTGGCTCCACTTCTGGCGCGTGGAAGCTTCTGGAGCGCTGATTTTTTATATATTTTTCCCGGATTTTTTCTGGCAATTTAAGTAATGGGAAAACCTGAAATACAAAAACAGCAAAAAACAGAAATTGGCACTGGGGTGCACTGAGTTAATAGGTTAGTCCAAATATGATCAAAAGTGTATGAAAGTGTATCAAAAGCATAGCAATATCACCCAAAACATGCATGGAGCAAGCAGAAATTATAGATACATTTGGGACGTATCAATAATCTAGTGCAGTTAACTCACTAGCAATAGGTTCAACATAATTGAATCTCTTAAAGAGATTAGAAAGTGGATGAAGATCCATACTTTAGCAAGCGAAGATGCAAGCTAATTGAGGGCACATAGCACACAAGCAAACGAGAGGCAAGCGAACGATAAACACACGATAGAAGAAGGGCGAATAAAACGACAAGGGTGAAGTGGGGGAGAGGAAAACGAGAGGCAAAAAAATGTAATGCGAATGATAAGGGTTTGTGATAGGTACTTGGTATATGACTTTTGCGTAAGCCTCCCCGGCAACGGTGCCAGATATTCTTCTTGTTACCTCTTAAGCTTGCGTTATATTCCCTCGAAGAGGAAAGGGAGATGCAGCACAGTAGCGTAAGTATTTCCCTCAGTTTTTGAGAACCAAGGTATCAATCCAGTAGGAGACCATGCGCCAGTCCCTCGCACCTGCACAAACAAATAAAAACTTCGCAGCCAACGCGATAAGGGATTGTCAATCCCTTTACGATCACTTACGAGAGTGAGATCTGATAGAGATGATAGTTATATTTTTGGTAATTTTGGTTTAATAAAACAGCAAATAAAAGCAAGTAAAGTAAAGTAGATGTAGATTGATATGTTGAGAATAGACCCGGGGGCCATAGTTTTCTCTAGTGGCTTCTCTCATGATAGCGATATTCTACGACGGGTAAACAAATTACTGTCGAGCAATTGATAAAAAAGCGAATAATTATGAGACTATCTAATCATGATCATTGTATATAGGCATCACGTCCGAGACAAGTAGACCGACTCCTGCCTGCATCTACTACTATTACTCCACACGTCGACCGTTATCCAGCATGCATCTAGTGTATTGAGTTCATACGAATAGAGTAACGCCTTAAGCAAGATGACATGATGTAGAGGGATAAACTCAAGCAATATGATGAAAACCCCATCTTTTTATCCTCGATGGCAACAATACAATACGTGCCTTGCTGCCCCTACTGTCACTAGGAAATGACACCGCAAGATTGGACCCAAAGCCACGCACTTCTCCCATTGCAAGAACTATAGATCTAGTAGGCCAAACCAAACCAATAATTCGAAGAGACTTGCAAGGATATTATGAGCACACATAAAAAATTTAGAGAAGAACCAAATATCTTTCATAGATAACCTTGATCATAAACTCACAATTCATCGGATCTCGATAAACACACCGCAAAAAGAGATTACATCAATGGATCTCCTCGAAGACCGAGGAGAACTTTGTATTGAGATCCGGAGAGAGAGAAGTAGCCATCTAGATACTAGCTATGGACCCGAAGGTCTGTGGTAAACTACTCACAACTCATGGTGAGGTCGATGATGATGATGATGAAGGCCTTCGTGATGGATACCCCTCCCGGAATAGGCTCCAAGATGGGATCTCAACGGGTACAGAAGCTACGGCGGTGGAATTAGGGTTTTCTCTCTGCGTATGGAGTTTCTGGGGTACGTAGGTATATATAGGAAGAATGAGGGCACCGGGGGCCGTGTGGGCCAGCCTCAAGGCAGGGGGCGCGCCCCCACCCTCGAGGGCAGCCGAGCTGTCCCCTGACTTGGTCCTGACGTTTTCCGTGCGTGATTTTCTCCAAAAATATCTCTCGCGAAGGTTTCATTCCGTTTGGACTCCGTTTGATATTCTTTTTCTGTAAAACCCTGAAATAGGCAAAAAACAGCAATCTGGACTGGGCCTTTGGGTTAGTAGGTTAGTCCCAAAAATGATATAAAAGTGAATGATAAAGCCCATTAAACATCCAAGACTTCATAAATAATAGCATGGAACAATAAAAAATTATAGATACGTTGGAGACGTATCAGTGCCGGGCGCCTGGAGACTCATCGCCAGCGGCGTCCCGGTGCCTCCGCCGCCCACCGAAGCTAATCGCCGGGCCTAATTCGCCCACATCAGGTCGTCGCTGCCGGCCGAGGTGCGTAACCAGCCGAGGTACGCCCCCGACAGCACCTCTATGTGGACATCGTACTTCGAACGATGCCACGCCGAGCAGCTCGAGTCGACCAACGGCGTCGAGGCCCGCGGCCTCCTCAACTCTGATGGGAGGCGCCAATGGTCGGGCTTACCCGGTCGAACCCTCGAGGCCGTCCTAGACTATATCGAGTCCGCCAACACGCCGCGCCTCGAGTACCCGGCACCCCCGACCTTCTCTTGCCGCCGCGGCATCTCCTGGACGCCGCGGTGAATGGAGACGGCGACCTCCTTGTCGTCGGGCTCCGTATCGCGTGCCCTTCGGCCCGTCTAGTCGGAGCCGTAGGTGACGCTGCTCCGTCCCGTCAAGCCGGAGCCGTAGGAGACGCCACATACGCAGCTCCGCCCTGGTCATCAACAAGGGCGGCGTTCGCCCCTCCCCTCCCTCCAGCCTCGTCCGGACGAAGACAGAGCGGGGCCTGCTCCCCGTGAAGAAAGAGAACGAGGCCATGGCCGTCACCGATTGTGACCGCCCTCAAGTGGGCGCGGGAGGACTAATCCGCGAGGAGATGATGCGCCAACGCTGTGCCCTCGAGGAGATCTACGCTCGGCGCCGCGGCCGTGAGGTGGGCGCCATCGTCCTCCTCGACGACAGCGACGAGGAGGCGGCGGGACCGTCCAACCCCCGCCCCCACGCATCGACGACGCTGGTCAGGGGTGTAGCAGGGACGGCGGCGGCACGTGGGATGGTGGCGGCGACGACAACGATGACGGCTGTGGCGACTACACCAACATGTACCGGCTGTTCGGCATGTAGAGGGCGGGCGCCGGTTGCGGCGGCGGCGTAGTAGTGGTTTTAGTTGCCATTTGGTTTAAGTTATGTTTGCTTTTAGTTTTCTGTACAAATAATAATGAAATCGCCTAATTTAGCCGAAGTTCTGCTGTGTTTGGATGAATTTCGACCGAATTTAGTTACAAAAAGCCAGGTCTGGGGACGATCTAGAGTCAACAGCTAGGAAAACCACCAGCCCCAGGCCGAATTTATCGCCGGTTAGCCTTCAGACGGCGGTTTTTCAGATCCTTGAAGGGCCGAACGACTGAAGATGCTCTTACATACACGAGCATATACTATCGTATGAAAACGCACACACACGCTACTCTATAAGCACTTTTGAGCGGCTGAGCCGCACACGTTACACACGAGAAAATGTACTATGCAGTCCCAACAAAATGTACACAACTCATTTTTGAAAAAAGAATGTATATTTTATACTAGTAAATATGCCCGTGCGTTGCACCGGGTGAAAGAACTTAACATATCATTCATCGTGTTAGAAGCTAGCGGGTCGAGCAAAGTAGAATTTTTAGGGAGGGAAGCGCAAGACGTATATGATTAACCTAAGGTAGCGAGACATGTAATCAATGGACCCCTTGCCATGTGAAGATGTATCGTACGAAGGGCAACCACATTTCATCATAGAAAAACTATAAATCCACGCCAGCTCGTTGATAAAGCCATACAGGGAGCCGACGAGAAAAATAGAGGGGGCCAAGATGTCGCCGACCTGCTCAACACGAGCTGCAACCCTACTACACATGTGCAGATCCAGTGCCAATCAATGTCATCCGCGCGACCATCCATTATCACTCTTATGCGCGTCGTTCCAAAGAAAGACCGAGAAAGAGAGGAAAGGGTCATACAACCCCCCTCAAAAATGTATAAAAGAGCATCAGGGACCTTTGGCAGAGCATACATATATCTATACACTCCTACATCCACCCCTCGTCAGAATTTCCTATTTGCTTGCATCGGCAACAATCAGTGAATGATAGGTGTTGTCTATGTTGAGTTGCGTCGTTGTGTCTATCACACCATGCACCGCCGCTGCCAAGCTCGTTGTTGGCGCCAGTCATCGCCATGCCCGCACAACCAATATCCGAGCACACACGACTGCCTTCGATTGAGCCCCCGTCGCCTTACATCAGCTACGCAACGCTCGCAAATCGCCGACGCCCTACTACGCACTACAGGCATCCATGTCGTTGTCCAACCATGGCGAGCCGTGCGCAGTTGTGTACCATTCCCATGGCGGTTGTTGGCATGTATCTCCCGCCGCCGGCCGCTACCACTCACTGCCCTCGTAATCGAAGGGGCGCACGCACGTGATTAATTGGTTAAGGTATAATCTTCACCCTTGATTTAGTAAAAAAGGTGTACCGAAGTGAAGGTATCATTGATTTTAGAATAATTTGTGCTCGTTTGGAGAAGAAGAAAAAATGTAATCGGTGCTAGGACGCATAGCATCCAACCAAGGTTTTGTGTTTCGTTTGAAAATTTGCCACCCTTGAACGAAATGAGTGGATTTTGAATTTGTTTTGAGAAATCTCAGACAAAAAAGACAATCCGAAATTTATTTTTTGGAATAAATATGAACAAAAAATGACCGAAATTGCACAATTTTTTTGAATCCTGTAGCAATGGAATAAAGCAGAGTCAAACTGAACAACACCGATCCCTTGATTGATATACACGCACGAATAGCTAAGAACAATTTGATTTAGCGCACTACCATAAATCCCATACTTCAATCAGCAGGATTACCATGCTGCCAGGCACACGCATCTGCACCGATCCCTTTCTAGTTGCCCGACACGTCTCCATCCAGCAGCTTCCAGAAGATACAGTTGATTAAAAAAGCAACAAGCACCGTATCACCACCGAGAGCTATCACCGTCCACTGCGTATCCCTTATCCACAACAACACATCGCCATTCCTCATCGCCCAGGAGCCACTCCGCCTCTATCTTCCTCCACCTAGCTCACCCACCCAACGCTGCTCCTCCTTCCTCTTCTTCACCCATCTCACCACCCAAGCGTTGCTCACCTCTTCATGTTTCCTCCCTGTCTCCTCCAACCGCACCTAGAGTGGAGCTCCTCTATGCCACGAGCTAGCCTAGCTGCCACCGCCCCTCTCCTCCTCTCTCAGCTTTTTCCTTATCCTCTCCAGGGAAGAGAGTCGCTAAAGAACAACCTGCATCACTCCGGCCACCTTGGAGCTCGCCCCGCCGTCGGGCTGGCCACCTCTCCATCAGCTTCGTGCTCCTCCGCGTCGATCCGAACAACCCCACAACAGCCCCGCTGCCTTGGAGCTCTGCTAGCCTCCGGCCGGCCACCTCTCCGTCGACCTCTCGCTCCTCTGCCTCGATCTGTCTGCCCCATCGCCGGATCCACGCCGGAGCACCCGGATCTGCCGCCCCTTGCATGTCCTGCCGTCGGGAGGAGGAGGAAGCTCCAGAGCAGCGCTCGTTCACCCGGGACGTGGGCCACGTAGCTGGATCCACCCCTGTCGCGGGTCTTCAAGCAACCTCGGCTCTCTCTCTCTCTCTGTCAACTCTCTCATCCTCCATGCTGGCGCATTGGTATGGCGGCGCTGCTCCAGTGGCCGGCCGACGTGGGGCGGCGGGGAGGCACGAGCGTCAGCCCGCGCGTGGAGGCGCTGCGTGAGGTCGGGCGGCGGGGGCGCGGGACGCCGGCGTGACGAGCAGGCCGAGGCGCTCGGGACCTGCTTGTTCGGATCGAGCGAGGGGGCTCGGGCAGGGGCAGAGCACGGGGCGGCAGCGTACGGGCCAGATCGGGAGGCAGTTTTTTCTTCTTTTCTCTCGCCCATACCGGTTCGCTTGACTTAAGCTGAGGACTGCGGGTTGAATACATAAAAAGAAAGGGACTTTTCTGCAAAATGCCATGACGGACGGGCTGAAACCCAACTTTCTTTATTATTAGGTAAAGATAAAGATATACACAACTAAACAGGTCAAATTTGGTCCGTCGGAGCGTGAGAGCTTGCGGGCAACCAAAACACGTCCGACACGGACAGGCGTCGGGTGGCGATGACGCCTAGGTCTTGTTACGCCACGGCGGGCGACATCCAGGCGAGACGCGACCATGCAGAGATGAGATCCCACCGAGTGCCTGATGTTTGATCTGCCGTGCGTCATGGTGGAGAAGAGATCGCCCTGGCCGCAGACGCTCCGTCGCTGGCCGTGACGCCGTCACGCCGTGAGGTCAAGTTGCAACGGCCGGTCTTGAGATTTTCGCCGGCGATAGGACAAGCCCAACAATAGCCTTCCTGCACGAGGAGTTCAGGTTCTGGGTGGACGTCGGCCATGCCGCCGCATATACGTACCTCCTCAGTCTTCACGCGCGTTGCTTTCGTCCTCCTCTGGTACGGTAATCCCATCTCATCACCCTATTTTGAAAAGAAAACAGCCCAACTCAGTGTCTTAGCTTTGAAGGTTGTTTTTTCTATGTGGTGTTCAATTGGGGATCCAATTTGATGGTACGGTGAAACAGAGAAGGACGATTTCCTAAGGATTGTGATTGTTAAGGTTTCAATGTTGATACTGAAGGCATAAGTACACTTCTTACAAATTTCAGAGGATCCCTCCCTCCCTCCCTCCATTCAAATAATGGCCACGAAGAGAGGAACCATAGGCATGTTGATTTATGATTCTTCCAATTAGACCAGTTCGTGTTGTGCTCTGCAGTGGCTACGTTTTGAGGTCACTCACTCATTCTCATACTCCCTCCGATTCATATTACTTGTCGCTGAAATGGATGTATCTAGACATGTTTCAGTGCTAAATACATCCGTTTGAGTGACAAGTAATATGGATCGGAGGGAGTACAAGATTTATGTCAATGGAATGGTTAGCGACCCATGTCAATTCGTAATTGATTTGAATCTTCATTATTGAAAGCAAGTTCATGGAAGTGACACCATGCACTTGGGGATGCAATTCCAACCTTTTGCACTCATGCAGGGAATTTTTACTTAGGCACTGAAGCTTCATATTTGCTAGTATATGCAGTGCACTCCATTCAGCTGTTTGTATGGTCTGTTTAATACTTTCTATTTTTCAGGGCAGGTTATCAATGAATATCTCAACTTCTTGCTCTCCTGGTACGAGGTTTGTGAAAATCAAATTTACCTTTCATTTCATTGTGATATAGTTACTTATCAATTGTAATCAACAAAAATAGGTAAACATGATTGTCACAAATTCTTTCCAATGGGTGACTTTTAGCTTCTTGTTAAATTAAACTACTTTCTACACATTAGGTTGATGTAATTGAAGCTTTCTCATCATTAGCCCGATGTTTGTATTAAAGGGCCAAGGGTTCTAGTTTCGACCTGGACCTCCGAAATCTTAGAACTGACCTTGCAGCCATGCAGGCCTTGCTGGCATCTTCGGCTGGCAGTGGCTAGGGAGATAGATTGGAGGAAGGGGGCGCCACTAGGGAGGGAGATCAATGGACGCCCTTGTCGCCTGTTCGGATGATACCGAGGCTTAGGATTTCTTTCTTTCAAAGTGTTACATTTCTTTTGCGGGGAAAACTTTCATCTATTCTTCTTCAATCATGACAGTACAACAAACACTAGAAATAATAAAAATTATATCCAGATATGTAGACCACCTAGCGACAACTAAAAGGACTGAAGCAAGTTGAAGACGCACCGCCGTCATCGGCCCTCCCTCGCAGGAGTCAGACAAAACTTGTTGTGGTATATAGTTGAGAAGCCGTCGTGCTAAGGCCCCCTAGGACTAACGCACCAGAACAACCACTGTTGCCGATGAAGAGAAGGGTAGATCGGAAGGATCTAGCCTGAAGACACACGAACATAGATGAACAAAGACCGAATCCGAGCAGGTCCACCAAAGACAACCATTGACCTAATCCTGCGATCGCACACCTCCACATGCCCGTCGACGATGTTAGACGCGCCACCGAGATAGGGGCTAGGCGGGGAGAATATTATTCCATCTTCAGGGAGCCGCCGTTATCTGACCCTCCTGAGAAGAGCACAAACCCTAATAAAACGAAAGAAACATTAAAAACGGAGCCCTCCTGCCGGCAATGGCCGGGATCCACCGTGCCCCCATGGCCCTAAGGCCACAGAAGACGAGGCAAATCGGCCGGGCCGCCGACATGAGGCAAGAACCCTAGTCTCCTGTTTGCTTGGGAGGAGAGAAAACTCGCCGCTATTTGTAACCAGGCAGTGAAATTTTCTCCCAGCTTCTCTGGTGGAAAGATAATATTTGCCCTCAATGCCCCTCGGATCCTACCTTTTGGAAGGGTTATGACCAAAAGTAATAATATAGTTGGCCCTGGCAGTGGACGAGAAACTAAGAGGTCGTATTGCCGGCGCTCCTCCTCGACGTCCTCCGGGTCCAGGCGGCGGAGCTCTGCCATGTACTCCTCGTCGGCTACCTCTGCCTCGAGGTGCTCATGGGCCTCCCGGTCTTGTCGCAACTCGCGTACGGTGGCCACCCAAGGGTTGGCATGCGCCAACTGCGGCATGCCGTCTGGGAAGGTCAGGCGTGCGTTTGCGTCATGGAGGCGCACCGACATGATGTTGTACGCCTGCGCCGCCTGCACCGCCGATTGGAATGAACCAACCCACATCCTCTCATGGGTTTCGCGGTCAGTGATCTCCGACACCCATGTCCCCCACGCCTGTTGCTTCATGCCAAGGCCGGGGAGGTACGAGGTGCCGCGCGGGAGGAGGAATTGTTGCCGCCGCCGAGGCCACGGGCTCAGGACTACACGTTGCAGCGTGGATCCGCGCTTCTGATAGGCAGCAGGGAGCGGCAGTTGCTGGATCTGGCCATTTTGGGCGGCGGGGTAGCACCGGAGTGGATGCGGGGTGCGTCGGCGGGGGGATGCGGGTGCTTGGGCGGCAGCAGAGTGGATAAGGTGGAGCGGTGGGAGTGGAGTATTTTTTACTCCAGCCATGGGCGGTCGAGCATATCTAAGAGTCGCGCGGTGCGTGGAGTAAAACTTTTGCTCCTCTAAAGGATATAAGAGATCAGTTAGGTGCGCTGTAGAGTAAAATCTATTTTTTTACACCTCTAAAGCTTTATAAGGGATCGGTTAGAGATGCTCTAAATGAGGAGAGACTCTGATGTACAGAAATTTCAGGCGACAACCAGTTTTTTCTGCCACTTTCTAGCATGGTGCTGGAACAGTTGCCAAAAAAGAGAATCTGGGAGGCGAATCTGTTTCTGCCATGCTCTAACATATGCGTGTGTGTGAGCGAGAGAGATAGATAGATAAGAGAGAGAGGGAGGGAGGGATGGAGGGAGAGAGATAGAGAGCTGATGTCAATCTATTACATATTGTGACCCTCCACAAAGTTTCTCTCTCATAGCTCCATCACGTACAGACCACGGACGCTGTTTAGGTCAACCCTGCCAATACCATCGATGCCGAAGATCTTGCCTTCACTGTTCTGCATGACCATGTGATGAAGCATCTGGGTCTCCTCAATCCCATCCTCGCTCTGCTGATGGTCATGCTCATACCCAGTCCCATCCTCACTCTGCTCATGCTCATGCCCAGTCTCATCCTCACTCTGCTCATGCTCATGCCCAATCCCAATCATCATCACAGCATGTGAAACCGGCAGGTGGACTTGGGATGAATGAAGGGCATCGTCTCATCGTAGCGATACACCTCGCCAGGATTGAGATAAAAGAAGTTACGAGATAACCGAAAGTGGATAGGCATGATTTTCCCGCCCTTCAGAATAGATGTCAGTTCGGTGGTATCCACTTCCTCTGGTTTGATGCTAGCATAGGTAGATATCTTTAGTCGCTGGCCCGACAATAGCTGTTCTGCGGTTGACATGATTATCTGCAAGAAACTAGCAATTAAGATGATCACATATATGTAACAGGACACAGGAGGAGTCATGACTCATGACAAACAAATATTGTGTGTGACATGCAACGTTTTGCATATTCAGAAACCAACACACTGAAAAGGCTATCCCGATACGCAGCCAATCTCATTGTGTTACCACCACCTTTATCTATATAACTACAAGAGTCAATAAATTTATTTTAATTTTCCAGAAACAATTCACAGCACTTCCCTTTTTTTAAGTGAAGGTTCAGAATTTTGCACAACCAGCAACTTAAAAGGCTAAGACACCAAAGTGAAACAATTTGTAATCAATTTGACGTAGAGATGATCATAACCCATCTTCAACATGATCTCCTCAGCCACCAAAGTATGACTAATGGTTTACCATATCAAGCATATTTTTCCTTCGTTTTTTACAACTAACATAAGCTATGCACTTATTTCACTAGCATGGCTTCTGAACATCTGCACTACTCGGATACACTGCAATTCTTTTGTGAACTTCTATACAAGAAGGAATTTACCACCTCAAATCACAAAGATTTTTGTTCCACAAGTTTAAGTGAGGCACACCAAGGGTGACTCCAAATCACGAAAAACAATCCATCCATGTAAGATAATGGACTATTATTTAACAAAATTGACCAAGCGAAGGAGATATAGATCTTCAAAGCTGCATATGCAGGAATATGATTTTTATCCTCCATTTTGCCCACTACCCAAATTCATCAACATACAACTAACAACAAATAAGCCAATAAATGCAATATATTAAAGTAGGTCTATCCGAAACAAAAATATCCGGTGAAACTCTCCCCTCCCGCGCCGCCACCCGCGAGGCGGGCGGGGAGGGCGCCCAGATCCCCCCGCCGCCGGCCTCCCCTCCTCCTCCCTCCTCCCTCGCCGCCGCCAGGGGGCTCGGCCGGGCAAAGCCCGACCGGCGCCGGCGGCGGCGGGGCGTGTTCTCCCTCCTCCGCGCGATGGGGCGGCGCGGGCTCCTCCATCGAGTGCGGGCACGGTGCGGGCGCGGGGCACCGCGGCGTGGCGGTGCGTGGCCGGCTGCGCGGTGGAGCGCGCCTCGCTGCGGCGGCCGGATCCGCCCGGCAGGCGGCGCGGGCCGCGGCTGGCGTGGGCGGCGGCCGGGGCCCGGCTTCGGGCTGCTGGCGGCTGCGTTGGTTCCTCTCCGTCGCGGGCGGTGGTGGTGCGGTTCGCCCGGTGGCGGTCCGGCGACCTGGTGGTGGTGGCCAGCGGTGCGCGTGGTGGTGGTGCTTCCACTTGGTGGCTCTCTGTGCAGGGAGGCAGAGGAGCGGCTTGGACAGGGGCAGCGGCGTTGACAGCGTGCCGGCTGCAGCGCGAAGGCGGGAACTTTACGGGCCTCGAAGATCCCGGCTGGGCCTGTGCGGCCACGGGCCTGGTATGTTCCTGCTATTGTGTCCGGTCAGCTACTGTCTTCGACGGTGGAGATGGGGCCCTCCTGCGTGCCGACGGTGCTGCTGCCCTAGTCCCGGCTCCTCTTCTTCATTGTGCAGACCATGCTTCATGGTGCCGTGGTGAGACGGCGTGGGAAGCTTCGTGACCGGGTTGGCGCAGGGTGAGGGTCTGTTTGGTGGCGCGCTCTGGAGTGCCTGAGGTAGAGGTTGGGATCGGGAGAAATCCCTGTTGGCTTGGCCGACACCGACGCGGTGGCGCTTGTGGGTGCCGCCGGACCTTCCTGGTGGGTGTCGGGGCTACCCTTCCTTTCTCCTCACCGCGTACAGGGGAAACCCTTGGCGGCAGCGTCGTCATCGTCATCATCGTCGTCATCGTCATCGTCTGTTTGATTCATACCGGTGCTTCGGAGGCTTGGAGCTTGGTAGGCGATCTCCGGTGGGTGCAGCGGCCACGAGGCTTCTTCGCTTTTTGTCGATCCGCTGTTGCCGGCATTTGTTTCTCTTGTATTTTCTCTTTCTTTTCTTTTGGGCGTGACTGTGCTGCTTCCGTCCCAGTACCTATCGTTGGATGTCTCGGTTGGTTGCTTTGTATACAAAGCGGGGGGAAACCCTTTTTCGGTAAATAAAAATATCCGACGGGCAACAAAATTATTAGAAAAATGAAATTATGCATAACAGAGTTAGAAGACATGCACAGATCTCACCTGGGTCTCAGTTATATCACCGCACAAGACACTAGGATCCTTAAGGATATCCAATGCAGTGCCCATTCGGTGTTTCCCTCTATGCTCTGTGTCCTCTGATCCAATTCCCTTGGACAACTCCAATCTATTTACATACTGGCTGCTGTAATCTTCAATAGATAAAATGCACCTGAAGTCCTCTGGAGGTACTAGACAGGCACACTGATATAATTTTCCTGACTCCGCTGATCCCGCGCAGCTTTGGAAAACACAAGTATCTGCATATATAACAGGAATAAGATACCTGACTAAGATGCGATTAAATTTATAAATGCAGCTATATTAATAAAACAAGTCAAGATAATTACCAGGTTGGCCTCTTTGATCTCGGACATGAGCCAAAATGTATTTACCCATATGCGGTCTTTGTACCCATGTAGTTTCCTGTCCTGGCTGCAGAAGTTTAACATTTCTTAATCATTCATCTAATATTGAAAAGCAATTTATTTTTACAAAATCTAGGAACTATCCCTCCAAAAGGGTTGTTTGGTGGTTTTTATGATAAGTTGAGTTTTACTTATAACTGACACAACCCGGGTCTTCGGAAAAGCTGAAATACCACCATGCAGACTAATGCTCAAATCGTGAAGTACTGGTTCTAAAAGGGCATAACTAACAATTTATAATTCCAAAAAGAATACTTCCCGGAGAGAACAAAATGTTCTGAAAATATGTCTTCATTTTGATTTGTTCCATTGAAATCTTATGAAGGAAATAAAGCCTTTCATTACCGTTGTCCATTGATTATGTCAGCAAAGTAGTAGTTCAAAATTTTGGATTCTTCAATGAACTTCGGTCAACTTTAAATGAAAAGGAGGAACAGGTACTATTTTCTCTGCCAACTTATATGACAAACTTGCAACTACAGAAAACAATGAGCTAAGTCATAATTAAGCTGTAAACTCCTTTCAGGTTTGAACATACCTTGCAAAGTACAGTGTTTGGATGTGAAGGATTGGAATGAATAGATTTACTTTCATCTTTCACCTCCAAACGTTGTGCAAACTCAGATGTTATTTTTCCCTTGATTTCTATCATACACTTCCGCTTCCGGGCATCAATAGCCAATTTCTTCCAAACTACCGGGCCAGATAAGAAATCTTTAACTTCACCTATTATCCAGCAAAGATGCCTGGAGAGAAAAACAATATTGGTGTCAACACATGGTTTAGTGGCAAGAAACAAAGGGTAATCAATGCTGGATGCATACCTTGAGCACGTCAGAGCTGCATTTATATTATTATGCTTAATAAGAGCAAGCTTAGAGTCATCGGCATTGATTGCTGATAAAATAACCACATCAAACTGTTCTGCTTGCAAAATGTCAATAGATTTCACATCCAGATTAAATTTGGAATACATTTTATGAGTAGATTTCAGTTCCCTTCTAACTGTATCAGCTTCATCTCTTGACAGGCATATCACAGCAATTTTGAGCCTTGCACCCTTGAAAGCTATATCAAAATAAAAAAAATGGAAATAAGACAATTGTACAGGACGGCATTTCATCAGTAATGGCAGCAGTTAGAGAGTACCTACCTCTATGAAGCCTATCAATCTGCATCACGATGGCAGCAGACTGGACGGTAATTTCTCCTTTATATCTACTAATGTCCGCAGCCCGAATATTGAAAAAAGCATAATGAGGCAATTTCAATTGTTTCAGTTCCTCACTGAAAGTGACATCATTAACGTTTGGACCATTTACAATTTTCCCCTCGTAAAAATATTCATTTGGAAATTGGCCAATTGAAGTGTACATCTGATGTTGCTCCCTCAACATGTGCTTTTTAGAGAGAGGTTCCAACCTTTGAAATAAGCTTATTCCATATCCTGCAGCTTCACAAATCTAACAATGAAGAAAATATAGTTAAATATAATAAACACATGAAGATTAAGATCGGTTTACTTCAAAACCTAAAGTAGCGGAAATGCTCTCAATAAACATCTACAGAAAAATACTGGCACTCAAATGCAGGTCGGCAAGAAGAGAATGTGATGCCATCAAGGCAGTGACAGACGCACGAAATGCAGGTCGGCAGAAGCTCAAATGCTTCGAAAGTGGAATGTTTGAATCATGGGATCAGTAATCTAGTACTCCCTCCGTCCCTAAATTCTTGTCTTCAATTTGTCTAAATACGGATGTATCTAGTCATGTTTTAGTGTTAGATACTCCCCTATCTAGACAAATTTAAGACAAGAATTTTGGGACGGAGGGAGTAATACATTGACCTAAGAAAAGCATGTACCTCACTCATCCTCTAACTACATAAACCATCTAGAGGAGTAATAGACAATAACTGAGAAAAGAATGCCACAGAAAACGGTAACTCAGCAAACCATAATAATCAGATGTACAAAGGCCTGAAACTAACACGCAAAGAATTAGGATAAGCAAAAACGAGATATCAAACAACACACTGGTAAATATTCAGGATCACACAGAAATGCAACCCCATTAACCTATTTATATAAACAAACTTTCATCTGCTACATCAAATGGCAGTAAAACGTAGGATCCAGCAACAAGCTCCCAATAACTAAACAGATATTTCACAAAATAAAAAAAAACTAGTAAACAATAGGCATATGTGATCCTTTCACCACGTCAAGTCGGTAAGACATTGCATTTATGCTCATTTTAATTCTTGACACAATATTTAGCCCATTATGTTTTCTATCTAGAGTATTGGATCCATTACATATATTCTAAAATGTTATAAACCCATGCAAGATTGTACCTGGCTTTGGACTAATGGTTGCAAATGTTGGTGATCACCTAGCAAGACTGTATGTTTGAGTGGAAGACCAAGGGGTATAAGCAGCTCATTTTCATTAATTTGCCCCGCATCACCAACTACAAATGCATGGAATGGCTCCATCTTCTCCCCATACAGTTGCGATGTACAGTCAGGAGTGGATACTATGACAAGTGAGTGTCTCATACAGAAGTGCTCCATCTCCTGTCTACTCTCCAGCCTTGGTAACCTCAAACAGTTGTTCAGTATATCTATCAAATTGATACATTTCATCCTCGTCTCATTTAAGTCCTTCCCAATTGTGTAATCATCATCTTCAGTAGTCAAATCAGAACCAGCCACAAGACCAAACGCTGTTTGAACAATATTCTCAGTCAAGGAATGACTGTGCATCAGATCTTTAAACCGTCCGATGGTAGCCAGCAAACCTTTTGCTGTGTCAAGATTGCAAACAGGTATCCAAACTTTTGGAAGGTCCTCTGTTATATATTTCAAATTATTCTCAAGGAAGACACTGATATTGTCGAATCGATCAGTGAAAGACACAAGTGAGAATACAAGTAGTCCCGTCTTTTTGCATCTTGCACACTCAGCAGGCAATTGGCATTCTATGTGATAGTATGCATCTAAGCGTAGCAAGGAGACCATTTCTTTCAACCAAGCTTTCCATACTGTCAAGCAACAAAACAGCTGTTGACTTTTATGATATAAAGACAATTTGTGGAATGATTTGTGCTTCTTTAGACTTTGGTAGTTGTTTAGAACCAGAACATCAGAACAGTTGTCAAATTCAGTTAAGAATTCAGAAATTTGAGGGAGACATATCAATATCCTCAGCTTACGAGCAACCAGTGCATTGACTATATTAGTTATCAGCCGATGTTTCTCAGTCCCTGGGGGAGTGCAAATAATTTGGGTTTGGCTTCTGTGCACACAGGTAACACTTGAAACTACAGAATTGATTGTCTGGCTGTCTGTTTTCAACTTAGTGAACTTATTACAAGCTGCACACCTTTTATCTATCTGCAATCACACATCAAAACAGAATATCACAACCAAACTCCATTCAAACTAGATGATACTAAAACTGCAGGGAACAAAAGTTGTTATTTCAACAATATACAAACTAACTTACCGTTTCCTGGATGTTCAAAATTGCTGTGAAAGCAGCATTCTTCTTATCACCAAACGAAAGAACTTCAGATATCTTCATTTTCATCGTCAAGCTAGACAAGAAAGTGGCAAACTTCATTTCTTCAGGTTTAATTTCTGTGAGACGATTGCCCGATAGCAGCAAAGTGAAGGCTTTCTGATAGAATGTATCCCGATCAATTTTTATGGCCATTCCAAGACAGCTTGAAGACATGTGAAAGTCAGGACTCAAAGGTGACTGGAGGCTCAACAAGAATATGTCATCATCTTTTGCAACATGATGGCATTCCGCCTCATCAGATGCTGCTTTCTCAAGATTTGCATCCACATAATAACAAGATGATCCACAGCCTTGTACAGAATCAAGATGAAAAACTTGAGACTTTGTAACATTTGTGATTGCTGATCTTAACATTGCTCTGGTTTCTTCTACTAAAAGTCGAGAATGTGTATGTTGAAACTGATCAATGGAATCGAACAAAGCAGGCATTTTTGTAACCTGAGTGCACAAAAAAACAAGGGCCTCACAATGTCAGTTCTGTATATTGTATTGCATGAGATGGTATTGAAATTCAGTACATTATGGAACACAGACAGGGAGCGAAAAAGAAATCACCTTGTTTTTGTAAAGACTATCATTGTAGATATCATCCATCGTCCAAGTAAGAAGAACATCAGAAAGAAATGTTCCTACTTGTCCCACCGCTCCTGAGCTATTGCCATTGCCTCCACCTACAGAACTACTGGGTCCCGAATCAATGGCATCGTCCTGTTCCATTCACTACAAAACAAGCATAAGCTATATCAACAAGTGCAGAGAATGCTGTATCTTCAAAATAGGATGTAGCATTGAACACGAAATGGGACTTTTCCAGTTTCCCCTTGGCTGATCTGACTATCACGTGTTTTTCTATATATTCGATCATGAAAGCTGATAAACTTTACCTCGGACTGAACACAAAAATGACCGATTTGGGCAGGGCCCCCGACAACAATTGACGAAATTAGAGGAACCCGTGCCCCGAAACACAAGAAGAGCTTAAAGCCCTTTGTAACAACGGACTCTAGAAGATTAAAGACACTTTCTTTGGGAACTCTAAAGTAAAAACTTTGATCGGAGAAAACTCGTAGCATTAGGCACCCCAAAAGTTGAACCAACGCCTCCATGGATGGGCTCATAGCACAGCGCGGCACCACTCACGAGGCCTAGCAACAGCAGGCAGGAAGAAGACGACCAAGCGTCACCGCACGCAGTGATCTAGGTAGAGGCAGGGCACGACCGGCTTACCTTCTCTGTTCACAGCGGCGGCACCAAGAGGAGCGGTAGAAGAAAAATCAGATGCCCAGTACCACGCTGTCCAAAAGCTCTCGCATCCACCACCTGCAGCAGACACGGGAACTGGCAGCGGCTAAGAAATATACGGAGAGACACCACAGTCTTCTCAAGGGCAAGAGGAGGAAGAGGAGGAGGAGGAGGAGGAGGAGGAGGGAAACCCCTATCGCCGTCTGGCACCAAGTGCAGTACTGCAATGCCCAAAACCCCAGCGGCGGCCCGAATGGGGAAGAGAAAGACTTTGGTAAAGCTGTCACAGCCCGCGCTCCCGGTACAGGCGTACAGCAGGGTGGTAGATGTTTTTTCTCCTTCCTTTTCTTTTTCTTGTTTTTTCCCGAAAAAGAAAAAAAAAGTATCTTCGAGAAGCCAGGGAAAATCAATAGCGCTGATCCCCCTCCATTCACGTGGTCATCTCTTGACTCTCCTCTATAGCCTATGGCAGATTACACTTTGTATTTTCTCAACAACAAAAAAGATTACACTTTCAACCCCTGAAGTGTATTCTTTTTTTTTTCCGCGAGAAAACTTTCAATCTATTCATCTTCAATCATGACAGTACAACGAACACCAGAAATAATAAAAATTATATCCAGATCCGTCGACCACCTAGCGACGACTACAAGCACTGAAGCGAGCCGAAGGCGCGCCACCGTCATTGCCCCTCCCTCGCCGGAGCCGGACAAAAGTTGTTGTAGTAGACAGTTGGGAAGTCGTCGTGCTAAGGCCCCATAGGACCAGCGCAGCAGAACAGCAACCGCCGTTGATGAAGAGTAGCGTAGATCGGAAGGATCGAACCTGAAAACACATGAACAAGTGATAAAATCATAAAAGTACCTATTTTCAACAATTGATTTGCTAATTCTGGTCGATATAAGAATTAACAAATCACGTCCAACTCCCACGACATTTGATTTTACATGAAAATCCACATTTGTTTTTGATAATTTAATTATTTTTATTTATCTTCACGTCATGTCGGTCGTATGCACGTATGTCGGCTCTGCATGTGCGCCGTCTTTATATGTTTTTTGTTCAATTTTTTAATCCTTTTTCAAGCCACACACAACTATACTTTCACGTTTACCCTGTCACGGATGAATTGTTCTTGCCCTCATGTGGATTGATGCGCAACTGCAGTTGCATGTCGCTTGGCATTCGAATGTGCGCAACTGCATGTTCATCGGTCGCGTGCAACCGTAGTTATACGATGTGCAACTGTTATGGCACACCCGATGGATGTTCGCAATTGCATGTCCACCCATGACGCGCAACTTCAGTTGCAAGTCACACACCTGTGCACAACTAAATTGATAAATTGCCTAAAAGAAACTACTGTAAAAAACGAAAATAGAAGAGAACAAATAAAAGTGAAATAGGAAGAAAAAAAGGAAAAGAAAAAACTCAGCTGAATGAGACTTAGTTAATTATTGTCTGAACTAGAGCTAGCCACACCCTTTTAATAAAACTGACCACTTCGTGCCCAATCTGGGTTAGTTATTTTCGGCTTCTCGGATAGCTTCTTAGTCCCATACTCTTCCGACCGAAAATAATTTAAAACTTTACAAGAATGTTCTCAACAACCGCTCTTTTCTTCTTAAAACTGCTCCCTCTGTAAACTAATATAAGAGCGTTTAGATCACTACTTCAGTATTCTAAACATTCTTATATTAGTTTACGGAGGGAGTAGATTGGAAGAAAGATTCTTCTAACCAGCTTCCCGAGCTTCTACTCTAACTGAAATAATAAATTATCCATTCCCGCCTTCACCGAAGCATTACTACATTCATTTTGCCCTTCCAACGAAAAAATATCACTACTTCTCGTCCGACCTCTCATCCATCCATCCCCGAGCTAGGGTTGGTCAGTGCCGCACAGCTCATGTTCCTCCTCATCGCGGCCACCCCACCTATTTCCTTCACTCCACCATGGCTATGTCGGTTAGCCGACACACAATTTTAGTCTATGGGTATTATATACATTTCAACAGACAACCCGGACAATAAGCTCAAATGATAGCAGCTGAAAAGAACTGAATTGCAGTTTCTTAGGGGATTTTGTGCGCGGTTCCATTCCAGACGCTTATGCAGAAGTTTCGGCCGAAAAGAACTATCCATTAGCACTCCATCATTGATTTTGCATCCAATTGAACAAATTGGCTCCAAACTGATAGACGTGGCCTGCCTATCGAGCCAAGTTGGGTTCTTCCAGTGTCGTAGGTGTGGTCCATGCGTTAGGCTGAGAATTGGTTGCTAGAATTTGCTAGGTGTAGCCCAGTTGCCAAGCTAAGTTATAACATCTCTAACCCTTTCTATATCCTTTAATCCTTATAATCTCCTAAAATTTGAGGGATTAAAATTATGTGCACCTAGCCCTTCCCCAAATTGTAACCATCTAAAAGTTTTTCTTTTGCTATTTCTTCCAAACTTTTGCACAAACATTCCAAGCAAATGCCTCCTCAGACTTTCGAGCCGTGAGGGCAGAAATGTCTTCCACTTGCTTGTGAAAGCACAGGACAACTCTGCCCTGGCAGTGGCGCAAGCCTTCTCCGATGTCTGCTCACGGCGCTCCGCCGCGGCACAGGCCTTCTTCGACACCCGTTCGCGACGCTCGGCTGTAGCGCGAGCCTTCTCCGACACCTGCAAACGATGCTCGACATTTGCCAGTTCGCGCTTAAGAGCCGTGATCTCCTTTTGGGGCTCCTTGCGCTTATCAGCAAAGCGGTCTCATGAAGCCCCAGCTTCTCGCGGTAATCCTTCCGAAGACGCTCCGCCTCCTTGGCAGCCTTCTTTGTGACAACCTCACGATCATCAAGGTTGCCCTCGGCTTCGGCTATCTGGAGCTCCATCGTCTCCAAGCGTTTACGCTCCATGTTCAGCTCCATCGCCTCGAGTGCCAGCACCTCCTCCCGCGCCGAAAGCCCTGCCGGGCTATCATCATCAGCCGCAGGTGCGGCGAGGGCAGCCCTTCATGCACGAACCTGGCGCTCGAGCGTGGTGTTCGAAGCTTCAAGCTCACGTTCACGCTCCTCGGCGGCCGCGCGGCGGTGCTCGGCGTCTCGGGCCTCCTCCAGGGCGCGGTCGCAAGCTTCCTAAGCCGCGGCGGCCGATGCTTCCGCATTCCTTAGGGCGGTTTCGTGCTGCAACTGGCTCAGGTTTACAACGGTCCTAAGATGGCGCCAACCCTTCGCCAGAAGCAGACCCTCAGCCTCAACACGCCCATCCACTTCGGCAACCTCGACTTCAAGACGCTTCAGGGCATCCGACGCCTCCCGCACAAGATCATGACGGACTGCACTCCTGCGCAGTGCAAGTTCCAGAAGGCGACCGGGCTCGTCCTCGACATCTGCGCCGCCCAAAGGGGGTTCCCCCTCTCCCTCCCGTTCAGTGTGCGCCTCGGGGCTAGCCCCAGGGGCGCACGGTGCTTCCGGCACAAGGAGCAGGTGTGGTCCTGATGGGCGGCCAGCCGCTCCGGCTGCCTCAAGAGCTTGCTGACCCATAGTGAAGAGAAGACCCGGGGCACGAGACGGGCCCTCGACGTACCAAGAGTTGCCTTGCCCCAGAAATGCTCGGGGGCTGGGAGGACGACATGTGCAATAAGGCCTGGGCACGGCTTCAAGAGCCCGCGCGAGGCCTCCCTAAGGCCCAGCATGGTCCGAAGGAGGGATGCAGGCGGAGGCTCCTGCGGGCCTCACCGAGCGGCTCGAGGCCGAATCGAAGGAGACCCTGCGGAGCAAGGGGTCAGTAGAACCATATTGGGAGAGACAGGAAGAGCCGAAGGACACGCACCTACTTGGTATAGCCAGCTTCATCCTCTCTAGAGCCCTCGGGGCAGGGCCGTAGATGCTCCTCAACCTCCGCCTCTTGCCTAGCGCCGCAAAGGATGGCTGGAGGCCGCTTGAGGCAGATGTGCCTAGACCTGGGGCAAGGTCGTGGCAGGCGCTTGCGGCCGGCGCCCCGCTCCCTGATGTGGCGTTCTCCGGACTCGCCTCGACCGGAGGCTGCTGCGCCTCCCCTTCAGTCGCTTCAGGAGCCAGCGGCACCTCGGCACCTTCCGCCGTCTCCATCAACGCTGGCGCCTGCGCTTCGTCCACTTGCTCCAAGGACGGGCTCGCGAGCCCTGACACCACCACCGAGGGACCGTCATGAGGATCAAGGGTGCCCCCCGGCAACAATCCCCATGCATCGACGCGAGGCATCCTTTCAGCAAAAGCCCTCCTGGCTATAGGAGCCAAGTACAAGGGAGTCGTGGAGCTAGGGTGAGCTTCAGGCACTCCACCGACGAGCAGCCGCAGCAGCCCGTGGAGCGTATCAGGAGGGAGCTGCTTTCGCTAGAGACACGCGCGATCATCAAGAACCCACATTGGGCTAGAATGGCACTGGAGTGGGGCGACACGGAGAACAAGGAAGTCTCTCACCACCATCGCCAGGGTCAATCCGCTTCTCCTCAGGCTGGCCAGTCGGCGCATGACTGGCTCCGCCCGTGGATCTGAAAGGACCTCGTGCCCCCAGCCCAAGTTCGGAACCGCCGGGGTAGCGGGAAGATGGAATTGGGGGTTGTACGCAGCAGCATCAACATACACCCACTGCCGGCGAAACCCTTCTGTGGTTGGATGAAGCGAGAAGTCAATCCCGGAGGCAGCAGTTGCTTCCATTGTGCGCAACGACACACACCCCGAGCGCTGCCCCCTATCAACCAAGGAGAGGGCGAAGAAGTGGCGAAGCAAGGCCACAGATGGGGAAACACCGACGAAAGCTTCGCACAGGAACGCGAAGCCGGAAAGAAGGATGATGGACCCAGGGTCTAGGTGTAACGCCCGAATCGGGTAATGTGTGAGCACTGCATAGAAGAAGGCAGAGAAAGGGGGAAGGAGACCCCCGAAGATGGCGTGGGGATGACGCTGGATGTCGTTGGTGCCAAGCTGTGCCACCGGCCGGGAAGAAAGCCAGACCCGGGTCGGCCCCAACTCGTTAGATGCGTCGGCCAAGGCGCGATGCACCTTGTCCAGACCCTCTTGGTTCACTATGAGGGAGCGGCCCAGCGCCGGCTCGAGCACCGGCGGCGACGCGGCAGGCTCGCCGTCCCCCCTCTTCTCCGCCCTGCGCAGCATGATAGCAAGGAAGGAAGGGGCAGAGAAGGCAAGTGAAGAAAGGGAGCGATTGGAGGACAGGAAGCAGAGGCGGCAGCAAGAAGCCCTACCGGTCGTGCGATTGGCAAGGCGCGCGACTACCAAGACCGCGTGGGAGGTGGGGCCGCCCACGTCCCATCCAACCGTCGCACGCCAGCCTGGCCCGCAGCCTTTGGGGCCCGCGGCGCTTCGTCCTCGACTAAGGCTTCGCCCCGAAGCCAACTCCGCGCGCGCCTTGGGCCCCCGGGCTACTGTCGGCGTCCTGGGAACCAGGGTACCCAGACTTGCATGTCTGCAGGCCGCGACGTGCTCCTACTACGGCCTGGTACGGTCCAGCTGATCGACCAGCTGTCCAAGACCCTCGCGAGGGGGCTAAGCCTCACGAGGAGAACGACGTCAAGACCCCCTCAGGAGCGGCCTCGGCAAGGTGCTCCGGAGGGGCGGAGAATCCAAGGCCAAGCCTGCCTCAGGAGGAGGCAGTGATGTCAGCAGTGATGCACCACGTCAGCGGGTGCGAGCGTCCGCTAGTGGCGCAGTTACCATTTTGGTGCAAGGGGGACATCAGAGCCGCAGGTTCCCGAGGAGCGAGGCAAAGGTTTCCCCATTGATGCAACAAGACCGAAGACCGCAAGGACGACAAGGAGGATGTCACCATCGAGCCCACCACCGCGTCACCGCCTGGTCCTTTTGCAGGCGAAGACTGCTTTTGTCAGGGTAGGAACGTCCTTGTGTTCCCGCTCAAAAATGGCCGTTGTGGGATCCCTTCCCGCCTAAACATTTCGGGGGAAGAGGACCGTGGCCGCCTATATAAGTAGCTAGGATTCCCACTGTGGAAGAGAGATCGATCCATATGCTCTGCCACCACGCAAGGAGCAATAACACTTGCCTCCTGACCCTCCTGAGCTCGCCTCCTGAGCTCAGGAACCACTGTACTAGCTCATATTCTAGCCCTCCCGAGGCTAATCCACCAAAGAAGGAATTAGGGTCTTACACCATGCGGTGGCCCGAACCTGGATAAACTCTTGTGTGTTCTATCTGTTGTGTGCTTGAATCCCTTCACCGAGACGAGAGCGAGACGCTAGGTAGACGTGAGTGGGAGAGATCTTCGTTCACGCCCCTGTGTTCGAACTTCTTGGGTTTTGCGGAGCCCTAAATCCGACGATAGCGGAGGATTCCAGTGCATGTTAGAGAACACCGCACACGTTTCGTTTGACCACGCGTGGGCTCGAAGAGACACTAAATGCATTGTTGCTGAGCTTGTTCCCGCGCAACCACGCAAGCTTCCAGCCCGACTAGTTTGGCCACGCGTCGGCTAGAAGAGTGACAAATAATGGGCGTTTATTGGCAAAAAGCTTTGTAAAAACAAAGTGTGTGGAATGACTTCAGTCATAAGTTTACCCTTGGGTGATGAGGCCAAAGTTACACAGAAGGATGTCAATGGACACTCGAGTGCGATAATTAATTATGTGCTCTAGAGGGCACATGGTCGAAGAAACCAACTGTGTGCAATAATGTCGAAGATCGCAGTCGAGTTAGCTATACAGATCGTGTGCTATGATATCGACAAGGTAAACACATTCAAGAATGGTTAATAAAATCTATGTCCGTTGCATATTAAGGTCAAAATAGTGCTACCAATATACGAGTCTCATACGATGTCATTTCAACGACTGTACCACAAAAGCTCGAAATATTACAAGGCTCAAATTCCAGAGTTACATGGCTCAAATTCGAAGATTACAAGGTTCAAATTGATATTAGAAATGAAATTCAGCTCATCGGCAGCAAACGCCCGAGCTGATCCGATGAACATGGATATAACAGAGGTTCAAACTAATATTACCACTTGCAAAGCTGGTTTCGAAACCTCATATTTTTTGCAAAGGGGTCAGCCACTGAGAAGTCATGTATGGGATTGACACGATGACTTCCGATTACTCTGTCATCTGAAGTTCCAAAATGGAATTCGGCTTTTTAGGAGCCTATTCCATTCTGCCGCAGCCGCCAGCGCTGATCAATGAACCATTCATTTTTGCAAAATAAATGTAGGACAAACCGCATTACCTTCAGCCCCCTTGCTATGAAAACAAAGAACCTGGCGAATATAATCTCTGGTAAGGTCCCTCGGTAGGAGTTGAAAGTAATTTATGCGAGATGCAGATCTAGGCATTCGATGTGATTGTTATATTGTATCACATATCCACCACCGAGCCTAATCTTATCTACAAAATAAGAAAATGTGTTAGTGCCTATATGCAGTTTTGAACACTACTACATGCCTATTTGGTTTGTAGGATTTGTAATGATTACAATCTAGAAAAATGTAACCTTCTTCAGAAGAGGTTGGAGTAGATGAAAAGTTTCCTAAGAAAACTGGTACAGATGAATCCAAAGGAGAAATGCTTATGGACTGTAACCATATGAATCAAGCAACCAATATGGGGGGGACATGTATGTACTGAAATCCTCCAAAAATCCTTCTGAAATCGTAGTACATTGTCATTGTAAACTGGAAAAAGGTGTTAAAAATTAAACTCCCTTATGGTTAACATTTAACAGGAAAGGAACATTGCTACTTCTCAAGCTTGTGTTGTATTCCCTCGAAGAGGAAAGGGTGATGCAACATAGTAGCGTAAGTATTTCCCTTAGTTTTTTAGAACGAAGGTATCAATCCAGTAGGAGACCACGCGCGAGTCCCTCGCACCTGCACAAACAAATAAGAATTTCACAGCCAATGCGATAAGGGGTTGTCAATCCCTTTACGGTCACTTACGAAAGTGAGATCTGATAGATATGATAGTTTGATATTTTCGGTATTTTTGGATATAAGAACATAAAGTAAAAACGGAAAAGTAAAGTAGATTGTAGATTGATATGTTGAGAATAGACCCGAGGACCATAGGTTTCACTAGTGGCTTCTCTCATGATAGTAGAATTCTACGACGAGTTACTGTCGAGCAATTGATAGAAAAGCGAATATATATGAGAATATCTAGGCATGATCATTATATATAGGCATCACGTCCGTGACAAGTAGACCGAAATGATTTTGCATCTACTACTATTACTCCACACATCGACCGCTATCCAGCATGCATCTAGAGTATTAAGTTCATAAGAACAGAGTAATGCCTTAAGCAAGATGACATGATGTAGAGGGATAAACTCAAGCAACATGATATAAAGCCCATCTTTTTATCCTCGATGGTGTAATGCCCAGGATGGAGTTATACCTCCTACGTGTCGAGGCACGACTTAAAGGCATAAATCCATCCTAGAATGATCTCAAGTTTGGTATCTTTGCACGACTCATGTAAAAGAGGGATTAAATTGCAAAAGGAGATAGTTGGCTTACACTCGCCACTTCACACAATACATTACATAAGCAATACATCATTCAAAACATCACAACCCGACTACGGGTGAAGATCCAAAAGAAAGATACCAAAACAACAGAAAGCCACAGGGCAGGATCGAATCCTAGTAGAAACCACTACTGAACATCGAAACGTCACAAGCAAACGGCCACAAGCTTCATCGAGCTCCCGATGAAGTACTTGAACCAGCTCCTGCATCAAACTCGGCTGAACCTGCATCTGGTGTGGTGGAGTAACTGTGAGCCACAGAGGACTCAGCAATCCCGTTCCCGGGTAACAAGACTATTTAAGCTTTGGGTGAGGACAAGGCTGAAGAAAGAATAAGAGGTGAAGGAACAAACAAGAGTCTGCAGCAGCAACTAGCACTAACTTACGCAAAAGAGAGCGAGAAGAGAAGTGCATCGGTCGAAAGATGATCACGAAGTGATCCTAACTAAAGCCGGTCAAACATAACCCCACCGTGTTCAACTCCCGAATCCCTATTCGGAAATTGACAGTCACGGTACACACGCTGGTAGTGTATTGAAACATTGTGTCAAGTTATCTACAACCGGAATTAACAAGCTCCCATCTGCCACATAACCGCGGGCACGGCTTTCGAAAGTTCAAACCCTGCAGGGGTGTTCCAACTTGGCCCATCACAAGCCCACGATCCGTGGAGTCGCAACTCCATAGGTGGGAAGACCCGAGTATTCTCGGAATCCCGTGCTCAAGTTAAACCGAACTAAGGTAAGGCTAATCCAGCAAATCCTCCCGGCGTGTCGACACCCTGATAGTAGCCGCGCGTATCTAGGTCTCAGGACACGACCGGATGAGACATCCTACGGGTTTTTACCAAACCTCAAGTTTCCTTGAGGTGGCCCCGCAGTCCGCTCGTTTCGGACCAACACTCATGAGGAGCACTGGCCCGGGGGGTTGAATTAAAATAAAAGGGATAGCTAGTCCACATGCAAGTTTTATTAGTTATTAGGCAAATAGTACCAATGTTGGGACTTGCTGGAAAAGACTTAGCACTTAGCGGTTTATCAAGGGGGTCCCATACACCCCAACCGTGTTAGGAACGCATAATCAAGGAACATAACACCGGTTTATACGGTTCCTAACGGCATGAGTGGAACAAAACACCAAGCAAAAGGCTTAGCCTTCCACCCTGCCAGTATATAGATGATTTCATTATTTTAAGCATTTATATAGTGTGATATAACCCAACCGAACTTCAACATGAAGCAAGCATCTTCAATCTTCACCTGCAACTAACAATGCTATAAGAGGGGCTGAGCGAAGCGTACTTAGCCAAGCAACGGTTTGCGTAGGTAGGGTGGTTAAACATGGCAATTGGTTACAAGTAGGAGGCTGACAAGAAAGACATGGGCATCGAGGCAAAACTATAGAGCGATACTCTAGCAATAGGCAAAGATAGTAATGGTATCCGGGTTCGGTCATCTTGCCTGGAATTCCACAAGGGAGAAGAACGGATCCAAGAAGCAGACGGAGCAACACAGACGAGAGAAACCTCACAACTCCGGAACGAAACCGAAGCTAACAAGAGAAGCAACCGGAAAGAAAACAAACAACACGGTAAACACACAAGCATCAACATGGCATACGATGCACAAGCAAGCATGATGCATGTCCGGTTTAAATATGCAAGGCAAGGCAAAAGGACAAACAAAATACTACAAGTTAAGTGGAGATCAATATGCAACGAGTTGCATATTGACAAAACACCACAATAATTATTTAGTTGACTCTCATTTATTAACAAGACAAGATTAAATGTTGGTTAACATGGCAAGAGGTGAAACATAAAGAAACTACACTACTAGACATTTTAAATGAGGCCGGAGAATAACAACAACATATCCGGAAAATCCCCATGAGCATGTTTAATAATTATAAGCAAACAACAATTAACCATATAATGTTGTTATCATGATGCGGATGACATGATCAAGTTTATGCAAGTTTTATTAAAAGGTTGGCTTAAAAGAGACATGAAGCATTTGTTACCGTGGTGGAACGAAAGGGTGCCACGGCATGATCCGAAAATGGTGCAACGCAACATCTCGGTTCCGGTACTCGTTGAGAGACCGGTGCAAAAGGTAGATGGCGTGGGTGAGTCAAACGAGATGAAAGTGGGCGATCCCGTTGCCGGGTTCCCACGAGTCGGTGACGAGGCAACCGAGGAACAAGACAAAAGGTGGAACGGCACGAAGCACACACAAGGGAGACATTTCATACAACACAAGCAAGCATGCATCACACGGGTCATCGACGGGGTTATACCTTCGAAACACTCGTTTCGGGGCGGTTCGAGGTCGTAGTGGAAGTAGCCGTAGTAGTGGAAGTAGTGGTACACGGCCGAAGAGGAAGAAGTCGTTCACGTGGCGGTAGTTGTTCGAGTCGTCGTGGACGTAGTGGAACTTGGTCGTTTTCCGGGCGTCGGTAGTGGTACTCGGGGCGACGGTAGTGGTACTTGCGGCGTCGTCGGCGACTCGAAGGTGTACACGGGTCGACGTTCTCGTATATGTAGTCGTTCTCGAGCTCGTAGCCGTAGGCGTACAAGGGTCCAAAAGTAGAAAAACTTGCTGTCTTCCTGGTGAACTGAGATTAACAAAACAGCACAACAAACAAAAAAAAACAGGAAAAGAAGGACTGCGGGGTTTGGCTCGGGACGAAGGAAGCCGGCGACGAGGCTTGCAGGGGACGGGCAGAGGAGGAGGAAGCAGCGCCTGGCCGCGCGTTGGACGGCGGCACGGTCGGAGGGAGAGGGCCGGTGCGGCGGGGTCGCTGCCCTGGCAACGGAGGCGAGGACGAGGTGAGGCCGCGGAGGAGATCCCGCGGCGGCCGGCGGCTTCCTGGCCGGACCGGGCCGGCTCGCGGCGCTCCTGGCGCGGACGACGAGAGGGCGAGGCGGCGCTGCGGGAAAGGGCGCTCGGGGCCGCGGCATACGGGCAGAGGAAGAGGAGGCCGGGCGCGCCGCTGGCGACGGAAGGGCGCTCGGTGACTGGCCTGCTGCTCGCGCACGGGAGGCGCAGTGCTGCGGTGCTGCTGGTGCCGTTTGGAGGACGGAGGGGAGGCGCTGCGGGCGGCCTGGCCGGACTGCACCGGCGCGGAGGGAGCCGCAGCAGGACGGGCGACGAGGCGAGGACGACGAAGGTCCCGCAAGGGCGACGGGAAGGAGGCGAGGGGGCGCCGCGGGGTCGCGTCGGGCGCAGCTCGACGGGCTGCAGCACTCGGAGGAGAAGGACGCCGGCGGGCGCCACGGCGCGGGCACCTGCCGCTGGACGGAGGGCGCGCGGCGCGGATCCTGGCCGGACGAAGGGAGCGGGGCTGGAGCGAAGCGAGCGATGCAGAAGGGGGACTCGCTCGAGGGAAGAAGAGTGCGGCGGCGCGCAGAGGGAAACACAGAGGGAGAGCGAGCGATGGCTGCGGGAGCTAGGGTTAGGGGGGAGATCGGGCCGAAGTGGCCTAGGGTGTTGGGCCTAGAGGCCTGGGAAGATGGCCAGGGAGAAAAAGAAGGGAGGAGAGGCCTGGAAAGAATTGGAAGGGAAGAGCTGAGCTGCTCTTCTTTTATAACTCTTAGCAGAAACAAATAAAAACAAAAGAGAGGAAAAAGAAAAAGAGGAGGGGGGGTTAGGCAAGAATTAGGTCAAAGGTTATTTTTCCCGGGCTCGTAAAAATGAGCACGACCGGAGAAAAATACAAAAGGCAAGGACGGGAAAATAATTCAAACATATTTGAATTTAATTCAAATAGGTTTGAGCTAAGACTTGATTATTGAAGTCTCCAAAAATGTCCGGAATTTTGGAGGAGCCTCGAAACAACGGAAAAGAATTATTGGCAAGAATTTCAAGGTGAAACTCGAAGTGAAAAAAACATGGGGAAATATGCAAGTGTGTTAGGGTAATTCCAACAAATGGAATATTTAATAAATATAGCTCCCTAAAATAATGAGAGACTTTTATATGTTATAAAGAGAAGACATTCTTCCCTCGATTTAAATGGACCGACGGTCCACACGATTTATTTAGGTTGAGATGCGAAAATAAAATATGACATGATGGCATGATGACATGATGCAATGCAAAAATAAATAACACAAGCACAATGCAACCCACGGGAGGACCCGGAACATCCGGAATCTTCTGGAAGCTTCTGGGACGTCGGTCTCGGGCGTCACAGATGGCAACAATACAATACGTGCCTTGCTGCCCCTACTGTCACTGGGAAAGGACACCGCAAGATTGAACCCAAAGCCAAGGACTTCTCCCATTGCAAGAACTATAGATCTAGTAGGCCAAACCAAACCAATAATTCTAAGAGACTTGCAAGGATATTATAATCATACATAAAAGAATTCAGAAAAGAACCAAATATTTCTCATAGATAATCTTGATCATAAACCCACAATTCATCGGATCTCGACAAACACACCGCAAAAAGAGATTACATCGAATATATCTCCTCGAAGACCAAGGAGAACTCGGTATGGAGACCCAAAGAGAGAGAAGAAGCCATCTAGATACTAGCTATGGACCCGAAGGTCTGTGGTAAACTACTCAAAACTCATGGTGAGGCGGTGATGATGATGTAGAGGAACTCCATGGTAGATCCCCCCTTTGGCGGAGCTCCGAAACAGGCCCCAAGATGGGATCTCACGGGAACAGAAGGTTGCAGCGGTGGAATTCGGGTTTTCTCTCCTCTTCTGATGTTTTCGGGGTACATGGATATATATAGGAGGAAGGAGGGCATCGGGGGACCAACATGGGGCCCACGAGGCACGGGGCGGGCCCTGTAGGGGGGGGGGGCACCCTCCTGGACGCCACATGTGCCCTATTCCGTTGGTCTCAAGTCTCCCGTGAAGATATCGCTCCAAAAATATCTCTCCCGAAGGTTTCATTCCGTTTGGACTCCGTTTGACATTCCTTTTCTATAAAACCCTGGAATAGGCAAAAAACAACAATCTGGACTGGGCCTTTGGGTTAATAGGTTAGTCTCAAAAATAATATAAAAGTGTATAACAAAGCCCATTAAACATCCAAAACATCACAAATAATAGCATGGAACAATAGAAAATTATAGATACGTTGGAGACGTATCAAGCATCCCCAAGCTTAATTCCTGCTCGTTCTCGAGTAGGTAAACGATAAAAACAGAATTTTTGATATGGAATGCTAACCAACATAATTTTCTTTGTAATTCTTTTTATTGTGGCATGAATGTTCAAATCTGAAAGATTCAAGACAAAAGTCTATATTGACATAAGAAATAATAATACTTCAAGCATACTAACAAAGCAATCATGTCTTCTCAAAATACCATGGCTATAGAAAGTTATCCCTACAAAATCATATAGTCTGGCTATGCTCCCTCTTCATCACACAAAATATTCATATCATGCAAAACCCCGATTTCAGCCAAGCACTTGCTTTCATACTCAATTTTTTCAAACCTTTCAACTTTCACGCAATGCATGAGTGTGAGCCATGGATATAGCACTATGGGTGGAATAGGGTGGTGGTTGTGGAGAAGACAAAAAGGAGGGAGATAGTCTCACATCGACTAGGCATATCAACGGGCTATGGAGATGCCCATCAATAGATATCAATGTGAGTGAGTAGGGATTGCCATGCAACAGATGCACTAGAGCTAAAATGTATGAAAGCTCAACAAAAGAAACTAAGTGGGTGTGCATCCAACTTGCTTGCTCATGAAGACCTAGGGCATTTGAGGAAGCCCATCGTTGGAATATATAAGCCAAGTTCTATAATGAAAATTCCCACTAGCATATGAAAGTGACTAAACATGAGACTCTATATCAAGAAGAACATGGTGCTACTTTGAAGCACAAGTGTGGAAAAAGATAGTAGCAATTGTCCATTTTTTCTTTTTCCTTTTTTTGGGCCTTTCTTTTCTTGGCCTTTCCTTCTTTTTTTTCTTTTTTTCTTTGGGACAATGCTCTAATAATGATGATCATCACACTTATATTGATTTACAACTTGACATCACAACTCGATACTAGAACAAAGTATGACTCTATATGAATGCCTCCGGCGGTGTACCGGGATATGCAATGAATCAAGAGTGACATGTATGAAAAATTATGGATGGTGGCTTTGTCACAAATACGATGTCAACTACATGATCATGCATGGCAATATGACAATATGAAGCGTGTCATATGAACGGAACGTTGGAAAGTTGCATGGCAATATATCTCGGAATGGCTATGGAAATGCCATGATAGGTAGGTATGGTGGCTATTTTGAGGACGATATATAGTGGCTGTTTTGAGGAAGGTATATAGTGGTTGTATGGTACCAGTGCAAAGTTGCGCGGTACAAGAGAGGCTAGCAATGGCGGAAGGGTGAGACTGCGCATAATCCATTGACTCAACATTAGTCATAAGAACTCATATACTTATTGAAAAAATTTACGAGTCATCAAAACAAAGCAATCAATGCATGCTCCTAGGGGGGAGGTTGGTAGGAGTTAACCATCGCGCGCCCCCGACCTCCACACAAAGGATGACACTCTACAAATACCTCATGCTCTAACTTCGTCACATAGCGGTTCACCATACGTGCATGCTACAGGAATCACAAACTTTAACACAAGTATTTCTCAATTTCATAATAACTACACTAGCATGACTCTAATATCACTATCCTCATATCTCAAGGCCCCCGGTGGGGGCGCGCCCCCTGCCTCATGGGTCCCACGTAAGGCCCCCGATGCCCTCCTTCCTCCTATATAAGCCTACGTACCCCGAAACCATCAGAGCAACAGAGAAAACCCTAGTTCCACCACCGTAACCTTCTGTTCCCGTGAGATCCCATCTTGGGGCCTGTTCCGGAGCTCCGACGGAGGGGGGATCTACCATGGAGTGCTTCTACATCATCATCATCGCCTCACCATGAGTTGTGAGTAGTTTACCACAGACCTTCGGGTCCATAGCTAGTATCTAGATGGCTTCTTCTCTCTCTTTGGATCTCAATACAAAGTTCTCCTCGGTCTTCAAGGAGATCTATTCGATGTAATCTCTTTTTGCGGTGTGTTTGTCGAGATCTGATGAATTGTGGGTTTGCGATCAAGATTATCTATGAGAAATATTTGGCTCTTCTATGAACTCTTTATGTATGATTATAATATCCTTGCAAGTCTCTTCGAATTATTGGTTTGGTTCGGCCTACTAGATCTATAGTTCTTGCAATGGGAGAAGTGCTTGGCTTTGGGTTCAATCTTACGGTGTCCTCTCCCAGTGATAGTAGGGGCAGCAAGGCACGTATTGTATTGTTGCCATCGAGGATAAAAAGATGGGGTTTATATCATATTGCTTGAGTTTATCCCTCTACATCATGTCATCTTGCTTAAGGCGTTACTCTGTTCTTATGACCTCAATACACTAGATGCATGCTGGATAGCGGTCGATGTGTGGAGTAATAGTAGTAGATGCAGGCAGGAGTCGGTCTACTTGTCTCGGACGTGATGCCTATATATAAAAATCATGCCTAGATAGTCTAATAATTATTCGCTTTTCTATCAATTGCTCGACAGTAATTTTTTTACCCGCTGTAGAATATCGCTATCATGAGAGAAGCCACTAGAGAACACTATGGCCCCCCGGGTCTATTCTCAACATATCAATCTACATCTACTTTACTTTTCCACTTTTACTTTCTGTTCTTATAATAAAAAAATACCAAAAATATAAACTATCATCTCTATCAGATCTCACTTTTGTAAGTGACCGTAAAGGGATTGACAACCCCTTATCGCATTGGCTGCGAAGTTCTTATTTGTTTGTGCAGGTGCGAGGGACTTACGCGTGGTCTCCTACTGGATTGATACCTTGGTTCTCAAAAACTGAGGGAAATACTTACGCTACTGTGCTGCATCTCCCTTTCCTCTTCGAGGGAATACAACACAAGCTCAAGAAGTAGCAAGAAGAATTTTCTGCGCCGTTGCAGGGGAGGCTTACGTAGAAGTCATATACCAAGTACCTATCACAAACCCTTATCCTTCGCATTACATTTTTTCCCTCTCGTTGTCTCTCCCCCACTTCACCCTTGCCGTTTTATTTGCCCTTCTTCTGCCGTGTGTTTATCGTTCGCTTGCTTCTTGTTTGCTTGTGTGCTGCTTGCTTGCTTGCTTGTCATCATGTATAGCACACCTATCATTATCAACACTCCCGAGAGTGAGGTCCTCAACTTTAAACAAAGGGAGGAAGAAAACTTAAAAGATGCCTGGTATAGAATTTGCAATGCTCAAAATAGATTTAATAGGAAGCTTTCCACTTTCGTGCTTCTTCGCAATTTTTATGTTGGCATAACCCCATGGAATAGATTTATCTTAGATACCATTACCGGAGGGAATTTCTTGGGTAGCCATACTTTTGATTCTTACAATGCAATGACTGAATTATTTGGCTCACCACCTCTTATGGTTAATGGGACCGTTTTAACTTTGGAGCATGTTATGCAAAGGTTAGAAATCATTGAAAACAATGTTGCTACGATAGAACTGGTAGAATACTTGGATAGAAAAATCCATAATGAAATCACCCAATATGGATCCAAGGTAGGAGTTGTTCTGAAAAATCTTAAGGAAAAGGAACCCATAGTTAAAGAAAAGCTAGATCAGGATTCTACTAGAATCAATAAGCTTGAGGATATTATTACTAATGTGGGTTCTGCTCTTTCTGCTATAAAAACTACTCCAAATACTTCTACCACTAAATTATCTAAGTTCATGTATGTCCCTAAAGACAAGGGTGAAACATCAAGTAAAGGAATTGCGGATCTCAAATCCATAAGTGTTCACCCTAATTTTCTTACTTTTGCAAGAGACCCTTTTGACACTTTAGAATTTCTTGATTTCTTGACCAAGAGTTTGATTATCAATAGGGATAAAGAAGTGCCTAAGAATCACAAGTGCTTAATTGAGGAATTGCCTTCCAAAGATGACAATACCTAGATCTGTCATGTATCGTGCCTAGCTAGGGGCGTAAAACGATAGCGCTTGTTGGGAGGCAACCCAATTTTACATTTTTTGGTTTTGCTGCTGTTAGGGAATAAATATTGCATCTAGCTTCTGTTTAGATGTGGTTTTGTGTTTTGTTTAGTGTTTGTGCCAAGTACAACCTTTGGGAAGACTTGTGTGAAGTTTATGTGATCTTGCTGTGAAAAACAGAATCGTTAGCGCTCGCTAGAATGGTCATCAGATTTTACTGGAGCGTGCTATTTAGTTGATTATATTTGCAGATGATTAATATACAAATTCCTCACGTTTACCAATTTAGTTTGAATTTTTTGGAGTTACAGAATTATGCGAAACCTGCAGATTACTACAAACTGTTCTGTTTTTGACAGATTCTGTTTTTCGTGTGTTGTTTGCTTATTTCAATGCATCTATGAGTAATACTAGGAGGTATGAACCATAGACAAGTTTGAATACAGTAGGTTTAACACCAATATAAACAAAGAATGAATTCATTGCATTAACTTTGAGTAGTGGTTCGCTTTCTTATACTAACGGAGCTCACGAGATTTTTTGTCTAAGTTTTGTGTTGTGAAGTTTTCAAGTTTTGAGTATTGCTTTGATGGACTATGGAACAAAGAGTGGCAAGAGCCTAAGATTGGGGATTATCAAGGCACCACAAGGTAAAATTCAAGGATAACCAAAAGCCTAAGCTTGGGGAGGCCCCGGGAAGGCACCCCCTCTTTCGTCTTCATCCATCGGTAACTATACTCGGAGCTATATTTTTATTCACCACATGATATGTGTTTTGCTTGGAGCGTCTTGTATAATTTGAGTATTTGCTTGTTAGTTTGCCACAATTATCCTTGCTGGACACACCTATTTGAGAGAGTTAAATATGGCCTAGGAATTATTAGAACACTCTATGTGCTTCACTTATATCTTTTGAGTTGAATAGTTTTTGCTCTAGTGCTTCACTTATATCTTTTAGAGCACGGTGGTGATTATATTTTGAAGAAATTGTTGAACTCTAATGCTTCACTTATATCTATTTGAGAGTCTATTAAAACAGCATGGTAATGTGTTTAGGCTATAAAACTAGTCTTCACATGATAGCCATCCAATATCAATGTAGTAAAAGCTTTCACACTAAGTGCATTGAATATGATGAGAAGTTGGATGCTTGATAAATGTTTTGAGATATGAGGATAGTGATATTAGAGTCATGCTAGTGGAGTTATTATGAAATTGAGAAATACTTGTGTTAAGGTTAGTGATTCCCACAGCATACACGTATAGTGAACCGCTATGTGACGAAGTTAGAGCATGAGGTATTTGTAAAGTGTCAACCTGTGTGTGGAGGTCGGGGGCGCGCGATGGTTAACTCCTACCAACCACCCCCCTAGGAGCATGCGTTGATTGCTTTGTTTTGATGACTCGTAGATTTTTGCAATAAGTATATGAGTTCTTATGACTAATATTGATTCCATGGATTATACGCACTCTCACCCTTCCATCATTGCTAGCCTCTCTTGTACTGCGCAAATTTCGCCAGTACCATACACCTACTATATATCCTTCCTCAAAACAGCCACCATATTATTCCTCAAAACAGCCACCATACCTACCTATCATGGCATTTCCATAGCCATTCCGAGATATGTTGCCATGCAACTTTCCACCCTTCCGTTCATATGACACGCATTATATTGTCATCTTGCCATGCATGATCATGTAGTTGACATCGTATTTGTGGCAAGGCCACCATTTATAATTTTTCATACATGTCACTCTTGATTCATTGCACATCCCGGTACACCGCCGGAGGCATTCATATAGAGTCATATTTGTTCTAGTATTGAGTTGTAATATCGAGTTGTAATTCAATGAAAGTGTGATGATCATCATTATTAGAGCATTGTCCCATGTGAGGAAAGGCTAAATCAATAAATCCCCTCCAAAAAAAGAGACAATTGCTACTATCTTTTACACACTTGTGCTTCAAAGTAGCACCATGTTCTTCATGATAGAGAGTCTCATGTTTAGTCACTTTCATATACTAGTGGGAATTTTTATTATAGAACTTGGCTTGTATATTCTAACGATGGGTTTCCTCAAATGCCCTAGGTCTTTGTGAGCAAGCAAGTTGGATGCACACCCACTAGTTTCTTTTGTTGAGCTTTCATACATATTTAGCTCTAGTGCATCTGTTGCATGGCAATCCCTACTCACTCACATTGGTATCTATTGATGGGTATCTCCATAACCCATTGATATGCCTAGTCGATGTGAGACTATCTCCCTCCTTTTTGTCTTCTCCACAACCACCTCTCTATTCCACATAGTGCTATGTCCATGGCTCACGCTCATGTATTGCGTGAAAGTTGAAAGGTTTGAAAGAATAGAGTATGAAAACAAGTGCTTGGCTGAAATCGGGGTTGTGCATGGTATGAGTATTTTGTGTGATGAAGAGGGAGCATAGCCAGACTATATGATTTTGTAGGGATAACTTTCTTTAGCCATAGTATTTTGAGAAGACATGATTGCTTTGTTAGTATGCTTGAAGTATTATTATTTCTTATGTCAATATAGACTTTTGTCTTGAATCTTTCAGATCTGAACATTCATGCCACAATTAAGAGAATTACATTGAAAAACTATGTTAGTTAGCATTCCGCATCAAAAATTCTGTTTTTATCATTTACCTACTCGAGGACGAGCAGGAATTAAGCTTGGGGATGCTTGATACGTCTCCAACGTATCTATAATTTTTGATTGTTCCATGCTATTATTTATGATGTTTTGGATGTTTAATGGGCTTTGTCATACACTTTTATATTATTTTTGGGACTAACCTACTAACCCAAAGGCCCAGTCCAGATTGCTATTTTTGCCTGTTTCAAGGTTTTGCAGAAAAGGAATATCAAACGGAGTCCAAACGGAATGAAACCTTCGGGAGAGATATTTTTGGAGAAAATCACGCACGGGAGACATGAGAACCACAGAGTAGGGGCCACGTGGTGCCCACGAGGGTGGGGGGCGCCCCCTAGGGCGCGCCCCTGCCTCGTGGGTCCCACGTAAGGCCCTCGGTGCCCTCCTTCCTCCTATATAAGCCTACGTACCCCGAAACCATGAGAGCAACAGAGAAAACCCCAGTTCCACCACCGTAACCTTCTATTCCCGTGAGATCCCATCTTGGGGCCTGTTCCGGAGCTCCGCCGGAGGCAGGATCTACCACAGAGTGCTTCTACATCATCATCATCACCTCACCATGAGTTGTGAGTAGTTTACCACAGACCTTCCGGTTCATAGCTAGTATCTAGATGGCTTCTTTGCTCTCTTTGGATCTCAATACAAAGTTCTCCTCGGTCTTACGAGGAGATCTATTCGATGTAATCTCTTTTTGCGGTGTGTTTGTCGACATCCGATGAATTGTGGGTTTATGATCAAGATTATCTATGAGAAATATTTGGTTCTTCTCTGAACTCTTTATGTATGATTATAATATCCTTGCAAGTCTCTTTGAATTATTGGTTTGGTTTGGCCTACTAGATCTATAGTTCTTGCAATGGGAGAGGTGCTTGGCTTTGGGTTCAATCTTGCGGTGTCCTTTCCCAGTGACAGTAGGGAAAGCAAGGCACATATTGTATTGTTGCCATCGAGGATAAAAAGATGGGGTTTATATCATATTGCTTGAGTTTATCCCTCTACATCATGTCGTCTTGCTTAAGGCGTTACTCTGTTCTTATGAACTCAATACACTAGATGCATGCTGGATAGCGGTCGATGTGTGGAGTAATAGTAGTAGATGCAGGCAGGAGTCGGTCTACTTGTCTCGAACGTGATGCCTATATATAATGATCATGCCTAGATAGTCTCATAATTATTCGTTTTTCTATCAATTGCTCGACAGTAATTTGTTTACCCGCCATAGAATATCGCTATCATGAGAGAAGCCACTAGAGAACACTATGCCCCCCGGGTCTATTCTCAACATATCAATCTACATCTACTTTACTTTTTCCGCTTTTACTTTCTGTTCTTATAATAAAAAAATACCAAAAATATAAACTATCATCTCTATCAGATCTCACTTTCGCAAGTGATCGTAAAGGGATTGACAACCCCTTATCGTGTTGGCCGCGAAGTTCTTATTTGTTTGTGCAGGTGCGAGGGACTCGCATGTGGTCTCCTACTGGATTGATACCTTGGTTCTCAAAAACCGAGGGAAATACTTACGCTACTATGCTGCATCTCCCTTTCCTCTTCGAGGGAATACAACGCAATCTCGAGAAGTAGCACCCTTACGCCCCGACGCGCGAAGGCTCTGTCAAAGTACATGACCCAGCCATCCGGGGCTTCTTCTCCAGGGGTGAGGGAGCGGTCCTCGCTCACTCCTTGATCTGGGACATCAGTCCATTTGGCCACAAAATCCGCGAGGGATGCTCCTTTGATGATCCGGGTCGTGCTGAATTCCAACTCAAACACTTGTAGCTCGATCTTCCATTTGGTGACTCTTCCTACCGCATTGGGGCTCCGGAGTACCCTTTCCAAAGGGTAAGCCGAGACGACCCTGATCGGGTGACCTTGGAAATAGTGGCGTAGCTTCCGAGAGGTGACGAGGAGCGCCAGAAGGAGCTTCTGGGGCATGGGGTAGCGCGCTCGCGCATCACGCAACACTGTGCTGACGAAGTAGACCGGGTGCTCGACGAGGTTGGAGGCGTTGGTGGAGTCTTGCCGTTCCTGAGGCAGAAGGTTCTCGGGAACCTTGTCGCCTACCAAGGCGGCCGAGGCCTCGGGAGCACCATCCTCGGGAGCCTCGGTATCTTGAAGGTCGGCCATGGCGCCAGGAGCGCCGTTAGTTGGTGAGAGGGATGTGGCTTCTAGAGCACTGCCCTGAGCTGGTGGTGCCTTGGTTAGGCGCAGGGTGCCACATATCTGCAGGCCCTTGGCTGGGTGCTCCTCCTGGACCGCCACCAATGCCGCGCTAGCAGAGTGCGGTGTGGCGGCCAGATAGAGCACCAAGGGTTCGCGAGGGCGTGGCACTACCATCACCGGAGAGCTGGTAAGGTATCTCTTGAGGTCTTCGAAATCAGCGTCAGCCTCTGGAGTCCACTCGAATGGGCCTTTCCTTTTCATCACCTTGAAGAAGGGGAGGGCGTGCTCTCCCAGCTTGGAGATGAAACGCCCGAGTGATGTCATGTAGCCCGCTAGCTTCTGCATCTCTTTGAGGGTCTTTGGTGGACTCATCTTCTCTATGGCCTTGACCTTCTCGGGGTTAGCTTCAATTCCTCTGTGCGACACCAGGAAACCCAACAGCTTGCCGGATGGACGCCGAACACACACTTTTCCGGGTTGAGCCGCAAGTCTACCTTACGCAAGCTGGCGAAGGTCTCTTCCAAATCATCAATGAGGGTCCTGGCCTCCCGAGATTTTACTACGTACTATGTCATCGACATACGCTTTTGCATTCCTCCTGAGCTACTCTCCCAGGGTGATGTGCATCAACCGCTGGAAAGTTGCTCCTGCATTGTGCAACCCGAAGGGCATACAAGTGTAGCAGTATACCCCGCACGGGGTTAGGAAGGCCATTTTCTCAACATCTTCTACCGCAATCTTGATTTGATGATAGCCTGAGAAGGCGTCCAGAAAACACAACAAATCGCACTCGGCGGTGGAGTCGACGATTTTGTCGATGCACGGGAGAGGGAATGGGTTCTAAGGGCAGGCCTTGTTGAGGTTGGTGAAGTCGATGCACATGCACTCTTTCTCGCCTTTCTTGGGGAAAATGACCGGGTTCGCGGGCCATTCTTGGTGTCGCACTTCTCTAATGATGTATGCCTCTAGCAACTTGCAGGTTTCCTGAGTGATGAACGACTGCTTCTCCGGGGCTTGCCGTCATGCTTTCTGCTTTACTGGGCACACATTCGGGCACACCATCAAGTGATGCTCGATCACTCCTCGCAGGAATCCGACCAGGTCCGCCGCCTCCCATGCGAATACCTCCTTGTTAGCACACAGGAAACGGACCAAATTATATTCTTGGTGGGAGGCCGGCGCCTATGGTAAAGGTAGAGCCAGACCTCCCATCTTCGTCCACTGGAACCTATTTTGTTCCTGCCCGATCTTGAGAGAACAATTGCTTTTTCTTCGTTGGTGCAGCCCCCAGGGTCTCTAGAGCTCCTTCCTTGCCTGATTGCGCGGCAGTCGCAGACTTGACAACTAGCTTGAGGGCCAATAGCGCACTCTTGGTATCGCCCGCCATGGTGAGAACTCCACTGCTCCACTACATCTTCATGTGGTTATATGCAGGATGAGTTGCCGCCATGAACTTGGCCAGCGCTGGGTAGCCGAGGATGGCGTTGTACGACAGGTTGATGCGGGCGATGTTGAAGTCGATAAGCTTGGTGCAGTAATTGTAGCGCATGCCAAAGGTGATGGGAAGGCGGATCTGCCCCAGGGGGCAGGTGGAGCCGTCGACGACCCCGGAGAAGGGCTTGGTGGGGAGGAGCCGATCGTAGGGCACATGGAGGAGGTCGAACGCCTCGACAGAGAAGATGTTTAGGCCTGTGCCGCTATCGATGAGGGTCTTGGTGACAGCTATGTTGCATATGGTGGGGGTGCAGAGCATAGGGAGTGCGCCCACGCCCTCTGTGGATGCAGGGTGCTCACTCGAGTCGAAGGTCAGGTCAGACTCGGGGGCCACCCAGCCTGGGGGCGACTACTTGACCCCTTCCTGCCACATGAATTGCTTGATGTGTCGCCCTGATGCCGACCCTTGTGAGCCGCCAAGGAGTGTCGCGACCGCATTGGGTCCCGGTGCCGCGAAATGCACGACGAACAAGTCACACAGATCTTCCCAAGAGGCCACCAAAGAATCCGACAAGTTGAGAAACCAGGCAAGCGGCTCCCCCACCAGGGACATGGGGAGCCAGTTCGCCATCACCTTGTCATCGCCCCCAGCTGCCCAGATGGCCTTTGCATAGGCTTGGATGAACGCCTCGGGGTCGGCCGCACTGTTGTACTACGGTGGCAGCATCGGCCTGAACCTTAGCGGCCACCGCACTTGTCGCAGAGTAGGGGAGAGGGCCCTGGGGCCTGTTCCACCTCCGAGCGCAGCCCGCGGGCCAGCGGATGGTGTGACGCCTGCCATGCTCGGAGGCTGGACGGCGAGGGTAGAGCGCGAAGACGGGGTGATGACCCACAACCGTAAGGGATCTATTGCAGCGTTTTCGATAAGTAAGAGTGTCGAACCCAACGAGGAGCAGAAGGTATTGATAAGCGATTCTGAGCAAGGAACTACTGCAAGCACTGGAAGATAACTTTTTAGGGGTTTTCTCGATATAAGCAACATGAAATTAAAAGCAAGCAATTTAAAAGGCACTGAGAGTAACAAGTGGCCCAATCCTTTCTGAGCAAAGGAGAGGCCTAGCAACTGAACTTATAAAGGCTAAAGCATTCCTGAGGACACACGGGAAGGGTAGTCATGTTCTTTCGTCGTATTCCGTATCAATACTATGTTATGTGTTGATAAGTGTTGAGTGGGTGGATCTATGCTAGTGCACTCTCTAGACTAAGATGAGTGCACTCTTATGATTAAACACCTTGCAAGCATCCGCAAATACAAGATAGTATTTAAGGCAAAAGCCTAACCATAGCAATACGATCGAGGATCCATTGTTCCCTTATGCAAAAGCGTGCGAACTGGGGTTCAGGTTTCTGTCACTCCGGCAACCCACCGTAAGCATTCTTTGTACACAATGTATTCCCCTAGGTCCTTAATAAGGCGAAGTGTTGAGTGTTCGACTCACACAACACCACTAGTAGAATGACAACACAACTTAAGTATCAAACAATACATATTACTTCAACAGCATATGACTACTAACAACAAGACTTTTCCCATGTCCTCAAGAACTAAGGTGACTACTCACAAGACATAAAAGAGATCATGATCAGTGGAGATAAATGGATGATAAACAATCTGGACATAATGATATTTCTCCAACAAAACTCAATAGCATTCACCACAAAGTAGTAATCAACACCAATGGAGTAGAGAGGATAGATAGTACGAGTTACAACACAAGTTGCAATTGTGAGATGAGATTTGGATGAAGATGGAGATGGTGCTGGTGTTGGGGATGATGTTGATGATGATCTCGATGATGCCCGTGACGATGGTGATGACGATGGCGACGATCTCCCCTTCCGGGAGGTGATCTCCCCGGCGGAATCTGCCCGCCGGAGATGGCTTTTTCTCCTCTGTAGGTTTCCGCCACGGAGCGGCGGCGGAACTCCGTAAAAACTCTCTTTTTTAGGGTTTTCGGATAATGGAGAGTATATAGGCAAAAGGGGCAGCCGGAGGTGGGCCAGGGGGTCTAGGCGCCCCCCCCGGCGCGGCCAGGGGGGGGCACCCCCAGGGCGCCTAGGCACCCTGTGGCCCCCCTCTGGTTGCCCTTTCGCGTGCCTTCGTGATCCGTCTGGAAAATATCTCCCGTCGATTTTCAGGTAATTTGGAGGTATTCTTCTTCAGCAACTCAGCGTCCACTTTTTAGTGCTGAATCATGCGTCTGCTGCTTCGGCATCGGAAAGTTGCAAACTGTGTAAAATAGGCCAAAAAAACATAAGAACATCATCGTAACATGAAATATATCAATGAATAAGGATACATTACGATATAAAATAGTGATGCATTTTGGACGTATCAACACCCCCAAGCTTAGACCTCGCTTGTCCCCAAGCGAATGCTAAGCTCGGTAAACTTGTCTACAAGTTTAGAGAGTGAAGTGTCGATAAGTAGAATACGGACAAGAAGCATCACAACTTCTTCACCAACTCAGATATCCTCAACAGCAATCTTCAACTCATAAGGCCCTTATAAAAGAGTGATAACACTTATATTCGAAAGTAGGGCTAAGGAAACTCATTAAATCATGGCAAACATGTCCTTTGGTCAAAGAACAACAAATAAATTTAACTTTTTCTCTTCCTCTTATGTTTTGATGAGATTAATTGAAGCTTTTGAAAGAACATGTTATAAGGCAAGAAGTGAAAGTGTTAACACAAAGGAAGATATTTGCCTTAGCTGGGCTTGACAAACAACTTACTTATCAAATGATAATGTCAACAAGGATATGATATGACAAATCTTAATGCAACTTTATATGAATGAATCCTTGTCAACATCAAATGTCTGCTCTCTTTAAGAATAGAAGGAAGTAGGAATAACAGACTCAATCCAAAATTAAAAGATAGGCCCTGCTCTAGGGAAGTAGGGAAAACTCATGTGCTATCCTTAAATCAAACAGAATGGAAACAAGTTTTGAGAGGTGCATGATTTGTCAACGAATGCTAATAGATAACTCAATTACTTCTCGAGCTGGACAAGTTTCGAGGAACGGCTCCCGCATGAGGACGATCACATCCTCTTAATCTCCTTTGTTTATCACTGCCAAAGTTTTCTGATTTCTCATGAACAAAGCGTGAAGGAGGGTTTGTTTGTTATATTATTTTTGAGCCGGGCGCACTCTTTGCCAGTTCCTTCTCGTATTATGGGTTTGCACATTAGACATGCAATCCCGGGGTGAAGCTTGTCCAACTCAAAAAGAACATGAATTAGCTATTACTTCCTCATGAGCTAAAACAGAGGCACGAAATAAAAGATTTTGAACATTTAAGGATAACACATAAATTCTGTACTTTAGGAGGTGGTAGTGGAATGCCACGAATAGGAAGGTATGGTGGACTCATATGGAAGGTATTGGTTTAAGGGTATGGATGCACAAGCAGAATTCCGCTTAGTAGAGAGTTAGGCTAGCAAAGGTTTTGAGAGAACAAACAATTGATGATGACTAAGATGCAAAGCAATATAAAGCATAAACATTGAAATAATCATAACACATCAAGTTGTCTTCCTTGTCATCATAACACTTCAAGCATAATAACATAAAGGTTTTGGCTATGTTGATACTTTAAGAAAATCATGCTTGTTGTTATGACCAAAGCTATGTTTGCCAAGATTAAATAAAGTTTTCACAGCCATACCTGATATAAGGTCAATACTCCCCATAATAATCATCATATAAGGTCGATTGCGTGAAGAGAATACCGAGTGCAGCAAAGGAACCAATAGACTTCTCATTAATATTCCATCATAGACGACTCCACACTCACGGATACAATCTCTCCACCGAAGGAGTGATAGACCTCAATGCACAAAATTATTTCGTATAGCAACCTCCCTAAACATGATATGACTCTACTTGACTCTAAAAGACAAAAGATAAAGATAAAGATAAAGATACCGGGCACTCCCCCAAGCTTGGAACAAGCCAAGGGAATGCCTTACCCAAGGAGATTTCACTCCTCATTCTTGTTGGCGTTGATCACGTAGTCCTCAGCGAAACGCTTCCATGGAAGGGGTTCTCCAGTTTCATATGAGAAGTTTGTCTCCTGTATCCTGCATGCAGCACCCATACCCATGCGCATAAACCTTAGTTCATACTCACAGTTCTGGTTATGTAGATCATAAATTTTCCCTTGGAGCTCTTCAATTCTTTCTTCAGACGCGGTGATGCTTTTCCACATCTCCTTCATCTCTATAAGGAAGTAGGTCTTCAGCTCGTTGATGATGTCAAAGTTAGCTTCAACACCACGCTCGATCATCTTATTTTACTTGAAGACTTCCTGCTCCACTTCTTCCAGCCTGTCCTGGATGCTCCCCTCCTTGATAGGTCCCTTCAGATCTTCTTGATGAAGGACACCGTCCTCCATCCGAACAACCTGAGGGTGCTTCTTCACCTCAGCGAGGTAAGGGTTGATGACGTTGACGACGAACTTGTCCTTGGGGGAACTTGGAGAAGCCATGGCACCTAGATTCAGCTGAAAGATTCCCTGACAGAAACAGATCGAAAAGAAAACACGCGAAATCGCAAGATACGTTGCCGGAACAATCCGGGCAAATATATAGCAAAAATTTGTGCACAGAAAGGAAGGTAACAGGCTAAAGCGGGGTCGGAGACGGACTCCCGAGTGTCCAGGCGCCCTGGCGGCGCGGCCAGGGGGCGCCTGGACCCCCTGGAGCTCGTCTCCGGCTCCACTTAGGCTCAGAATTTTACTAATTTTGCAAAAAACTCATAATACGGAACTTTTATGGCGGTTTGCGATGTTTCCTTACCGTAATACATACCTTTTCTTTATTCTGCTTCTGCTGGTGTCTGAAACAGGGCTGCAACATGTTCTTCGTGAGTTGTTGTGTATATTATATTCACATCAACATTGACAGGGTCTCCTGCTATGTAATGTTTAAGTCTTTGCCCATTCACAACTTGAGGTTTGGTGCCTTCAAAATTGTTAATCTTAATTGCACCAGACCGATAAACTTCTTCAATATGAAATGGCCCTTCCCACCTGGAAAGTAGTTTGCCTGGAGAAAACCTGAAACGGGATCTAAACAACAAAACTTTATCACCAACATTAAATTCACGTTTCAGAATCTTCCTATCATGCCACTTCTTTACCTTTTCCTTGAACATTTTAGCGCTCTCGTAAGCTTCACTTCTCCATTCATCTAGAGAAGTCAAGTTCATGAGACGCTTCTCACCAGCTAATTTTGGGTCAGCATTAAGCTCTCTAACAGCCCAGAAAGCTTTGTGCTCTAACTCTAATGGCAAATGTCAAGCCTTGCCATACACCATCTTATAGGGGGACATGCCCATGGGGTTTTTGTAAGCAGTTCTATATGCCCACAAAGCATCTCCTAACTTATTTGACCAGTCCTTTCTATTTCTGTTTACTGTCTTCTGCAAGATCAACTTAATCTCTCTATTGGTGAGCTCAACTTGCCCACTAGTTTGAGGATGGTATGGTGAAGCAATTCTATGATTGACATCGTATTTGGCTAAAGCTTTTCTAAAAGCTCCGTGCGTGAAGTGTGATCCTCCATCAGTCATGAGATACCTAGGTACACCAAACCTAGGAAAAATTACATCCTTGAGCATTTTCAAAGATGTCTTGTGATCAGCACTTTCAGTGGGGATTGTTTCAACCCACTTGGTCACATAATCAACAGCTACTAAAATGTGAGTGTACTTGTGCGAAGAAGGAAAAGGACCCATAAAATCAAAACCCCAACAATCAAAAGGTTCAATCACTAGTGAGTAATTCATAGGCATCTCATTCCTTCTACTAATGTTACCAACTCTCTGACATTTATCACAGGCTAAAACATAATTTCTAGCATCCTTAAAGAGAGTAGGCCAATAAAAACCTGATTGAAGAACCTTATGTGCAGTCCTCTCACCGGCATGATGTCCTCCATAGGGACTATCATGACACCGTCTGAGAATGTCCTTCTGCTCATGTTCCGGTATGCATCTTCTCACAATCCCGTCGGGACCTTCTTTGAAAAGATGTGGGTCATCCCAAAAGTAGTGCCTCAAATCATGAAAGAACTTCTTCCTTTGCTGAAATGTTAAACCTGGAGGCAAATACTTTGCAACAATAAAATTAGCATAATCTTCATACCAAGGATCGGAAAGAGATTGTACTTTTACAACGGCAAGTTGTTCGTCTGGAAAACTATCGTTGAGTGGGATGGGATCGTGCGGTATATCTTCCATCCTTGAAAGATTGTCCGCCACCGGATTGTCTTCCCCTTTCCTATCAACAATCTGCAAATCAAATTCTTGAAGAAGGAGTACCCATCTGATAATCCTTGGCTTGGCATCTTTCTTCGTCATAAGGTACTTAATGGCAGCATGATCAGTATGAATAATAACTTTGGAATCAACAATATACTGCCTAAACTTATCACAAGCAAATACTACAGCTAAGAATTCCTTCTCAGTAGTAGCATAATTCCTTTGAGCACTATCAAGGGTTTTGCTAGCATAATGTATAACATTCAATTTCTTATCAACTCTTTGTCCTAAAACATCTCCAACAGCAAAATCACTAGCATCACACATAATCTCAAAAAGTAAATTCCAGTCAGGTGGTTGTACTATAGGAGCGGTTATTAAGGCTTTCTTAAGAACTTCAAAAGCTTCCTTACAATCCTCATTAAATACAAAAGGAACGTCCTTCTGGAGAAGATTAGTGAGGGGCCTCGAGGTCTTAGAAAAGTCTTTAATAAATCTTCTATAGAAACCAGCATGACCAAGAAAACTGCGAATACCTTTGATGTCCCTTGGATAGTGCATCCTCTCAATAGCTTCGATCTTGGACTTGTCCACTTCAATTCCCCTTTCGGAAATCTTATGACCAAGAACAATTCCTTCGTTAACCATGAAGTGGCACTTCTCCCAGTTGAGTACCAAATTCGTCTCCTCGCATCTCTGCAAAACTTTATTAAGGTTGTGGAGACAATGGTCAAAAGAAGTTCCATAGATGGAGAAATCGTCCATGAAGACTTCCATAATATCCCCACAGAAACCATGAAAGATAGCAAACATACACCTTTGAAAAGTAGCAGGGGCATTACATAAACCAAAAGGCATACAAGTAAAAGTGGTCTTCTCTTGATCAACAGTGTTAACATGAATTTGAGAGAAGCCAGAATAACCATCGAGATAACAAAAGTGGGTATTTTTGGATAACCTTTCAAGCATTTGGTCGATGAACGGCAACGGGTAGTGATCCTTCCTGGTTGCCTTGTTCAACTTCCTGTAATCAATACACATTCTATATCCAATAATAATTCTCTAAGGTATTAGTTCATTTTTATCATTAGGAACCACAGTTGTACCTCCTTTCTTAGGAACACAATGTACCGGGCTTACCCACTTACTATCAGCTATAGGGTAAATAATACCTGCGGCTAGAAGCTTGAGAATCTCAGTTCTTACAACATCCATCATCTTCGGGTTCAACCGTCGTTGATGATCAACAACTAGTTTAGCATCAGGCTCAAGGTTGATAGTATGTTGACAGATAGATGGGCTAATCCCCTTAAGGTCATCAAGGGTATAGCCAATTGCGCCTCGGTGTTTACGAAGTACTTCCAATAGTCGCTCTTCTTCATATCCTGAAAGGTTAGAGTTGATAATAACAGGATATACTTTCTTTTCATCTAAATAAGCATACTTGAGCGTATCGGGAAGAGGTTTAAGATCGAACACCGGGTCTTCTTTTGGTTTTGATAAAATTCCCAAAGGTTCAACCGGAAGGTTGTGCTTCAGGATAGCAGGTTGCCTCAAGAATATTTCATCTAGTTCATTTCTTTCCTGCATATGCAAATCATTCTTGTGGTCCTCCATATATTGCTGCAAAGGATCATTAGGGGGAATAGCAATAGAGGCAATACTTTCAATAATTTTATCATCACTAGGTAAATCGGTACCACGGGGCTGCTTAGAGAACTTAGAAAAATTAAATTCATATGGCTCACCATTGAATTCAACTGAAACTTTACCTTTCTTGCAATCTATTATAGCTCCACAAGTTCTAAGAAAAGGTCTACCAAAAATAATGGGACAAAAATTGTCCCTCTCTGAACCAAGTACCAGAAAGTCGGTAGGGTATTTTACCTTTCCACATAGGACTTCAACGTCCCTCACAATTCTGATAGGAGAGATAGTTGTTCTGTTTGCAAGATGAATGGTAACATCAACTTCTTCAAGTTCACAAGGAGAAATCTCACCGATGATCTCTTCATAAAGTGAATAGGGCATAGCACTTGCACTCGATCCCAAATCGCATAGCCCATAATAATTATGATCTCCTATTTTAACAGATACCACTGGAGTACCTGAAATTGGGCCTTTATTCTTGGCTGTGACAAGGTTAGTGGAAACAGCACAAAAATTTATATTGGAATCCAAAACATCATTAGTAACAAGGTCTTTAATCAATGCAACTTGAGGATCGACCCTGATCTGGTCCTCAGGCTCATCAATTCTTCTCTCACTTTTATTTATTACGCCTGCCACAAGAGAGTGCTCCCTTATCCTTGCGGGAAAAGGAGGCTTTTCATATATAACTGCAGGCAAAATAGGGTCAACAACATGAATATCAACAGGTAGCTCTTTAAAAGGTTCATGATGCTGGTCTCTCTTCTTTTTAAAAGAATCAACGTGAGAGGCAAAATTCTTACAGAAATCAATCACTAGATGGGAATCAAGACCAATCTTAGAGCAAAAAGTATTGAAGTAATCAGTTTTCACATAGCTCTCAATATAATCATGTTCATAATTTATAGCGGGTTCAATACCTTTATTGATTTCCCAATCTTCGGTATTCCTCTGGATCCTTTCAATGAGATCCCACCTTTCTTCAACACTCTTCGTCTGAAATACCCCACTAGAGGAGGCATCCAGCATCTCCTTATCCTGACGAGAAAGCCTGGCATAAAAATTTGTAAGTATAATTTCCTTGGGGAGCTCATGAATAGGACATTTGAGCATTAGGGACTTCAATCTCCCCCAAGCTTGAGCAATGCTTTCTCCGTCACGAGACCTAAAGTTATAGATATAATTCCTGTCTCGATGAATTTCATGAAGAGGATAAAACTTAGTATAAAAGAGAGACATAAGCTCATGCCAGTCAAGCAAGTGCGAGTTATCGAGAAGCCTATACCAATCTGAAGCTTTATCTATAAGTGATATGGCAAACAATTTCCTCATGACAAACTCCCTTGATGCACCTGCAAGCTTAAATAATGAACATAGTTGTGACAGATATAGCAAGTGTTCACCGGGATGTCTGTCTCCTGCATAACGATTAGTCAAAACATAATCGATAATACCAGCTGGTATTTTATAGGGCACAATTTCAGTAGGGGGAGGAGCAACCACCACAGGTGTGGGGCGTCTTCCCGCAAGCAACGATCCAATAGCACGGTTGTCCATAAGGACAAAGAGCAGCAATAGCAAAAATAAAAACAGAATTATAAAAACTTCCTTACCAGTTTCACTTTACCAATAGCGCTACGTTCCCCGGCAACGGCGCCAGAAAACGTTACTTGATGACCCACAACCGTAAGGGATCTATTGCAGCGTTTTTGATAAGTAAGAGTGTCGAACCCAACGAGGAGCAGAAGGTATTGATAAGCGATTCTGATCAAGGAACTACTGCAAGCACTGGAAGATAACTTTTTAGGGGTTTTCTCGATATAAGCAACAGGAAAGTAAAAGCAAGCAATGTAAAAGGCACTGAGAGTAACAAGTGGCCCAATCCTTTCTGAGCAAAGGAGAGGCCTAGCAACTGAACTTATAAAGGCTAAAGCGTTCCTGAGGACACACGGGAAGGGTAGTCATGTGCTTTCGTCGTATTCCGTATCAATACTATGTTATGTGTTGATAAGTGTTGAGTGGGTGGATCTATGCTAGTGCACTCTCTAGACTAAGATGAGTGCACTCTTATGATTAAACACCTTGCAAGCATCCGCAAATACAAGATAGTATTTAAGGCAAAATCCTAACCATAGCAATACGATCGAGGATCCATTGTTCCCTTATGCAAAAGCGTGCGAACTGGGTTCAGGTTTCTGTCACTCCGGCAACCCACCGTAAGCATTCTTTGTACACAATGTATTCCCCTAGGTCCTTAATAAGGCGAAGTGTTGAGTGTTCGACTCACACAACACCACTAGTAGAATGACAACACAACTTAAGTATCAAACAATACATATTACTTCAACAGCATATGACTACTAACAACAAGACTTTTCCCATGTCCTCAAGAACTAAGGTGACTACTCACAAGACATAAAGGAGATCATGATCAGTGGAGATAAATGGATGATAAACAATCTGGACATAATGATATTTCTCCAACAAAACTCAATAGCATTCACCACAAAGTAGTAATCAACACCAATGGAGTAGAGAGGATAGATAGTACGAGTTACAACACAAGTTGCAATTGTGAGATGAGATTTGGATGAAGATGGAGATGGTGATGGTGTTGGGGATGATGTTGATGATGATCTCGATGATGCCCGTGACGATGGTGATGACGATGGCGACGATCTCCCCTTCCGGGAGGTGATCTCCCCGGCGGAATCTGCCCGCCGGAGATGGCTTTTTCTCCTCTGTAGGTTTCCGCCACGAAGCGGCGGTGGAACTCCATAAAAACTCTCTTTTTTAGGATTTTCGGATAACGGAGAGTATATAGGCAAAAGGGGGCAGCCAGAGGTGGGCCAGGGGGTCCAGGCGCCCCCCCGGCGCGGCCAGGGGGGGGCGCCCCCAGGGCGTCTGGGCACCCTGTGGCCCCCCTCTGGTTGCCCTTTCGCGTGCCTTCGTGATCCGTCTAGAAAATATCTCCCGTCGATTTTCAGGTAATTTGGAGGTATTCTTCTTCAGCAACTCAGCGTCCACTTTTTACTGCTGAATCCTGCGTCTGCTGCTTCGGCATCGGAAAGTTGCAAACTGTATAAAATAGGCCAAAACAACATAAGAACATCATCGTAACATGAAATATATCAATGAATAAGGATAAATTACGATATAAAATAGTGATGCATTTTGGACGTATCACGGGGAAGGTGGTTCCTCGATACACACCCGTACCGGGCGCACCAAATGTCGAATCCGAGGCTCCGCAAAACCCTTGTAAGTTCGAACACTAGGGCACGTGCGAAGAACTCAACTTCCCCCATCAGCATACTTGCCGTCTTTATGATATAGCTCGAGGAACAGGAAAGGAAATGACACAAGGCAGTTTACCCAGGTTCAGGCCACCTATCGGTGAGTGGCCCTACTTCTGCAATGTGGTGGATTGCCTCAAGGTGGGCTGAGGAAGAACTAGTAAAGTGGATGAACAACCCCGCGAGGTGTGTTCTTGCGTGTGGTAGTGAGGGAGATCTGAATGATCCGTCCCCTTCTATGTGGTGGCTAAGCTATATATATATATAGTGGCCTCGGTCCTCTTCTCCAAAATTTAAACAGGAAGGGATCCCACAACGACCAAATTTGAAGGGAGACAACTAGTACATCTTATCCTGACTAAAGGTGGTCTTCGCCTGCAAAGCCTGTGATCCTGACGCCACGGTGGGCTCGGTGATGGCCTCCGTCCTGCCGTCCTGGCGATCCTGGTCTTGTTGCATGGAAATGGAAACCTTTGGTTGATTTCTCGGGATTCCGTGCCTGCGCCTGGCTCTTTAGCACCAAAGAGGAAACCCGTCGTCCTGCGCCCGCTGGCGCCCGCCTGGTCTTGGTCGTCATGGCTTGCGTCATCCGAACCTCACGAGGTGGGGGCTTGCACAGAGATCTCCGCCCCTCGAGAGCCAGCGTGGTGCGACTACTTCTCTTCGGGGTATTGATGTCGTCCGCCTCGCGAGGCTTGGCTCCTCGCGAGGGTCTTGAGTGTCGACGCTGAAGATGGGCCGTACCAGGCCGATGAAGGAGCCATGTCATGGGACGCATGCAGGCAAGTCTGGGTACCCTGGTTCCGAGAACACCGACACCTACCCCCCTGCCGCCACGTCTCTCCGCAATTCCCCACTCCCCTCCTCACATTTATCGCCGCCGGTGCGCCCCTTTTGCCTCCAGCCGCCATGTGGGGACGCATGTGGAGCTCTGGCCCCGGCTCCGAGAGCAGCTCCGACGGGGGCGACGACGGGAGCAGCTCCGGAAGGAGTCGGAGGAGATCGAGCGCCGATGTGTCGTCGACCCGAGGATTTCGTGGTCGATTTCGATGCAGTCGCAGCCACCATTGCCGAGAGGAGCTTGTGCAAGGAGGCGGAGCGCCGGCTCCACGACGACGAGGTCGACGACCTCATCGTCCAGCAGGCGGTCGCGGATAACCTTGCCGCGAAGGAGAAGGACGACGAGTGGCGGCGCATCGGCAAGGAGAAGAAGTCGAAGTTCATCGATCTCGTCAGCTCCGACGATGACTGAGATCCTCCAATGTGTCATCCTTGGCCATGAGCTTGTCCATTTTGGTATATCGACCTCGGCCTCGCCGCCGCGAGACCCCCCTCTCTCTAGTAGTAGTAGTAGAATGTAGTATGTGATGATGAACTATGAATGATCATGTAGTATGTGATGAACTACTATGGTTGCAATTTCTCCCGCAAAATGTTTTTCCAAATTATGCAGTTTCCTGTACGGCTTCTGTTCGGACGCGCACATTTTTGACCCGCAAATGAGATCTTCATCAAACTGCAAACATGTTTTGCGGGTCAGGATTTTGCGTGGTCTGCTAGAGATGCTCTTAGACGCTTGAGTCTCCTTGAATATTTACTTGGGGGTGCCTTGGTCATCCCCAATCTTGAGCTATTGCCTCTCCTCCGTCTCCTCACATCGAAAGCTCCTCGATCTTTGAACATTTCATCCACACAAAACAAAACAGAAAGCTCGTGGGATCTGTTAGTATAATACTGCAAATCACTACTTTAAGTACTGTTGCAAACCAATTCATATTTTGTTTTTGCATTGTAGCTACTGTATTATAACTTCTCCATGGCTTAAACCACTGATATAATTGATTGTTTCATCAAAACAATGCATCAAAAACAGAATCTATCTTAAATAGGACAGTCTGTAGCAATCTGAACATTCAACATACTTATGGAACTTAAATTTTTTGACAAATTAGGACGAAATAAAAAATTTGCATAGTAGTACTGTGTAAAAATTTCAAAAACTTTTGACGTTCCAGTAAAATATGTAAATTCACGCACTATGACCAAAGTTTCTGTTTATGCACCGCACATACCAACCAAACAATCCAAACATCCTAAAGGTAAATCTTGGCACATTATTCTTGTAGTACAATGTGTCAGCGTTCTGGGAACCAGGGTACCCGGACTTGCCTGCCTGCGGCCCATGAAGTGGCTCCTTCACCGGCCTGGTACGATTCATCTTCAGCATCGACACTCAAGACCCTCGCGAGGGGCCAAGCCTCGTGAGGCAGACGACATCGAGACCCCTGGGAGGAGCAGTCTCACCAGGCTAGCTCACGAGGGGCGGAGATATCTATGCAAGCCCCCACCTCGTGAGGTTCGGATGACGCAAGCCATGATGAACAGAGCCAGGCGGGCGCCAGCGGGTGCAGGACGACATGTTTCCTCTTTGGTGCTAAAGAGGCAGGTGCAGGTGCGGAGTCCCGAGGAATCAACCAAAGGTTTCCATTTCCATGCAACAAGACCAGGATCACCAGGACGGCAGGACGGAGGTCATCACCGAGCCCACCGTGGCGTCAAGATTAGAGGCTTTGCAGGCGAAGACCACCTTTAGTCAGGATAAGATGTAGTAGTTCGGCAAGGTGACGGACGCCTTGGCCGTCGCCCCAAGTGCGGTGACAGAGGTGACGGACACAAAGATAGTTGAGGTGGACCACGCTGGGAGAACCGTGATTCTCACCAAGGCTGGCACGATCAGCCTCGTGAAGACCACTGGCAGGGCCAGCCTCGTGAGGGCCCTTGGATGGACCAACCTCGCGAGGGTCCATGGAGGGACCATCCTCGTGAGGACCGTCCGCAAGGCAATGCTGGCCTTCCTCCACTACCTCCACCACTAAGAAGGAATGAGGACCAGAACCAAGATGATGGGGCTGGGGGCTTCCAGGAGCCTCGCGCCATCGCTTGCATCCTGGGTGGCGCTCAGGCCCCAGCATCACACCGCATCTTCAAGCAGTTTGCTCATGAGGTGAATGCAGTCCTCCCCAAGCTCGAGATAACGCGTCCGCTCAAGTGGTCCAAGTATGCCCTCACCTTCGACTCAGCCGACCAACTCAAATGCATGGCCGCGGCCGGCGCCCTCCCGCTTCTCTGCTCGCCCACCATCAGCAACGTGCTCGTCACCAAGACGCTCATTGATGGCAGAGCAGGACTCAACGTCCTCTCCGTCAAGACCTTTGACTCAATGTCCTCATTGATGGCGGCTACTTTGTCCTCCCATACTCGTCGTGGGTTGGCGAACTCGCAGGCCGCGCTGCTCATGGCGCGTGAGCTCCTGTGCTACCGCCCGACTGACGACCTCTATGAGGAATGGCTGGACCGCATCACCGAGCTCGTTAGCACCGCAGGAGAAGCTCCAGCATCGTCCCGCTCGCTGCTTCTTCCACCACCTCAGGCGGGCAACCTGGCCCACGACGCACCTCCTCCTCCTCCTCCTCTCCGGCATGACGTCGTCCTTGAGCCAAGGCGTGAGGCTCCCTAGCGCAACCAGCCGCGCAGGGCGCCTGCGTGCGATGAAGAAAGCTACCAGGTGGTGCAGCGGCCCCAAGGTGAGGCGCGTGCACTCCCAGCACCGCCTCATCAAGGTCGCGCGCCGCCTCTCGCAGCAGCGCGTGGGCACCCTGATTAGGGTCCACCTCAGTGGCGGGCGCCCGAAGGCACGGCAGGCTTCTGGGCGTTCACCCTGGAGCTACGACGTGTCGTTTGGCCCAGCAAGTTCAAGCCATACATGCCTCTATGCTACGATGGAACGCCCGACCTTGCAGAGTTCCTACAGCTCTACGAGCTGAGGTTTGAGGCGGCCAGTGGAGGCGAGAAGGTTATGTCCAATTGGTTCCCCATGGCCCTCAAGGACTTTGCATGCTCGTGGCTCCTGAACCTCCCGGCGAAGTCGATCTCTTCCTGGGAGGATCTGCGTGAGAGATTCATCTCCAACTTCGAAGGGACTCGTGACCGCGCCCCTGCGATAGGTGACCTGCAGCGTATTAAGCAGCAGCTGGGGGAAACCTTGCGCAAGTACATCTAGCGTTTTACCAGCGTCCGCATCAAGATTCCCAAGGTGTCAGACGAGGCCATCATCTGCGCGTTTACTGACGGTGTCCGGTACGTCAGGAGGAAGGAGGAGCTCACCATTCACGAGGACCGGTGGTCGGCCCTGGAGATGTTCAACCAGATAGTCAAGTGTGCAAGAGTAGAGGAGGGTCGCCTCTCACTCGTCGAGCTCCCTGAGGCTGACCCAGAAGACAAGAAGGCCAAGACCAAGGAAGCCAAGCGCAAGCAACCTGCTGTGCTCGCGGCTGATCCCGAGATGAATCGTGGGTGCGACTACCCCGAATCCTCCAAGGGAAGCCATCCGTTCTGCGTCTTCCACAATGTGCACAACGACAACACCAATGACTGCCAGGAGCTCAGAGCCATCCAGGACGGACGCCTTGGCCGTCGCCCCAAGTGCGGCGACCGAGGTGACGGCCACAAAGGTAGTCGAGGTGGAGGACGCTGGGAGAACCGTGATTCTCACCAAGGCTGGCGCGATCAGCCTCGTGAAGACCACTGGCAGGGCCAGCCTCGTGAGGGCCCTTGGATGGACCAACCTCGCGAGGGTCCATGGAGGGACCATCCTCGTGAGGACCATCCGCAAGGCAACGCTGGCCTTCCTCCACTACCTCCACGACCAAGAAAGAATGAGGACCAGAACCAAGATGATGGGGCTGGGGGCTTCCAGGAGCCTCGCGCCATCGCTTGCATCCTGGGTGGCGCTCAGGCCCCAGCATCACTCCGCATTTTCAAGTAGTTTGCTCATGAGGTGAATGCAGTCCTCCCCAAGCTCGAGATAACGCGTCCGCTCAAGTGGTCCAAGTATGCCCTCACTTTCGACTCAGCCGACCAACTCAAATGCACGGTCGTGGCCGGCGCCCTACTGCTACTCTGCTCGCCCACCATTAGCAACGTGCTCGTCACCAAGATGCTCATTGATGGCGGAGCAGGACTCAACGTCCTCTCCGTTGAGACCACTGACTCAACGTCCTCATTGATGGCGGCTACTTTGTCCTCCCATACTCGTCATGGGTTGGCGAACTCGCAGGCCGCGCTGCTCATGGCGCGTGAGCTCCTGCGCTACCGCCCGACTGACGACCTCTATGAGGAATGGCTGGACCGCATCACCGAGCTCATTAGCACCACAGGAGAAGCTCCAACATCGCCCCGCTCGCTGTTTCCTCCACCACCTCAGGCGGGCGACCTGGCCCACGGTGCACCTCCTCCTCCTCCTCCTCTCCGGCATGACGTCGTCCTTGAACCAAGGCGTGAGGCTCCCTAGCACAACCAGCCGCACAGGGCGCCTGCAGGCGATGAAGGAAGCTACCAGGTGGTGCAGTGGCCCCAAGGTGAGGCGCGTGCACTCCCAGCGCCGCCTCATCAAGGTCGCGCACTGCCTCTCATAGCAGCGCGTGGGCACCCTGATCAGGCTCCACCTTAGTTGCGGGCGCCCGAAGGCACGGCAGGCTTCTGGGCATTCACCCTGGAACTACGACGTGTCGTTTGGCCCAGCAAGTTCAAGCCAGACCTGCCTCCACGCTACGACGGAATGCCCGACCTTGCAGAGTTCCTACAGCTCTACAAGCTGAGGTTTGAGGCCGTCAGTGGAGACGAGAAGGTTATGTCCAATTGGTTCCCCATGGCCCTCAAGGATTTTGCATGCTCGTGGCTCCTGAACCTCCCAACGGAGTCGATCTCTTCCTGGGAGGATCTGCGTGAGCGATTCATCTCCAACTTCGAAGGGACTCGTGACCGCGCCCCTGCGATAGGTGACCTGCAGCGTATTAAGCAATAGCTGGAGGAAACCTTGCGCAAGTACATCTAGCGTTTTACCAACGTCCACATCAAGATTCCCAAGGTGTCAAACGAGGCCATCATCTGCGCGTTTATTGACGGCGTCCAGGACGTCAGGAGGAAGGAGGAGCTCACCATTCACGAGGACCGGTGGTCGGCCCTGGAGATGTTCAACCAGACAGTCAAGTGTGCTAGAGCAGAAGAGGGTCGCCTCTCGCTCATCGAGTTCCCTGAGGCTGACCCAGAAGACAAGAAGGCCAAGACCAAGGAAGCCAAGCGCAAGCGACCTGCTGTGCTCGCGACTGAACCCGAGATGAAGCGTGGGTGCGACTACCCCGAATCCTCCAAGGGAAGCCGTCCATTCTGCGTCTTCCACAACATGCACAACCACAACACCAATGACTTCCAGGAGCTCAGAGCCATCCGGAACGGACGCCTTGGCCGTCGCCCCAAGTGCGGCGACTGAGGTGACGGCCACAAAGGTAGTCGAGGTGGAGGACACTGGGAGAACCATGGTTCTCACCAAGGCTGGCGCGATCAGCCTCGTGAAGACCACTGGCAGGGCGAGCCTCGGGAGGGCCCTTGGATGGACCAACCTCGCGAGGGTCCATGGAGGGACCATCTTCGTGAGGACCATCCGCAAGGCAACGCTGGCCTTCCTCCACTACCTCCACCACTAAGAAGGAATGAGGACCAGAACCAAGATGATGGGGCTGGGGGCTTCCAGGAGCCTCGCGCCATCGCTTGCATCCTGGGTGGCGCTCAGGCCCCAGCATCACACCGCATCTTCAAGCAGTTTTCTCATGAGGTGAATGCAATCCTCCCCAAGCTCGAGATAATGCGTCCGCTCAAGTGGTCCAAGTATGCCCTCACCTTCGACTCAGCCGACCAACTCAAATGCTTGGCCGTGACCGGCGCCCTCCCGCTACTCTGCTCGCCCACCATCAGCAACGTGCTCGTCACCAAGACGCTCATTGATGGCAGAGCAGGACTCAACGTCCTCTCCGTCGAGACCTTTGACACGCTCCAAGTGCCATATGATCAGCTTTAGCCTACCAGGCCATTTTCACGTGTGACAGATGGCTCCACCATCCCGATAGGGCAGGTGCGCCTCCCTGTCACCTTTGGCGACCGCAAGAACTACCACACCAAGCTCATCGACTTTGACATCGCCCACATCCTTCTCCCGTACAATGCCATCCTCAGGTACCAGGACTTGGCCAAGTTCATGGCAATGACCGACCACGGCTACAATGTCCTCAAGATGCCAGGAAGCGGCGGCATCATCACTGTCGCCTGCAACGAGAAGGACACGGTGTGCTCCCTCGAGTGCGCCTACCAAGCTGCAGTGGTTGAGTACTCCGACGCGGAAGGCTTTGCCTACCCACCCGAGGCTGTCCCGAAGAAGAAGAAGCAGCTGCTCACCCTGGGGCCTCGAGAGGGTGGAGCACCTGACGACCATGCCTCAAGACCTGCGCCCACGGACCCGCCCCCCTCTAAGGCTGGACTCGGGGGCTCGCCTCTGGTGGGCCTCCGACCTGGCCGACGTCATGAGGAAGGCGCTCGGACACCATATGGAGGCGTGCTTCAGTGCGCGCTTCTGCAAAGAGGGCACAAGGCGTGAAGCGCCTGGTGCTCAGGAGTTCATCACCAAGGCGATCGAAGATCTTCAGGAGGCAAGGGCAATGCGTGGCGAGCATCGCCCCGTGTCACCAGGCACCGCTCCCTCTACCAATGAGGGCAGGGGGCTGCGAGTCTGCATTAACATCCCAGGGCTCGACACAGTCGCATCTCAGGAGCTCTTCTGGCCGTCCCAAGTAGGCCGGTGCGATGGTCCCCCTCACAGCTACGTTCGATGCCCTTCGACCTATCGAACAACGCTGCCTTGCACTAGCGCCACTTGCGGAGCATCCTGGCAGCTCGCGAGGCCAAGTACCAGGAGATCCTGGTGGAGGAAGCTCTGGTCCTTCATGAGCCCCCTGGACCACAGGAGTCTCGCGAGGTTTAGGGGCCAGACAACTCATGAGGAGCGTCTTCAGCGGCGTGCATCTTCAGCTACCCCAACACTTCTCCCGCAACGTTGCCAGGTGATGTTTTTTGTTTCGTTTAGTTGGGGGTGCCCGTCGGGCTGCATCACCCCCAAGCCGTGTGTGTCTGTCCCTACGGCGTGTATCACTTTTGCATCTATTAGAACTTACCTTATCATTGCCGTGAGTTATCTTGTGGTTATCACCTGTTCACCGGGTGTCCCGACACCCTCCGTGGCTCCTGTGCGTTACCAACCTGCCGGTTGCTCGTTCAAAGAATCGCTGGCACGGTGCCTATGCTCTGGTCCATCCCTGCAGCACCGAAAAACCTAAGAGACTGAGCTCTGATTCGCAGCCAGCCCTACACACATCACCTCACCGGGTCCTCAGTACCTACGCGTGCAAGTGGAAAGATCAACAACATCGAGGCAAGCGCTAGCACGTACTATGACCACTTTCTCAGATGGATTCGCAGGGACCTTTGGAGTCAGGTTAGGGTGGACGCACCAGCCACTCCCCACAACGCGCCCGCTTGCACGTTAAAGGGGGGATCCTGAGCATAGCGTCTCAGGGGCTCCTACCAGCTCTCGAGCCCTCACCCCTGGCCTTGACCACATCATCACGAACTAGCATACCAGTGGCGGCTGAGCTTTGCTCGAGGGCTGGGGCCCGAGGATGTAGAGCACTTGCCCGAGCCGAGGGGGGAGAGACTGGCGTGAGCCTCGCCTAGAGGCGCCATCGCAAGTACACGGCCAGGAACCCCGCAGGAAGTTCACTGCAAGATAAGTCACCCCCGCACAATAACTTGGAATGCGTAACCTGATGATTCGACCATCGTGGTCTCACTCAAACACTGTCGTTTTCCTTTTCGGCCTCTAGGAAGCTCCTTGCGTGCTAAGGGGGACCCCCTGAGCATCGTGTCTCAAGGGCTCTTACTGGACCTCGGGCCCTCACCTCCTGGCCTTGGCCATGGCATCACGACCTGGCATACCAGCGACGGCTGAAGCCTGCCTGGGGACTGGGTCCTATTGGCGTAGAGCACCAACCTACCGCGAGAACGAAAAAGAACACAATGCCAAGTGAGACGCGCAATCACAATACTAAATGCGGAGTGCTTACATTAAGGCGAAAGCATTGAAACTTCTTGCATGCCCCCACGGGGCTTACATGATTCCACGCAGGGAGACAAAGAAGGAAACTAGGGGAACCCCGACCGGGGACATCACCGATGACGCTATGCGGACATCGACGCCCTGCCCCGGGCACGGCGAGAGCTCGATGGCTCATAGCTATCATCGTTGCTGGTCTTCAGGTCGCCGCTCGACTCCGGCGATTCACTGCCGCTGCTAGAGGAACTGCTGACAAGGCCAAGGGAAAGTTTAGCGCCCGTGTCCATGTCGCGCAGATTGTCCCTCCCGGGGTAGCATTCCAAGCGCAGGCCGTCCAAACTGAAGACCTTGAAGAAAATCATGTAGAATCCATCATACTCGAAGTGAATGACGGAGGCTCCTTCCGGACGACAAGCGTGGGCGATCTCGCCCCATCCTCGAGTCATGAAGATGCCGGCCGAGGGGACGACCTCAACCTCCGCCTCGGTAGCTTGGCTGCAGCACCCATCATGCTGCAACCATAGCTCGGCAGGCCCCTTCGGCAGCATCGGTTCGGCGAAGAACCTCGGGAGCCGGATCCATGAAGGCGGCGACATCGCCGTCCACACCACGAACTCACAGGATGTGTCGTCGGCATGGGTCCCGTGGCCAACTGGCCGATCGGCCATGGTCGGTCCTCCGCAATCACGGCCCGAGCAGGGGGAGACGTTGCCCTCCTGCCCAGGGCCTTGCGCTCCAGCGTGCAAGGGGGTCGGGAAGCCAGGCGGAGGCCGCTCCGACCAAGTTCGCGTCACTTCAAGCCCTTCGCCGGCGTCCCTAGGGCGGCCCAGCCTCTTCTTCGACGTGAGAGGCCCGGGCTCCTCCCGAGAGGCCTTGGTTTTCTCCTCCGCGGAGAACCTCCTTATCGGCACCATGGACGTTTTGGCAAGACGGTGGAGCAAGAAGGAGGAGCGGGGAGCAAGGAGATGTATATGAGAAGGGGGCTCCACCCCCCTCATTTATAGCGAGAAGGAGGCGAACTGCCAGCCTCCAAGATCGTAGGTAATGATGATCTTTTAGCATGCATCAGGTTCCTGTCAAGTCGAAACGGTAGCCAAGGCAGCGTGGGGAAGTGGAGACACCAACGTTCCATCCAGGCGCCACGCGTCGATCAGGTCCGCACGCGATTGGGGCCCGCGACGCTTCACCCTTTCCCTCTGGCTTTGCCTCGAAGCCAAGTCCGAGCACGCCTTGGGCCCGAGGGCTACTATCAGCGTTCTGGGAACCAGGGTACCTAGACTTGCCTGGCTGCGGCCCATGACGTGGCTCCTTCACCGGCCTGGTATGACCCATCTTCAGCATTGACACTCAAGACCCTTGCGAGGGGCCAAGCTCGCGAGATGGACGACATCAAGACCCCCAGGAGGAGTAGTCTCACCAGGCTGGCTCCCGAGGGGCGGATATCTCTATGCAAGCCCCCACCTCGTGAGGTTCGGATGACGCAAGCCATGACGACCATGGCCAGGCGGGCGCTAGCGGGCGCAGGACGACATGTTTCCTTTTTGGTGCTAAAGAGGCAGGCCCATGTGCAGCGTCCCGAGGAATCAACCAAAGGTTTCCATTTCCATGCACAAGACCAGGATCGCCAGGACGGAGGTCATCATTGAGCCCACCGTGGCGTCAGGATTAGAGGCTTTGCGGGCGAAGACCACCTTTAGTAAGGATAATATGTACTAGTTGTCTCCCTTTAAATTTGGCCGTTGTGGGACTCCTTCCCGCCTACATTTTTTGGGAAGAGGACCGAGGCCATATATATATAGCTTAGCCACCACATAGAGTAGGGGGGGGGGGTCATTCAGACCTCCCTCACCACCGCAAGCAAGAACACACCTCGCGTGGTTGTTCATCCACTGTACTAGTTCTTCCTCAGCCCACCTCGAGGCAATATACCATATTGCAGGAGTAGGGCCACTCGCTGATAGGTGGCTTGAACCTGGGTAAACTGCCCTGTGTCATTTACTTTCCTATTCCTCGAGCTAGATCATAGAGACGACAAGTAGGCTGATAGGGGAAGTTGAGTTCTTCGCACGCACCCTAGTGTTCAAACTTATAAGGGTTTTGCGGAGCCCTGAATCTGACACAATGGATTTCTACAAGGGGATAATTATTTTTGCAAGAAGCTTCCATGAAAAGTTCTACATTGTTTCTATGAGCACGAACACAAGAGTTCAAGGTCGACCCTCATTTCTCCAATGCATAACCTTCAATCGCTTTTCTTTTTGAACAAGTTTTAAGTCCCCCTTTATATTTTTTGTTTCTAAACTTTATAAAGGAAATCAACATAAATAAATGACTCTCTAAAACTTCCGGGTTATCTCGCTAGGAGCGCTTTCTTTAAAGCCATTAAGTTAGGCATTAAATGCTCAAGTAATGGATCCACCCGAATCCCAAGGTATATCAAAGCTAATTTTAATTAGCAATGAATTGTAATTTAGAAGTGAGAAAAAGTAACATATATCATGCAATGAAGAAGTCCAACTCTCTTCCTATGCATCCACATGTCATAAAAGAACAATTCATGCACATCAAGTAAAAGCCAATGCATAGTATAAGTAGTTTCTTACAATTTTGTCATGTTGGAAACATAGAGAGGCGGAGATGTAGTTCCTCTCCCATAATAATTGCCAGTAGGAGCAACAAGAACATGCATATTATATTCATCAAAAACATCACGTGTCGTAGTAAAATGCAACCCATCAATATAATCCTTAATAAGAGCAAACTTCTCCGATATAGTGTAGTTAGGAGAATTTAAAAATATAATAGGACCATCATGTGTGGGTGCAATAGCAACAATTTCATGTTTAACATAAGGGACTATAACAAGTTCATCTCCATAAGCATAATCCATATTGGCATCTTGGCCACAAGCATAGCAAGCATCATCAAAAAGGGATAATTCAAACGAATCCAAGGGATCATAGCAATCATCATCGCATTCATCATTCGGTAAGCTCGAAGGGAAATTAAATAATGTATGGGATAAAGAGTTACTCTCATTAGAAGGTGGGCATGGGTGATCAATCCGCTCTTCCTCCTTTTGTTCTGTGCTCTCCTCCTTAACTTTTTCATCCAATGGGCTCACAATATCATGAATTTCTTCTTCCATAGACTCCTGCAAATATTAGTCTCTTCTTGGACAGCGGAGACTCTCTCAATAAATGCATCAATATCGTAATTGTATTTATAGTTATCATAGCAATATTTAAGGCTAGCAAATTTTTTAGATCTATAACATGAATCATCATCATAATCTTCATACTTTTCAAACAGAGATTCAATTTCATAAGCACCCTTAAAAGCAAAAAATTCTTCTATTCGTTCCACAACATAGTAATCATATATACCTTTAGCATAAAAAGCTAAGGTTTCATTGTCATTAAATTCACATGAAAAGGGAAGGTGTGGAGCCTTCATTCTAGAGCAACAAGTATAATCATATTCCAAGCATACCAATGCAACATATGAATTTGATCCCATAATAATTTCCCTTTATGAGTCAAGCGATAATCCCGAAAGTATTCACGTTGATCCAACGTTACTCCCATTATCATGTTGAATGGGGTTTTCTCTGGATTATCAAAGTAGTATTTAATATTTTCCACATAACGGGCATCGAGGGTTTTAGGAGGTTCCTCATCTCCATGAGTAGCAAGTACAACTATTTTTTTGGTATTTCGTGTTCCATATCCATAACTAAAGATAGAGAACAACTTAGAACAGGGAATAAAAACTACTTAGTGATAAAGCAAAACAAGCACACACGAGAATGTTCACCCCATGCTATTGCTCCCCGTCAACGGCGCCAGAAAAGGTCTTGATAACCCACAAGTGTAGGGGATTGTTTGTAGCCTTTTTCGATGAGTAAGAGTGTCAAATACCAAGGAGGAGCTAAAGGTAGAACAAATATTCCTTCAAGTTCTATCAACCACCGGTACAACTCTACGCACACTTAACGTTTTGCTTTATCTAGAACAATAATAAAACTAGAAGTACTTTGTAGGTGTAGTAGGACTTAGTGAGATTAAAACTATGAGTACTTTGCAAGAAAATAAATATAGTAGTGTAGTAACAAGCTTTGTGTAACACAAGAGAAAGATTTGTCCCTAGGCAACCGACTATGTTACTAGACCGATATCAGGTTTTTATGTGGGAGAGGCCACTGCTAGCATGTCCTTCCTTACTTGGAATTCTATGCACTTATGATTGGAACTCTAGCAAGCATCTGCAACTACTATCATTCATTAAGGTAAAACCCAACGACAGCCTTAAGATATACTGGTCCCCCTTCAATCCCATATGCATCAATTTCTATGCTAGGCTGAAGCGGCTGTCACCCTTGCCTCCAATACATAGTCCTATCAACATACAACTAACCCTATAGCGTGATCCACACGCGCGCTCATATGATAAGCACCAAAGGACAACAACATAACCACAAGCAAATTGAACCAATCAGAGAAAATTTCATTGAACAACCCATAGGACAAAACATATCTACTCAAACATCATAGGATGACCACAAATCATTGTGAAATAATATATAGTGTTGAGCACCATGTTTAAGTAGAGAATACAGTGCGAATAGATAGGTTACACCACTGAATAGAAGGGGAGAAAGTTGGTGTTGACGGTAGCAAGATTGTTGATGTAGATCGCCGTCACGATCCTTGCCCCGGCAGCACTCCGGCGCCACCGGGAGAGAGGGGGAGAGAGCCCCCTCCTTCTTCTTCTTCCTAGGCCTCCTCCCTAAGTGGGAGGAGGGTTTCCCTTCTGGTCCATGGTCTCCATGGTGGCGGAGGGGCAGGATCCCCTCCTAGATTGGATCTACCCATGTTCTCTTCTGTTTCGCATTCCCCTGATCTGAGTCTGTTGGAAAAGGTAGTGCCTAGGAGGCGCTTAGGACCGCCTAGGCGCTAGGTAATGGCCAAACGCCTCGCCTAGGGCATAAATGGAGGTCTAGGCAGGGCAAGCAAGGAATTGTCTACCCAAGCAGGAAATCAGGCCACATATTGCACTGATATGCCAAATGGCTTATATTCCAATGGCAGTAACTGGTAATTAACTTATTTATATACTCCAAATAATTTCAACACCTGTATAATAGTCACAAATATACTACGAGTAAAAACTATATTACCGCCTAGGGCGCGCCTAGGGCGCTTAGGCACTGCCTAGGCACGAGGCGAAGGGCGACCGCCTCGCTTACGCCTACCGCTTTTTCCAACCTCCCTACACCGTTTATTAAATATCCAGAGATCTGTAACTTCGACTACGCTGAAATTTCAACACAAGCTTCCTTTTGCCAGAAGTAGAGATCCAACTGACGTTCGAGGAGGGCACACGACACCTGGGCACGCCTAGGTGGGTTGTGGAGCCGTCGGCCTCCATTATCGTCGATTCCACCTCCCAATATTCACAAATATTCCAAAATAATTCTCCGTAAATTTTTATTGCATTTGGACTTGGTTTGATATGGATTTTCTATGAGATAAAAAAACATGCAACAAACATGAACTGGCACTGCGCACTGGATCAATAGGTTAGTCCAAATAAATCATATAAATTGTTGCCAAAAATATGTAAAAATTGAATAATATTGGCACGAAACAATAAAAAATAATTGATACGACGGAGACGTATCAGTGTGTGTGTGTGTGTGTGTGTGTGTGATGGGGGATGCTATTTCACACTTCGCTAGGTGAACCTACGCGAGGGCGGGCATGAGTTCATAGATTAGAATTCCCCTCCCGCCGACACGAGGGGGGGGGGGGTGTAAGCAATACTATGCGCTTTGCGAGATAGGTGCTGTCAGCGTCCTGGGAATGGGGGTACCCAGACTTGCCTACCCGCGGCCCATGACGTGGCTCCATCAGGGGCCTGGTACGGCCCAACTTCACCAACCGCAATTCAAGACCCTCGCGTGGGTCCTAGCCTCGCGAGGCGGGCGGCAGCAAGACCTCCCCGGGGGCAGTCTACCTAGGCTGGCTCCCGAGGAGCGGAGATATCTATTCAAGGGGCACCTCGTGAGGTCCATGTGATGTGATCCATGACAACCAAGGCTAGGCGGGCGCCAGCGGGCGCAGTGTACCAGTTTCCACTTTGGTGCTAAGAGGGCAAGCGCAGGCGCGGAGTTCCGAGGGATCAGGCAAAGGTTTCCATATCGGTGCAACAAGACCAAGGACCGTCAGGGCTGCAGAATGGAGGTCATCGTGGAGCCCGGCGCGGCGTCACCACCAGAGCCTTTGGCAGGCGAAGACTACTTTTGTCAGGATAACTTGTACTAGCTCTTCCCCTTCAAATTTGGCCGTTGTGGGATCCCTTCCCGCCGATATTTGGGAAGAGGACCAAGACCACTATAAATAGGACCTAGCCACCATCATGGAGGGGGATCTCATCTTGAGCTGCTCCAACCATAGGGACCGGATCTATTACACCCTACAGATACCACAAGCTCATTCGAGCCCAAGAAAACCTCTCCTCCGGAGGCTTTTCATCCCTTGTACTAGTTCATCCACAGCCATACAAGGCAATCCACCACACACACTAGAGTAGGGTATTACACCACAGGGTGGCCCGAACCAGTATAATCCTCGGTGTCCCTTGCTCTTTGAGTTCGTCGAGCTAGGCCGTGGAATCGTAGGGTGAGCGTGCTGGGGAGAGAGAGTTCTTCGTGCGCACCCCAGAGTTCGAACCTCCCAAGGGTTTGCGGAACCCGAAATCTGACATTTGGCGCGCTAGGTAGGGGTCCGCCAATGTTCCGCCTCTCCATCCACCTCGCTCTCCGTTCGTCAGGCTCGTATGGCGAGCGCCTCTCCTCTGACCATCTCGGTGGGCGCGCGCAGCGGCGTTGCAGGCCACCGAGCCTTTACCCCCGCCTTGCGACAGGTGTAGTGGCCACTCTGGTTTAGGCCGGAGATGCCACCCCGTTACGATGGAGCGGTAGATCCGACCTGTTTTCCTCGAGGTCTACGAGGAGGCCGTTTCGGCGGCTGACGGCGATAGCAAGGTCATGGCTAGCTAGCTCCCCATGGCACTCACCAGCGTACCGTGCGCCTGGTTTCTCAGCTTGCCAGAGTCATCTGTGGCATCCTCGGAGGAGCTGCGCGATCTCTTCATCGCATGCTTCGCGACGCCGGCACCCCACGCCGCCACGGCCCTCCTCGGTGGCTCTCAGGTTCCACACTCAGATCACCATGTCAAGCCGTTCTTCCTTCAAGTGGGCTCCACCCGAGCCTCGCAGGGAGCCCCTCCTGGATGGGCTGCGCCTGAGGCCGACCTCACCTTCGACTCTAGAGACCACCCGATGGTCACCGCAGGTGCAGGCGCGCTCCCGATGCTCTGCGCTCCCACTATCTTCCACGTGGCAGTAACCAAGACCCTCATCGATGGCGGGGCCGGACTCAACATGCTCTCCCCAGAAGCATTCAGCATGCTCCATGTGTCGCCCGAACGGCTCCGCCCCTCCAGGACGTTCTCCGGGGTCGTTGACGGCTCCACCAGCCCCATGGGGCAGATCCGGCTCCCCGTTACCTTCGGCACCCGCAGCAACTACCGCACCGAGCTTATCGACTTTGACATCGCCCACATCAGCCTCCCCTACAATGCCATTCTTGGGTACCCAGCCCTAGCCAAGTTCATGGCGGCAACTCACCCAACCTACAACCTCATGAAGATGTCGGGGAGCAGCAGCGTCCTCACTGTGGCCGGAGATACCAAGGAGGCCCTGGGGGCACTCAAGATCGTCTTCACGGCCGCAGCGGTGGCACGCCCGGCTAAGGAAGTAGCTCCGGAGGCCGTGGGGGCTGCGCCAGCCAAAAAGAAGCAGCTTTTGTCTCAAGATTGGGACGACATGAAGCAGGTGCTGGTGGATGAAGATGCGGCGTCAGGAGCCACCTTCACCATAGGTGCTGGCCTTCCCCCATCTCAAGAAAAGGCGCTGGTCGGATTATTGCGCGCGAATAAGGAGGTGTTCGCATGGGAACCCAAGGACCTGTCAGGAGTTCCAAGGGGGGTGATTGAGCATCACTTAAACGTATGCCCCAACATGCACCCAGTAAAGCAAAAGGCCAGGTGCCAGTCCATTTAGAAGCTGTCTTTCATGGTACAAGAGACTCACAAGTTGCAGGAAGCTGGTGTGATCCGCGAGGTGCAATACCCAGAGTGGTTGGCGAATCTAGTGGTCGTGCCCAAGAAAGGTGGGAAAGAGCGCATGTGTCTCAACTTCACCAACCTCAACACGGTCTGTCCACATGACCCGTTCCCACTGCCGTGCATTGACTAGATTGTCGACTCCACCGCTGACTGCGACATGCCATTTGGGTTGCAGAATGCAGGAGCGACTTTCCAGCAGTTGATGCATATCGCCCCGGGAGAGCAGCTCGGGAGGAACACTGAAGCCTACGTTGATGACATCATGGTAAAATCTCGGCAGGCCAAGACCCTCATTGAAGATTTGGAAAAGACCTTCGCCAGCCTACGCAAGGTAGACGTGCGGCTCAACCAGGAGAAGTGTGTGTTCGGCGTCCCGTCAGGCAAGCTGCTGGGTATCCTGGTGTCGCACAGGGGAATCGAGGCTAACCTCGAGAAGGTCAAGGCCATAAAAAAGATGAGTCCACCAAAGACCCTCAAGGAAATGCACAAGCTGGCCGGCTACGTAACGTCGCTCGGGCGTTTCATCTCCAAGCTGGGGGAGCGTGCCCTTCCTTTCTTCAAACTGATGAAAAGGAAAGGCCCGTTTGAGTGGACCCCAGAGGCCGATGCAGCATTCGAAGACCTCAAGAAATACCTCACTAGCCCGCCGGTAATGGTAGTGCCGAAACCGCAAGAGCCCCTGGTGCTTTACCTAGCCGCGACACCACACCCCACTAGCGCAGTGCTGGTGGTGGTCCGGGAGGAGCGCCAGGACAAGGCCGCACAACCCCGAGGCAACACTCACGAGGCTTCGCCAGAGCCAGCCGGCAACCAAGCTCCTGAGGCCCTCTCACCCCAGGAGGCACCACAGCCTCAGGAGAACCTGACCCCCACCCTCATCGAGCACCGAGTGTACTTCATCAGCACAGTGTTCCACGACGCTCGGGCACGCTACCTCATGCCGCAGAAGCTTCTGCTCGCACTCCTCATCGCTTCGCACAAGCTGCGCCACTACTACCAAGGCCATCCCATCAAGGTTGTATCTGCTTACCCGTTGGAGAGGGTGTTGAGGAGCCCCAATGCTGTGGGAAGGGTCGCCAAATGGAACATCGAGCTGCAAGTGTTTCAACTGGAGTTCGGCACCACCAGGGTCGTCAAGGGTGCCGCGCTTGCCCGCTTGGTGGTAGAATGGACCGACATCCCAGAGCCCGGAGCGGGTGAGGACCTGTCCCTCTTGACAGGGAGTGGAGCACCGGATGGCTGGGTCATGTACTTTGGCGGTGCCTTTGCACGCCAGGGTGCAGGGGCTGGTGTCGTGCTCATCTTGCCCACCAAGGACAAGCTCTACTACGTTGTGTAGCTCTACTTCTAGCATGGTGAGAAGGTCTCCAAAAACATCGCGGAGTATGAAGGCTTGATCGCCGTCCTGAAGGCTGCAATAGCCCTTGGTGTGAAGCGCCTCACCATCAAGGGCGACTCTCAGCTTCTTGTCAACTTCTCCAGCAAGATCTAAGAGCCCAGGGATGAGCACATGGAGGCGTACCTAGCGGAGGTACGCAAAATGGTAAAACAATTCCTGGGCCTGAAGCTGCAGCACGTCTGTGTGGCACGAACAAGGAGGCAGACGACATCACCAAGAGGGCGTCCAGCCGCCAGCCGCAGGGGCCCGACGTCTTTGAGGAATGGCTCTTCAAGCCCTCATCCGCCCCACCGACTGCGGAGCCGAAACTGCCTCAGGAGGAGCTCCCCCCTCCGCCGACCTCGGGAGCTCCTGCCTATGGCCCGACCTCGGGAGCACGCTTGATCCTTGCTCTCGAACCCAGGAGGGGTGCTGGACTCAGGAGTTCAAGACCTACCTGCTGCATGGAACCCTGCCAGAGAAGGAGGAGGACACACAGTGCGTGGACCGGCAGGCCACGGCTTACTGCCTCCAAGATGGTGAGTTGTACCGAAAATGACCCAATGACATTTCTTTGAGATGCATCTCCAGGGAGCAGGGGCGCGAGCTGCTGACTGACATACATAGCGGGGACTTCGGGCATCACTCATCCTCGCGCACCCTGGCGGGCAAGGCGTTTCGTAGTGGATTTTATTGGCCAACAGTGCTCAGCGACACTGCCAAGTTGGTGAAATCCTACGAAGCCTGCCAGTTCCACGCCAAGTAGATCCACCAGCCAGCTCAGGGCCTTCAGACTATCCCACTCTCGTGGCCGTTCGCAGTCTGGGGGCTGGACATCTTGGGGCCCTTCCCTCGAGCGCCCGAGGGCTACCGCTACCTCTACGTCGCCATTGACAAGTTCACCAAGTGGGCTGAGGTGGAGCCAGTGCGCACCATCCCTGCCGGCTCGGTGGTCAAGTTCATCAGGGGCCTCGTGAGCCGGTTCGGGGTCCCTAATAGCATCATCACCGGCAACGGCTCACAATTCACTAGCAACCTCTTCAAAACATATTGTGCTAACCTTGGAACGCAGATATGCTACGCCTTAGTGGCACATCCTAGGAGCAACGGGCAAGCTGAGCGCGCCAATGCGGAGGTCCTGAGAGGCCTCAAGGGGAGGACCTTCAAGAAGAAGCTCGAGACCTGCGGCAGGGGCTGGCACGATGAGCTCCAGTCTGTGCTGTGGTCCATTCGCACCACCACCACCAAGCCAACAGGCGAGACCCCGTTCTTCCTCGTCTACAGAGCCGAAGAAGCCCTCCCTCACGAGGTCAAACATCACTCCGCGCGGGTCTGGGCTTTTGACGAGGCATGCCAGGTAGCTGTGTGAGGGATGGATCTCGTGCTGGGAGAGGAGCGCCGCCGTCAAGCCTCACTCCGAGCAGCAAGGTACCAGGAGGCGCTGTGGCGGTACCACTGCCGCAACATCCGTTCCAGGACGCTCGAGGTGGGCAATCTAGTCCTAAGGCGGGTGCTCTCTAGGAAAGGGCTGCACAAGATCTCACCCATGTGTGAGGGCCCGTTCAGGATTGCCCATGTCTCCAGGCCTGGCGCCGTACACCTAGAGAAAGGGGACGTCGTCCCGATCCAGAATGCCTGGAACATCCAACACCTCCGGAAGTTCTACCCATGAAGCAAGGCCCATTGCCTGTGAATCTAAGGCCCTGTGCCTGTGAAGCAAGGCCCAGTGCCTATGAAGGTCTCCGCCCGTGACACTCTCACGTAATAATGAGTGGGGCTGTACATGCCCCGGAGTCTCCGGAGTGCCTCCCTCGGGCCTCGAGGGCTCCCTCCCACGTCCTAGTGACATCACTTAGCTCCGCGCTGGTGAGAAGACTAGAGTAGGTGCCGGACGCGGCTGTTCATTTGCTTTCTGTATCTGGTTGCGGTCTTTTAATGGATTTGGAGTTCTGTGTCCTTCCTTCGAGTGCTTGGTTGAGTTTACCCCTTTTCTCGCTTTGTTCGCTCTTTATCTTGCCTCAGGGAGGATGGTAGTTGTTTGACGTTCTCCCTCGAGCATCTCCTCGGGGGCTAGGTAGGAGTGTCCGTGTCCGCGCGCTGGCCAGCTCACATCATGGGCACGCCTCGCCAGAATCCTCTCGCCCCAGTGCTTCGGCCTCCTTGATCTTCGCGGGGCGCTCTCGTTCGAGCTCGTGAGTGGCGCACCCCCCTCAAGTCCGTGCCCCCCGGGTACCGCGATGCGGTGCATCAAGCCATGATCAGCCCATGCCCGAGAGCTCGCGCAAGAAGGAACAAGGTACCTGGCGAATCGCCTAACAAATTTTGAAGATACACCTCCAAGACCAGCAGCACCTGTGCCGGTAGCAAGGAAGCTCCTCCGGATACCAGGAGGCGCACCCTCGCATTACTATCGAGGATATCCAGCTAAGTTGCCCCTCTACCCTCGCGAGGTGCATAAATATCCTAACATAGCATGAGAGCATAAAACATAACATAACAGCATAGGCGCCACAGTTCTTTACACGCCCCGATTGGGCTACCTCCCCTTTTGTTCGAAATGCAGGGAGGAAGGAAAGCTAAGCAAAAGCGAGTTGGACTGCCACGGCAGCTCGCGAGATCCGGCCCCAAGTGCCTCTCGAGCTCAACTCAGTCCGAGCCCTCCTCGCGCTTCTCCGCCGTGCGGCGGTGGGATGACCCATCGCCGATCTCGAAGTGAGCCCGGCGATGTGGTGGTTGGTCATAACCGCCGCTGCTAGTGCTCTCGCTGGCGAAGGAGCCGTCGCCACTGGAGGAGTCATGGCCATCGCAAAGGGGAAGCCCACTGGCGGCCTCGTCGCGACCGTCGCCAAGGCCGAGCCCGTCATCACCACCGCCGTCTTTAGGGCAGCACCTGCCACGGGATCTCCACCGCAACAGAGATCTCCACCGCAACCCAAGATGCCTTGTTGCAGCAGCCATCAGCCTGCAGCCAAAGGCCGCCGAGACCCTCAGCTGGTAGCTCATGGGTGAAGAAGCGCGACAGCTGGAGCCAGGCGCCGGCCGGATTCTCCGGCCAAACGACGAACTCCACGAGCGCCTCCGATGAATGGAAGCCCGACCGAGGAGGCCGGGCGACCATGGCGTGCCTTCCCGCGGCGAAGGGGCTGTCACGACGAGGGCGGCCCCTACCACGGGAAGAGGGGCCGTCGTGACCGCCTGGAGCAGCATCAACCCCGGAAGGAGTACGCATGTGACCCTGGAGCACCGTTGCAGGGGTAGAGACGTGTTTACGGGGGCGGCCCCGCCCCCTCTTGAGCAGCGGCAAGTCAGGTTCTTCCTGGCGAGCTTTCTCCTTCTCCGCGGCGGAGGACCTCTTGGGTGGCGCCATGGAAGCCGCAACAAGGGGGCGAAGCAAGGAGGAAGACGAGGAGGAGGGTGACAAGAGGAAGGAGATGGGTGACTGGGGTTTCACCCCCTACCCATTTATATCTTGGAGGAGGCCAACCATCGGCCTCCACGATCTCACGTAATGATGTTTCTTCAGTGCATGTAGCAGGGTCTCGTCAAGTCGGGCAGTTGCCGAGGCAACATTGAGAAGCGGAGACGCCCACATAAAATCAAGTCGCCACGCGTCGACCAAGGCCGCAGGCGTTTGGGGCCCGCGGTGCTTCGCCCTTGCCCCTTTGACTTCGCCTCAAAGCCAAGTCCGTGTGTGCCTTGGGCCCGGGGGCTACTTTCGGCGTCCTAGGAACGGGGGTACCCAGACTTGCCTGTCTTTGGCCCGTGACGTGGCTCCATCAGCAGCCTGGTACGACTCAACTTTAGCAACCGTAACTCAAGAGCCTCGCGAGAAGCCAAGCCTCGCGAGGCGGGCGGCAGCCTCCCTAGGCTGGCTCCTGAGGAGCGGAGATATCTATGCAAGGGGCAGCTCGTGAGGTTCACATGACGTGAGCAATGATGACCAAGGGCAGGCTAGTGCGAGCGGGCGCAGTGTGCTAGTTTCTTGTTTGGTGCTAAGAGGGCAAGCGCATGCGCGGAGTCCCGAGGGATCATGCAAAGGTTTCCATATCGGTGCAACAAGACAAAGGACCGTCAGGGCTGCAGAACGGAGGTCATCGTGGAGCCCGGCGCGGCGTCACCACGAGAGCCTTTGGCAGGCGAAGACTACTTTTGTTAGGATAACTTGTACTAGTTGTTCCCCGTCAAATTTGGCCGTTGTGGGATCCCTTCCCGCCGATATTTGGGAAGAGGACCAAGGCCACTATAAATAGAACCTAGCCACCATCATGGAGGGGGATCTCATCTTGAGATGCTCCAACCATAGGGATCAGATCCATTCCGCCCTATAGATACCACAAGCTCATTCGAGCCCAAGAACACCTCTCCTCCGGAGGCTGTTCGTCCCTTGTACTAGTTCATCCACAGCCATACAAGGCAATCCACCACACACACTGGAGTATGGTATTACATCACAGGGTGGCCCGAACTAGTATAATCCTCGGTGTCCCTTGTTCTTTGATCTTGTCGAGCTAGACCGTGGAATCGTAGGGTGAGCGCGCTGGGGAGAGAATGTTCTTCGTGCGCACCCCAGAGTTCGAACCTCTCAAGGGTTTGCGGAGCCTGAAATCCGTCAGGTGCCACATCGAAGTTGCATTTGGTATTTGAACATCAAACCGGCCTTTTTATACATATATTTGGTCCACATGCAAGTGTGTTCGTGTTCTGACCCTTTCCGGTGTCATTTTTGCCAAATTCATGAACATTAGACATGTCGGATGACGCAACAGACACGGTTCACTCATGCTGACCGTGTGTCACGCCAATGCCCGTGTGACGCACATCAGCAGCGTACATTAGGCTCCACGAGGGTTCCCCTCTCAAAAATATCTACCCGCCTACACGTTTTTTCTGTTTGATAACACACGGTTATTATGTTTCGACCGTGTGTGATGTTTGTTGTTCCCGCTCCCACATGCATCCCTAAAAAGTATCTGCCTGGCTTGTGGGTTTTTCTATTTCATAACACATGGTTGTTATCTCTGGACCGTGTGCGATGCACCATCATCTAGATTTTCAATAGCCCCAACATTTCACTCCCTCATAGTAAAATTTTCAGTAGCCGCCTCATTTCCTCAAACACCCCCTCCACACACACACACCCCAAAACCTCCTCGAGCGCGCGCACACACACACACACACATACACCCCCACCACAACCCCTCCCTCGCTCGAAACCCTAGCAAGGTCATCGCCGTCTCCGCCACCGCAAGGCCTCCATTGTGAACATATGCTGGTTTGCTCGTTCAGCTTACCCACCGTTATCCATACCCAGGCCGCCCTGAGTTTCTTAGATGATGCCCACCAACCGCCCCCTTTCGCGTAGATCCCTGTCCCCCATTCCAGAGCGTCCCATCCTAAGCCCGGCTACGCCTCCTGTGGAGCTCGAGGAGAGACTGGCCCAAAAGAGGTGTATCGCGGCCTCTTCGCCCGACGTCGCTGAGGTGGCCGCCAAGTGAAAGTGCAACTATCCTTGGGAAGTTTTGGTAATTCCTAACAACATATAGCTCATTGAACTAATGCTATTTCAAGATAAATATTTCAGGAAATTGGCATAGCATGGATTAGGAATGTGGACCCCTCAAAATGCTAAGGACACATATTGGCTCAAGCTCCAGACTCTACATTTTATATTTTAGTGATCCAAGATCACATTGAGTCCATAGGAAAGCCAATACTATTAAAAGGGGATGATGTGTTGCTTGATGGGTTTCTTGCTCAAAGTGCTTAGTGATATGCTCCAAAACCCTCAACTACTTTCTGACATCCACATATGTCCCAAACCAAAAGTCAAACTCGGCCCCACCGAAAAGTTCTATCCGGCCCCACCGAGTTCATTTGACATAGCCACTACCACAAAACCCTAGTCACTTCGATCTCACCGAAAGGGATCTCGGTCTCACCGAGATGGGATTGCAAACTCTCTGTTTCCCTTCATAACGTTTCAGTCTAACCGAGATGAGCGATCGGTCCCCCCGAGTTCGCAATGCAAACTCTCTATTTCCCCTTCGTAACATTTCGGTCCAACCAAAATGAGTGAATCGGTCCCACCGAGTTTTCCTGACCAACTCTCTTGTTAGTCTATTACCAAAATTGGTCCTACCGAGTTTGTGTAATCGGTCTCACTGAGATTACGTTATGCCCTAACCGTAATGAAATCGGTCCTACCAAGTTGATCATATCGGTCCCACCGAAATGCCTAACGGTCACATTATGAACTAAATCGGCCTCATCGAGTTATCTGAATCGGTCCCACCGAGTTTGGTAAATTGTGTGTAACGGTTAGAATTTTTCTGGAGGCTATATTTACCACTCCACCCATTCTTCATTCATGGAGAGAGCCATCAGAACATACCTACACTTCCACTACTCACTGTTCTGAGAGAGAACCACCTACTCATGTGTTGAAACCAAGATATTCCATTCCTACCATATGAATCTTGATTTCTAGCCTACCCCAAGTTGCTTTCCACTCAAATCATCTTTCCACCAAATCCAAATCCGTGAGAGAGAGAGTTGTGTGTTGGGGAGACTATCATTTGAAGCACAAGAGCAAGGAGTTCATCATCAACACACCTTCTATTACCTTTTGGAGAGTGGTGTCTCCTAGATTGGTTAGGTGTCACTTGGGAGCCTCCGACAAGATTGTGGAGTTGAACCAAGGAGTTTGTACGGGCATGGAGATCGCCTACTTTGTGAAGATCTACCCTAGTGAGCCAAGTGCTTCGTGGGCGATGGCCATGGTGGGATAGACAAGGTTGCTTCTTCGTGGACCCTTCGTGGGTGGAGCCCTCCATGGACTCGCGCAGCCGTTACCCTTCGTGGGTTGAAGTCTCCATCAACGTGGATGTATGATATCACCACCTACCGAAACCACACGTAAAAAAATCTTCGTGTCTACATTGTGTTTGCTCCCTCAAACTCCTCCCTTTACCTTCATATGCAATTGTTTTACATTCCGCTGCTGTACTCTTAGAATTGCATGTGTAGGTTGATTGCTTGGCTTGTGCTAAGTTGCTAAAATCTGGCAAGAATTAAAATTGGGAGAAGGCTAGATTTTTATTTGGTCAGGTAGTCTAATAACCCCCCAATAGGCATAATTTCGATCCTAAAAGTGGTATCAGTCCTTTGGTATCCATTTGCCTTGATTTCCATAGCTTTGCTGATCCTAGACTTGGTTTCACAACCTAGGAGAGTATGGCGTCTAGCGAGGGAAGTTACCACCGTAGAGGTCCTTACTTTGATGGTACTAATTTTGCTAGTTGGAAGCATAAGATGAAAATGCATATTCTTGGACATAACCCCGCCGTTTGGGCTATTGTGTGTATTAGTTTGCAAGGTGAATTCTTCGATGGGAAGGAACCAAACCGTGAAGCTACCGCGGAAGAGTTGAAGATGCTTCAATACAATGCTAAAGCTTGCGATATCCTCTTTCAACGGATTGTGCCCCGAAGAATTCAACAAAATCAGCCGTCTTGAGAATGTGAAGGAAATTTGGGATACTTTGATTGATATGCACAAAGTTACCGACTCCGCCAAGGAATCCAAGTTGGATGTGCTTCAAAGTCAACTTGACAAGTTCAAGATGAAGGATGGTGAAGGTGTCGCTGAAATGTACTCTAGGCTTGCTCTCATCACAAATGAGATTACCGGCTTAGGAAGCGAAGAGATGACCGACAGATTCATCATCAAGAAGATCCTAAGAGCCTTGGATGGAAAATATGATACCGTGTGCACACTGATCCAAATGATTCCCAACTACAAAGATCTCAAGCCAACAGAAGTCATTGGAAGAATCGTTGCTCATGAGATGTCACTCAAGGATAAAGAAGAGCTTCACAAAAAGTCTAGTGGTGCTTACAAAGCCTCATGTGATGCTCCTACATCATCAAGTGAGAAACAAGTCTTCAATGAAGAATTGAGCTTAATGGTAAAGAACTTCAACAAGTTCTACAAGAATAGAAGCAAAGAGAGAAGTTCCAAGTCAAGGTCCTACAATGACAAAAGATCTTCTAGTCGTGATTGGAATTCCTACAATTGTGGAAGACCCGGACACTACTCCAATGAGTGTATGGCTCCCCACAAAAGAAGAGAAGACTCACCTAAAAGGAGAAGTAGAAGAGAAGAATCACCACCAAGAGAGAGAAGGAGTAGAGATGATCGTTATGAACGAAGACCTTCTCGAAGAAGCAAAGATTCGGAAAGGAAGGACAAATCATCAAGGAGCTATACAAGACGAAGACCTCAAGCTCATGTTGGTGAATGGGTATCCGGTTCCGACTCTGATGACCACTCCGAGAGAAGCTATTACTCCGACTCCGAAGATACTCAAGATGAAGGTGTTGCTGGAATTGCTCTTGTGTCAACCAACTCCTAAGACATATTTGACTCACCAAATGAAGGATTTGGAAGATACTTCATTGCTAAAGGCCCTAAGGTATCACACCCCGAGTATCTTGATTTCAATAGTGATGAAGATGATTTGCTAGGAGATGATGATTTACTTGTTGGTAGCAATAGTGATGAAACCTATGATGAAACTATGATGAAATTGCTATTAATCATGCTAAACAAGATAAAATGAATGACAATGATAAGGAGAAGATTGAGCATCTAAGTAAAGAATTAAACACTCTTAAGTTAGCTCATGAAACTATCTTGGAAGATCATCGAGAACTTTTAAAGACTCATGAGAAGTTATGCTTTGAAAATCTCAACCTTGAGCAAGAGCATGAGTTCTTAAAAGCAATCAATGAAGATCTTCGCAAGAAAAGTTCTTCTTACATTGCCAAGCATTTACTCTTCTCTACTTACATGCCACAAGTTAAACCTAGAAACAAGAACAAGAAAGATTCTTCCTCTAGTAGTAAAAACAATCATGCTAAATCCAATGATGTTGCTTCTAGTAGTTCTCTTGATTCCGCTAACGATTCTCTTAGCCAAGTTACACTTGAGCAAGAAAATAGATTATTGAAGGGAATTATAGAGAAAGGTGTTTACAAGAGTCTTTCCGGAAGTAAGCAATTTGAGGAGATTGTACGCAAGCAAGGAAGACACCGGAAGAATCAAGGTGTTGGTTTTGAACGAAAGTTCAATGCCAATGGAGTTGAGTGGGAGGAAGATCAATACCCCAAGACAAAGTTTGTTCCTCAACAAGAGAAGTATGATCCTACTTCTTTTCAAGGGACACAAGCACAAGATGATCTTCCACCACAAGACCACAAGCTAAAGGGCAAGGACAAGCTTCAAGAAAAGATTGATGCATTTGAAGAAGCTCCTAAGGCCTTGGTCAAGTGGGTTCCCAAGACTACTTCAAGTTCTATTTCATATAGTACGACTACAACTCCAACGATTCCCATCAAGATGGTGTGGATCCGGAAGAAGAAGAACTAGAGAGTTCTTGAGGGTGACTCCGCCAACATACTTAACTCGTATCATTTTGGCAAGGACAAGTGCAAATAACTTCCATATCTTGCACTAGTTCAAGGAGTCACAAACCCTCTTGTTGGTAAGACAAGGGACAAGGTAACCTAATGCTTTCATGGACATCATCTTGTGTGCAATTCACTCTATGTCCATGGATATCTTTGTTTGTTCCTTGTGGGACTAACCCGTGTAGGTATTGAAAGTACAACTCATTCCAATGGATTGCTCCAAATGATCTACATCAGCACTGAGCATCCACATCTTCAAAACCTACATGAAGTCATCATCGACAAAACCCAAGGTTACTTCATCCCTCTTAGGGGGGATATCACATCTAGGGGGAGCTTTACTCTAATCAATTGAGCTAAAGCAACTCTAATGATGTGAACACAACAATGCTTTATGTAAAAGTGGTAACCCCACTTGTACTTAAACGGTGAGTACGACCTATGATCAAATGTTCTCATTTGACTCCTAAGTCAATATACTCATATATAGATGACTTAGTCATCGCCAATTGCTTGATAGATGCTAGAATAGTTGTGCATGCTTTGCCACATGTTTCATTTGCTATCTTATGGTGTGAGCATGTTGAATGCATATTTTTCTCATTCGAGGACATCCATTTGTTGCTTTGATTGTTTGGATCTTTTTCTTTTGCCAAATGGATGGACAAGAATGCCTAAGAACCTCCTCTAGCTATCTATGCTTTTCTCGTCTCAAATTCTACTCATGCTACATCACAAAGTTTGATCAAGTTAGATTCAAACCATTCTGTGTGAGGAGCACTCGGAGTCCCCGATTCATCATAGACTTAAACTTCCAAAACCTCTTTTTGCATTTCAGTATGACCGAGTCATCCACTTCGGTCACACCGAGTTCACTAAGTTGATTTAGGTTTTCAATCTCGGTGCAACTGATTTGAACTTTTCGGTCACATCGAGTTGAAGTAACTGCTAGCAGTTTTGCATCTCGGTGCCACCGAGTTGTTCCACTCGGTCACACCGACAGGGTCAGGTTATATATACCGACGGGTTGAATTTTGGAAAACTTTCCAAAACCCCCTCGCCCGCGCGTAACCTGCTCTGCTGTCTCGGGTCTCCGGATCATCTCCTCGTCGCTAGCGACCTCCCGCCGCTGGTCTCCGCCGCCGTCAACGGCAATCTGCCCCGCCATTGCCGCCGTAGCGAGCTCACCGCCGAGTTAGGGTATGAATTGATCTTTGTGCTATCCTTAACTCAGATTTGTAACACATTTCTTTGCCATGATTCTTGCCACGATTGAAATCATCCTGTCCAGCAGAAACATCCTTAGATTAGTTTTGATTCGAATTTTTTTAGGTCTAGGTCTCCGCCGAACTCATCTCGGACTGACCGAGTTGTAGAAATCAGTCTCACCGATTTGGCTTAGGCCAATGCACATGTGATTTTCGGTCTGACCAAGAATTGCAAATCAGTGCGACCGAGTTCAACTCTCTGTGAAACCCTAGCAATCTCGGTGCCACCAAACTGTGACTCGGTCTGACCGAGTTCACTAGTTTAGGTTCCAGAATTGCTTCGGTATCACCGAGTTTAACAAATCGGTAGCTGTGAAATGCTTTCCGTAGAGAACTAAAACTAAGTTTTGAGTCATCTGTTTCGCAAAAACTCTGCACTTTGTGATGCTCATCCACTCTACCTCATCTACATCTATTCACAGGGTTTGCTGTTAGTGTTTTGACAAGATGTCTGACCAGAGTGACAGCCAGAACATGTCTGAGGAGCAAGTTAACATGAGTGAGGGCACTAGTCCCTCTAGCAGCTCTGATGAGGGTAGCAGGAGCACACCTAGCAACTCGCCCAAGGCAGCTACCAAGACAAGGAAGAAGAAAACTTCTGACACTGATGATGAGGACTTTGTGGCTGATGAGGCCACTTCAAAGAAGAAGGTGCTAAGGAAAGAGTATGGCACATCCGCTGCAACAAAGCCAGACTTGAACAAGAAGGCACCTGCCAAGAGGATTCCAATGTCAAAAGCCAGAGCATGAACTCAGGAAACTTTGGTTTTCACACTTGAAACCAGAGATGATGAGCCAGCAGGAGCAAAGAAGTGAGCAAGAAAGACAACAGTCAGAGTGATTGGCAAGCCATCCATGAGAGCGGATGATGATGATGAAGCAAAAGAAGAGGAAGAGGTTGCTGCACTAGTACCCAAAGCTCAGAAGCTCATGGGAGATGCAATCAAGTCAGGGCTGCTCCTTCAAAGCCCAAGACTGCCCCCAAAGCTGCTCAAGCCACCATGTATGCACCCAAGAGAAGCACTAGGAATATCCCAGCTTCAGAAAGAACAAGGCCCCAGTGCCTGAGATTGATGAAGATGCTGAGGTCCAAGTGCTCAGAAAGTTGTAGCCCAAGATCCCTGATCATGACAATACTCATATTGTTGCTGAGGACATGAAGTTGAGGAAGGATGCAGGTCTCAGAAGATGGAGACAAAGTGACCCATATGCTGTGAGGAGAAGGACTGATGTGGACTACATTTTTCATATCAAAGAACATCAAGACTTCTATGAGACAGTTCTGCTTGACAAGAAGCCCATAGTGTGTGACATGAGATGGGTTGATTGGGACTACATCAAGGAAAATGAAGATCATTTTCCAAGTGTGCTTGAAAGTATCAAAGCATGTGGCGTTGACAAGTTTGTGGGACAAAAGCTGACTAAATGGAATGATGTACTCATCATGCAATTCTACTCTACAGCTCACTTTTATCCTGATAGTAGAATCGTGTGGATGTCTGAAGGTACAAGGTACCGGTCAACTGTTGATGAGTGGGCCAAGCTGATAAAATCCCCTAAAGAGCATGAAGATGACTTGGATGTGTATGCCAAGAATAAGCAAGACCACAACTCTATGGCCAACATGTACAAGGAGATCCCCGAAAAAGCATTGGAAACCCATCAGTTTGGATCTGTGCACTTTCTGTTGTCTGGTCTAGCCACAATCAACACTTTCTTGAGGCATACATTGTTGCCCAAATCTGGAGAACACAAGATGATCAGAGGCCATTCAATCAACTTGCTGCATATTTTTGATGTCCCTCAAAAGTTCAAGGTCATGAGTCTGATTGTTGAAACAATCAAGAGGACTGCTGCAGATCAGAAGAGATCATGTGGGTATGCTCCACACATTCAAGACCTCATCAACTCCAAGATGGGCACATGCATATACTTGTTGGACAAGGAGCACCTACCTCTATATCCAGACTTTGAGGACAACACAGTTGTGATGGATGAGAATGAACCTTCATCAGTGCAAGCACAGGAGAAGAGAGCGAAAGTCAGAGCTGAGAAAGCTGCCAAGATGCCAAGTGTTGAAGAGGCATCTCAGGTGTACCTCAAGTCAAAACAAGATCAAATGGCATATCTGATTCAGGCAACTTTGAGGATAGAGAAGGGCTTGGCCACCCTGACTCAAAATCAGGAGAACTTGGAGAGGATCATTGAAACTAAGTTCTATGGTCTTGATCTGAAAGTGACAGATATACAGTCTGCAGTTGAGCAGCTCCAGGAGGAAGCAGAGGAGAGGAGAGGGCAGGCTACCACAGATGCTTTTCAGAGAGTGCCTCGAGGTCAGAGATCTGGTACAGTGCCAGTACCTGATACTAGAGCTACTACATCAGCACCAGCAGCCATAGCTTCAGTGCCACCTCTAGCAGCCACTCCACCAGCTCCAACAACATCATCTGAAGCCTTCGTCCTTGGAGTTCTCTCTACACCACCTCCCGAAGATCAAGCTTGAGAGACGCATAGCACTATGCATTTTCAAACTTTTTGGTAACTTGTTGCCAAAGTGGGAGAAATATGTATAGATCATAGGCTTCGAGAGAGAGTGTTTTGCTTCTTGGTCTCTTGCTATTTGGTTGATACATTTGTGTATTTGCTTGTTACGTTATGTGTGTGAGATACTTGTTTGATCATGTGATTGATCATATGCTACCTTAATGCTTGCTTGAATGATACTATCCTTTATATCCCTATATGATCATTCACTTTTCTTGGTGATGAGTGCATGCTTTTAGTGTATATCATTTTGAGCGCTCCACCAAGATGTATGTGACATGGAAGAGTAACCCATGATCCTAATCGATTGTGCATTTGCATTCAAACGCCAATTTTAAATAATGCACAAATTTAGGGGGAGCTCTTGTTTATCACATACTTCTCAAAGCGACGATGTATTAAATCTTATTATCATTTGTCGAAGCTCTGATCTATATGTTGTCATCAATTACCAAAAAGGGGAGATTGAAAGTGCAACTATCCCTGGGTGGTTTTGGTAATTCCTAACAACATATATCTCATTGAACTAATGCTATTTCAAGATAAATATTTCAGGAAAGTTCAATGATTGGCATGGCATGGATTAGGAATGTGGACCCCTCAAAATGCTAAGGACACATATTGGCTCAAGCTCAAGACTCTACATTTTATATTTAGTGATCCAAGATCACATTGGGTTCATAGGAAAGCCAATACTATTAAAAGGGGATGTGGTGTTGCTTGATGGGTTTCTTGCTCAAAGTGCTTAGTGATATGCTCCAAAACCCTCAACTACTTTCTCACATCCACATATGTCACAAACCAAAAGTCAAACTTGGCCCCACCGAAAAGTTCTATCCGGCGCCAGCGAGTTCATTTGACATAGCCACTGCCACAAAACCCTAGTCACTTCGGTCTCACCGAGATGGGATTGCAAACTCTCCGTTTCCCTTCGTAACAGTTTGGTCTAACCGAGATGAGCGATCGGTCCCACCAAGTTCGCAATGCAAACTCTATGTTTCCCCTTCGTAACGTTTCGGTCCAATCGAAACGAGCGAATCGGTCCCACCGAGTTTACCTGACCAACTCTCTGGTTTGTCTATTACCAAAATTGGTCCTACCGAGTTTGTGTAATCGGTCTAACCGAGATTACGTTATGACCTAACCCTAATGAAATCGGTCCTACCGAGTTGATCATATCGGTCCCACCGAAATGCCTAATGGTCACATTATGAACTAAATCAGTCTGACGGAGTTCTCTGAATCGGTCCCACCGAGTTTGGTAAATTGTGTGCAATGGTTAGATATTGTGTGGAGGCTATATATACCCCTCCACCCACTCTTCATTCGTGGAGAGAGCCATCAGAACATACCTAAACTTCCAGTACTCACTGTTCTGAGAGAGAACCACCTACTCATGTGTTGAGACCAAGATATTCCATTCGCACCATATGAATCTTGATCTCTAGCCTTCCCCAAGTTTCTTTCCACTCAAATCATCTTTCCACCAAATCCAAATCTGTGTGAGAGAGTTGAGTATTGGGGAGACTATCATTTGAAGCACACGAGCAAGGAGTTCATCATCAACACATCGTCTATTACCTTTTGGATAGTGGTGTCTCCTAGATTGGTTAGGTGTCACTTGGGAGCCTTCGACAAGATTGTGGAGTTGAACCAAGGATTTTGTACGGGCAAGGAGATTGCCTACTTTGTGAAGATCTACCCTAGTGAGGCAAGTCCTTCATGGGCGATGGCCATAGTGGGATAGACAAAGTTGCTTCTTCGTGTACCCTTCGTGGGTGGAGCCCTCCGTGGACTCGCGCAGTCGTTACCCTTCGTGGGTTGAAGTCTCCATCAACGTGGATGTACGATAGCACCACCTATCGGAACCACGCGTAAAAAATCTCCGTGTCTACATTGCGTTTGCTCCCTCAAACTCCCCCCTTTACCTTCATATGCAATTTTTTACATTCTGCTACTGTACTCTTAGAATTGCATGTGTAGGTAGATTGCTTGACTTGTGCTAAGTTGCTAAAATCTGCCAAGAATTAAAATTGGGAAAATGCTAGATTTTTATTTGGTCAAGTAGTCTAATCACCCCCCCTCTAGACATACTTTTGATCCTACACCGAGGAAGCTAACGACCTTTAATGGCCGCAGGCACTCAATCAGCATGCTAGAGTATGCGGGTAAGTCGCGGACGCCGGCTACGAGATTGAGGTCATCGACAGCGATGGCCTGATGCATGCTATGTCACAGGTTAAGTGGCCAAACCCCAACCCCTCGGGTTCAACCGCCGTTGATCTCATCCATGGCACCGCCGCTGACCTCCTCTGGCTTGCTGTCAAGAATGTGCCATCCTACATCGCCATCAAGCCCCTTTTGTTATTTCTAAAGGACACATTCTGCGACGCTGGCTTGGGATCCACAGCTTCCAAGTCAGACCTCATCGACGGTGACCACGAGGAGGGCACCCTCTTCGGCTCTACCAAGGGGAAAGAGCCCATCCGCACTTCCAAGGGGAAAGAGCCCGTCTGCAACATCAGAGAGGGCACCCTACAACCGTGCTCTTCCAAGGGGAAGGAGCCCATCTGCGACAACATGGGGTGCACCCAGGGTCCATGCTCTTCCCACGGAAACGAGCCCATATGTGACAAGTGAGGAAACCCATGATTTGTTTTGTCGTGCCTCTTCACAGGGGGAACCCATGATTTGTTTTGTCGAGTCCCTTTTGTAGTGTAGTGAGAATATGTCCAGTTTTAATTGCTATATTTGGTTGTTTGCAGTATGCCTTGTTTATTTGTGTTGATCACAATGTGATGCTCTATATGTGCAATTATTTATTGTGAAGTACATTTTCACCAATACCAGTTTTAAACATACCGATAGGAATGCATATATTTGTTTGTTGTTAAGCCTGTTATAGCTAGCATATGCCTCTTTTAAAGTATTTTGGTTGTTCGATTGTTTGTAGTTAGCATATGTCCATATTCAAATGCTGTCTTTGGTTGTTTGTAATATGCCTTGTTTATTCCAGTTATTCACAATGTGATATTCTATATGTGCGAATATGAACTGTGCAGTTCAATTTCATCAATACCAGTTTCAACAATACCACTATGAATGACTACATTTGGTTACTGCATGGTGTAGTAACACGCCTTTACATTTTTATTTCACAATAACCAATGCACATAGACTGGCACAATACTAGTTTGAATGACTATGTTTGCTTGTTGTTAAATGTTAGGCCTGTTGCAGTTAACACACCTTTCCACTTGTTTTGCTTAACTAGCATGCTTAAACCTGCACACTTAAGCTATCTTTTGGAAATTATTTTGTCTGCCATGGATATATTTGGTTGATGTTTAGCTTGTTATGCTTAACATGCCTCTCGATGTACTTACACATGATAATTTTGGGAACGACTACTCTTTTCCATCAAGGTTAGTTTCATCCCATGGCTTATATATACTCATTGTTCAGGATATCGGTAGCTGGTACCATATAGGTCGGGGGCTGATAAGGGACTAATCGGTGAATCAGACTTTTAATAGAATATATTTGTAACCCATTTATTGTTATGTTAACTAGGGCCATATGTAATATAACTAAGGCTACATAGCAACATGCATTGTACTAAATGTCTAAATATGCAATCCTAGGCTACATAGCAACAAGGAATAGTGTTACCTTAATGTTCTGATGATGTTTAGATATACATAGAAGAGCAGCAACAACAACATCAGCGACAGATCGATAATTAATCAGCCGATAATTCGTAAAAAAAATGATAAACTCCCTCCGAACCATAATATAAGATGTTAATTCATCCAATATGCGAGTATATTGGATGTTATAATATATTATATAATGGGACAGAGGGAGTGTTGTACTACATCATTGTGCAATTGTTGTTTAGCTTATAATATTAACTTGGTGCTTTTAGGTACATATGTCATTGGTGAAGATCCACGTTTCAACTCTTTCTGTGTACGGGGCAATGAGATTTTGATGAACCAACATCAAGTGAGGAGGCTGATAAAGATTGTTAGTAAAATGGGTCAAAAGATGGCAATTAAACTATTTCTTTACACTTTATCCAAGACAACAGCGAACATCAGGATGGTAAGTAAGAACTCTGCATGCTTCTTTTTACTACCCATAATGAGTTGTGTTAGATGACAATGTCTGAATCTTTTTCCTTTGCACTGGTTCCCAAAGTAGTTTACTCAAGATTACCTCTCAAACTACATGATTGGTGGGCATGCAAAGGTTAAAGTATTTCTACCAGAAGACGATGATTATCTATATGTTTTCACGAAGACAATGAAGGATGGGCGGTCGACCATCACAAGGGGTTGGACTAGAGAAGTGTGTGCCTTCTGCATGGAGGACGGCACAACATGGGCATTCCTCTTCACCTTTGTCGGCGTACTGGGAACCAGGGTACCCAGACTTGCCTGCTTGCAGCCCACGGCATGGCTCCATCACCAGCCTGGTATGGCCCATCTTCATCATCGACACGCAAGACCCTTGCGAGAGGCCAAGCCTCACAATGCGGACGACGCCTGGCTGGCTCCTGAGGAGCAAAGATTTCTATGCAAGTCCCCACCTCATGAGGTTCAGATGATGCAAGCCATGACGACCAAGGCCAGGCGGGCGCCAGCAGGCGCAGTACATCAGGTTTCCTCTTTGGTGCTAAAGAAGCAAACGCATGCGCTGAGTCCCGAGGAATCAACAAAAGATTTCCATTTCCATACAACAAGACCAAGATCGCCAGGACGACGGGAAAAAGGTCATCGCTGAGCCCACCATGACGTCATGGCCAAAAGCTTTGCAGGCGAAGACCACCTTTCGTGGGGATATGATGTACTTGTTGTCTCTCTTCGAATTTGGCCGTTGTTGGATCCCTTCCCGCCTTCATTTTGGGGGAAGAGGACCAAGGCCACTATAAATATAGCCTAGCCACCACCATAGAGGGGACGGATCATTCAGACCACCCTCACCCCCACACAAGCAAGAACACACCTCCCGAGGTTGTTGTTGGGGATCGTAGCAGAAATCAAAAAAAATTATACGCATCACCAAGATCAATCTATGGAGTAATCTAGAAACGAGGGAGAGGGGAGTGCATCTACATACCCTTGTAGATCGCTGAGCGTAAGCGTTACAAGAACACGGATGAAGGAGTCGTACTCGTAGCGATTCAGATCGCGGTTGATTCCGATCTAAGCGCCGAACAACGGCGCCTCCGCGTTCAACACACGTGCAGCCCGGTGACGTCTCCCACGCCTTGATCCAGCAAGGAGAGAGGGAGAGGTTGGGGAAGACTCCGTCCAGCAGCAGCACGACGGCGTGGTGGTGGTGAAGGAGCGTGGCACTCAAGCAGGGCTTCGCCAAGCACCGCAAGAGACGAGGAGGGAGAGGGGTAGGGCTACGCCAAGAGGGAGATGATCTCGTGTGTATGGCAGCTCCAAAACCCCCACTATATATAGGGGAAGGGGAAGGGCTGCACCCCCATCTAGGATTCCCTCCCTAGGGGTGGCGGCAGCCCCCAAAACCCATCTAGGGTGCGGCCAAGGGGGGAAGAGAGGGGGGCACCCTAGGGTGGGCCTTAAGGCCCATCTAGACCTAGGGTTTGCCCCCCTCCCACTCTCCATGCGCCTTGGGCCTTGGTGGGGGGGCGCACCAGCCCACCTGGGACTAGTTCCCTCCCACACTTGGCCCATGTAGCCCTCTGGGGCTGGTGGCCCCATCTGGTGGACCCCGGGGACCCTCCCGGTGGTCCCGGTACGTTACCGATAGCACCCGAAACTTTTCCGATGACCAAAACAGGACTTCCCATATATAAATATTTACCTCCGGACCATTCCGGAACTCCTCGTGATGTCCAGGACCTCATCCGGGACTCCGAACAACATTTGGTAACCACGTATATCTATTCCCTATAACCCTAGCTTCATCGAACCTTAAGTGTGTAGACCCTACGGGTTCGGGAACCATGCAGACATGACCGAGACAACTCTCCGGCCAATAACCAACAGCGGGATCTGGATACCCATGTTGGCTCCCACATGCTCCACGATGATCTCATCGGATGAACCACGATGTCAAGGATTCAATCAATCCCGTATACGATTCCCTTTGTCTATCGGTATAGAACTTGCCCGAGATTCGATCGTCGGTATACCGATACCTTGTTCAATCTTGTTACGGCAAGTCTCTTTACTCGTTCTGTAACACGTCATCCCGTGATCAACTCCTTGATCACATTGTGCACATTATGATGATGTCCTACCGAGTGGGCCCAGAGATACCTCTCCGTCACACGGAGTGACAAATCCTAGTCTCGATTCGTGCCAACCCAACAGACACTTTCGGAGATACCCGTAGTGCACCTTTATAGCCACCCAGTTACGTTGTGGAGTTTGGTACACCCAAAGCATTCCTACGGTATCTGGGAGTTGCACAATCTCATGGTCTAAGGAATAGATACTTGACATTTAGAAAAGCTTTAGCATACGAACTACACGATCTTGTGCTAGGCTTAGGATTGGGTCTTGTCCATCACATCATTCTCCTAATGATGTGATCCCGTTATCTACGACATCCAATGTCCATGGTCAGGAAACCGCAACTATCTATTGATCAACGAGCCAGTCAACTAGAGGCTCACTAGGGACATGGTGTTTGTCTATGTATCCACACATGTATCTGAGTTTCCTATCAATACAATTATAGCATGGATAATAAACAATTATCATGAACAAGGAAATATAATAATAACCAATTTATTATTGCCTCTAGGGCATATTTCCAACAGTCTCCCACTTGCACTAGTGTCAATAATCTAGTTCACATCGCCATGTGATTAACACTCATAGGTCACATCGCCATGTGACTAGCATCCAAAGAGTTTACTAGAGTCAATAATCTAGTTCACATCACTATGTGATTAACACTCAATGAGTTCTGGGTTTGATCATGTTATGCTTGTGAGAGAGGTTGTAGACAACGGGTCTGCAACATTCAGATCCCTATGTATTTGGCAAAACTTTATGTCATATAGTAGATGCTGCTACCACGTTCCACTTGGAGCTATTCCAAATTGTTGCTCCATTATACGTATCCGGTATCTCTACTCAGAGCTATCCAGATAGGTGTCAAGCTTGCATCGACGTAACTCTTTACGTCGAACTCTTTATCACCTCCATAACCGAGAAACATTTCCTTATTCCTCTAAGGATAATTTTGACCGCTATCCAGTGATCCACTCCTAGATCACCTTACTACCCTCTTGCCAGACATGTGGCAAGGCACACATCAGGTGCGGTACTCAGCATGGCATATTGTATAGAGCCTATGACAAACGCATAGGGGACGACCTTCGTCCTTCCTCTTTCTTCTGCCGTGGTCAAGCTTTGAGTCTTACTCAACTTCACACCTTACAACTCAGGTAAGAACACCTTCTTTGACTGATCCATTTTGAACTCCTTCAAAATCATGTCAAAGGTGTGTGTTCTTTTGAAAGTATCATCAGGCGTCTTGATCTATCTCTATAGATCTTGATGCCCAATATGTAAGCAGCTTCATCCAGGTCTTCCTTTGAAAAACTCCTTTTTAAACAACCCTTTATGCTTTCCAGAAATTCTACATCATTTTGGATCAACAATATGTCATTCACATATACTAATCAGAAATGTTGTAGTGCTCCCACTCACTTTATTGTAAATACAAGTTTCTAACAAACTTAGTATAAACCCAAAAACTTTGATCACTCCATCAAAGCGTATATTCTGACTCCAAGATGCTTTCTCTAGTCCATGGAAGGATTGCTGGAGCTAGCATACCTTTTAGCATCCTTAGGATCGACAAAACCTTTCTGATTGTATCACATACAACCTTTCCTTACGAAAACTGGTAAGGAAACTTGTTTTGACATCCATCTTCTAGATTTCATAAATGCAGCTAATGCTAACATGATTCTGACGGACTTAAGCATCGCTACGAGTGAGAAAATCTCATCGTAGTCAACTCCTTGAACTTGTGAAAAACTTTTCACCACAAGTCGAGCTTCATAGATGGTGACATTACCGCCCACGTCTGTCTTCTTCTTAAAGATCCATTTATCTCAATGGCTTGCCGATCATTGGGCAAGTCCATCAAAGTCCATACTTTGTTTTGATACATGGATCCTATCTCGCATTTCTCGGCTGCTAACCATTTGTCGGAATACGGGCCCACCATCGCTTCTCCATAGTTCGTAGGTTCACTGTTGTCCAACAGCATGACATCTAAGATAGGATCATCGTACCACTCAGGAGTAGTACATATCCTTGTTGACCTACGAGGTTCGATAGCAACTTGATCCAAAGCTTCATGATCACTATCATTAGTTTCCTCTTCAACAGTCGTAGGTTCCAGAGAAACATCTTTCTGTGTTGCACTACTTTCCGGTTGAAGTGAGGGTTCAACAACCTCATCAAGTTCTATCTTCCTCCCACTCAATTCTTTCGAGAGAAAATCCTTCTCGAGAAAGGACCCGTTCTTAGTGACAAAATTTTTTGCCCTTGGATCTGAGATAGAAGGTATACCCAACTGTTACCTTTGGGTATGCTATGAAGATGTATTTGTCCGCTTTGGGTTCGAGCTTTTTCTGGCTGAAGCCATAAGCATCGCAGCCCCAAACATTAAGAAAACGACAACTTCGGTTTCTTGCCAAACCATAGTTCATACGGCGTCGTCTCAACGGACTTAGATGCTGCCCTATCTAAAGTGAATGCAGCTGCCTCTAATGCATAACCTCAAAATAATAGCGGTAGATCGGTAAGAGACATCATAGATCGCACCATATCTCATAGGGTTCGATTACGATGTCCGGACACACCATTACGTTGTGGTGTTCCAGGTGGCTTCAACTGTGAAACAATTCCACAATGTCTTAAGTGATTGCCAAACTCATAACTCAGAAAATCTCCCCTTGATCAGATCGTAGGAACACGATCTTCTTGTTATGATGATTCTAAACTTCACTCTGAAATTGCTTGAACTTTTCAAACGTTTCAGACTTTTGCTTCATTAAGTAAATATACCCATATCTACTCAAATCGTCAGTGAAGATCAGAAAATAATGATATCCACCACAAGCCTTAATTCTCATTGGATCACACACATCAGCATGTATGATTTCCAACAAGTCACTTGCCCGTTTCATTGTACCTGAAAACGGGATCTTAGTCATCCTGCCCATGAGGCATGGCTCGCATGTGTCAAGCGATTCATAATCAAGTGACTCCAAACATCCATCAACATGGAGTTTCTTCATGCATTTTATGCCAAAATGACCTAAGCGTCAGTGCCACAAGAAAGAGGTACTATCATTATTAACTCTACACCTTTGACGTTAATATTATTATCATGTGTATTACTATGATCGAGATTCAATAAACCATTGGGTGCATGACCATAAAGGTATTATTCTTGTAAACAGATTAACCATTATTCTCTAACTTAAATGAATAACCGTATTGCAATGAACATGATCTAATCATATTCATGCTCAACGTAGACACCTGATAACATTTATCTAGGTTCAACACTAATCCCGAATGTAGAGGGAGCGTGCGATGGTGATCTTATCAACCTTGGAAACACTTCCAACACACATCGTCACCTCGCCCTTAGCTAGTCTCCGTTCAGTCTGTAGCTTTTGCTTCAAGTCACTAATAACAGCAACTGAACCAGTATCCAATACCCAGGTACTACTAGGAATACTAGTAAGGTACACATCAATAACACGTATATCAAATATACTTTGTTGAAGTTGCCAGCTTTCTTATCTACCATGTATTTGGGGTAGTTCCACTATCATGTGACCGTTCCCCTTACAATAGAAGCACTTAGTCTCAAGGTTTGGGTTCAACCTTGGGTTCCTTCATTAGAGTGACAACTGGTTTGCCATTCATGAAGTTTCCCTTCTAGCCCTTGCCCCTTTTGAAACCAGTGGTCTTGTTAAACCATCAACACTTGATGCTCCTTCTTGATTTCTACTTTTGTGGTCTTAAGCACCGCTAATAGCTCCGGGATCATCTCCATCCTTTGCATGTCATAGTTCATCACGAAGTTCTAGTAGCTTGGTGATAGTGTCTAGAGAATTCCGTCAACCACTATCTCACCTGGAAGATTAACTCCCACTTGGTTCAAGTGATTTTAGCACGCAGACATTCTAAGCACATGCTCACTAGTTGAGCTATTCTCCTCCATCTTGTTGGCGAAAGAACTTGTCAGAGGTCTCATACCTCTCAACACGGGCATGAGCCTGAAATCCCAATTTCAGCCCTTGGAACATCTCATATGTCTTATGGCGTTCAAAACGTCATTGGAATCCCGATTCTAAGCCGTAAAGTATGGTGCACTAAGCTATCAAGTAGTCATCAGGACGTGTCTGTTAGGTGTTCACAACATCCACAGACGACATTGTAGGGGTTTGCACATCGAGCGGTGCATCAAAGATGTAAGCCGTCTCTGTAGCAGTGAGGACACTCCTCGGACTACGGACCCAGTCCGCATCATTGCTTACATTATCTTTCAACTTAGTCTTTCTCTAGGATCGTATTAAACAGGGAGCTACAACGCAAGCTATTGGTCTACAACATAATTTGCGAAGACAATTTAGACTATTGTTCATGACAATTAAGTTCATCTAATGAACTCCCACTCAGATAGACATCTCTCTAGTCATCTAAGTGATGCATGATCCGAATCGACTAGGCCGTGTCCGATCATCACGTGAGACGGACTAGTCATCAACGGTGAACATCTTTATGTTGATCGTATCTTCTATACGACTCATGTTCGACCTTTCGGTCTTCCGTGTTCCGAGGCCATGTCTGTACATGCTAGGCTCGTCAAGTGAACCCTAAGTGTATTGCGTGTGTAAATCTGGCTTACACCCGTTGTATGCGGACGTTAGAGCCTATCACACCCGATCATCACGTGGTGCTTCGGAACAACGAAGCTTAGCAACGGTGCACAGTTAGGGGGTCCGTGCCATGTTAGCATGATGAAGCTATGTGGCTAGTGGGGTGTTTTCGACCGACTGGCTCGGTCTCGAGGTCGAACCATAGGTACTATGTCTGATACAGTAAATTTTTACACGCACATTTTTCCTCTGTGCCAAGACATGACACACCCTACCGCGCGGTTTCAGGGTCTTCCCGGGTGGTGCACGCATATATTCTTCCTGACGTGGGACGCCTTACCGCGCGTTTTCGCCGAAGCAAGTAAATGAGTCGTCAAATCATGAAAGACCACTTTTCCCGCCGAGTACATCAGTGAAGCATGGTGGCTAGCTAGTTTGGCTAGTTCGACCGATTAGCTAGGCCGCCGCCACATTTGTTTTTTCACCCCTTTTTTAATCTACTTGCCGGTAGGTAAATTTAAATATCCACCGCGGCGTTGCCCTGGTGTTTGAGTGTGACAAGATTTTTAATTTTTTGATTGACGGGAGCAGGCGCGGCAGCAATTAGTCATGATGACTCCGCCTATAAAACCCACTGCTCCCTGATGTGAGAAGTCGTCGACTGGTATTTTACCATGGTGAAAACCAAAAGATTTCCCGCTCCTCGGCTGGCTCCCTCCGCCTTCCCGTAGATTGCATTGCTTTTCAGCCGTTTCGCCCCTACATCACCAACGTCGTGCGCCTCGAGAAGCAGAGGGACTTTGGTGGTGTTTAGGCGCCCTCTGCATGGGCATGTCCATGTCTCAGCGCAACATGACCGTTGGATCAAACTCAGACGGTGCAGATCAGTCACTGTAGCACAAAGCGTGTGGGTGTGTTTGGTTGCATTCTCATCTCAATATACTCCTCTGTCTAGGTGTGTAAGTCACCTTACGAAAACCAAATAATCCCAAAACACTTAGGCACGGTACATTAACTCCCTCCCCGTTTCTTGTTTTGTGACATATTAACCAATAAGAGACGTGGGTCGTGCATGCTTTCAATGACTTGAGACTAATAAACATGACATGCAGTGGTTAGTTCATTGCATGCAATGCTATTAATTAGTAAAAAGACATTAAGTTTTCTCGTTTTCCTCTCTGCCTTAGTCGCAGTGCACAATGTAAGATTACTTACACACCTAGACGGAGGGAGTAGTTGTTTCCTCATCGTGTATTTGTGTTAACCTACTAGTGTGGACTCATGCACCGTTCATGCACTCTGCCAAACACCAAAAGTGGGTCGAGAAGGGAACTTTTGCTCCCATCCCATGCACCCTTCATACACCCTGCCTAACACTATTCGTGCTTCATATGGTTCATGTTTTGTGGAGTACTGTAGCACCGTACTCTCCGCGCGCTGTTGACCTAGTTCTGTTAACATTGACCCTGCCTAACACTATTCGTGCTTCATATGGTTCATGTTTTGTGGAGTACTGTAGCACCGTACTCTCCGTGCGTTGTTGACCTAGTTCTGTTAACACTGATCTCACCGTTCATTCTCGACCGGACAGTTGAGAAAGCGGTACTATGTTACTACATTACTGTTCATATAGTTGACATGCGCGCAACATCATTTATTGTCGTCATATCTTACTACACTAGCAACAAGATTATGTAGTACTGACGTATGAACCACTGCACATGCCTAGTAGTAGGAGCATTGTGTATGTTCAAGTGGCTGTCGTGTTTTGCACTCCTCCGTCGTAAGAGTGGAAACACTTGCTATAATCAATTTTTTCTTCAGAAAAATAGTGGACACGCTCTACTGTGCGGATCCTCCACCAGCCATGCACTAAATTACTCACTTTCGCCGACGTGTGGGACAGCCAGCATCGGGGTCCACCAGCCATGCACTAAATTACTCCGTAGTAGAGAGACGGTAGACTACCCCGATCGAAGCGCCGCGGTAATGCCCAATGAGCCGTCAAATCACAAAACCCCCTCCTTTCCAACAGTAAGTTGGATGGACGAAGCAACCATCATTTCACTCTTCTCTCCCAGCTTCCTCTCTACCCAACTCGCTTCTCCCTCATCTTGTTCCTCATTTCTTCAAGAAAACCCCGACCTGCTTCTGCCATTGTTCTTCTCTCCCAAAGAAGGAAAGGTAAACGCATCAATGGTGTTGATTCTGTCCAAGGCCCGGTCTTGCAACCCCGAGACTGATCCTATAACACCCTCTCCTTTCCTCTTTTGGGTTTGTGATTATGGTTTCTTTTCTTTTATTTCTATTTGACAGTTTCTTGATGGACGCTGGAGCACCGGCCGAAGTGATGTCTATGGCTCTGGCCAAAACCATCGAGGCTCATGGTACGAAGAAGCACAAGCACCCCGCCGAGACTACCGCAGACAAGCTCAAAGCCATCGCCCTGTCCAAGCCCCCCTCTCCATGATCCCTCATTAAGCAAGTCCAGGTAATATCTCTTCTTGACGATCTTTTTCTCGATCTTGGTCGTGTTTTTTCATCTAACACGCAGTACTAGTACTAGTAGTACAACTTTCTGGGTGATCTTGCATGTGATTTTTGTGTGCCAAATGACGGTTCTAAATTCCTCTTTTTACCAAAACATGCGAGAGGTTGACACTGATTTCTTATAGATTACTTTCAACTACTCCCTCTGTCCCAAATTTCTTGTCTTAGATTTGTCTAGATACGGATGTATCTAATACTAAAATGTGACTTGATACATCCGTATCTAGACAAATCTAATACAAGAATTTTGGGACGGAGGGAGTACTTTATGAACATCAATGCTACCTTTGAAGAGGGTATATTTGCCTCAGTAACTTCTGTTATGAATATTGCAAGTAATCCCTCTGCTCTCATGCCTTTGAAGACATGTTCTAGTGTCTTTGTTCACTCATTTCTGTGTGTATATGTTGTCATATATGGAGTATAATATCGAAAATCATCTTATATTTCTGAACGGAGGTAGTAATAAAATATGGTTTCTGTTTGAATTAGGACCAGGTCCGCGGTGGAGATGAAGTTCTCGAAGTCATGCCGTGTGAACTAGAAGACCTGAGGATGAGTTCTACTGCTAAACTGTCCAGCTGCTGTGTCCTTGTCGCCACGTGTCCTGAACTAGTGTTTTCCCGTAGCATTGTTGTTAGGCGTGTTCTCGAGGCTGTACATGACCACAACAATTTCCTGGCCGTGCCTTCGATTACGAAGGGTGTGGTTCTTGTAAAGCTTCCCAACAAATATGATGCGGCATGTCTTCATGATCATGTTTATGAGTGGAAAGACCACTCTGTTAGGTTCTCCAAGGTTGACGAGATGGTGATGGTGCATGTATACATCTCTCACGAAGTCCATGGCCTAGTCAGTTATGCGGGGTTCATCCCGTAGGTCGGTGGCAAGAAATAGTCTGCAGAGTTTAATTAGTGCAACTTTGCTTGTCTGTAGTAAGTACTATTGTTCAGTACTTGATTCATGTTTGTGAACCCTGTATTGTTTATTAGTACTACCGCTTTTGGTGTGTGGTCAGTCCTGAGAATAGTCTATGTTAATGTATGTCCACTCAATTCAGTCAGTATATTTTGAAGTATCCATATCATCTTTTCTGTGAGGATGGTTTATCAATTATGGTTACACTCCAATATCTATATGCATTGCAGGGTTTATCGCGCCCACCAGGATTTCCAGTCCCATGGATGTTCGGTCCATACGATTTGTCACGTGGACTGTCCTGCTTGTGGGAGTAGGTGCGGCCCCTGCATGCCACCCATAGTTGGACGATCAATCTTCTATTTAGTACTTCAACATAGTGATTTTCGGGTAAGGATTCACTCATGTCACATCAAGTAAATCTTATTGATTTACTGTCTAAATCTTATTGACTTAATGTCATGTTTTCTTTCTTTTCCTGCAATTTTACGATGCAGGTTTTTCCATGTGCCATTTATCACAGAATAAACCGTTTGGTTTGCTCTACAATAGCTATTTTTGCAGGTTTCACTTCTTATGTCGTGTCAGTAACGAAGGCACTGTCCATCACTTATACTACTGGAAAAAATTGGATCAGTCTGTTGTTTGAGTACAAGTTGAATCCCTATGATGAACTGCAATTTGGTTTAACAAAAACGCCACAATTAGTCCTTATCGCGTTTAAAAGAAATGAATAAAAAAACTGGATCACTGTCACGAAGCCAAGTCAAGTTAGAAAGCTGATCATAGCAGACCAGACACGATCGCTGCTGTCCCGCACATCGGTACCACCTTCAGCAACGGATTGAGCACCGGCAGTTGCTCTAGCATTGACAGCAGCAATAGCTCAGTGTGATCCAGCTGAGGATTGGGCACCAACCGCGTCAGCGGATCAAGCTGATCTACCATAGGATCGGGCATCGACACCCGCACCTGCTCCAACATTGGCACCAGCTCTGCAAGGAGCACCATCTTCGGTAGCAGCAGCGGCTTCGGCACCTGCACCAACACTTGCACTTGCATCTGCTCCGGCCCGTGCAGCGGCAACCGAACGAGCAGTTTCACCGGCAACTGACTGGGCTGCAGTTTGCACTTCATATACCAAAGTCCTTACAAAAACCGACATGTCCACCTTCTTGGTGAGCATTGGCCGCCCAAGTGTTTCGTTCTTTTTTCTTTCCATGTTTTTTCGCATGATTCAATTTGTTGATCTAACTGTTTGGGTATGTCTTCTTGTTTGTAAACAGAGAATTCCTAGAGCAACGAGGAAGTCGTTCAACAATCCGGGCGACATCGGCCAAGTTTCTCTTACCATGCGCAGCCTTGGTGTGAATGAACCTTCTCAATATACCGTAAGTACAAAGGATGGTCGCATGATGATTGATGCTAAAGGATGGTCAAGGTTCAAATCTAAATCATATCTTGCGGTAGGGGATGATCTCGAAATCGAACTTTCTCGGCAAGGAGAGCTGGTCCAAATCAACTTTGAAATTCTTCAGTAGTAGCACGCAACTGCCGAACTGATCTATGCTACGGGAGATTTTGATGTAATCATCTGGCATGGTGAAACAAGTGTCCTGTGTGTATAAGTAATGCAACAATATTATTTATCGCATGGTATATCATTGATAGAATTACAACTCTCATTGCTGGTTAGGAACTGTCGTTCGATTTCATTCCAACAGCTGCCGTGCTTTATTCAATTTTGTGTATTCGCCTTGCGACAACATCTAAAACCAGCGCCGTACCGATCGCTTGCAATATGAAAAGCACTGAGTAGAACACATGGGACCCCGAACATGCAGGGTGGGCCTGCGGCCCAATGTCCAGGACCATGAGTCTGTCTCAGTATTATATTCTCAGCTGAAACCCCATAATGCCCGTGCGTTGCACGTAACATCAAGATGCATTTGTGTGAGTATTTTATCTTGTGAGAGAAAAGGATGAATGAGGGAAGGCCTTATTTGCAAATGTGGAGAGGTGTGTGGGTACCTTTTTGCAAAATTTCCATAGTTTCCTTCCTATCCGTCAGATATAAATTTGTATGTATAAACTTGTGATATAAAAGATTTGTATATTTCTTTACAGAGGGAGTATCTCTTTGTCAAAAATATATTTTTGTGTAACTAGTTACTCATGTCTTTCCACTTCCTTTCGCTGATATGTGGGGCATGCGACAACAGGGTCCATGTGCCATATGCACATATTAGTGTGCACAACTGCACGATAGATACACCCCGGTCATAGCGCCGCAGTAATGCCCAATGAGCCGTCAAATCACAACCCCCCATTTCCAGCTTTAGCAGTAAGCTGGACGGACGAAGCGGGAATATTTCTCTGGGCCTGAATCCCCTTCTCCCTCGTCTGCTTGTTCAGAGAAAACCCCCTCTCAGCGATTGCATAGGGTTTTCTCATGGAGAACCAGGTACGAATTCTTCATCCATCCGCGATAAATCCAAGTCCCTTGGTCGTGGGTAATCCTAGGATGGCAGCCGCCACCATTGATGCATTTTTCTTCCTACTAAATCTAGTGTGTTTCATTTGCAGTGCCCAAAGTGCGAGGACCCTACAGGTTTATGCGCCCTCGGCGAGATGCCACACTTGTTCCTTCTCATCCTAACATAAGATTTTAAAACACGCACAGTATGTTCCTAGAATCCTCTTTTCTATCCGGGAGGGTGGGGTTTTTTGAACATGCTATCGACTAATTTGGAAATTTGGATTGCTATATTTGGATAAAAGGTACTACCAATACGATGGTCAACACTGACGTGAAGGAGGAAATTATTTCTAGGTTTGGATAGGGAATACATTGTGTTCTCATATTATTTTTCCTGCAGTGCATTATTTGCTCTGCCAGAACACATGTGGTCAAGATGCTCGGTCTTGCCATAACTGAATACACCAGTTTAATGGTCATAGTGAAGACAAGTATGGATATAAGTTCCGAGTTCGATTCACGAACCAAGAAGATCTCTACTTTTTTTATGGCCGAACTTGGATAAACTTTCTCAAGTGTTACGGACTGAAAGTGGGCGCACGAATGTTGATGGAAATACCAGAACCTGGTCTCATCTTCACTGCGATCTTCCACCCCAACGTCGTTCCAATTGTTCATCCATGTTAGTTCTGTATCTGGTTCTTGCTTGTTGCCTCGATTACTTCTTAATCCACCTATTCTATCTAACCAATCACAATTTAACTTTAGAAGTAACAACGAATCTCTCACGAAGATGCTACTTCTAACTAATATTTTCTTATAATTGGTGGCACGTGTAGGTTTTTTCAGAGTTAAGTCGGCTGCTCGTTTGTTATTCTGTAACAACTCGGCTGTTACTGATGGCACTGAAGTTGACTAGGACGACATCCACAAGTTCCTACACTTTATTGATCGTCTTGAGGTCCTTGTGGGGCGTTTCAATGGTGGAAGGCCACGTGGGATATGTGTGCCACTGCTGCACTCGTTGAACAGGTCCAACTGTGTCGAGAAACTTATGGTACGAGTTGTTTTCTGTTATATGTGTTGTTCATAAACTATTGCTTATACCCAGTTTTACAGCTGTGATCTTCTTGAAACATAAACTGCCCAGTTCTATTGTTCCTATACAGATGCCTGACCATGGTCGGGTCAGACTTGCGCTTGGTCACAACATGATGTTTATGTCGGCCTACTCCATTCCCCTTGGAGGTGAAAAGATACTTATTCATGGGTGGTCTCAAATAATGAAGGCCCGTCCATCTTGGAGAATATGACAGAAGATTATGTTCCTGCTTTTCCACGGCTCTAAAGCGAATATCCTGTTTATTGACCACATTGCAAGATGAAGCCGCTTTCAGAAGGTTGTGGATGCGCAGGGTGGCGCCTGGGCTTTGTCCTGGGGCTTGGCGGCCTCACCCTTGGTTAACTGTAGGCAAAGTAGCACTGTTCGAGGCGTGCTTTGTACGGTTGAACCTGTATAAGTACTCATACTGCTTTTAGCTATGGTTGTTTAGTGCCCCTGCTGGTTTCAGTTAAGGTTGTTAAGTACTCCTACTGCTTTTATAGTCTGTCATGTTTCTTCAGTCATGTCTTCCTCCAGCCGCCAAAACCAAACCAGTGCCGGCGGGGCCGTCTGCTTCCGCCTCCCACGGCTGGCTGCGCCTCAGCGCACGCATCGCCGCCCCACCGTCTCCTAAATCGTTAACGCCGACGTCCGAGGCCTCGCGGTCATCCTCTGTGCGCTTTGGTGTGCTCGCCGTGGCGCCGCCCTCTCGCGTTATCAACATGGTCAACAAACAACAGGAATCGGCAGAAGTACGTGGAGAGCATGACAGTACAGGCCCACCATGTCAGTGTATGGAAAAATTAAATGCTACCTCCTAGTGTTTTCCTGACATCTAGGACCCACGACATTGTGAGCATATATAGTCAATAGACAAGAGAACATCACAAGATCGGCTGACACCTGGGACGTAGCTGCTCGAGCAGTATTTTTTTTGTTATTGTTGAGACGGAGCGGGGTTTGAACTGGGCTGTGGCCCGTCTAGCCCAGGCTTATATTTTATGTTCACCATGTGACCAGCCCAGCTATTTTTTTTGTGAAAATGAGCCCAGTTTATTTTTTCTGAAGAATACCCAATCCAGGCCTATTTATTTTTCTATGCCTTGATGGGCTGCAACTCTTTCAAGACGCCTGCAAATCTTGAAAGTAATATGAAATTGGTTGTTAATATAAAAACAGATGACAAATTAGCAATTACTTTATAATTTCTGTGTTTTTTCACATTTTCAGATTCCTATTTCATTGGGCATTAACCTAATTTAAATATATCTTCAAAGTACTTTAAATCTGACTCGACATTTCGGTAAGAAAAATAGTTTGGAAACCACAAAAATATGCGAAATTGGCCCCGGCCAACCAAAAAAATGTACTGCAATAAATTGCATAAGAAGTCGCAATGAGCTATATATAAATTCTTAAAAAAAGAGGGAATTGTCTGACTTATGGGCCTATTAAGTTGACGCGTATGCAAGATTTTTTTAGTTATTATATTTGCCAACAAACGATTCTAGCAGACGTAACCGTTGGATGTCAATCCAACGACCGTCGTGTTTCTTCAATCTCTGATCTTCTTGCTCCAGCTGCCAAATCCAGCGCCGGCGGGACCGCTTCCTCCCGCCTCCCGTGCAAGCCTCACCGCTGTAACGCCCCGAACACACCCGCCGGTGGTCGTTACTCCTGGCAGGATCTAGACTGGCCTCACATATCAATACTAGTCTTTTCTACGCACTTTGTCCTCAATCGTGCGCACCCGGGACCAACTTCCCGGTCGGTCACCCATCCTGAAACTACTCCAAGCTAAGCACGCTTAACTTTGGAGTTCTATCCGAATGGGCTCCCGGAAAAGAAGGAATTCCTTATTGATATGAGTAGTCTATCATCCCTAATAAGCCAGGCTATCACATACACCCCCACTGAGAGGAACTGACGTCCTCATCGGGCCACAGGAATGTTCCCTCTTGGCACAAACGTCAGTGCATCCAGTCCAGTACATGTGCCATGTTGTGTGCCACGACGAGTCACAAACGTCATGAACAACATGACCGCGCACATGTCCGCAAACATCCGTGTAACCGCGAAGGTCGGCTCTGATACCAACTTGTAACGCCCCGGACACACCCGCCGATGGTCGTTACTCCTGGCGGGATCTAGACTGGCCTCACATATCAATACTAGTCTTTTCTGCGCACTTTGTCCTCACTCGTGCGCACCCGGGACAAACTTCCTGTTCGGTCACCCATCCTGAAACTACTCCAAGGTGAGCACGCTTAACTTTGGAGTTCTATCCGAATGGGCTCCCGAAAAAGAAGGAATTCCTTATTTATATGAGTAGTCTATCATCCCTAATAAGCCAGGCTATCACACAACTTGTAACGCTCCGGACACACCCGCCGGTGGTCGTTACTCCTGGCGGGATCTAGACTGGACCCACATATCAATACTAATCTTTTCTGCGCACTTTGTCCTCACTCGTGCGCACCCGGGAGCAACTTCCCGGTCGGTCACCCATCCTGAAACTACTCCAAGCTAAGCACACTTAACTTTGGAGTTCTTTCAGAATGGGCTCCCGGAAAAGAAGGAATTCCTTATTGATATGAATAGTCTATCATCCCTAATAAGTCAGGCTATCACATACACCCCCACTCAGAGGAACCGACGTCCTTGTCGGGCCACAGGAACGTTCCATCTTGGCACAAACGTCTGTGCATCTAGTCCGATACATGTGCCACGCCGGGTGCCACGACAGGTTACAAACATCATGAACAACATGACCGAGCACCTGTCCGCAAACATCTGTGTAATCGCGAGGGTCGGCTCTGATACCAACTTGTAACGTTCCGGACACACCCGCCGGTGGTCGTTACTCCTGGCGGGATCTAGACTGGACCCACATATCAATACTAGTCTTTTCTGCGCACTTTATCCTCACTCATGCGGACCCCAGAGCAACTTCCCAGTCGGTCACCCATCCTAAAACTACTCCAAGATGAGCACGCTTAACTTTGGAGTTCTTTCCGAATGGGCTCCCAGAAAAGAAGGAATTCCATATTGATATGAGTAGTCTATCATCCCTAATAAGCCAGGCTATCACAACCGCCCCCTACTACTCCCACCACTGGCCAGGGCATCCCTCTACTCACCCACACCCCCTGTTATTCTGCGGCGACGACAGCCTCACACCGCAGCCGAACCAGTGAACCCTCGTACTCCTCTCTGTGTGGGCATCCACTGCCGCGTCTTCCCCGACTCCGTGTTGTCCCCTTCCTAGGCCTCGCCGTCGTCCCCCGCACTGGTGCTCTCGACGCGGCGTGGCCAACGTGGTCAAGGAACGACTTCCATTAGAAGAGTACTGTCGTGGAGAGGCTGACAGCTGGGTCCACGGCAGCCGCAAGGAAGTGCGTCCTTATTATGCGAAAAATAATTATTCCTCCACCTGATAGCAGGGACCCACCGGACGGGCCACCGTATTTCGCAAAAAAAAATCCCCCTAACAACTGGGACCCATTGGACGTGCCACCGTATTTCGCGAAAAAAACATTCCCCCCGCTATCAGCTCGAACCCACCGGAAGTGCCTCCTTATTACGCACAAAAAAAATGAATACTCCCCCTGCTAGCTGGGAGCCAGTATAGTGCGAGGCTAACTTGTGGGCCTACTAAGTTGACGGGGACGGAGGGCTTTGTCAACTTAGTCAATATGGACGATTCTAGCTCAATTGACCGTATGATGTCCATCCAACGGCCGTAGTGCTTCTTCAACCTATGGTCTTCTTGCTCCAGCCGCCCAAACCGGGTCGATCGTGCCTCGTGCTCCTGCCTCCTGTGGCCGGCTGCGATGCCGCGGAGGCCTCACCGCCCCTACTTCTCCCACCGCTGGCCAGGCCATCCCTCTACTCACCCATACGCCCTGTTATTCTAAGGCGACGGCAGCCTCACACCGCAGCGAACCAGTGAACCCTCATACTCCTCTACGCGTGGGCATCCACAGCCGCGTCTTCCCCGGCTCCGCATCTTCCCCTTCCTAGGCCTGGCCGTTGTCCACCGCCCTGGTGCTCTCAGCGCGGCGTGGTCAACGTGGTCAAGGAACGACTTCCATCGGACGTGGACTGTACGTGGAGAGACTGACAGCTGGGTCCACGGCCGCAGCAAGGAAGTGCCTCCTTATTACGCGCAAAATAATTATTCCTCCACCTAACAGCGGGGACCCACCGGACATGCCACCTTATTTTGCAAAAAATGTTTCCCCCCTGACTGCTGGGACCCACCGGACGGGTCACCGTATTTCGCGAAAAAATGTTCCCCTCGCTGTCAGCTCGGACCCACCGAAAGTGCCTCCTTAGTACGCACAAAAAAATGAATACCCCCCAGCTAGTTGGGACCCACCTTGGTCGATGGCTGACTTGTGGGCCTACTAAGTTGACGGGGATGGAGTGCTTTGTCAACTTAGTCAATATGAACGATTCTAGCTCCAGTGACCTTACGATGTCCATCCAACGGCCGTAGTGCTTCTTCAACCTCTGTTCTTCTTGCTCCAGCCACCCAAAGCAGCACCGGTCGTGCTGCATGCTCCTGCCTCCCATGGCCGGTTGTGCTGCCGCGGAGGGCTCACCACCCCCTACTATTCCCACCGCTGGCCAGGCCCTGCGGCGACGGTAGCCTCACACCGCAGCCAAACCAGTGAACCCTCATACTCCTCTCCGCGCGGGCTTCCACTGCTGCGTCTTCCCCGGCTCCTCGTCGTCCCCTTCCTAGGCCTCGCCCTTGTCCACCACCCCGGTGCTCTCGGCGCGGCGTGGTCAACGTGGTCAAGGAACGACTTCCATCGGAAGAGTACTGTACATGGAGAGGTTGACAGCTGGGTCCACGGCCGCAGCAAGGAAGTGCCTCCTTATTACGCGCAAAATAATTATTCCTCCACCTAACAGCGGGGACCCACTCGACGAGCCACCGTATTACGCGAAAAAATCGTTTCCCCCTGACTGCTGGGACCCACCAGCTACATCTTAGCACGCAAGGAAGTGTGTCTGGGCAAAAAAAAAATGATTCGCCCCCCTGACTGCTGGGACCCACCAGCTACATCTTCGCAGGCAAGGAAGTGCCTGACAGTCGGGACCCACCTGGTTGAAGCGTACGTAGCATTGTCATTCTGGTCGCGAACGTGTATGTATATACTGGTCGATGTAGAGGCGCGCACGTGTCGTAGTAGAGGCGCACATGTAGCATGTACACGTACATACAGCGGCAAGTGTGCAAGAAAGAAAATACGGCCACATACGTACATACGGGCAGGGTCTCGAACGCCTACTCGCGCATACGTACGGCCAAGGCTCGTGTACCTGGCTGGGTCGGAACGGAGAAACAGCGTCATCGTCGTGTTCGTGGGGAGCCAACCGGCTGGGTCGGAACGGAATGCGTCGTCGTGTTCATCGGGAGGGCTTGGACAGAACAGCCGATGGAAACGAGGCCTAGTGTTCCGCAGAATGGAGGACACGGCCTTGTGTTCGACCGGCCACGGTCGTAACGGGATCCTATTCATCGGGAGGGGTCTGGCGTACCGCAAAACGGAGGAAACGGACCTCCTACGGTCGAAACGGGGGTCCTGCTGATCGGGTGGGGTGTGGCGTACCGCAAAACGGAGGAAACAAACTTGTGTTGGAGCGCTAGGTCGAAACGGGGGTCCTGTTTATCGGGAGGGGTGTGGCGTACCGCAAAACAGCACTCCACAGGATACTATTCATCTCCATCGTCGACCCCCTGCAGCCTCCACGAGCTACTGTTCATCCACTGGCGACCTCCTCCAGCCTCCACCTGCGACTGTTCATCCACGGGCTCCTGTTCATCCAGCCTCCACCGCGCGCTACTCCACCGGCTACTATTTAACCAGCCCTCTCCACGGGCTCCTGTTCAACCAACCCTCGACGGCTACTGTTCATCCACCCCTCCACCGTCTACTGTTCATCCCGCCCTCCACGGGGTGGTCCTGTTCATCCAGCCCTCCACGGGGTCCTGTTCATCCAGCCCCAACCGACTCGATCGATCGGGGTCCTGTTCATCCAGAGGAAACACCACGGGGTCCTGTTCATCCACCCCCATCGGGATCTGTTCATCTAAAACCCCTAGCAATGCTCACTGTTCATCCAGAGGCAGCATCGATCGGCTTCAGTTAGCAGCAGTAGCGAAGGAATCGCTCGATCGAGTTCAGTTAACAGCCATCGATCGATCGCTCGGGTTCGGTAACGTGTAGCCTCCAGTGCAATCGCTCGGGTTCAGTTAGAGCCCAACGCCTCGCTCGGGTTCAGTTAGAGGCCAACGCCTCGCACCCACGCGCGTGCATGTACGAGAGAAACACGCATTGCTCGGCCCCGACCACCCACCGTAACCGGGAACACCTCGATATTTTCCATACCCTCGCTTCTACCACGGTTTTTTCCGTCATGGACGGCGCAAAGAATGTCATGCAGTTGCGTCTTCGGCCCGCCCGGTACGAAAAGCCCATTTTCTGTCATGATTTTTTGTCATAGAAGTAGGACCCCACCACATCTATGATGATACCGAGTTTTGTCACAATTATCGTCATAGAAGTGTCATAAGTATGACAGAAAAAAATTTGTTCGGCCCAAAATGTCACAGATGTGTCTTTTTTTTGTAGTGTAGAATTGGTTACCGAAAGGCAGTAGCTAGCAAACTAAAAATGGGTCCTTATAGTGAGCTAATAAGACAAGATACTCCTCACTGTTGGAGATATCGATGACGATTGGCTCCTTGGACATGGAAGAGGGCGAGGCCTCCGCATCGTGGGTGCCCTCGTTGTACTGGTGAGTTGCCTGAGCCGCTCCGAGCACCAACCTTCTGGATCTCGAGATGAGGTAAGCACGTGCACGCTGACAAAACACCTCGTAGTCTTCGTCGAAGGCACCGACGGTGGCCTCGAGAAAACACCACGAACTGTCATTTAAAGCAGCCAACCGCGTCGCGGCGTTGGCGCGCGAGGCATCAACAGTGGCCTCGACGGAGAGGTGCTCCTCCAAGATCTGGGGGTCGCACGAATGGCAACCATCGCGACCTCATCCGCGCGTGCGGCCGCGATTTGCTCCTCCGCTGCCAAATGCTCCTTGAGGTCCTGGCTATACTGCGTGCACCATGGCTTAGGTCAACACTTATTTGGTGGATGGGTCGGTGATTTGGGTGTAAGGTGTTGCGCTCGCGCCGGCGGTCGGGGCATGTGGGATGTGGAAGGGGGAGGAGGATGGGGGTCGGGTGTGGATTACCTGCCTGGATAGGCGAGGCCGAGCAGCGTGAAGGAGGGCCGCCAGCGAGGAGGAGGCGGCACTGTAAGCAAGGAGTGAAGGTTTCAAGTTGAAAAGGAAGGCGGAAAGAGGGGAAATGTGGCTTTTGGTAACGGGGAGGTGGCGGGGAGGTAGATATTTTTGCGGAAGCCAAAAATTTGGAATCGCTTCAGCCAAAAAACTGGCGCGCAAAGTGTCATCAGACACGGTCCCTTATTCAGACACGGTCCGAAGATATTTTGTGCTGCATCTCACACGGTTGGTTATAATAAACTATGTGCGATCTACTTGATTTATCGTCTTGATCATTTGAATTACGTAATGGGGTCACACTGATGACCCACAAGTGTAGGGTATCTATCGTAGTCCTTTGGATAAGTAATAGTGTCGAACCCAATGAGGAGCAGAAGGAAATGATAGGCAATTTTCAGTAAGGTATTTTCTGCAAGCACGGAAATTATCGGTAACATATAGTTTTGTGATAAGGTAATTGGTAACAAGTCACAACCAATAAAAGTAAAAAGGGTGCAGCAAGATGGCCCAATCCTTTTTGTAGCAAAGGACAAGCCTGGACAAACTCTTATATGAAGGAAAGCGCTCCCGAGGACACATGGGAATTATCGTCAAGCTAGTTTTCATCACGTTCATATGATTCATGTTCGTTACTTTGATAATTTGGTATGTGGGTGGACCGGTGCTTGGGTGCTACCCTTACTTGGACAAGCGTCCCACTTATGATTAACCTCTATTGCAAGCATCCATGACTACAAAAGAAGTATTAAGGTAAACCTAACCATAGCATGAAACATATGGATCCAAATCAGCCCCTTACGAAGCAACGCATAAACTAGGGTTTAAGCTTCTATCACTCTAGCAACCCATCATCTACTTATTACTTCCCAATGCCTTCCTCTAGGCCCAAACAATGGTGAAGTGTCAAGTAGTCGACGTTCACATGACACCACTAGAGGAAAGACACCATACATCTTATCAAAATATCGAACGAATACCAAATTCACATGACTACTTATAGCAAGACTTCTGCCATGTCCTAAGGAACAAATGTAACTACTCACAAAGCATATTCATGTTCATAATCAGAGGGGTATTAATATGCATAATGGATCGGAACAAATGATCTTCCACCAAGTAAACCAACTAGCATCAACTACAAGGAGTAATCAACACTACTAGCAACCTACGGGTACCAATCTAAGGTTTTGATACAAAGATTGGGTACAAGAGATGAACTAGAGTTTGAGAGGAGATGGTGCTGGTGAAGATGTTGATGAAGATAACCCTCCCCAAGATGGGAGAGTTGTTGGTGATGATGGCGGTGACGATTTCCCCCTCCCGGAGGGAAGTTTCCTCGGCAGAACAGCTCCGCCGGAGCCCTAGATTGGTTCCACCAAGGTTCCGCCTCGAAACGGCGGCGCTTCATCCCGAAAGCCTGCTTATGATTTTTTCCAGGTCAAAACACCTCATATAGCAGAAGGTGGGCATCGGGGGGGCTGCCAGGTGGCCCACGATGCAGGGGGCGCGCCCAGGGGGCGCCCCCACCCTCATGGATAGTGTGTGGCCCCCCTCTGTACCAGTTTCACGAGATATTTTTTATATTTTCTGAAACGGAGTTTTGTGGAGTTTCAGGGCTTTTTGAGTTGTGCAGAATAGGTCTCCAATGTTTGCTCCTTTTCCAGCCCAGAATTTCTAAACCGCTCGTCGGAATGAAACGTATGATTGACCGTTGGAAAGGTATCGTCGGCGCGCATCTTTTTCATATCTATTATTTTTTCTAATTCGCTACGGTTTAAGAGCAGTTTTGAATTTACTAAATCGCGGAATTGTGTTTTTCGAATTTTTTTCAAATTTTCGGCACTGTTTTCGCTCTAGTTTTCTAACCGTTTGTCGAAACAAGGCGTGTAATATACCGTTGGAAAGCTACGAACGAGGCGCAACTTTCATATGTTGAAATGTTTTCGAGATTCCTTATGGTTTTTAGTTAAATTTAAAAATCGCGCGGCTGACTACGAAGGGCAGTGGCCGTTTTTTGTGAAATTTTTAGAAAACGTTGGTCGAAATGAGCCAAATGATACACCGTTGGAAAGATATCGTCGAGACGCTACTTTTTCATATAGAACACCCCCTCTAATTCATTACGGTTTAAAAGTAGTTTTGAAATTACAAAAACGCGGAAACTCTGTTTTTCGCGACACCCAAATCGACGCGTTTTTTTGCGCTTCCGAACTGCATGTTACTGCAACACAGAGACCAGTGAACTGCATGTTTGAAAAAACTGTACGTGTTATTTTTTCGGTACGTTTTTTGCTCTAGTTTTTTAACCGTTTATCGGAATTATGCGCCTAATATACCGTTGAAAAGCTATAGAGTAGAAGCAACTTCGCCATGTTGAACACTTTTCGAGATTCCGCACGGTTTAAGAGCAGTTTTGAAAACGGTGAACTGCATGTTTGAAAAAACTGTACGTGTTGTTTTTTCGGTACCTTTTTTGCTCTAGTTTTTTAACCGTTTATCGGAATTATGCGTGTAATATACCGTTGAAAAACTATGGAGTAGACGCAACTTCGCCATGTTGAACACTTTTCGAGATTCTGCACGGTTTAAGAGCAGTTTTGAAAACGGTGAACTGCATGTTTGAAAAAACTGTACGTGTTGTTTTTTGGAACTTTTTTGCTCTAATTTTTTTAACCGTTTATCAGAATTATGCGTGTAATATATCGTTGAAAAGCTATGGAGTAGACGCAACTTCGTCTTGTTGAACACTTTTCGAGATTTCGCACGGTTTAAGAGCAGTTTTGAAAACGGTGAACTGCATGTTTGAAAAAACTGTACGTGTTGTTTTTCGGTACCTTTTTTGTTCTAGTTTTTTAACCGTTTATCGGAATTATGCTTGTAATCTGAAAAGCTATGGAGTTGACGCAACTTCGCCATGTTGAACACTTTCCGAGATTCCGCACGGTTTAAGAGCAGTTTTGAAAACGGTGAACTGCATGTTTGAAAAAACTGTACGTGCTGTTTTTTCGGTACCTTTGTTGCTCTAGTTTTTTAACCGTTTATCGGAATTATGCTTGTAATATACCGTTGAAAAGATATGGAGTAGACGCAACTTCGCCATGTTGAACATTTTTCAAAATTCATCATAGTTTAAGAGCAGTTTCGAAAATTGTGTGGCTCACAACGAATGTCAGCGAGCGTTTTTTGGCGTTTTCTTCTAAACCGCTCGTCGGAATGAAACATATGATACACCGTTGGAAAGATATCGTCGGCGCGCATCTTTTTTATATCTATTATTTTTTCTAGTTCGCTACGGTTTAAGAGCAGTTTTGAATTTACTAAATCGCAGAGTTGTGTTTTTCGAATTTTTTCAAATTTCTGGTACTGTTTTCACTCTAGTTTTCTAACCGTTTATCGAAACAAGGCGTGTAATATACCGTTGCAAAGCTACGAACGAGGCGCTAATTTCATATGTTGAAATGTTTTTGAGATTCCTTACGGTTTTTAATTAAATTTGAAAATCGTGCGGCTGACTATGAAGGGCAGCGACCGTTTTTTCGTGAATTTTTTACAAAACGTTGGCCGAAATGATCCAAATGATACACTGTTGGAAAGATATCGTCGAGACACTACTTTTTCATGTAGAACACTCCCTCTAATTCATTACGGTTTAAGAGCAGTTTTGAAATTACAAAAACGCGGAAACTCTGTTTTTCGCGACAACAAAATCGACGCGTGCACTGCATCGGACAGAAAAGCACACTGCTTGAAATAGAAAAACGCACTGCATCAGACAGTCAAACGAACCTCATGATTTATTTTGTTGGACGTAGATTTTTCTCAGAGGAGTTTTGTTGTCTTTTTTCCAACTTTTTTTTCGAAGGAAAGTGGACCGCAACACTCCCGAAAGTGAAGCGGAACACTACCAAAAGTGAACCTCATGATTTGTTGTTGTCTTTTTTCGTACTAATTAATTTTTTACGCGTGTTGAGAAGTGAGCTGCTTTCCGATGTGTTTTTGTTTTTGGATCACCAAGTGAACCACAAAGATTTTTTTATGGCCAACTTCGTGAGAGAACAAAGTGAGCTTCAAAGAGTCCTTTGCAATGGACTTTTTTTAAACCAAAGTGCATTGCATTTGTTTGTTTTTTAGACCAGTGAACTGCATGTTTGAAAAAACTGTACGTGTTGTTTTTTCGGTACCTTTTTTGCTCTAGTTTTTTAACCATTTATCGGAATTATGCGTGTAATATACCGTTGAAAAGCTATGGAGTAGACGCAACAACACCATTTGAACACTTTTCGAGATTCCGCATGGTTTAATAGCAGTTTTTGAAAATGGTGAACTGCATGTTTGAAAAAACATGCGAGAGGACTGCATTTGTTGTTTGCACGCTACATATTACAGACAAGCATATTACATACACTGTTGTCATGAAGAGGTGTGTTGCACTGCAGCAACAACAACCAAAATTACCCCAAGGGAGGACAGTGAGCTACATATTAAAAATATGACATTTTCTGCTGTGCACCACGTGGAAAGTGAACGAGAAAACTTTGTATGTATATGTTGTTTTTTCCGAGCTCTGGTTGATGACTACAGTGGACTTCTTTAACAACAACAAAGCTCCAGTGTACTGCTGCTATACACCAAAGACCCACCGAATGCTCGGTGGCCAAACTGCACGGGGGTCATGTGTAGCTCATCTTCTCCAACGACGCGGTTAATTTCTTTCAGTGAAGCAAACAACGAACTGCAAGAAAGGAAGAGGGAATCAGAGGCAATCCTTTAATCTCTGAGGACTACGAGAACAAAATAAACAAAAAACACAAAATGAACTGCATTAGTCTCGATCACCGGCGGTATGTCTCCGGCAAGAGCATTCGCCCCCAAATCCAACACCCTCAGGTTGCGGCAATTCACCACCCTCTCCGGGACCGGGCCGGCGAGCTGGTTCCCCGACGTGTCGAAGTATGAAAACTTGCTGCCGCATGTGGCAATTTTGGGGATTTCACCGTCGAAGGCATTGGAGGAGACGTTGAAGTAGGTGATGTTGGCGAGGCCCACGAGGCCGAAGGGCGTGGCGCCGGAGAATCGGTTGCTCCCGACGTCGAGCAGGTCGATGCTGCGGCAGGCGTCGAGCTTGCCGTCGATGCGGCCGGAGAGCTCGTTGCTCTGGACGGAGATGTAGTTCATCTTCGGCGGCGCGCAGATCTGGTCGGGGAGGTCGCCGAAGAGGCGGTTGTAGGAGAGGTCGAAGCCGGCGAGGCGGGAGCAGTTGGCGATGCCGGGCGGGAGGCGCCCTCGAGCGCGTTATGGGCGAGCGAGACGTAGTGGAGGCGGGGGCAGGGGTCGAAGAGGCCCGGCGGGATCTCGCCGGGGAAGGCGTTGTAGGAGAGGACGAGCAGGCGGAGCCAGGGGAAGGCGTTGAGGAAGGGCGGGATCTCGCCCGAGAGCACGTGGCGGCTGAGGGGGACGTCGCCGGCCGCCGGGGCACTGTCGTGCTAGGAGGCGGAGAGGGAGGGGGACGCCGCCGGCCGCCGGGGCGCTCCCGCACTAGGAGGCGGGGAGGGAGGGGGACGCCGCTTTCCGCTGGCGGCCGGGGCGCTCCCGTGCTAGGAGGTGCGTAGGGAGGGGGTGTTATGAGAATAAGGGTTTTGTTAGGAGAATAAGGTCTTAAGGGGTGTTATGAGAATAGACCCACCCTATATATATATATATATATATATATATATATATATATATATATATATATATATATATATATATATATTGTCATATGACTCTTATGCTAAAGTAACAATCTATTCACAATGTCAAGTATGAATCAGAAACTTCATTGAAAACTAACAAACTATGATCTCGGTCATTGAAGCAATTGCAATTTATCATAACACCAGAAAGATTCAAAATAAGTGCTTTTCAGCAAGTCCACATACTCAACTATCATTTAGTCTTTCACAATTGTTAACACTCACACAATACTTATGGGTATGGAGTTTTAGTCGGACACGGAGAAAGATAGGGGCTTATAGTGTTGCCTCCCAACCTTTTACTTCAAGGGTAATGTCAAAAATAATAGATCATGATAGCTTACATCCAATTGGGTATATATGTCAGGATCTTTCGAACACAATGTGCTTGCCAAAGGATAAAATATAAAAAGGAAAGGTGAAGATCACCATGACTCCTATAAGGTAAGAACAATAGATAGGCCCTTCGCAGAGGGAAGCAGAGGTTGTCATGTGCTTTTATGGTTGGATGTACCAAATCTTAGTGCAAAAGAACGTCACTTTATATTGCCACTTGTGATATGGACCTTTATTATGTTGTCCGTCGCTTTTATTGCTTCCATATCACAAGATCGTATAAAGTTTATTTTCTGCACACTAATAGATCATACATTTTTTAGAGAGTTGCAGCAATGACAACTTACTTGAAGGATCTTTCTCAATCCATAGGTAGGTATGGTGGACTCTCATGGCAAAACTAGGTTTAAGGATGTATGGAAGCACAAGTAGTATCTCTACTTGGTGCAAGAAGTTTTGGCTAGCATGAGGGCGAAAGGAAAGCTCAACATGTTGGATGATCCATGACAATAGACTTTATTTCAGATATAAGAAGACATAACACATTATGTTGTCTTTCTTGTCCAACATCAACTCTTTAGCATGTCATATTTTAACGAGTGCTCACAATCATAAAAGATGTCCAAGATAGTATATTTGTATGTGAAAACATCTCTTTCCTTATTACTTCCTATTAATTGCAACGATCACCAAAACTATGTTTGTCAACTCTCAACAACTTTTATTCATCATACTCTTTATATGTGAAGTCATTACTATCCGTAAGATCAATATGATCTCTTTGATAATTTTTTATATTTTCTTTTATTCTCTCATGATCATAGTGATATAATACAACCCTTGACTCAAAAACTAATCTTTATTATATATATCTCACGGACTCGATTACAAAGATAAGGATCATAAAGCAAGGCTCACGACTAGATCATACTAAACTTTATTCTACTAAATCAATATATTACCAAAAGGATCGAACTAAGAAAAACGGTAAAGATAGGAGTGTGATGGTGATACGATACCGGGCACCTCCCCCAAGCCTGGCAGTTGCCAAGGGGAGTGCCCATACCCATGTGATTATGTCTCCGTCTTCGAAGGTGGTGATGATGGAGTTGTTGATGATGTAGATTTGTCGTCCACCTTCCAAGGCATGGGCTCACCATCATAGAAGGAAGATCGAGTCTCCGGGATCCTCAAATCTGCAGCCAAACTCATCTTCTTGAATCTATATTCATACTCACAACTTTGGTTTTGCAGGTCATAGATCTAGGCTTGGAGGTGCTCGATTTTCTCGTGAATCTTCAAGATGGCCTCCCCAATGGTCTTGGTTGTTGATGAGCTTCATGATCATCATGTGGTTGGCATTGAGTCCTCGTTCCACCATACCTTGGCACTTGAAAACTTGTTGCTCCATGGCTTCGAGTCCTGTCTCCATGCTTTCGGTCCTTCTTGGTCCCTCAACATTGCGGATGTGCAGCACACCCTCACGCACCTCGATGGCTTGAGGGTGTTGGAGCACCTCCGCAAGGTAGGGGTTGATGACCTTCTCGAAGAACTTGTCCTTGGGGGTGCTTGAACACATCATGGTGATCTAGAACTATGAGATACACATCTTGAAACAAAAGCAAAGGCTATTCACGTGGTGCGGTGGTCAAAACTTTTGGGAGAATATATAATGATTTTTTACCAACAAAAAGAAGTAACGTGCAAGAAAACGGAATCCGGGAGGCACACGAGGTGCCCACGAGGTAGGGGCGTGCCCAGGGGGGTAGGGAGCGCCCTCCACCCTCGTGGACGCCTCGTGTCCTTTCCGACCTACCTCTTATTTTTCTATTTTTCTAAATATTCCTAAACAGAGAAAAACTGCCATTAGAACTATTTTGGAGTCGGTTCACTTACCATACCACATACCTCTTCCTTTTTAGAGTCTGAATCGTTCTGGAAAGTGTCCCTTATGTACTCCTCTGGGGTTACGGTTTCAATAACATTGGTTTCAACATTTATAGGATTACCTGAGATATAATGTTTGATTCTTTGACCGTTCAGCACCTTCGGATTTGTGCCTTCTAAGTTGTTGATTTTTATGGCACTAGAACGATAGACCTCCTCGATAACGTAAGGACCTTCCCGTTTAGAGAAAATTTTCCCTGCAAAAAATCTTAAACGAGAGTTGTATAGCAAGACATAATCACCTACGTTAAACTCCCGCTTTTGTATCCTTTTGTCATGCCATCTTTTAACTTTTTCTTTAAACAATTTGTCATTTTCATAGGCATGGGTTCTCCATTCATCAAGTGAGCTAATGTCAAATAACCTCTTCTCACTGGCAAGTTTGAAATCATAATTGAGCTCTTTAATAGCCCAATATGACTTATGGTCTAGCTCAAGAGGTAAGTGACATGCTTTTCCATAAACCATTTTATACGGAGACATACCCATATGATTTTTATATGCAGTTCTATAGGCCCATAATGCATCATCAAGTTTCTTGGACCAATTCTTTATAGATCTATTAACAGTCTTTTGCAAAATAAATTTCAGCTCTTTGTTACTTAGTTCTACTTGACCACTAGACTGGGGGTGGTATGGGGATGCAATTCTATGGTTAACATCATACTTAGCAAGCATCTTACGAAAAGCACCATGAATAAAGTGTGAACCACCATCATTCATTAAGTATCTAGGGACTCCAAACCTTGGAAAAATAACTTCTTTAGGCATCTTAATAGAGGTGTTATGATCAGCACTACTAGTTGGAATAGCTTCTACCCACTTAGTAACATAATCAACAACAACTAAAATATGTGTATACCCATTAGAGGAAGGAAACGGTCCCATATAATCAAAGCCCTAGACATCAAATGGTTCAATAACAAGTGAATAATTCATAGGCATTTCTTGACGTCTACTAATATTACCAATTCTTTGGCATTCATCACAAGATAAGACAAACTTACGGGCATCCTTGAAGAGAGTAGGCCAATAAAAACCAGATTGCAGTACCTTATGTGCAGTTCTATCTCCAGCATGGTGCCCTCCATAAGCTTCGGAGTGACACTTGCGGAGGATCTGTTCATGTTCATGCGCAGGTACACAACGTCTAATAAGACCATCTACTCCTTCTTTATAAAGGTGTGGGTCATCCCAGAAATAATGTCTTAAATCATAAAAGAACTTTTTCTTTTGCCGGTATGTGAAACTAGGTGGTATATATTTAGCGACAATGTAATTAGCATAATCAGCATACCATGTTGCAGTACGAGAAGTATTTATGATAGCTAATTGTTCATCAGGAAAGCTAACATCAATAGGTAGTGGGTGATCAAGAATATTCTCTATCCTAGACAAGTTTTCTGCAACGAGGTTCTCAGCTCCCTTTCTATCAGTAATATGTAGATCAAATTCTTGTAGCAGGAGAACCCATCTAATAACTCTAGGTATAGCATCCTTATTTTCCATAAGGTATTTGATAGCAGCATGATCAGTGTGAATAGTTACTTTAGAATCAACAATATAAGGTCTACACTTATCACAAGAAAATACGACTGCTAAAAATTCTTTCTCAGTAGTAGCATAATTTCTTTGGGCATTGTCTAGAGTTTTACTAGGATATTGGATAACATTCAACTTCTTATAAACTCTTTGTCCTACAACAACACCTACAACATAATCGCTAGCATCGCACGTAATTTCAAAGGGTAAATTCCAGTCAGGAGGCTGGACAATAGGTGCAGAGATCAATGCTTTCTTGAGTATTTCAAATGCTTCTACACAATCGTCATCAAAGACAAAATGAACATCTTTTTGTAAGATATTAGTCAGAGGCCTAGAGATTTTGGAGAAGTCCATAATGAACCTCCTATAAAACCCGGCATGACCAAGGAAACTTCTTATACCTTTGATGTCCTTGGGACACGGCATCTTTTCAGTAGCTTCAACTTTAGCTTTATCAACTTCAATACCTCTTTCGGAAATTTTATGCCCCAAGACAATACCTTCATTAACCATAAAGTGGCACTTTTCCCAATTCAAGACAAGATTAGTTTCTTCACATCTCTGCAAAACTTGATCAAGGTTGCTCAAGCAATCCTCAAAAGAAGTTCCATAAACGGAAAAATCATCCATGAAAACCTCAACAATCTTTTCACAAAAGTTAGAGAATATAGCCATCATGCATCTTTGAAAGGTAGCAGGTGCATTACATAAACAAAAAGGCATACGTCTATAAGCAAAGGTACCGAAGGGACAAGTAAAAGTTGTCGGATTCAGGGCTACGCAAAACCCATTATGTTCGAACACAGGGGCGTGAACGAAGATCTCTCCCACTCACATCTACCTAGCGCCTCGCTCTCGTCTCGATGGGAAGATTCAAGCAAACAACGAACAAGCACACAAGAGTTTATCCAGGTTCGGGCCCCCATGTGGTGTAGGACCCTACTTCTTGCTTTGGTGGATTGGCTCCGGGCGAGCTAGAATATGAACTGGTACAAGGGTTCCTGGGCTCAGGAGGCGAGCTCAGGAGGGTCAGGAGGCTAGTGTTCCTGCTCCTTGTGCAGTGGTCAAGTGTGTGAGTCGATGGTGATCATCAGTTGGAATCCTAGCTACTTATATAGGCGGCCACGGTCCTCTTCCCCCGAAATGTTTAGGAGGGAAGGGATCCCACAACGGGCATTTTTGAGCGGGAACACAAGGATGTTCCTACCCTGACAAAAGCAGTCTTCGCCTGCAAAAGGATCAGGCTGTGACATGGTGGTGGGCTCGACGGTAACATCCTCCTTATCGTCCTTGCAGTCTTCGGTCTTGTTGCACCAAAGAGGAAACCTTTGCCCCGCTCCTTGGGAACCAACGGCTGCGATGTCCCCTTTGCACCGAAATGGCAACTGTACCGCTAGCGGACGCTGGCACCCGCTGGCGCGGTGCGTCATTGCTGACATCACTGCCTCCTCCTGAGGTAGGCTTGGCCTTGGATTCTCCGCCCCTCCGGAATGCCTTGCCGAGGTCGCTCCCGAGGAGGTCTTGACGTCGTTCTCCTCGCGAGGCTTGGCCCCCTCCCGAGGGTCTTGAGCAGCTGGTCGATTAGCTGGGCCATACCAGGCCGCTTGTAGGAGCGCGTCGCGGTCCGCAGACAAGCAAGTCTGGGTACCCTGGTTCCTAGGACGCCGACAGTAGCCCCCGGGCCCAAGGCGCGCGCGGAGTTGGCTTCAGGGCGAAGCCTTAGTCGAGGACGAAGCGCCGCGGGCCCCCAAAAAGGCTGCGGGCTAGGCTGGCGCGTGACGGTTGGATGGACGCGAGCGACTCGACTTCCCACGCAGTCTTGGCAACCGTGTGACTTGACAACTCCTTGACGCGGGCAGCGGGGCCATTATGGCTGCGCACGAGTGACCGCCGGTTGATCTTCTTGGCTTATAAACAAGGGGTGAGGCTCCACGCCTCTCACTTGACTGTTACAGGCCGATCCCCACGTTTCCATTGCTCCCAGGGCTCCATGGCGCCGATTCGCAGGTTCTCGGCCGTGGAGAAAGGAAAGAGCCCGATGGTAGAGCCCGAACGGCTCCCCCCGAAGAAGAGGCGCCGTGATTCTCCGGGTGCGTTCCTGAGGTCGTCGGACGCCCGCACATGGTGCACGCGGGCACCACCAGGATTTCCGCTTCCCTTGTACACCTCAACGACAGGCAGATTGAGCGGGGGCGGCGGTAGGGGTGGCGCCGCCAGTCGCTCGGAGAGACTGGCGTCTCCTCGCACCCTGCTACCGTCCCATTCAGAGGAGTAATTCCTGGATCCTTCTTCCTCTGTTCCTGAGGGAGGTACTCCCGGCTCGTGGCTGGGTGACGATGGAGCTGAGGCACGAAGGGTGTCGCCTTCCTCCTTCGCATGCCGACGTGGAGGTGGTTTGTTCCGGCCAGGTCTTCATGACCTGGGGCTGGGGTGTGGTGCGCCGCGCCTGCGCCCCCACCGGGAGGCACATTCTTCACTTCGCGCTGGATACGACGGGCGCGATGACCTTCAAAGTCTTCGGGGCGGACGGCCTCCGGCTGCTGTGCGGCGCTGGGAATGGGCTCGCTGGCGACCATTCTCCATGCCGTCAGGGCAGCGAGACGCTCGCCGTTGGTTGTATCTCCGACTCTCCTGGTAGCAGTTATGCTACCCCTGAGACGGCCTCGAGCTCCGACGAGAGCTACGAGCCGCCAAGTCACCGCCCCTATCACCGAAGGGAAACGGTGTCTTCCCGGCGTCGCCGTTGTTGAAGGAGTTCAAGCCGAGTTCTTTGAGAGCGCCTTCCATAGCTTAGTTCCTGCGGGACATCACGGAGGGCTTCGCAAGGACATGTAAATTCTCGTAATACTTTTGTTACTATCTAGCATTATAAACTTATGTCCTGCATGAACCCCTTGTTAGAGCATGATTTCCCCTTTCTTTTGTTCCTGCGGTAGCTTAAGTCCCTACGCCTGCGAGACCCAGTCCCGGAACCAGCCTCGGCCTGTGCTGGTATGCCAGGTCGCGGCACTGTGGCCAAGGCCAGGAGGCGAGGGGTCCAGGATCAGGTAAAATCCCCCGAGGCGCAATGCTTAGGAGGTCCCTCTTGGCGTGCAGGCAGCCGCCCACTGTTCCATCGGGAAGGGCTTCGTAACTATGGTAAGTGGTGGCGTAGGTATGCAAGCGGGTGCAGCGTTGAAAACTTATCTTAGCAATTCCTGAGGTCAGATGGTGCTTCACTCCTGCTGCCCTTCCCTTGAGGCGAGGTTTGGCGTCCAAGCGCCTTCGTGAGGAGGCGGCAGTGACCGCTCTCGAGGCCCTGGGAACAGAAGCCACGTGGTCGGTGGAGACGTTTCTCCGGGCCATTCCCATCGCAGCCAAGAGGTGGAGTCCTGTGATGCCGCGCTTGGTGATGCCTGATCCGTCCTGTTTAGTGAGATAAGCGCGAGTGCCTCAGGGAGGCGTAAGAACTTTGGTTGAACTTGAAAAAACTTGACATTATTGTAGTAGCTAGATGATTCCATGCTTGCTTCCTTTCATGTTTGCTTTAGGTGCTCTGCGTCGGCTGGGCCCAACCCCGCGCATACCTCGACCGCCGCTGAGCCCTCTGGATGACCGGGGTTACCGTAGTAACTAGACTCGTTGTTGAGCCCTCCAGACACCAGGGTTACCGTAGTAACTAGACTCAAGGGATGAGGGGCTATGTGGCCAGTGAGGCCCTTGGGTCTCGATGCCCAAGGGTCCCCCTTGACGCTCAAGCGATCCCGTTTTTGTTCTGCATCGGCAGGGCCCAACCCCGCACATACCTCGATCGCCATTGATCCCTCCGGAGGACCGGGGTTATCGTCATAACTAGGCTCAAGGGATGAGGGGCTACGTGGCCAGTTAGGCCCTTGGGTCACGATGCCCAAGGGTCCCCCTTAACGTACGAACGGATCTCATGAAGGAGAACGAGCACCATACCTTGCCCACGAGCCTTCGCCCGGGATGGGGGCATGAGAAGGCCAGGTGTCTGGGCACCTGGTAGGGTGGCGTCTGCCAGGCGTAACCTAAGCATAGCCCCCGTTCCTAGCCCCCTCGCGACACCCATCCAAGGAGAAGCTGTGAGCGTCGTGAGCTGAAAAGCTCCCTGAGGTTGCTGCGACCACTGGGGGCCACCCTCAGTTGTTTATAACTAGCACGGAGCATAGAGCTACCACACTTGCGCGGAGTGTGGGCATAACCGCGCCTCGATCGTATCGGCCAGCGCGGAGCTTGGTGCTTCCACTGGTTCGTGGGCATAACCGCTCCTCGGTTGGATCTGCCAGCGCGGAGCTTGGTACTTCCACTGGACCGTGGGAGGGAGCCTCCCGCCAGGAGAGACTCCGGGGCATGTATAGCCCAGTCCTGACGTGTGGCTTGCACGATAGGACAGCCAAGGTGTATATGGGCCCTCCTCAGGACGAGCTGAACGACTCTGAGAAAGTTCTCGTGAGCTTACGCATCACTCACGATACCCTACCCTGAGGCGGGTTGCGCCTCAGTCTTCTTCTGCAAAATGTTAAAAGAGAGGTGTTGTGTCGACCTGCGCCGAGTGCATCTCTAGGGGATATTGCATGAGAAGGCCGCAGCACCAGCGACCCCAGGAGGTGACGTCACGGGGTTAACCCGCAAGACAGAGCTCAGTCGATGGATTTGTCGACGCTGCAGGGACGGACCCGAGCACAGACACAGTGCCCAGTCTTCTCATGCCACGATAAAAAAAAACAGCCGGCGCGCGGTTCCCGCGTGAGCGAGGCACCTGTCATGGGCCCCTACTTACCCATCCACGATTATCCCATGCGAGAACAAGGCACCAAGGACCATGGGAGGTGCCGTCACGGAAATGGCTCGCTAGGCAGAGCTCAGCTCTTGGGTTTATCAACGCTGCAGGGACAGACCCGAGCACAGACGTCGTGCCAGTCCTTAACCATGGGGCGGTCACGCGTGGGCTCACAAGGGCTCATGACCTTAGTGGTGGTGAGAACGCCGAGCATATAGATAATGCGAATGGAAAGAAATATCTGGCCTTGATCATGCAAAAAGGGGGACATTCGTGGGGGATCAGCCCCGAGCGGCCCGAGGATGATGCAGCCCGAGGGGCGCCCTCGTTTGGATACCTCAAGTGTCACCTGATACTTGCCGGAGGAGAGTTGGGGTAGCTGGAGACGCGAGCTGTGCGGGTCGCTCCCAAGGATCGTCGGGCTCCTGAGGCCCAGGGGCTCCTGAGGCTCTTAGTGGTCGTGCGGGTCCGGCTCCCGCTTCGTCTGGACCGCCTGCCACTGAGCCTCCCGAGCCCCGAAGGCCTACTGCGCGAGATGCTGGAACGGGGCAGCTGCGTTGCGGAAGCCAAAGAGCATGCAGACATAGCTGCATGGGAGGGTTCTCCTCCGGCCGACCGCCTTCGGCGAGAAGGGCTCCTGAGAAGCGGCCCGGTTGAGACCCGCGATGTCGATGCAGACACGGAAGCAGTCGCTTGGGCTATAGGCAGGTGATCTCGGGGTTGTGCGGTTGCACCCACCGCAGATGAGTCTGGCGTAATGAAGTTCCTCTGTAACTTGGTCGATGAAATCCTGAGCCCCCAGCGCTTGACGGCTCACGCTGGGCTCACAAAAACGCGCATCAAGATACGCTTGCAGGTGGTGCTCGAGCACCTCCCTCGAGGCACGGGTTAGCTCGGGGACACTCCAAAGGAGAGCCCCCGAGCCCGCCATGAGAGCGGTGTCGAGCGCGCCTCCCTATGCGATAATGGGGGCGCCTCGTCAGCAGGCGCGAGTCCTGAGGCTAGGCCGTCGGGAGCCCCCGCGTCCTAAGGTCCGTCGACGGGTAGGTTCTTCTTCTTCTTGGGGCGGTCTGCACGGCGAGGATGGCTCCATCCTCATCGGAGCACTCGACCGCTGCGGTCTGGTAGGCACGCTCCAGGGAGCGCACAACTTCCTTCTCGTCGGAGGCGATCGTGATTACTCCGTCGCTCCTGGGCATCTTGAGGACTTTGTAGCCGTGATGGGTTGCTGCCATGAACTTGGCGAGGGCAGGATACCCCAGGATGGCTTTGTACGAGAGGTGGATGTTGGTGACATCGAAGTACATGAGCTTTGTGTGGTAGTTGTCGCGGTCGCCAAAGGTGACGGGGAGGCGGCCTGCCCCATCGGGAGTGTGCAGCCATCCGTGACTCGGTAGAATGGCTTGGTGGGGTGGAGCTGATCGTAGGGAACCTGGAATGTCTCAAAGGTCTGGACGGAGAGGACGTTGAGCCCTGCTCTGCCATCGATGAGGGTCTTGGTCACGAGGACGTTGCTAATGGTGAGGGTGCAGAGCATCGGGAGGGCGCCTGGGGCCGCAGTGCACTTGAGCTAGTCTTTGGGGTCAAAAGCGATGACTTGCTTGGTCCACCTGAGGTTGCGCGCTGCGTCAGGCCTGGGAAGCGCCGCGTTCACCTCACAGGCGAACTGCTTGAAGATGCGGCAAGAAGCTGGGGCATGGGCTCCTCCCAGAATGCATGCTACTGCACGCGGTTCCTGGAAGCCCCCTACCCCGTCTCCCTGGCGGTTGTCGTCGTTCCTCCTTGGCGGTGGTGGCAGCGGAGGCATGCCTCCTTTGCCCTGAGGGCGACCCTCATGAGGCTGCTCACGCCACCCTTGGCGTGAGTTCCTGCCATCCCAACGTCCTCCTCATCGGCCTCCTCCACGGCCGTAGCCGTGGTTGTCGCGCTCAGGGCGCTGCCCGACGCGCCCGCCGCGCATCGCCCTGAGCTCCTGGCAGTCGTTGGTGTTGTGGCTGTGGATGTTGTGGAAGATGCAGTACGGTCGGTTGTCTCTGGGGAGGTCATCGTAGCAGCAGCCACGCTTCACTTCTGGCTCAGCAGCCAACGCGGCGGGTCCTTTGCGCTTCGACTCCTTGGCCTTGGTTTTCTTGTCGTCCGCCTCCGCCTCAGGCAGCTCTGAAGGGAAAGGCGGCCTTCCTCCGCCCTGGCGCACTTTGCCGTGAACTTGAACATCTCGAGGGCTGTGCACAGGTCTTCGTGGATGGCGAGCTCCTCCCTCATCCTGACGTCACGAACGCCATCGGAGAACACGGAGATGATGGCCTCGTCCGAGACCCTGGGGATCCGGAGGCGCATGGTGTTGAAGCATTGGATGTACTTTTGCAAGGTTTCTCCCGGCTACTGCCTCACGCGACACAGATCTGCAGCTGCCGGGGCTCGGTCTCGTGTACCTTGAAAGTTGGCGACGAAACGCTCGCGAAGCTCTTTCCAAGAGGAGATGGATCCCACGGGGAGGTTCAGGAGCCAGGAGCATGCGCCGTCCTTTAGGGCCATGGGGAACCAGTTCGCCATGACCTGCTCGGTGCCGTTGGACGCCTCGATGCTCAGCTCGTAGAGTTGGAGGAACTCCGTGGGGTCGGTGGTGCCGTCGTAGCGTGGGGACAGGTCCGGCTTGAACTTTCCGGGCCAGACGAGGCGCCGTAGCTCAGGAGCTAGGGAGCCACACACGCGCATGCTCATGATCGCAGGCGCCCCCTGCGCCTGCGGTGCTGGTTCTTGAGGTGCTGATACGTCTCAAACGTATCTACTTTTCCAAACACTTTTGATATTGTTTTGACCTCATTCTTGCATGATTTGAACTAAACTAACCCGGACTGACGCTGTTTTCAGCAGAGCTGCCTGTATGGTTTTATTGTGTGCAGGAAGACGGATTTTTTTAGGTATCTCAAAAAATTCCACGAAAAATCACAGAAAATCCACGCACCCGAAGGAACCTGGTGCCAGAAGAGGGGCCAGAGGGGGGGCCAGGGGGGCTCCAGGCGCCCTGGTGGCGCTGCCCACCCCCTGGCCGCGCCGAGAGGCCGCTTGGGCGGGCCCCACCTCCCCTGGTGCCCTACTTTGACCCGTATTTTAACCCGTGACGAGAAAATCCCAGATCAGGAGTTGTTTTCCCAGTTTTCGTCGCGGAGCCGCCACCACCCTCTGTTCTTCTTCGGGAGGGCTAATCTGGAGGCTGATTTGGCCTCCGGAGAGGGGAGATAGTCGCCATCGTCATCATCATCACCACTCCATCCTCCCTCCATGACTTCTCCTTCCATGCGTGAGTAATTCCCTGCTGTAGCCAAAGGGGGTGGTAGGGATTGGATGAGTTAGATCATGTAATAGTTTGTCAGATCGTTGGGGGCATGTTGCCTATCATCTACTATGGTGTTTATCATCTTTGCTTCAACTTGTTATTCTTAATGCTTGTCACTTAGGGCCCGAGTGCCATGATTTCAGATCTGAACCGTATGTGTTTGTATGAATATATTTGTGTTTTTGATCCTATCTATGAGTTGTTTGCACCTATTACGGTCTGGAACCGGCGATCCCAAAAGTGACAGCTTGGGACACCAAAGGGGATGGTCCGTAGTTTGAGGATTACATGTATCCATTGAGTTTATTGCTTTGTTCCGGTGCTCTTTGACAGGAGCACCTTAATCTCCATAAGTTCCTTTTGGCCCCGTTCATAGCGGGATGGTAGGACAAAAGATGTTGTGCAAGTTCTTATTGCAAGCACGTACAACTACCTATGGGATACATGCCTAATGTTTGATATTTGCCTAGATGATCATTACTTTTCCGTGTGCCTTGCCCCAAGTTAGATTCATGATATATCTCATCCATGCAGCGCCCAACCATCCATCTCCCTAGCCTACAGTGTTTTAAATCCTGCTGGTTACTAGTTGCTACTTTTGCTATTTACTTTCGCTGTTTACTTTTACTATCACCACCATCACTATCATATCACCGTTACCACTTATCTTTTGTTGCAAGTAAGTATATTTCAGGTGCGGTTGAATTGACAACTCAGCTGTCAAAGCTTATAAATACTCTTTGGCTCCCCGTGTGTCGAATCAATAAATTGGGTTATTCTTACTCGCGAAGACTATCTCGATCCCTTACGGTTGAGGGTTATCAAGTACCATTTTCTGGCGCCGTTGCCGGGGAGCATAGCAATATTTATAAGTCTACTTGAAGTATCCTACCTGCTGCACTTCATCCGCTATGGGTAAGAAAGGAGACCCCAAGGTTCCGATCTTACTATCCACTACAAGAAGAGGTATTGTTCTGAACACTAGTGCTACGCTTGATTCACCTTCTGTTATGAGTAAGTTTGCCTCACCGCCACCACATGATGCTCCTACTGAATCTGCTACTATGTCCGATACTCTTGATGATGCTTCTACTACTCTTGATGATATTAGTTCACTTGGTTATGCTCTTGAGAAACAGATCGCTGCTGCTGCAAAAAGGTCTGGAATTGAAATTTCTGTTACTCGCTACCGTATTGGTGGAACTTACGATTATCCTGATTTGAGTGAACTCAAGGAGAGACTTCTTGATGATGATTACATTATGCTTGATGATGATTTATGCAGGGAGCTGACAGAGTTTGCCGGCTCTGACCCTGAAGCTATTAAGAAGCTGCTTGAAAAACACTCTTTGAAGAACAAGACTGTTCCTGATCCCGAATTTGCTACATCTCCTATATGCATTGATGATCCTGATTATGATTTCTCTGTTGATCTTTCACTTATACCTATGGTTGAAGCTGACCCCTTTTATGGCAGAGAAAATGATGATGCTATTGCACACCTGACCAAACTCACTGAGTTGGGTGGCTAGTTTACCATGGATGAGAAGATACGAAACTTTTATGTGACTAAGCTTCTTCCTTTCTCTTTGAAGGAAGGTGCTAAAACATGGTATGATTCACTCCCATGTGGTTCCATTAAGAGTCCTCAAGACTTAGCTCACTCTTTTGTTGATAAGTACTTTCCTGCTCATATGCAACATGCTGCTTTACAAAGAATTTATAACTTTAAACAGTTGCAGGATGAGCACCTCCCTAAAGCTTGGGGGAGGTACTGCGGTCTGATTCGGGCTAGACCAGGACATGGAGTCCCTAAGAATGAATTAATCGATATATTTTATGCTGGTCTAACTGATGAATCCAGGTCCTATTTGGACAGTTGTGCTGGTTGTGTTTTTAGGAAAAGAACACCGGACGATGCAGAGGATTTGATGCGCAGGATTGCCAAAAACCATGAAGATTGGTCCGTCCCTGAACCACCTCCACCACCAAAGAAGAGGGGCATGTTTGTTCTAAGCCCCGAAGATATGCAAGAAGCAAAGAAGTCTATTAAGGAGAAGGGTATTAAAACTGAGGACGTGAAGAATCTACCCCCTATTGAAAAGTTGTGTGAGCCTACCACTCACCCTCCTATGGTAGAGGTACACTATCTTTTAGATTTCAACGCAAGTGACATCCCTCATGGTAAGCCTCCTGATCAATGTTTAGATGAGTTTGATAATCTTATTATGAAACAAAATCATTTTAATGAGAGGATACAAAGTCAATTGCATGATGATTCCCTTACTATCAAAAGTTTGCTTGATGTTCTAGGAAGAACAGTTAATGATGTTCAATGTCTTGTGAAGCATTTTCATATGGTTCAAACTCAGCTTGAAAAAATTTCTAATGTGCAAAAAGATTTGCTTGCTAACAATGCAAACAAGATGATTTGCAGGCCTTCGGGATTAAGACCCAAGGAGGAACTAGCACTCAAGATCCTCTCTATCCAGAGGGGCATCCGAGGAGAATCGAGCAGGATTCTCAAATGCAGGAAGAAGAAATTGTTGGCTCTCCAAAAAAGAAGAAGAAGAAACATAAGGAGGCTAACAATTCGAATGATCCTATTAAAGATGAAGAGCCAGCTGTTGATCCCAACAGTGTATCTATCTCCGATGCTGAGACTGAAGACGGTGCTGAACCTGAAGGTAAAGATAATGAGAAGAATGATCCGCCTGAAGTTCGAGAAGCAGAAGCACCTGACAAACGTAAGAGGTACACTAGAGAAGACTTTGTCGCAAGAAGACATGGGAAGGAAAGAGAACCATGGATACAGAAACCCATGCCCTTTCCAGGTAAGTCTATCAAATCTAAAGAAGAAGAGCATTACAATAAGTTTTGTGAGTGGATTAAACCTCTTTTTCTTCAAATCCCTTTGACTGATGCTATTAAGTTACCTCCCTATTCAAAATATATGAAAGATATTGTCACTAATAAAAGAAAAGTTCCTAATGAAGCAATATCTACTATGCTTGCTAACTACTCTTTCAGTGGCAAGGTTCCTGAGAAGCTTGGTGATCCAGGTATACCCACCATTCCTTGCTCCATAAAGAATAATTATGTCAAAACTGCTTTATGTGATGTTGGAGCAGGAGTGAGTGTTATGCCTCTCTCTCTCTTTACAAGAGGCTTTGTTTAGAGAAACTAATTCCTACAGATATCTCTCTTCAGATGGCTGACAAGTCAACCGCCGTTCCGATATGTATTTGTGAGGATGTTCCCGTAGAAGTTGCTAATTGTTTGATCCTTACTGATTTTGTTGTGCTTGACATGCCCGAGGATGGGAGCATGTCCATTATTCTTGGTAGACCTTTTCTTAACACTGCAGGTGCTATTATTGATTGCAATAAAGGGAAGGTTACCTTCAATGTGAATGATAAAGAACACACAGTGTATTTTCCAAAGAAGACCGACAGGAGGCATGGCCTCAACTCTATAGAAAATATCGAGACCGTGAAGATTGGAGAATGGGACTGTCCACTACATGTGCACCACAAATACAAAACTATTATGGTGGGGACAATGTCCATTAAAGTAAAGGTTCAGTGATCGCTTCGTAAGAGGTGAGACTTTTTGCTCTATATATCACCTGTTTGTTGGTAAGACTTGATCAACCTTACTAGTGAACATGTTTTATATAGATAAAAAGTTGAGCTTGTTATGTTTTCATTTGTTTTAGTTTTTGTTCTCCTTGTTGTAGCAAGTGTTTATGTTTTGAAGCTTCACAATACTAATCACTGCTTTAAGTTTTCAGAAAGTCTTGCATCCTTTTTGAACTTCGAAAAAAATTCAACAGTGAAGTTTTCAGAAAAATTCCAGAAAAATAAAAATAAAAATTTCCATGTCGGGAGTGACCCAGAGGTACCTGGGGCCGGCCAGGGGGACCCACCAGTGGCCCAGGCGGCCAGCTGGCGCGGCCTGCCCCCTGGCCGCGCCCACAGGGCGCTTGGGGCCCACAAGGCCCCCCTCTAGGTAAGTCTTCTTCCTCCCTCTCTCTTTCTCTCCAAAAACACGAGTTCTGCACTTGTTCTTGCGTTCTTGCTGCTCTTGGAGGCGATTCTTCGATCTCTCTCTACAGCCTATCATTTGAGCTGAGATTTTGAACAAATACTCCCTGGTATGTAACTCCTTCACCCCTCCAATTAGATTTCTGATTGGTGGCTTCATTTGTGAGTATTTAGTAGTTCTTGGTGCTGTATAGATGAGCTTGCATGCATGTGTAGAAATTTATTTTCCAAGTTTTGATGCAAGTTTATGCCTTAGGTAAGTGAGTTGAGTAGTTGCCTTAACCCACTTTGTTTTAATCCTTGTTTTTGTAATTTGCCAAAAAATTCAGAAATGAGTTTGTTAGGAAGGGCAAATGGGTGGCTTGAGAAGAAGAGGCCCACGCACTCCGATCGAGTTACTAGAGCCGCAGCTTCACCCTCGACTGCTAGGGTGAGCTACAATGAAGATCATGTGCCCCTAGAGTTGTTGGAAGACACAAGTCCAGCACGTGCTATGATGTTTCCATGTGATGAATTCCTTGAAGCTGCGGGAATCAAGGATGAGTTTTATAATCTTTGTGCTAATGCAGGTCTGACACGGCTCGTCACGTGCCGTGTTACTCAGTATCAAAAACTCACCTCCAGCTTCATTAACAGTTTTAGATATAATCCTGATTCTGGTGCTATTGAGTTTAAAATTTACAATGATCTTATCACCATGCCCTTGGGAAAGTTTTGTGAAATAATAGGTGTGCCAAACGTTGGGAGGACGGCTAGGATGACCTCTCAGCCCTCCGAGCTAAAAACCGTCTTCAACTCTCTCTGCAGCATGGGTACGAGGGATATTCATCGGTCAAAGATCTCCAGCATCTTATTCCCTCACCTTAGGTATTTTGCATATTATGTTGCTAGAGGGGTGTTAGCTCGTGACAACACGAGCAACACTTCTGCGCCGAATATTGCTATCCTGGCAGCCGCCCTCTCAGGGAGGTCTGATTATAATCTGGGTGCCTTAATTGCTCGACGCCTTGCTATGAACGGTAACAGGGAGACCTATTTGGTGGCGTTTATGCCACACTTATCTTAGAATATCTTAAAGGCACCCCACACCCTGATGATAAGCCTTTTACTTATTTAAGTTTTGATCTTGCTGCTATGAAAAGGCATAAGTTTGTTACCATGACTTCCGAGCTTGACAATCTTGTTTATATCTTGCGTTTCGGAACTACCGCGGAACGCGAGATCCGTCTACCTGCACCTCTTTTGTTTGATTTTTCTCGCAGGAACGAATGGTCCTTTGATGTTATCCAGTTCGATGAGTTCATGGCCCAACATCAGTTTCATAACCCCATGGAGGGGGTTGTGCCCGATGAGGAGGAGCACGGTGAGTTACCACCTTTTCAGGGTGAGACCGCCGCCCAGTTTGGTGAAGGGTCTTCCTCTGCTTGGAGTACGGACCCTTCCTCAAGGGAGGATCCAAGGAGTTCGGTGAACGCGCCAGAATCCTTCTACGACCCTTGGACTCACCACCATTCCCCCGGAGCAGGAGGCTCCTGGGGGCAGTAGCTACTACCAACTTAGGCCAAAAGCCTAAGCTTGGGGGAGTACGTGCCCCTCTCACTTTTCCATTGTATTATCCGTTTTATTCGCTTTGATCTTTTCGAAGCTTTTGCCCGTTCTTCTTTATTTCTTTATTTGCAAAAACAACAAAAATATTTTCTCTTTCTTTTGCTTTCATTCAACCTTTGAAATAATCCAAAAAGATTTCCTTTCTCTCTTTAGTTTGCTTTGTTTTCAGAGTTCAGCTCGAGTCCGTAATGGCATTTAATTATATTTCCTACGTTCGATCGTGCAAGTGACGAGGCAGTAATGACGAAGATCGACTGAAGGGAAGCAACAAGGGAAAACCGGTATGAACTCTTCTTGTTTCTACTTTTGTACATATGCATGTACTTATGATCTAGAGACCAGCTTGTAGCGACATAGTGCTATGTTTACAATGCTCTCCTAGTGGTTCATGCTTTCCTTGTGGCTAGTCTCGAATAGCTAGAGTATATAATGTGTTATTGAAATGATTTACATGCATTGCACTGTTCATAGTTTGGTATACTAAGGTGGTATTTCCCTTTGAAGAATTCTTGGATTGAATTGGCGCATGTTTACACATGTTTAAGACTAAAAAGTCTGCTCTGCCTTGATGATCTTTGAGTTTTAGAATAGTTATATCACTTCCATGCCTGATTCAATGTTGCTTTGTCGCTCTGCATGATTATGACCGTTATTGCTCTCTAGTTGGTCGCTTCCCAGTCTTTTGCTAACCTCCACCTGTACTAAGCGGACTGACTGCTTGTGCATCCAAAATCCTTGAAACCAGTTATGCCATATGAGTCCACCATACCTTCCTATACATGGTATTTACCTGCCATTCCTAACGAAGACTTTCGTGTACCATCTCGAAATTAATCAAAAGCATTTCTCTTTTTGTGCCTCTGTTTTAGCTCATGAGGAAGTAGTAGTTAATTCATGATCTTTTTAAGTTGGACAAGTTTCACCCCGGGATTGCATGTCTAATCTGCAAACCCCTAATACGAGAAGGAACTAGCATAGAGTGCGCCCGGCTCATAAAAGATAATACAACAAACAAACCCTCCTTCACGCTTTGTTCATGAGAAATCAGAAAACTTTGGCAGTGATAAACAAAGGAGATTAAGGGGATGTGATCGTCCCCGTGCGGGAGCCGTTCCTCGAAACTTGTCCGGCTCAAGAAGTAATTGGGTTATCTACTAGCATTCGTTGACGAAATATGCACCTCTCAAAAACATTTTTACCTCTGTTTTTAAAACCAAGAGCTCTGGTACATGTTTAGTTTTTGTTTCCGACCACGGGTTTTCAACCTCGCCATCAAATTCCACGGTTCGAGAGTCTCCACCTTCTTTCTTCAAAGCACCAACTAGGAGAGCATAATTGTCATTCTGAGTGTAATGTGCATTGTCCCAAAGTATTACATTGTCTTCTGCATGCTTGTGATATTATTTATTCTGAAATTCTTAGTTCTAGTCTCCTTTAAAACTCTGGAGGAGTTTCTGCATTTATGTTTTGCTTCACTCATGGAGGCTAGCGAGATACCACCCTAATAAGCTCAAGCTATGTGCAATGTAATCTTGTCTTGATTTTCAGTAGTATATTATTTACTTTTAGGTATTTGTGATTGGTTACTTGAAAGAAGGATTGCTCCGTGCATTGTCCTTATAGCATTGTTTCAATACTTGCTAGACTCTTTTCATAGTACATGCTTATATACATCTAATGAAACAAAAGAGTTTGTCAAAGTTTTCTTTGTCGCGCCCAGTTCGTTGAACTGAATTGCTTGAGGACAAGCAATATGCTAAGCTTGGGGGAGTTGATACGTCTCAAACGTATCTACTTTTCCAAACACTTTTGATATTGTTTTGACCTCATTCTTGCATGATTTGAACTAAACTAACCCGGACTGACGCTGTTTTCAGCAGAGCTGCCTGTATGGTTTTATTGTGTGCAGGAAAACGGATTTTTTTAGGTATCTCAGAAAATTCCACGAAAAATCACAGAAAATCCACGCACCCGAAGGAACCTGGTGCCAGAAGAGGGGCCAGAGGGGGGTCAAGGGGGATCCAGGCACCCTGGTGGCGCGGCCCACCCCCTGGCCGCGCCGGGAGGCCGCCTGGGCGGGCCTCACCTCCCCTGGTGCCCAACTTTGACCCGTATTTTAACCCGTGACGAGAAAATCCCAGATCAGGAGTTGTTTTCCCAGTTTTCGTCGCGGAGCCGCCGCCACCCTCTGTTCTTCTTCGGGAGGGCTAATCTGGAGGCTGATTTGGCCTCCGGAGAGGGGAGATCGTCGCCATCGTCATCATCATCACCACTCCATCCTCCCTCCATGACTTCTCCTTCCATGTGTGAGTAATTCCCTGTTGTAGGCAAAGGGGATGGTAGGGATTGGATGTGTTAGATCGTGTAATAGTTTGTCAGATCGTTGGGGGCATGTTGCCTATCATCTACTATGGTGTTTATCATCTTTGCTTCAACTTGTTATTCTTAATGCTTGTCACTTAGGGCTCGAGTGCCATGATTTCAGATCTGAACCATATGTGTTTGTATGAATATATTTGTGTTCTTGATCCTATCTATGAGTTGTTTGCACCTATTACGGTCCGGAACCGGCGATCCCAAAAGTGACAGCTTGGGACACCAAAGGGGATGGTCCGTAGTTTGAGGATTACATGTATCCATTGAGATTATTGCTTTGTTCCGGTGCTCTTTGACATGAGCACCTTAATCTCCATAAGTTCCTTTTGGCCCCGTTCGTAGCGGGATGGTAGGACAAAAGATGTTGTGCAAGTTCTTATTGCAAGCACGTACAACTACCTATGGGATACATGCCTAATGTTTGATATTTGCCTAGATGATCATTACTTTTCCGTGTGCCTTGCCCCAAGTTAGATTCATGATATATCTCATCCATGCAGCGCCCAACCATCCATCTCCCTAGCCTACAGTGTTTTAAATCCTGCTGGTTACTAGTTGCTACTTTTGCTATTTACTTTCGCTGTTTACTTTTACTATCACCACCATCACTATCATATCACCGTTGCCACTTATCTTTTGTTGCAAGTAAGTATATTTCAGGTGCGGTTGAATTGACAACTCAACTGTCAAAGCTTATAAATACTCTTTGGCTCCCCGTGTGTCGAATCAATAAATTGGGTTATTCTTACCCGCGAGGACTATCTCGATCCCTTACGGTTGAGGGTTATCAGGTGCTGGTGCCACCACATCCTGTGGCGCGTGGTCTGGGTGCTGTGGGCCAGGGGGCCCATGAGCCCCTGCTTGAGGGTGCGGAATCACCTGACAGCTCTCCTCGTCGTGGGTGTGGGCTCTGCGGGGTTGCTCACGTCGAGGGGACTCGCGCAGGCCCTCCTGGCCGGCGTGGTGGAGGGGAGGCGTAGCCGGGACCCCACGGCCCTCGTTCCTCGCTGGGGGCGACGGAGGACGTGAGGAGTGCGTGGGTGCGGGCGCTTCTCTAGCTGCGTTGACGAGCTCGGTGATGTAGTGGAGCCACTCGTCGTAGAGGTCATCTGCCGGGCGGTAGCGCAAGAGCTCCCGCGCCATCAGTAGCGTAGTCTGCTGGTAGACCGGCCCGTGGCGGACCAGCAAGGACGACGCCACGGCCGGCGAGGGTGAGGGTGTTGCCGTGCGGCCATCCCGCCGCACAGACAGCGGCAGCGAGGAGTCCTGCTGCTCGTGGACAGCCGGGTCGGTGGCGGCGTTGGCGACCAGCGAGTTGGGGCAGAGCGGTGCGTCATTGCCCGCGGGCGCCGTCTGGGCGACATTCGTGCCGCGGCGGGCGGCGCGAGCTCGGCATGTGTCCACCATGGCTGTGGAGCAGGCTCGGTGATGAAAACGCGAGGAGGTCGTCAGAGAGGCGAGATTTCGACACGCCACCTACCTGGCGTGCCAAATGTCGGATTCAGGGCTCCGCAAAACCCGTTAAGTTCGAACAGAGGGGCGTGAACGAAGATCTCTCCCACTCACGTCTACCTAGCGCCTCGCTCTCGTCTCGATGGGAAGATTCAAGCAAACAACAAACAAGCACACAAGAGTTTATCCAAGTTCGGGCCATAGTGTGGTGTAAGACCCTACTTCTTGCTTTGGTGGATTGGCTCCGGGCGAGCTAGAATATGAACTGGTATAAGGGTTCCTGGTCTCAGGAGGCGAGCTCGGGAGGGTTAGGAGGCTAGTGTTCTTGCTCCTTGTGCGGTGGTCAAGTGTGTGAGTTGATGGTGATCATCAGTGGGAATCCTAGCTACTTATATAGGCGGTCACGGTCCTCTTCCCCCGAAATGTTTAGGCGGGAAGGGATCCCACAATGGCCATTTTTTAGCGGGAACACATGGACGTTCCTACCCTGACAAAAGCAGTCTTCGCCTGCAAAAGGATCAGGCGGTGACACGGTGGTGGGATTGACGGTGACATCCTCCTTATCGTCCTTGCGGTCTTCAGTCTTGTTGCACCAAAGAGGAAACCTTTGCCCCGCTCCTTGGGAACCAACGGCTGCGCTGTCCCCTTTGCACCGAAATGGCAACTGTGCCACTGGCGGACGCTGGCACCCGCTAGCGCGGTGCGTCATTGCTGACATCACTGCCTCCTCCTGAGGCAGGCTTGGCCTTGGATTCTCCGCCCCTCCGGAACGCCTTGCCGAGGTCGCTCTCGAGGAGGTCTTGACGTCGTTCTCCTCGCGAGGCATGGCCCCCTCGCGAGGGTCTTGAGCAGCTGGTCGATTAGCTGGGCCGTACCAGGCCGCTTGTAGGAGCGCGTCGCGGCCCGCAAACAGGCAAGTCTGGGTACCCTGGTCCTAGGACGCCGACAAAAGTGGTATTTTCTTGATCCTCTTTTGACACAGGTATTTGAGAGAAACCAGAGAATATCCATCTAGAAAGAAAAAATGAGTATGTTTCGATAACCTTTCTAGCATCTGATCAATAAAAGGTAAAGGGTAATGATCTTTCTTAATAGCTTTATTTAATTTGCGGAAATCAATTACCATCCTATCACCTGTAATAATTCTTTGCGGGATCAATTCATCTTTATCATTAGGAACTACAGTAATTCCTCCCTTCTTAGGGACACAATGGACATGACTTACCCACTCACTATTAGCAACTGGATAATTATACCTGCCTCTACAAGCTTCAATATTTCTTTTCTTACCACTTCTTTCATCCTAGGATTTAGCCGTCGTTGATGATCAATAATCGGTTTATCATCCTTTTTCCAATTTTATCTTGTGTTGGCATAGAGTGGGACTAATGCCCTTAAGATCATCAAGAGTATATCCAATAGTAGCACGGTGCTTCTTTCGAGTTTTCAATAATTTCTATTATTCCTGCTTTGAAAGGTTAACAATAATAATAAGAGGATATATCTTCTTTTCATCAAGATAAACATACTTAAGAGTATCAGGTAATGGTTTGAGTTCAAACACGGGATCGCCCTTGGGTGGAGGAGGATCCCCTAGAATTTCAACATGTAAGTTGTGTTTCAATAAGGGTCCCTGTTTAAATAATATTTCATCTATTTCCCTTCTCTCATTCATATACATATCATTTTCATGGTCTAGCAGATATTGTTCTAAGGGGTCGTTAGGAGGTACAACAATAGAAGCAAGACCAATAATTTCATCCTTACTAGGCAATTCTTTATCATGGGGTTGTCTACGAAATTTAGCAAAGTTAAAATCATGAGACATATCCCCTAATCCAATAGTAACAATATCTTTTTCGTAGTCTATCTTAGCATTAACAGTATTCAAGAAGGGTCTACCAAATATAATGGGGCAAAAATTATCTTGTGGGGAACCAAGAACAAGAAAATCAGCAGGGTATTTAACTTTCCCACACAAGACTTCAACATCTCTAACAGCCCCCATTGGTGAAATAGTGTCTCTATTGGCAAGCTTAATAGTAATATCAATACCTTCTAGCTCAGCAGGTGCAATATCGTACATAATTTCTTCATATATGGAAATGGGTATTACACTCGCACTAGCAACCACGTCACATAAACCATGATAGCAATGATCTCCTATTTTAACGGAAATAACAGGCATGCCTACAACAGGTCTATGTTTATTCCTAGTATCAGGTCTGACGGTTCTAGCAGCTTCCTCATGGAGGTAAATAACATGCCCATCTATATTATTGACGAAGAGATCCTTAACCATAGCAACACTAGGTTCAACTTTAATTCGCTCAGAGGGTGTAGGTGTTCTAGCATTACTCTTACGAACCACAATTGAAGCTTTAGCATGATCCTTTATCCTAACAAGGAAAGGTGGTTTCTCAATATAGGCGGTAGGAATGATAGGATCAACATTATAAGTGATAGTATTTTCTTCAACTTTAACAGGTTCAACTACTTTTACTTCAATGGGAGGATGGTATTTAAACCACTTCTCCTTAGGGAGATCAACATGAGTAGCAAGTGATTCACAGAAAGAAGCTACTATCTCAGAGTCAAGTCCATATTTAGTGCTAAATTCACGGAAAACATCGGTATCCATAAAAGATTTAACACAATCGAACTTAGGTGTTATACCTGACTCCTTACCTTCGTCGAGATCCCAATCTTTAGAGTTGCATTTAATTCTTTCCAATAAATCCCATTTGAATTCAATAGTCTTCATCATAAAAGAACTGGTACAAGAGGTATTGAGCATGGAGCGATTATTGAGAGAAAGCCGAGCATAATTTTTTTGAATAATCATTTCTCTTGAGAGCTCATGATTGAGGCATGAATATAACATTGACTTAAGCCTCCCCCAAGCCTGAGCGATACTTTCTCGTTTGCGAGGCAAAAAATTGTATATATAACTACGATCACGATGAACCTAATGCATAGGGTAGAACTTCTAATGAAATTCCAACTTCAACCGATTGTAGTTCCATGGTCCAATATCATCGCATAGCCTAAACCATGTCAATGCCTCTCCCTTCAAAGATAAAGGGAAGACCTTCTTCTTGATAACATCCTCGGACATACCTGCAAGCTTAAATAATCCACAAACTTCATCAGCATAGATTAGGTGCAAATCAGGATGCAGTGTTCCATCTCCTGTAAAGGGGTTAGCTAGCAGTTTATGTATCATACATGAAGGAATTTCAAAGCAAACATTTTCACTAGGTTCATTAGTTTGAGGAGCAACTATTTGCTCTATTGGTCGGGGTGAAGATACGCCGAACAAGCCCCTTAAAGGATTAAGTTCCATAGTAACAAGTGACAGTAAATTTCAGCACACTATATAAATTTTTCCTTACCAAATTCCACTTACCAAAGGCGCTTCACTCCCCGGAAACTGCGCCAGAAAAGAGTCTTGATGATCGACAAGTGTAGGGAATCTATCGTAGTCCTTTCGATAAGTAAGAGTGTCGAACCCAACGAGGAGCAGAAGGAAATGATAGGCAGTTTTCACTAAGGTATTTTCTGCAAGCACTGAAATTATCGGTAACAGATAGTTTTGTGATAAGGTAATTGGTAACAAGTGACAAACAGTAAATGTAAATATATTGCTGCAAGATGGCCCAATCCTTTTTGTAGCAAAGGACAATCCAGTACAAACTCTTATATGAAGGAAAGCGCCCCTGAGGACACATGGGAATTATCGTCAAGCTAGTTTTCATCACGTTCATATGATTCACTGTCGGTGTATTTGGATCGACACCTATGGGATCACAAGAATCCCTACTACGGTTGCGGGGCGCGGGGTTGAGAGAAGAGTGGATCTAACAGTCAGGACACGGTTCCTTTACCCAGGTTCGGGCTGCAAAGATGCGTAAAACCCTACTCCTGCTTTGGTGGATTATATGTTGGTGTTCTTCAGCTAACGAGGAGCTCCAAAAGAGTCGTGAGGAGTTCTAAAAAGCCGAATCCTCCTCCTGGTCGCCTCGGGCCTCCTTTTATAGGGAAAAGGGGTCGCCACAGTGGCACACAGGAGGTGGAAAGGGTACAGTGATGCGAGGTTATCCCTCACATTACAGGACAAGGTGCATTTAATGCGCCTAGCTTAGGTGTCCCTGCTTTATCGGGGACGAGGGGAGACGCCCGTCTTGTCCATCGCCGCCCCTCCTCGTGTTGACACGCGCCCTGGCCAGCGGCGCCTGAGGTGCCATGTAGGCAGACAGGCAGCTGAGGTGGCGTAACGGCGTGTCTCCACGAAGATCTGTGGGTTGCCACGCAGGAGCCTGTCCAGCTGGTCGGGTCGGCAGCTGCGTGGGTTGGCGGAAGTCCAGTCAGTGCGGGCCTGACGGTGGCCCCATGGGTGTCCTCGGCAAGGGCCTTGCCGGGGCCCCGGCAAGGGTCTTGCCGTGGCGCCTGCTGTCATCCCCGGCAAGGTGCTTGCCGGGGGCATTGTAGTCCTCCTTGGCTGGGATCCCGCCAAGGGTCGTTGTCTTCTTAACTTGTATCTGATCTTGGATGTCTTCACAAAGATCTGCATGCCACCACGGGGATATCTCCTGAATCCTTGCCCCATGGGGGCGGAGGACTCAAGGGTGATCCGCTCCGTAGGCGCGGGGCGAGCTGCCGTGGCAAGGGTCTTGCCGGGGCTGCCAGAGCCGGCCCCGGCAAGGATCTTGCCGGGGGAAGCCGCTTCGTCCCTTTGCTCTTTGTGGTCTTGTTCTTGGCGTTTGCTCCAGTCTCCATCAAGCTTCGATCTTACCCTGGCTCACTTCCCTTGCCATGCTTGGTGTGGTGGTGCCCGTGGCTCAGACTGCCCGTGCACAGTCATAGGGGTACAAAAAGTGTACCCCTCTTTTTGTACACCGACAGGAGCCCCCGGGGCTGGGCCACACATAAGCGTGACACGTTGTTGGGCCAGGCCCAGAACGGTGCGCGGGCAAGCGGGGTAGTTTTCACCGTGGTATAATTTTCCGCACACTGCGCCTCCCACGACCCAGGGTGGAGGGGCGTGCGTGACGTGGGCGGCGTGCGTGGGGCGGTTTCCGCAGGCATGCGTCACGTCGTAGTAAATGCAAAAGGAGGCGGCCCGCGTTTTCCCCGTAAACGGGGGGAAGCGTGGAGGCGTGGCCCACTTACTGGACGGGGCCGAGGCGCGGTCGTCTAGGCGTCCACTCCCCACGATCACAGGGTGGGGAGAGGTCGCCTCACTCGTCCTTTCGGTCCTGCACGTTCACCACGTGCCTCCCATGCGTTCGAAGTGGCGAGCGGTGGAAGTGGGAAACCGAGCCACCGCTGGTTGGGGCGGTGGGCCGGTCCTGGCCCCCCTCGCCTTCTGCGTCTTGATTGGCCGAGCGGGGCGGTCGAGCTCCAGCCCCGCCCCTTAATAAAGGGCGGAGGGAGGGGACGGCGCCCCGCACTCCTCCACCTTCTTTCTCCCTCAGCTTCTGCTCCCCTCTTCTGTCCGCCATGAAGAGAGAAAACCTCGGCTCCTCAATGGTGGCGGCGAGGGTCGCTGCTCGACAACGCGTCCCCCCTTCTCCTGCACCTGCAGTGGCCGAACCGGCCACGAGGGGAAGAGGGAGGGGGCGGGGCCGTGGGCGAGGTCGGGGTGCTCGGGGAAGAGGAGGACGGGGTGGCCCGCCGGCCTTGCCCCCACCAGCAGCTCCTCCTCCAATGGAAGGTCATGTTGGAGATGACCCTTGTGAGTTCTTCGTTAGGATGCGGGGGTCGCCGCGCCGTCGCCTTCGTCTCCCGACTCCATTCGCGCGGGAACTGGAGGCGAATCCGCCGGAGTCGCTGCGGCTGCACATAAGGGGTTGTGGGATGAGTGGCCCGCGGGCCCGCGTCGACTTCCCTGCCCCTCATGTGATGTATCTTCACCAAGGATGGAAGAGGTTCGCTCGCATCCACAGCTTGACGGATGGGCTCACCCTCCACTTCAAGTTGATGGAGGACGACCACCTCTCCGTCAAGGTCTTCGGGCACCTCGGAACTCGCGCGAGGTGCTGCATGGAGAGCTCCTCCGATGACGAAGACTCCTCCTCGGACGAGAGTGACGAGGAGGACAGCGGCAGCGACGACGAGGGCGGTGGACGGCAGGATGACAGGTCCGACTAGGTGTCGGGCGCCGCTCCTGGTGGCACCGGTGACCCCATCATCCGCGTCGCCGGCTCCTTGAACTTCTCGGAGCCGTCTCCTTGGCGGCTGGCGTAGGGAGGCTGCGGAAGAGGAAGAGGAAGAAGGCGGGCGGCAAGGTCGTCATGTTGGAGTACGCGGGCACCGACGCCTTCGACGCGTACTGACGTCCTACCGCCTCGTCTTCGAGCTCTGCCTCCGGCGCCGTCATCACCGTCCAGCCCTTGGGAGGCCGCCGAGATGCCTTCTCGGTGTCTTCTGCCACCCGTAGCTCGCCTAGGCGCCCCTTTTGCCCTTTTCGCCTCCTTGACCTGCCTCCTGAGGAGAGGGACAAGAAAGGCATTACGGGCATCTTATCTCTTTTTAGTCTGTAAGCCTTCGGGCATCTGTTAAGTTTAAAACTTGTAATCCCCTTATTCATATTTTTCATTCCCTATGGACTGTACCTGAATGGAATGTTTTTAATGAAAAAGGAATGTTTGCCGGGTCATTTGTTCGTAGGTAAAAACCCACAACAGGGAACAAATCCCTGATATCTTTAAGATAAACACATTCTTTTTCCGCCTGGCAACAGGCCCTGCCGTTTCCCTACTTCGCTCGACCTTTCTCACGCCCTTGGCGGAGGCAGGGATGAAGTTGGCTCAGGCTCCTCGTTTCGTCCTTCTGCTGCCACGACTACGACCAAACCCAGTCCCAGGAACGAGCTCTAGGGCCTAGATTTATGGGAGCACGATACCTTAAGGAAAAGAACGAGGTTTCACATACCTCAGTCCATAATGGAATGCATGATAGGGGATGAAGAACTTATCTGAAGCTGCAGCCCCCGGCAACTCTGGTCAGCCGTGGGCGGATTCTTGCCCTTGCAGCCTCCAGCGACACTAGCTCGCCGGGGCCTAGGTACTGGTCTGTTCTTCTTTACTTCCCTCAAATGGCTTCGGCAAGGATGTCTGCGCGCCCTGTGAACCAAATAATACAGAGGAAAGACAAAGACTCGACCTCTAAGCTAGGGGTTAGCCGCCACTAAGCACTATCAACCCTAACCAAGGACGATACTCGACTCAGCATGCATGCAATAACTTAGGGCGCTAGCGCTTCATTTATTTATGCTCAGGGTCTGCACCTGGCTTTGTACAAAGGGTTACATGCCTTGCCGGCAAGGCTTGTACAAAAGGGTGGCTTGCCGGGGGGCCGGCAAGCCGCGCCTTATGGGTAAAACTTGCGAAGATGCTCGATGTTCCAGGAATTACTCACCGGAACGACATCTTTGGTCTCCAGGCGGACAGCGCCAGGCCTGGTGACTCGTATTACCCGATAAGGGCCTTCCCACTTCGGCGTCAACTTGTTCGCATTCCTGGCCGATTGAACGTGTCGGAGAACAAGGTCGCCTTCCTCAAAGCTTCGGGCACGGACCTTGCGGCTATGGTAGCGGCACAAGGCTTGCTGGTAGCGTGCTGCTCTCACAGCCGCCCAAAGACGATCTTCCTCAAGGAGCATTGTGTCGTCTTGCCGCAGTTGCTCTTGCTCAAGCTCATCATAAGCGAGTACTCGAGGTGACCCGTATATGAGTTCCGTGGGGAGAACTGCTTCTGCCCCGTATATCAGGGCAAAGGGCGTCTGGCCGGTGGCTCGATTTGGCGTCGTTCTGATCGACCAAAGAACCACCGGCAATTCATCAATCTAGCGCCTCCCGCTCTTGTGTAGCATGTCAAAGGTCTTTGTCCTTAATCCTCACAGCACTTCAGCATTTGCCCTCTCAGCTTGACCATTGCTTCAGGGGTGAGCAACAGAAGAGAAACAGACCTTGCTGCCGAGGTCTTGGGTATATTGCATGAAGGTGCGGCTTGTAAACTGTGTGCCGTTGTCGGTGATGATCCTGTTGGGTACACCAAAACGGCACACTAGTCCCTTGAAGAACTTGACGGCTGACTAAGCTGTGACCTTCCTTACTGCCTCCACCTCTGGCCACTTTGTGAACTTGTCGATTGCAACATACAAGTACTCAAAGCCCCCGACAGCACGGGGGAAAGGGCCTAGTATGTCGAGCCCCCAGACCGAGAAGGGCCATGAGAGAGGAATGGTTTGAAGGGCTTGAGCTGGTTGATGAAGTTTCTTTGAATGGAATTGGCACGCTTCACACCTGGTGACCAGCGCCGCCGCATCCTGGAGGGCAGTGGGCCAGAAGAAGCCTTGCCGGAATGCCTTGCCGGCAAGGGCTCTCCACCCTATGTGGGATCCACATATGCCTCCATATTTCTATGGAGCTGGGGTTCAAAACCAATCTGGACTGCTCTTGCAAACGTCGAGCCAGCACTCTTCAACCCGAAAGGCATTCGTACGAAACAGTGCGTACCACATGGGGTGATGAATGCTGTCTTCTCTTCGTCTTCTCTTGCCATGAAGATTTGGTGGTAGCCGGAGTAGGCATCGAGGAATGACAGCAGGTCACACCCTGCCGTGGAGTCAACAATCTGGTCTATGCGCGGCAACAGGAAGGGGTCCTTGGGACAAGCTTTATTGATGTATGTGTAATCAATACACAGCCTCCACTTCCCATTTGCCTTGCGCACTAGCACTGGATTGGCCAACCATGTTGGGTGCAGCACCCCTCTCACCAAACCCGCAGCTTCCAGTTTACGGATCTCCTCGGTGATGAACTCTTGCCGTTCCAAAGCTTGCTTCCTAACCTTCTGCTTGACGGGCCGCGCATGAGGACATATAGCAAGGTGGTGCTCAGTCACCTCCCTAGGAACGCCGGGGATGTCGGATGCTTGCCAGGCAAACACGTCGACATTCGCCCGTAGGAAGGTGACGAGCGCGTCTTCCTATTTGTTGTCAAGGGCGGAGCTTATGGTAAAAGCCCCTCCCGTGCCGTCCTCCTTGACAGAAACCTTCTTGGTTCCCGGCGGTACGACCCTGGATCTCTTGTTTCTGCCGGTGGAGCTCTCTGGCACGTCCTCAACGGGAGCGCGACACTCCGAAGAGGTGCGCTTGCCGGAGTGGGTGTCTGAGGTCTCACTGGTCTTCTTCTTTCCGTTGGAGCTCTCTGGCACGTCCTCGACGGGAGCACAGCACTCCGAAGAGGTGCGCTTGATGGAGTGGGTGCCCGAGATCTCGCCGGTCTTCTTCTTCTTTCCTCCCGGGGCTCCAGTGGCAGGAGCAAGTGCCCTCGTAGCGGCAGTTGCTGCAACTACTTGCTGGTACATTTGGTCAGCGCATATCAGCGCATCTTTCTTGTCGGAGGGGATGGTGATGATCGTCACGGGCCCTAGCATCTTCAGAGTGTTGTAGGCATAGTGTGATGCTGCCATGAACTTGGCCAGTGCTGGGCGGCCAAGGATCCCGTTGTAAGGCAGGGGGTCTTGGCAACATCGAACACGATCCTCTCTGTCCTGTAGTTCAGATCACTTCCAAAAGTCACGGGCAGCGTGACTTTCCCCTTCGGTTGACTCCTCCCTGGGCTGACCCCCTGAAATGTGCCCGTCTCCTCGAGATCTCCATCAGGAACTTGCAGCTTTTCGATCACGGTGGGCGAAAGTAGGTTTAGACCGGCCCCGCCATCGAATAGCATCTTCGTCACCTTGAGGTTGCGTATTGTTGGTGAAACCAACAACGGCAAGCACCCGACCGCAGTAGTGCGATCAGGGTGATCCTCGGTGTCAAAGATGATAGGCGTGCTGGACCATTTCAGCGGCTTTTGGGCACCGGACGATGGCTCTGTCGTAATAATCTCACGCACCCACAGTTTGAGCCGGCGGTGAGAAGCATGCAGCGAGGCGCCACCATCGACGCACATGGCGTCCGTAGCCTTATGAAACTCTTGGCCGCCGGACTCGTCGTCCTCTTCGTGATCGTCGTCTTCAGGTCTTCTGTCGCGGCCCCGGGCGGGACTTTCCTGTTGTTTCTCCTTGCCACGACGGCCTGCTTGGCCGTCACGCTTCTTGCTGGACCCCTCAGCGCCGTCTTGGCCCTTCTCCTTGTACCGCCTCTCGTATTCAGCCCTTTGCTTCTCATCAAGGAGCTCAACCTGGTGGCAGTCTTGGAGATCATGGCCTTTGGTGCGATGGATCTTGCAGTACCGCTTGCCGGAGTTTCCTGGCTTCTCGGCAGCCGCCAAGGCCCGGCAGGCGACACACCCGGCAATTTCCTTGCCAAGGTCACCTGCCTTGGTTTTCTTGGCGGAGCCGACGTCATCAGATCCCTCGACGGCAAGCATGGCCTTCCCCTTGCGCTTCCTGTTACGGTTCCGGCCCTTCTTCGCTGGAGCGGCGGTATCCTCGTCTGAAGAGTCGGTTTCCGCACCAGCGCTTTCGCCGGGGTACTTCCTTCCCTCTTTAGCCCGGGCACATCTGTCGGCAAGAACGTAGAGTTCTGCCACATCCTTCACCTTGGTCATCGCCAGTTCTTCGCGCATCTTGCGGTTGCGCACGTTCTGGTGGAACGCGCTGATGATGGCGGCAGGGTGAACATCGGGGATGTTGTACTGTACCCGGCTGAATCTCTGTATGTACTTGCGCAGACTCTCGCCTTCCTTCTAGGGTATGACATGCAGGTCACTCGCCTGGCCATGGGCTTGGTGGCCTCCGGTAAAGGCGCCAACAAACTCATGGCACAAGTCGGACCAGGAGGAAATAGAGTCTACTGGCAAGTGCATCAACCACGACATGGCGTTAGGTTTAAGAGCCAACGGAAAGTAATTCGCAAGCACCTTATCGTCGCGGGCCCCGGTAGCTTGCATCGCGATGGTGTAGATGCTGAGGAACTCCGACGGGTGGGTCTTGCCGTTGTACTTCTCGCCGACGTCAGGCTTGAAGGTGCGGTGAGAGGGCCACTGGAACTGCCGCAGCTCACGGGTGAAAGCTGGACAGCCTACCTCGTAGTGTAGACCTCCAGGGCTTTCCGGTGCTGGGCGGTCCGCAGCAGGCCCTGCTCGCCTGTCTGACTGGTGGCGCGTTCCGCGCCGGCGCTGATACGTCCAAAACGTATCCATAATTTCTGCTTGCTCCATGCCTCTATTGGGTGATATTGCTATGATATTTATACACTTCCATACACTTTTGATCATATTTGGACTAACCTATTAACTCAGTGCACCCCAGTGCCAGTTTCTGTTTTCGGCTGTTTTTGTATTTCAGGTTTTCACATTACGAGAACTGCCAGGAAAAATCCAGAAAAATTATATAAAAAATCAGCGTTCCAGAAACTACCGTGCGCCCGAAGGACAGCCGGGGGGGGGGGGCCACCAGGGCTCCAGGCGCCCTGGCGGCGCCCCCCCCTGGGCCGCGCCGAGGGGCGCCTAGGCCCCCCGAGGCTCCTCCGATGCCCCCCTTTGGCATATATTTAAAGCGTCTCCCGAAACCCTCGAAACAGGAACTCTTTTTCGCGATCTCATCTCTGTTCCGTCGCCGCCGCCGCTTCCAAGATCGGGAGCACCAGGAGAACCCTTCCCGGCACCCTGCCGGAGGGGAGGATCACCACCGGGAGCTTCTCCGCCACCATGGACGCCTCCCGGATGAGTTGTGAGTAGTCTCCCTTGGACCATGAGTCCATGACCAGTAGCTATGTGATGTTCTCCTCCCGTTCTTGTGCTTCACTAATTAGTCCTCGTGAGCTGCCCTACATGATCGAGGCACATATGTAATCCTTATGCTGCTGCTATGATGAGTTTTGCTGGGATCCGATGGATTATGAGATTATGTTCAGATTGTGTTTGAGTAATATATTTGATTCACCTCTTTTATGTTTATGTTCGTAAGTAATTCTTGCATGTTCTCCGTTGTTATTTATTGCTTTGGCCAAGTAGTAGGTAGTGACTCCAAGAGGGAACGTTATGCTCGATTGTGGGTTCATGCCCCTCGATGACTAGTTTGAGTGACAGAAACATGAGTCTAGGGGATGTGCTGTTGCCACAAGGGGGAAAACAACGGTGCTTGTGCCCGCGGGTGCAAGGATTGTTTACTTTACGCAAAGTACTTTTAATGCAGTTGTCTGTTGCTTTGAGTTTACACTATGGGTGGGGCTCGCAACTTAATACCAGCGAGATGTTCTGGATAGATATCTCAAGGTCGATGATTAGTAGTAGATATTGATGGATTTCGGTCTACTTACTTTGGCGTTTGCGCACATGGTCCTGTCAATTGCCCAGCTGTAATTCGTTTACCTCACATAGCTGTTTTATCGTCTTTTGGGAGAGAGACATCACTAGTGAACATCATGAGACTCCGGTCCATATTACCATCATTGATCACATCCGCTATTTACTTTTCCGCTATTTACTTACTATTGCAATTATATCTATCACTATTATCACTTGCGTTTGATCCTTTGTAAACTACAAGGCCGGAGGGATTGACAACCTCTCTGTACTCGTTGGGAGCAAAGTTATTTGTATCTGTGTGCAGGTCCATGTTGATTGCTAATATCTGGCGCCGTTAGCAGTTGACACCTTCTTGTTGAAACTAGGAGTCTCTGGGAAATCGATCCTTGGTATTACCAAGGGAAAACTTCTGCTACACTGCATCTCAAACCTTCCACTTGGGGTAACCAACGAGGGGTGAGAAGCCACCTAGCAGGCGCTCGATGGTGGTTCGAGCGTCTTCATGAGCTCGCTCCTGAAGAACTTGATGCTGGTCACCGCGGGTCCGTGGGTCGGACGACGCTATGGAGACGGCGTCGCCCGCGACGTCTCGACGGGTCAACATATGCGGCACCAGGCGAGGAGGAGGCGAATGCACGGTAGCCACGACGCTGTCGGCTCTCCTGCCGCCGGTGCGTGGGACCCCATCGGAGCGTCGGCCTGGGAGCTCCGCGAGATTTAGGTCATCACTGTTGGCGACCGCGACAAGGCTTCGGATGGTGGCTCTCCATTCGTCGAGTTTCCCCGTAATGGGAGGAAAGTCTAGGAGCAACTGCGCGCGCGCCAAAGCTTCGGCTGGTGTCAACGGTAGCGAAACCTGCACAAATCGTGACGCGCTTCGACCCCTGACCGTGTCAGGGGGAGCTCCATCACGTTCTCGCGGTCGCCTATCGTCTCCACCAGTGCTTCGGCGGGCGGGCAGGTCTTCTACGTCCCGGGAGTGGCGCTCGGTGCTCTTCCCATGGCGACGCCTGGGGTCTTCGAGACGACGGCGCCGTTCGTCGCGCGCTGCTTGAGAAGAGTGCACTATCGGCGCTGGCGTGGGAGTTCTGGAGGGCCTTGCGTCGCCCTCGGGTGGTGCGGCCGCGACCTTGGAAGTTCCCGCGCCACCCGCGGAGGGCCGGGTTCCATCCCTGGAACTGGCGGTGTGTGGCCTGTTACCAGGCGCACAAGCATCGCCACCTCCCAAACTCCGGCTACTGGGCCGGCATTGGTGTTCACGAGCAGCGCCCCGGGTCCTTTCCGCGACCGGTCCGCTATTCGCCCGCGTCGGGACGGGCTGTCCGGCCTCCGACTGGCCAACTGCCACCGTCGTCTTCTTCTTGGGCACCATGACGATGAAGAGGCGTCGAACTGACTGCCAAAGCCGATTCTCACAACTGCACTCCCTACCTGGCGCGCCAAAGATGTCGGTGTATTTGGATCGACACCTATGGGATCACAAGAATCCCTACTACGGTTGCGGGGCACGGGGTTGAGAGAAGAACGGATCTAACAGTCAGGACACGGTTCATTTACCCAGGTTCGGGCCGCAAAGATGCGTAAAACCCTACTCCTGCTTTGGTGGATTATATGTTGGTGTTCTTCAGCTAACGAGGAGCTCCAAAAGAGTCGTGAGGACTTCTAAAAAGCCGAATCGTCCTCCTGGTCGCCTCGGGCCTCCTTTTATAGGGAAAAGGGGTCACCACAGTGGCACACAGGAGGTGGAAAGGGTACAGTGATGCGAGGTTATCCCTCGCATTACAGGACAAGGTGCATTTAATGCACCAAGCTTAGGTGTCCCTGCTTTATCGGGGACGAGGGGAGACGCCCGTCCTGCCGTCGCCGCCCCTCCTCGTGTTGACACGCGCCCTGGCCAGCGGCGCCCGAGGTGCCATGTAGGCAGACATGCAGCTGAGGTGGCGTAACGGCGGGTCTCCACGAAGATCTGTGGGTTGCCACGCAGGAGCCTGTCCAGCTGGTCGGGTCGGCAGCTGCGTGGGTTGGCGGAAGTCCAGTCGGTGCGGGCCTGACGGTGGCCCCGTGGGTGTCCTCGGCAAGGGCCTTGTCGGGGCCCCGGCAAGGGTCTTGCCATGGCGCCTGCTGTCATCCCCGGCAAGGTGCTTGCCGGGGGCCTTGTAGTCCTCCTTGGCTGGGATCCCGCCAAGGGTCGTCGTCTTCTTAACTTGTATCTGATCTTGGATGTCTTCACAAAGATCTGCATGCCACCACGGGGATATCTCCAGAATCCTTGCCCCATGGGGGCGGAGGACTCAAGGGTGATCCGCTCCGTAGGCGCGGGGCGAGCTGCCGCGGCAAGGGTCTTGCTGGGGCCGCCAGAGCCGGCCCCGACAAGGATCTTGCCGGGGGAAGCCTTTTCATCCCTTTGCTCTTTGTGGTCTTGTTCTTGGCGTTTGCTCCAGTCTCCATCAAGCTTCGATCTTACCCTGGCTCACTTCCCTTGCCATGCTTGGTGTGGTGGTGCCCGTGGCTCAGACTGCCCGTGCACAGTCATAGGGGTACAAAAAGTGTACCCCTCTTTTTGTACACTGACGAAGTTTGTTACTTTGATAATTTGGTATGTGTGTGGACCGGTGCTTGGGTGCTGCCCTTACTTGGACAAGTATCCCACTTATGATTAACCTCTATTGCAAGCATCCGCAACTACAAAAGAAGTATTAAGGTAAACCTAACCATAGCATGAAACATATGGATCCAAATCATCCCCTTACGAAGCAACGCATAAACTAGGGTTTAAGCTTCTGTCACTCTATCAACCCATCATCTACTTATTACTTCCCAGTGCCTTCCTCTAGGCCCAAACAATGGTGAAGTGTCATGTAGTCAACGTTCACATGACACCACTAGAGGAAAGAAAACATACATCTTATCAAAATATCGAACGAATACCAAATTCACATGACTACTTATAGCAAGACTTCTCCCATGTCCACAGGAACAAACATAACTACTCACAAAGCATATTCATGTTCATAGTCATAGGGGTATTAATATGCATAATGGATTTGAACATATGATCTTCCACCAAGTAAACCAACTAGCATCAACTACAAGGAGTAATCACCACTACTAGCAACCTACAGGTACCAATCTGAGGTTTTGATACAAAGATTGGATACAAGAGATGAACTAGGGTTTGAGAGGAGATGGTGCTGGTGAAGATGTTGATGAAGATAACCCTCCCCAAGATGGGAGAGTTGTTGGTGATGACGGCGGTGACGATTTCCCCCTCCCGGAGGGAAGTTTCCCCGGCAGAACAGATCCGCTGGAGCCCTAGATTAGTTCCGCCAAGGTTCCGCCTCGAGACAGCGGCGCTTCATCCCGAAAGCCTCCTTATGATTTTTTCCAGGTCAAAACACCTCATATAGCAAAAGATGGGCATCGGGGGGCTGCCAGGTGGCCCACGAGGCAGGAGGCGCCCCACACCCTCGTGGACAGTGGGTGGCCTCCCTCTCGTACCTCTTTCGCCAGATATTTTTTATATTTTCTCAAATGGAGTTTCGTGGAGTTTCAGGGCTTTTTGAGTTGTGCAGAATAGGTCTCCATTGTTTGCTCCTTTTCTAGCCCAGAATTCCAACTGCCGGCGTTCTCCCTCTTCATGTAAACCTTGTAAAATAAGAGAGAAAAGGCATAAGTATTGTGACATAATGTGTAATAACAGCCCATAGCGCAATAAATAACAACATAAAAGCATTATGCAAAATGGACGTATCACACAGCTACAAAGGACTTTTATGTGCAGTGAAGATGCAACTATAGGTGTGTCGTCAAAAAATTTGGAATTATTCATAGTTTGTTTGTACATTTTTATACATTAACTGGGTTTTCCAGGCATTTTATGCGCATAATTCAAATTCGAACTACATGCACAAGCTCCAGTGCATATAAACTTATTGAAAAATCAAATATGTGTCCTTGGTTGCATTCTTAGGTTCCATGCAAGAAATGGGAGTTAATTTCAAACACCCTGCCACCGTCACTCGGCCGCAAACATTGAGATGCCTGGTTTTTGAATTCTAGTAAATCCAAAACTCGTCTGAAATTCATGAAACTTGGCATGCTATCATGGAGCGGCATCAACATGTTATGGTACAACTTTTGTCCCATTTGGGACAGGTTTGGGTATATGCTTCTCAGAAACTGGAGCTTCTCACAACAAGCATGATGGTTTTCGGTAGGGAACGTCCCACCTTTGCGGACAAAAGGATATGCATTGCCTCTTATTGCTTTCAAAAAAATTCTCGTGTGAACATAGAACAACAGGAGTGTTGTGTGAATTTTTGTGATTTTTCTAGGTTCGTTTGGACATTTTATGCATTAAGTGAGTTTTCAATGCATTTATGTGCATAATTCAAATTTGAACTACATGCACATGCTCCAGTGCATATAAATTGGTTGAAAAATCAAATATGTGTCCTTGGGTGCATGCTTAGGTCCCATGCAAGAAATGGGCATGAATTTCGAACACTAGGACACCGTTGATTGCCGGCAAAACATTGAGATGCGTGGTTATTAAATTCTAGTAAATCCAAAACTCATATGTATTTCATGAAACTTGGCATGCTATCATGGAGCGGCATCAACATGTCATGGTACAAATTTTGTCCCATTTGGGGCAGGTTTGGGTATATTCTTCTCACAAACCGGAGCTTCTCATAACAAGCATGACGATTTTCGGTAGGGAACGTCCCACCTTTGGGGACGAAACGACGTCCATTGCCTCTTATTACTTTCATATTTTTTTCTCGTGTCAACATAGAACAACAGGAGTGTTGTGTGAATTTTTGTGATTTTTCGGGGTTCGTTTCGACATTTTTATGCATTAACTGAGTTCTCAATGCATTTATGTGCATAATTCAAATTTGAACTACATGCACATGCTCCAGTGCATATAAATTGGTTGAAAAATCAAATATGTGCCCTTGGGTGCATGCTTAGGTCCCATGCAAGAAATGGGCATGAATTTCAAACACCAGGGCATCGTTGATTGCCGGCAAAACATTGAGATGTGTGGTTTTTAAATTCTAGTAAATCCAAAACTCGTCTCAAATTCATGAAACTTGGCATGCTATCATGGAGCGGCATCAACATGCCGTGGTACAAATTTTGTCCCATTTGGGGTAGGTTTGGGTATATGCTTCTCACAAACCGGAGCTTCTCACAAACCGGAGCTTCTCACAACAAGCATGATGGTTTTCGGTAGGGAACGTCCCACCTTTGGGGACGAAACGATATCCATTGCCTCTTATTGCTTTCATATTTTTTGCTCATGTCAACATAGAACAACAGGAGTGTTGTGTGATTTTTTGTGATTTTTCGGGGTTCGTTTGGGCATTTTTATGCATTAACGGAGTTTTCAATGCATTTATGTGCATAATTCAAATTTGAACTACATGCACATGCTCTAGTGCATATAAATAGGTTGAAAAATCAAATCTATGTCCTTGGGTGCATGCTTAGGTCCCATGCAAGAAATGGGCATTAATTTCGAACACCAGGGCACCGTTGATTGCCGGCAAAACATTGAGATGAATGGTTTTTAAATTCTAGTAAATCGAAAAATTGTTTGAAATTCATGAAACTTGGCATGCTTTCTTGGAGCGGCATCAACATGCCGTGGTACAAATTCTGTCCCATTTGGGGCAGGTTTGGGTATATGCTTCTCACAAACCGGAGCTTCTCACAACAAGCATGATGGTTTTCGGTAGGGAATGTCGCACCTTTGGGGACGAAACGATATACATTGCCTCTTATTGCTTTCAAAAAAATTCTCGTGTGAACATAGAACAACTGGAGTGTTGTGTGAATTTTTGTGATTTTTCTAGGTTCGTTTGGACATTTTATGCATTAAGTGAGTTTTCAATGCATTTATGTGCATAATTCAAATTTGAACTACATGCACATTCTCCAGTGCATATAAATTGGTTGAAAAATCAAATATGTGTCCTTGGGTGCATGCTTAGGTCCCATGCAAGAAATGGGCATGAATTTCGAACACTAGGACACCGTTGATTGCCGGCAAAACATTGAGATGCGTGGTTATTAAATTCTAGTAAATCCAAAACTCATATGTAATTCATGAAACTTGGCATGATATCATGGAGCGGCATCAACATGTCATGGTACAAATTTTGTCCCATTTGGGGCAGGTTTGGGTATATTCTTCTCACAAACTGGAGCTTCACATAACAAGCATGACGGTTTTCGGTAGGGAACGTCCCACCTTTGGGGACGAAACGATGTCCATTGCCTCTTATTGCTTTCATATTTTTTTCTCGTGTCAACATAGAACAACAGGAGTTTTGTGTGATTTTTTGTGATTTTTCGGGGTTCGTTTGGACATTTTTATGCATTAACTGAGTTCTCAATGCATTTATGTGCATAATTCAAATTTGAACTACATGCACATGCTCCAGTGCATATAAATTGGTTGAAAAATCAAATATGTGTCCTTGGGTGCATGCTTAGGTCCTATGCAAGAAATGGGCATGAATTTCGAAAACCAGGGCATCGTTGATTGCCGGCAAAACATTGAGATGCCTGGTTTTTTAAATTCTAGTAAATCCAAAACTCGCCTGAAATTTATGAAACTTGTCATGCTATCATGGAGCGGCATCAACATGCCGTGCTACAAAATTTGTCCCATTTGGGGCAGGTTTGGGTATATGCTTCTCAGATACCGAAGCTTCTCACAACAAGCATGATGGTTTTCGTTAGGGAACGTCCCACCTTTGGGGACGAAACAATATCCATTGCCTCTTATTACTTTCAGAATTGTTTCTCGTGTCAACATAGAACAACAGGAGTGTTGTGTGATTTTTTTATTTTTAGGGGTTCGTTTGGACATTTTTATGCATTACCTGAGTTTTCAATGCATTTATGTGAATATTTCAAATTTGAACTACATGCACATGCTCCAGTGCATATAAACTGGTTGAAAAATTAAATCTGTGTCCTTGGGTGCATGCTTAGGTCCCATGCAAGAAATGGGCATGAATTTCGAACACCAGGGCACCGTTGATTGACGGCAAAACATTGAGATATGTGGTTTTTAAATTCTAGTAAATCCAAAACTCGTCTCAAATTCATGAAACTTGGCATGCTATCATGGAGCGGCATCAACATGTCGTGGTACAAATTTTGTCCCATTTGGGGCAGGTTTAGGTATATGCTTCTCACAAACCGGAGCTTCTCACAAACCGGAGCTTCTCACAACAAGCATGATGGTTTTCGGTAGGGAACGTCCCACCTTTGGGGACGAAACGATATCCATTGCCTCTTATTGCTTTCATATTTTTAGCTAATGTCAACATAGAACAAAAGGAGTGTTGTGTGATTTTTTGTGATTTTTCGGGGTTTGTTTGGGCATTTTTATGCATTAACGGAGTTTTCAATGCATTTATGTGCATAATTCAAATTTGAACTACATGCACATGCTCTAGTGCGTATAAATAGGTTGAAGAATCAAATCTATGTCCTTGGGTGCATGCTTAGGTCCCATGGAAGAAATGGGCATGAATTTCGAACACCAGGGCACCGTTGATTGCCGGCAAAACATTGAGATGCATGGTTTTTAAATTCTAGTAAATCCAAAACTCGTTTGAAATTCATGAAACTTGGCATGCGTTCTTGGAGCGGCATCAACATGCCGTGGTACAAATTTTGTCCCATTTGGGGCAGGTTTGGGTATATGCTTCTCACAACAAGCATGATGGTTTTCGGTAGGGAACGTCCCACCTTTGGGGACGAAACGATATCCATTACCTCTTATTGCTTTCAATTTTTTTCTCGTGTCAACATAGAACAACAGGAGTGGTGTGTGATTTTTTGTGATTTTTCGGGGTTTGCTTGGACAATTTTGTGCATTAACTGTGTTTTAAATGCATTTATGTGCATAATTCAAATTTGAACTACATGCACATGCTCCACTGCATATAAATTGGTTGAAAAATCAAATATGTGTCCTTGGGTGCATGCTTAGGTCCCGTGCAACAAATGGGCATGAATTTCGAACACCAGGGCACCGTTGATTGCCGGCAAAACATTGAGATGCATGGTTTTTAAATTCTAGTAAATCAAAAATTATGTTAACAATTCACATAACGACACGTGTCTTGTTTTTAATGGTTGTAGGAGGTGTCGTGCGGACAGCTGCTTGACCTTGACTGAATGGGAGGCATGAGAGCGCCGTCTGGTGCGCAGGCTGACCGAGAGGCTTGCAAGCTGTCCTCGAGTGCGCAGGCTCACCGGGAAGCGTGCAAGCTATACGCTGCGTATGCTCACCGGGAAGCCCGCCTTGCTCGCATCCTCTCCATTAATGGTGCCCAAGCCGCAATTAAATTCGCTTTTTAAATATAAAACACTCATCGCAAACGTTTTAGTTAGAACACCCGTATGCAAACCGATAGCTTCCCCAGGAAGCCAAGAGAAAATTTGTCGAGCAGGATTTCTGCAGCTCTTGATCGCAAACGATTTAGATAGAACACCTGCATGCAAAGTGAGAGCAGTGCATGATTTGTGCATCCCTTCAACGTAAACGGTTTTTCTGGATGACCTGTGTGCAACCACGTACAAACAATTTGGTAAGATTTGCATCTGTCAATCTGTCATATTGGGTATGTTGCCATTTGTCAAACCGGAAAGATGTACATTTTTTGATCTAGTAACGTTGCCATTTGTAAATCCTTGTAACACTGCGATTTGTCAAAATATGCAGCTAGAAATCATTAGCACTATGTAATTTTTGCAACTAAAATTCAGTAATTAAGCATAGATTTCATTCATAGTTTAAGCAGTCGTTCTTAATTTATACAAACAGTTCAACTTGATAGCTGAACCGACCAAACTTCTCCCCAATTGTTGCCAACCACGTACTGAAATAGCTAGTTCAACTATATATACTAGCTAATTTTAAGTACGTTGTATAGTTCCATGTGACGCCCGGGTAATTAAGCTACAGTAACCCTCTGCTAATGACGACACGTCATCAGAATTACTGTTGATAACCTCGCGATGATCCAATCTCGTTCGAATTCAAAAGTGAAAATTATGTCAAACGAAAAAGATTTCCAAATATTAAAACTAAAATGTTCGGGTGGTGCCAAACAATGCATAAGCAATTATGGTGGGAAAACCACATTTTTATAAAAATAATTGAAAGCACTATATTAATTAAAATAGTAGCTAAAACCATTAATTAAATGCATGTGGCATTTTATAAAATACTAAACCGTTTTGTTTTGGGGTAATTCCTTTTCGTGTGGCAATGTGTTATATTGTATCACTGATTTAGGGATCTACCTTATAAATTATAAAACTAAAATTGGTTAAGAGTTAAAAGAAAACAGAATAAGGAAAACAGAATAAAAACTTAAACTTAAACAAAGGTAAAAAGAAAAGAAGATAAAGACCCCCCCTCTTCCCTGGGCCAAGTGGCCCAGCTGGACACGGCCAGCCCATTTTCCCCCGCTCCCTCGGCCTATATGGCCTCCACACCCCCAACCCCTAGCCACCGACAGCCCACACCTCCCACTCGCTCTCTCCTCCCCCTCCCGATCTGGATCGAGATCGGGGCAACCGATGGCCGGCTCATCACCGCCGCCTCGCCGTTCGCCGTGCACCACCGCCGTCGTCCTCGTCCCCTCCCCAAGTCGCTACCTCACGCCTCGCCGACCCCCCCGGTGCATCTACAACGGGGGTGAGCCCCGCACCACACCTTCCCCTCTCTTCCTTCCCCACGCACCGCGCGCCCGACGATGCATCCGTCCGCGTCCACGCTCGCGGTGAGCGCGAGCTCACCGCACCACCTCTAGCCCCGCCGCGCTCGACGCCTTACTACGCCATGGCTACGCCCGCAGCCACGCGTCGCCTTGCCGTCGTCGTCGCGCTCTGCGCCGCGTGCGTCCCGCTGTTTCCCCGCGTGTGCGTCGCCTCTCACCGCAGCTGCTCCGCCGACGGCCGCCCTCGCTAGGCCGCGGCTCACCTCAGCCCCTCACCGCCGTGGCCTCCCTCTGCCCCTCACCCCGACCTCCCATGGCCCCTCACCGCCGGCCCTGGCCTCCCTTGGCCCTCACCGCCGGCCCCCGGCCTCCCACGGACCCTCACTGTTGTTCCCCTTCTCCCGCAGCTCCGCCTGGCACGCGTGCCTAGCCGCCTCCGCGGCCCCACTGCTCCTGCCGCCGGCGACCGCCCCAGCCTCGACGCATCCGTCGCTGGGCCGCGCACGCCCCGGCCAGGCCACGGCCACAAGCGGCCGACCCCGCCCCAGCGCC
>LR738710.1:256758467-256893772 GCA_902687465.1 Secale cereale | reverse complement strand
CCCCCTCCGGCGCCGCTCTCCGGCGATGCCTCGCCCGCCATCTTCTAGGGCCGCCGCGCGCCACTGCTGGTGGCTGCCGGCGCCGGTGCCCCGCCCCGGATGAATTTTGGCCTCGTGAGCGCCCAGTGCCCGTTACGCCCGGCGCCCGATATGGCCCTGGGCCTATGGCACGTGGGGCCCGCCCCTTTTAAAAAGAAAGAAAAAAAAGTAAAAGATAAAAAAGGAATAATTAATTAATTAATTAATCTAGCTTAATTAGCTAATTAATTCCTGATTAACCTAATGTGTCTATGGCAGTAGGGCCCCACCATTAATTAGACTAATTTAAGTAATATATTACATACACGTGTCATAGACAGGTGGGACCCACTGGTCAGGTTGACCAGTCAACCATGCTGACGTCAGCATGATGTCATGCTGATGTCATAAATCCTTTTCGAATTAATTTAATTAATATTAAATTCCAGAAATTAATAAAAACTTTAGAAAATCATATCTTTTAAACCGTAACTCAGATGAAAATAATTTATATATGAAAGTTGCTCAGCACGACGAGACGAATCCGAACCCGCGGTCCGTTTGTCCGTCGCACATCTCTATCATATTGAACGAGCAACATTCCCCCTCCGTTTCATCTGCCCGAAAATGAATAACACTGGGAATACCTTTCCGGATGTTTTCCATCCTCGCCAGTATCACCCGATACTGCGTTAGGGCACACCTAGCACCGTTACATGTCATGTCATACATCATTATGCATCTGTTTGCATTGTATTCACTGTTTCTTCCCCCTCTTCTCTCTGGTAGACTACGAGACCGCCGCTGCTGCTGCCCCGATCGACTACGGTGTTGACGACCCCACCTTGGCTGCCGAGCTTCCATGCAAGCCCCCCCCCTGATCACCAGATATCGCCTATTCTCCTCCCTCTTACTCTTGCATTAGTTTACTATTGTTGTTGATTCGATAACTCCTATTCTGATGCATAGCTTGTCATTGTTGCTACAATTGTTGATACATGTACCTGCCATCCTAATGCTTAGTATAGGATGCTAGTATTCCATCAGTGGCCCTACATTCTTGTCTGTCTGTCATGCTATACTATCGGGCCGTGATCACTCGGGTGGTGATCACGGGTATATACTATATACATACTTTACATACACATGATGATGATTCGGTGATGGGGGCTGAAGGGGCAGGTGGTTCCACACGGGTAGTGGTGGGCCTGGGTTCCCGACAGCCCCTGGATGGTTACTTTGTGGCGGAGCGACAGGGTAGGTTGCGACCACCTAGGAGACAGGTGGGCCTGGCCCTGGTCGTTGTTCGCGGTTATTTCATAATAACACGCTTATCGAGATCTTGGTATTTGATCTGAGTCTGGCCATTGGCCTATACGCACTAACCAGCTACGTGGGAATAGTTATGGGCACTCGACGTCATGGTATCAGCCGAAACCTTCTTGACGTCAGCGACTTAGCGGTGCGCGCCGGATTGGACCGGAACGCCTACTCTGGTATTAGAGAGGCTAGGTCTGCTTACCGGCCTCGCTCGCAACGTGCAGGTGTGCATTGGGCGATGGGCCCAGACCCCCGTGCGCTTAGGGTTTAGACCGGCGTGCTGACCTCTCTGTTGTGCTTAGGTAGGGCTGCGACGTGTTGATCTTCCGAGGCCGGGCATGACCCTGGAAAGTGTGTCCGGCCAAATGGGATCAAGCGTGCTGGGTTATGTGGTGCACCCCTGCAGGGAAGTTAATCTATTCGAATAGCCGTGTCCCTCGGTAAAAGGACGACCCAAAGTTGTACTCGGACCTCATGACAACTAGAACTGGATACTTAATAAAACACACCCAGACAAGTTCCAGATATAACTCGGTGGTTGCTCTCTCACAGGGTGATGTGCGGGAGGATCGCCGGGTAGGTATATGCTATACGATGTTACTTGGTGAACTTACCATCTACTCCCTTCTACTGCTACAAGACGGAGGCTGCGAGAAGCGAGGATACTTGTTACTTTCCAGCTACTCTCATCTACTGCTGCAAGATGGAGGTGGCCAGAAGCGTAGTCTTCGATTGGATTAGCTATCCCCCTCTTATTCTGGCATTCTGTAGTTTAGTCCACAGATATTACCCCTTTATATAGATACCATTGCATATGTAGTGTAGATCCTTGCTTGCGAGTACTTTGGATGAGTACTCACGGTTGCTTTTCTCCCCCTTTTCCCCTTTTGTCCCTTCTTCTCGGATGATGCAACCAGATGGTGGAGTCCAGGACCTAGAGGATCCCGAGAATGGTTCTACGTGAAGTTCGGCTTCGAGGAGTAGTTAGGAGGTCCCGGGCAGGAGGCCTTGCCTTTTCGATCGTTGCTATATTTGTGCTAGCCTTCTTAAGGCAAACTTGTTTAACTTATATGTCTGTACTCAGATATTATTGCTTCCGTTGACTCTTGTGTTTTCAAGCTTTTCTATTCGAGCCCTCGAGGCCCCTGGCTTGTAATATAAAGTTTGTATTATTTTAATTTGTGTCTAGAGTTGTGTTGTGATATCCTTCAGTGAGTCCCTGATCTTGGTTGTACACATTTGCGTGCATGATTAGTGTACGGTCAAATCGGGGGCGTCACATTCCACCACACATCTATTGTCAGATTAACTGAACAAAATAGCCCCTAAATACTACTACTACCATAGAGGGGCTTTGTGCTACTTCCGATGGCCTCTCCTCTACCGAGCGCGCTCAGTAAGAGGCAGAGGAGGAGGAAGAGCCTACCGACGAGCTGGACAAATGCAATACGATGCCTGCCGCTGCTGCACGTTCAATGACGCTCGCCAGCTCAAACACCCACTACTGCTCCAGACGATCCCTCCTGAAACGGCCGGACTGCTCGTAGATCTCCTGATTCCTCGCCTCTGCGTCGGTGTGTGCTGTGGCCACGGTTGCAGTAAGGCTCTTTGCGTGCTCGACTATGCACTCCTCCTCCTACCGCAGGAACTCTAAGTAGCACGCAAGGTCACTGACGCACGTGCGGGCCTCCACCTCCGCCTCCCTCCTTCGGGCGGCGGTGGCGGACCGGGTGATGATCCCGATTGTCGACGATGGGGTGGCGGCCACGGCGGCCGACGATGGGGTGGCGGCCATGACCACCACCTCCCGCCTTCGGGCCGCGGTGGCGGAGCGATTGATGGCCACGGTGGTCGGCAGTGGGGTGGCGGCCACGACGGCCACCTCCCGCCTTCGGGCCGTGCCGGCGGAGCGGGAGATGGCCCTAGATTTCGACAGTGGTGTGGCGGCACCAGCGGCCGACAACAGCTGCCGACGGGCAGCGGCGGCGGATCGTGTGGTGGGTGTTCCGCGCACACCCAACAGGGACGCCACGCGCACTACACTATGCCGGGGACTGCGCCGCCACCGCGGTGTAGCCTCCTAGCTGTAGCTGTCCTCTGATGATGGTGGAGTGGCTGAGCGACGATGACAGACCGGTGCCATTGGCGATTGTGAGAGAAGCATATGGGATAAGCTACAGGGAGGGAGGGGAAATGGGACGCAGGAGTCGGCGACCATGAGGGTTTTTATAGCAGGCCGGTAAGCATTTGGATTTTGGGGGATTTCACCGAGTCAGGCGGGAAGCTTGCGCGGGAACCTGCGTGATTGCGTGAGATAGGGCTCACCGACGATTCATTGGCGCCACCGTTTGGCCAAAAGAACGCCCCCGCGCGCTGCGCAAGCTTGCGTTGTAAGCCGTATGCGGCAGCGGGGTGACAAGACGTCCGAGAGGAGGAAGAGAGGACACGTACACATATAGTTAATAAAAAAACGTTTGCAATTTAATTACCTACTATACCCTGTCCTGGTTTATAAGTAGGATTTAACTAATAAAATACGAATGCATGTCACCATAGATTATATCGTTGGAGTCGTATTTGAACATAGTTTCCAGCTATACAATTTTTGTAACATGCATTAACATTTTTTTGGTTAAATTTAAGGTTATACGCCAGCAAGCGTTTGCGTGCAACACACATGGTTTATTCCGTCACAGACAGCTCTGATGGATCAACTGTCTGCCACGTATCACACACGCAACTCTAATCTGATTCGTGCTTGATATCTCCGACATCGCTCGCACAATTTGTCTTATTTGCCACGTATCACTCTGCTGTCCTCTGCTCGCTTCCCTCGGCAAGCTCTGCTCGCCATTAGGCGCCACGGTGCACTCTGTCGCGTTCGTTGGCGCGCTCTGCTCGCGTCCATCGGCGTGCTTGGCTTGTGGACAACTTTTCCTTGCGGCGACCGTGGAGCGCTCTACTCGCGTCCCTCCGCGCACACTCTGCCAGCGGTTGGGCGTGCGCACGATCACGTTGGGGGTCCCATATGCATGCGGTTGCGCCGCGAGCATTGCCACACGATGCAGTTACGTGCGGCACGATGGAGTTATGCGCTGCAAATTAGAACTGCCATCAGGGCCTCCCGATATTCCTGGCCATCCGGCTTCCCCTTTAAATCCCGCAACCATTATAACCTTAGTCTCTTCAACCTTTCGATCGCGCCCCACAACACAACAAGCACACCCACGATGACACATAGAGAGGGTATGTCCAGCGGCGCTCCAATGGAGTTTGGCGAGCATAGAGTGGACACCCACGCGAGGGAGACGGATCTCTCGGTGGTGTACACCATCAACCCGGCCGTGGTGGACGACTACATCAACACCGTTGAGCAGTTGCTTGCTGGAGACAAGTACAAGGTGGTCAACATCGACCTCGAGTACACCGCCGGTCGTCCCGACGTAGATCAGAAGGTTGTCGTGGCCAAGTTGTGCGTGCGCCATCATGTCCTCATCTACGACTACTGCATGGCCAAAGAGCCTTGCGACCGTTTCAACAGGTTTGTCAACAACACCGACTACAAGTTCGCCACGGTGGAAACAACCGACGGTGTAAAAGCGCTCAAGGTTATGGGCTTGGCCTGCCAGAACCTTGTTGAAATCCGTGAGCACTATAGGGTCTGGGGCAGCACGAAGAAGGACTCCCTGGTTGAACTCGCCTCGGCCATATATATATGTTGTTGTTCTATATGCAATCCCATCGCACAACACACACGTCTTATTAGCAGCAACTATCTGTGTTATTATCAGTCTTCACACACATTTCTGATTATAGACCTATTTGCCGCGTATCACACACATCTTGTTAAGTTGAACCATTTCTATTATCATGTCTCAACGCAAACAGTTCATCCGAGTGAACCGCATGCTGCATATCGCACACACCTTCATCTGGCTGCCCGTTTCTTTTGTTCCTCCTCATCGCAAACAGTTCATTGAACTGAACCGTATGCCCTTCATCGCACACACAAATAAAACATGAACCGTGTTTTATGCATCCGTCATCGCAAACGTTTCATACATTTCTGACGGTTTTCATACGGCACCGTTTGCGATTATTGCATCACACACAGTTTCTCGAAGGGTCTCTAATCGTAGTGTCGCGTTAGCAGCATCCTGCAGTAGTGCATCTTCTTCCTCAAGCACGTCCACTGACTCTGAAATATCTCCAAGTGAAGAGGAAGTAATAGGCAGAATGGACGATGTAATAGTAGCCGCATCGTCCTCCGTTGGTGGTGTAGGTGTTGCTATGATCAATGCAGAAGTTGTTGCGTTTTCCTTTTGCTTGGGCTTCCACACTTGTTTGGGGGTACCATGGGACGACTTTCATTGAACAATTTATCCCTTTGCTTCTCTGCTTCTTGTTCCTCCTTCTCATGGCTTCTCATGCGTTGCAATCTCCTTTTTTGTGCCTTGGTCAGACCGGAAGGACACCACTTAGGCTGAGTATATTTTGGATCCCTCAACTTGGCCTTGCTTGTGCTAGCTTCATGATCATTAGCCATGGGACCTTGCTGGACAGAAGCCACATCTTTATTAAAATCATCCGGATTATCACCATAATCGGCTCTTTGATTGTTAATTCTTTAGTGCCTATCATAATAGTTTTAGCACTAGTATTCTTCTACTTTTGCTTGCGAGGCTCTGAAATTTCAGCACTCGGTGATTTGGCACGCCACACTTGCTTGTCAACCGTTCCTTGATTATCTTCCATTGGCCAATTGACGCCGTTGTTCAAACGGCCTCGTGTGGCATAAGAAAGCCTATCATGAATGGGCCTCCTTGGTTCTAGCCACCCCAGATGAAAAGCATAAGGGGCTGCCCCCATCCTCCATTGAAGCCGCCCATGTAGTATGGCGCATAGGGGGCGGTGCCATCCATGGTCCTGGTGCCCATGACCCATATGGCATTGTGTGATGCTGAAATTCTTCCCTTGGAGGTGATCTTGAGCGCTTCAAATTTGATGACCGGCTAGAGCTATAACGGGCCGCTTGATTGGCATATTTGGACAGCAACATATCAAAAGTTGGCTTGATTCTCTTGCACTGCACTTTAGCTTCATCCGTCTTCCAGTTGCCAACCTCTGAACTCTTGGGCTTAACAAATTTGACATGAGTGTTCTCTTGCACTTGTGGTTGTCCCCTGAGTGTAGGATTCTTGATGGTGATCTTGATTATCTCCTTGCCACCGGGTTGCTTGTCAAGCACAACTTGTCTCCCCAAGACCTTGTTGCTCTCCTTATTTTTCATGGGCTCACCAATGACAATATTATTCTTATTAGCTGATTCGGCTCTGTTGGGCCGAATTAACATCTTCCCCTCCAAATCCATGGTGTTCATTGGGAAAGGCTGCTTATCAACTTGCATCTCAGAAAAATTCAATCGTCCGTCATTAATGGACGATTGTATCTATCGTCGAAAAACATTACAATCATTAGTGGCATGAGAAAAAGAATTATGATACTTGCAATAAGCACGCCGTTTCAGCTCTTCAAACGGCGGTAAAGTATGAGATATTCTAATAATCTTGGCTTGCAATAAAGCATCAAATATTTGATCACACTTAGCAATGTTGAAAGTAAAGTTCATCTCTTCATCATGATTCTTATGAATCAGCTTTAAGTCATTGCAAGTAAATGGTTTGGCCTTAGATGGCCAAACAAATTCAGCAGCATAAATATCACCCTCATCGTCCGAGTGGTCACTATCATACTCAACCATATTCATCTTATGACGATCAGTTTTATATCTGTGCACCTCTTTAAGATCTTTGCTTCGGTTTTTTTGAGCCAAAGCCCTTTGCAAGACTTGGTTGATATTTAAAAACTCATATCCTTATAGCCTTTCTCTAATTTATGTTCTCAAACCATTAAGCACAAGACCAGCCAAATCTCTCTCGGTTATCACCAAACTACAACACCGGTTTTTTGTATCTCTAAATCTCTCGACGTAAACAGAGACCGATTCATCATGCTTTTCTCTAACCGATGTAAGATGTGACAACTTGAGCTCATTATCACCACAATAAAAATGATCATGGAATTTTTGTTCTAGTTGTGACCATAAACAAATAGAACCATGTGGTAAAGCGGCAAACCATGAAAATGCATTACCGGTTAAAGATAAAGGAAATAAACGCACTTTCAATTCATTTAATGAGCCTACTTCACCCAATTGTTCCAAGTATTGACTAACATGCTCCCATGTGGTTTTTGTGCCCTCTCCATTAAACTTAACAAAATCTGGAATTTTATATCCCGGAGGGCATTGAATTGCATCAAAATATTCTGGATATGGCTTTTGGTAAATCTGGTTCCTTGGTAACTCAACTCCAAAATTCTCTCGAAGCATTATCCGTAGTGGACGATGAAGCTTGTGGCATTGGCATATGAGGAGTAGGGTTAGTAGCTACAGGTGTGAATTGTGGCAAGTATGCCGAATTGTAATTCGGAAATGATTTAACAATGTTTGCACTAGTAGGTAGGGTTTGGTTCGGCGTCACCATCAAACCTGGCATGCTCATGATAGGATTAATAGGTGCAACAAAAATCTGATTTGTTTGGGTAGGGTAATAAGTCATCGGCATGGGAGGCGCTGATGAAATAGGTAAAGTCAGATTAGGATTTTGCACGCTAGAAGCTATACCACCATTATCACTAGATGATTGAGATATATTTTTCTGAGCATTAGTATTTTCTATGAAAGTTTTATAGACTAGATTTTTACCATCAGCAATACGACTCTCAATCTCAGCCCACCGCTCAGGAGAAAAGGTAGTACTCACATAGGGTTTAACCTGCTCGGCTTGAAGAGGGGGGAACTTGATTTCTTCAATCATAGTGATGTTGCCTTGACGATCCTTCTTGAACTTAGCAAGGAACTCCTGTATCTCCTTCTCTTCACGCACCTTCTTGTACTCCTCATAAGTTTGGCGATGTTTTGTCGATAATTCTTCAAAATTGGGCTTGATGATGTTATCGGCATCGACTTCAGATGGCTTAGGGATCTTGTCGCTAGTAGACATGATGAATGATGATGATGATTGATCTTTAGTCCCTAGCGGAGTCGCCAAAAAGTGTGTTTGCACACGAACACGTCACCATGTACCCTCGGCGTCGAGCGCGATACGCAAGACACATCGCCGAAGGAGGCTTACCGGAAGCGTGATACGCAAGACAATCCAGCGAGCTCTTTTGAAGACCCGAAACCCCACGCGGCCGGGAGAGACCCCATCTAGACGCACGACGGCGATGGGCTGCCCTAGGTCGGTTCGCCCGCCCCTAGGACTTCGTAGATCGAAGCTCTCCGAAGTAAAGAACACTGATGAACAAGAAGTAGAAAACTAGGGTAGGAGATGAAAGTTTGTAGATGGGTTTTGCGAGTGTGTGTTGTTGTTCAATCAGCCGTCACCCCTTAGGTATATAAGAGGCGGTTGGACTTCTCATGCAAGGAAAATACTTGTATTCACGTCCAAAACCCTCGTCAAATTCGGATTGGTTTTGTCCGAACTTTCCAAAATTAACTGAACTCGAATTTAGGTAAGTTCGGGACAACAGTTCGGTTTTTAGGTTCCACAAACCACAAACGACCTCGGATGAAGATGAGCCAAAAAGCAAATTTGACGGTTTCGACGAGACGAACAACTTTCATGTTGAATGTTGTTTGATTTGAAGCATATTTTGTGCCAAAACGGTCACGCAAAACACTTGTTCGCTCGCGCTACCCATCAGACATAGGTCTGGTGGGGCGCGCCACATCTCGCCTCATGACAGGGCCGCACTCCGATAGCTCTAACTTTTGTATACGAAATCGGATTGGGACGATTTTTATATAAAAATTGATTGTTTCGACGAGACAAAGACAATTAGTGTAGATCATTTTTTTCATATGAGGTGGTATTGGATGTGTAATCATCCGAATAATGTTCTGAATACAAAATCTCGGTACTTCGAACACAACTTCGGCTTTATAGATGAGATCGGATGTCAATGGCCCAAATATGAAAGTTTCTCCTTTTGATGATACATAACTTTCTCACTTTGAGCACTTTTCCATTTGAGGCCATCTAGATTATGTTTTTGACCATGCCAAAATCTGGTGTCAACAGTCTCTCAAAAATGCAGTCTCGGTGGTTAAGGCAAAGGAAAGATAGTTCTTCCTCATTAAGTACGAGCGGCTGCCGGATTGGTGCGCCGCTTGCGGGCACCTTGGGCACCCATTCAAAGAGCATGGAGACGGGATTCATGCTCCTCATGACCTTGTTTTCAAGAATCTTCATGCGTCTTGGTTCCGAGGACCGGGAAGAGGTCCAGGAGAGGGGAAGAGCTGGGGCTGTTCTGGCCATGCCCATTGATAGACTGGGCAAGGTGGAAGTCCCGGCACGCCACAGTTCAAGGCGGATGTGTAACGCTCGGAAAATTAATCTACAATAACCCCCTTCTAATGATGCCACGTCACCATGATTACTGTTGTTAATCTCGTGATGGTTCAAATCCAGTTCAAATTCAAATTTAAAATGTCAAAACTAAAGTGTTCCAAAGGTGTCAAATAATCCATAATAAACAATGATGGAGAAAGCACACTTTTATAAAATATTTAATGCACTATATTAATTAGAACAGTAGCGAATAAAATTATTAAATGCCTTTATAAAGTTATAAAAATATAACTGGATTGTTAATGTGCCAAAAATAATTGGCCTAACTAGTGGTACTAATTTAGGTGCTAACATCATATTTTATAAAGTCAAAATAATAGAAACTAAAAGTGAAAATAGAAAAGAAATAAAAGAAAAAAGAAAACAAAACAACAAAAATAAATAACAGAAACACCCCCATGGGCCGTTCGGCTCAACTGGGCCACCAGGCCACGTGGCCGGCCCACCCCACTCCCCCTTATCCCCCACCCGACTGAGCCCTAGAGCCCCCTACCCCACTTCCCCCGCATGGTCATCTCTCCCTCTCGCTCTTCTCCCACCACTTATGGGTCTCGCTCACCCCCCACTTCTGGATCTCGCTCCTTCTCCCCACTTCTGGATCAAGATTGGGGGCAACGACCGCGCCCCCTCCACCCGTCGCCGACGCTGCCCCGACCCCGTCGCCGCCGCCGCCGCGTCCTCGACCTCCTCCCCAACGGCGCCCTTCGTGCCACGCCGCCCCTCGCCCCTCCATCGCACGTGAGGAACCCCCAACCTTCGCGTGCTCGCTCTCGGCGCGCTCCGGCCACACCCGACGTGTGCGCCCGCGCACCACCGCCCTCCCTGGCGCGCGCTCACCACGCCCACATGCGCGCCTCCCACTCTACCCCGCCTAGCCATGGCCATGGCCAGGCCGCGCCCCGCCCGCATCCGCACCTGACCCTGGCCCCACCCTGCCTCCCCGTGGCCGCCCATGTGCATGCCCGCAGCTGCTGTTGCTTGCCGCGCGTGGTGCCCCGCTCTCCTCGGCAGCGGCCGGCCCTGCCCCCCTGTACCGCGCTGCTCACCGGTGCCACTGCTCGCCGCGATGCCGCACCGTCGCACCGGGCTCGGCCCTCACCCGTTGGCCACCGACCGCGCCCGCTAGCCTGCCCCGTTAGGCCTCTGTGCCACTTCCATATGGGGCCCAGCCCTGTAAAAGAAAAACAAAATTAGGAAAACAGAAATGAAAATGGAAGAATAAAAAAACTAAATTAATTAACATGTTTAACTAAACTATTTAATTGTTAATTATAGTATGTCTATGACATGTGGCCCCCACCTAATATGTTAAATTAATTAAACTATTAATTTACACTCTCTATGACAACTGGGCCCAACCAGCCTGTTTGACCAGTCAACGTTAACCCAGTCAACTGCTGACTAGACTATTGACTTTGACCTTTACCCCACATGTCATACACAATGGCTGGCACTACACTAAGTGACAAAGTATTTATTAATTAAATTTGAAATATAAATAAATCTAGAAATTCATTATAACTTTGAAAATTAATATAAAATAATGTGTTACTCGGATGAAAATGTTTTATAAATGAAAGTTGCTCTGAAAAATATGACAAATCCGTACGCCGTCTGATCATCCGTCACATTCCCCTAGAATAGCGAACATGCAACTGTCCCCCTTTGTTTCATCTTTCTGAAAATGCCTAACACCGGGATTACTTTCCCGGATGTTTTCCCCTTCGCTGGGATCATCTAGTACTACGTTTGAACACCCCTAACATAGTGTATTGCCATGTTATGATTTGGGATGCCTTGTTTGCTTTATATTTATTGTTTCTTCCCCCTCTTCTCTCCGGTAGACCCCGAGACCGCTGTTGATGCCGCTCAGATCGACTACATGACTGACGACCCTTCTTCCTTTTCAGCAGAGCTTCTAGGCAAGCCCCCTGATCATTCCGGCACCACCCATCCCACTCTCTTTCATGCTTGCATTACATTTTGCTACTGTAATTATTTGCTCCTATTCTGATGCATAGCCTACTTTCGTAACCTGAAATTGTTACCTTGATTATCCTAAACTGCTTAGTATAGGTTGGTTGGTGATCCACCAGTGACCCCACCTTGTCCATGTTGCCCCAACTTCATGACCGATGACTCGATTAACATGACCGGTGACCAGAGACCGATATATCACCACACACCCCCTTAGTTGTATGACTCTGCAGAGTTACTATCGAGTGCCAAGGATGATACCTCGTATAGCACCACTGATGAGATCTCGGTAGTGTAGCTATCGGTCTAGTCTACTGAGGGTCATTCCTCCTTCACCACTCCCGATAATGACTCTGTCGTGCAACCCCTCAAGTGTGAACCTCGAGGGTGATTCCTCCTAAGTTCACCTTGACGATTACATCAAGTGGATTCCATCACGAGTGATTCCCAAGATTCCCCCTTGATGTTATGGACACATGGTTACCCTGGCTTTACTTCAGACCTTTGTTAAAGTCGGGTCGACCCCGAGGGGTACCCGCAAGAGATACCTGTGAAAGTCGGGCGGGCCCGGATGTAAGTGCATCTAGTGCCCCCTAGTTGGTTTAGGTGTATTGATGACAAACGTGGTTGAGGGACTAATGTGTTTGTGAGAATTGCAGGATAACAAAGGTAATAGTCCCTCACTGATTCGGTTTATCTTCCTAAGATGACCCCTAAAAATGTGTGAAGACATTGAAGACAGTGGTGGCCTATGAAGATATTCACGTGAAGATAATGACCTATGACGACATTCAATGAAGACTATGGAATGAGAAGACATAGTTTCCTTCGTAGTTCTTTTTCCTATTTCTTGAGTCATAGGAACCACCGCACTGTTAAGTGGGGTCCTAGTGAAACATAGTCAGAGACTGATGTGATGCTCAACCAAAATCTTATGTCTTCAAGTGAACATAATGAGAGAAAATTTTATCCAGAATCGGATAAGTCAGCTTTTCTTGGAACTCAAGCAAAGTTGCCGCGTGTGTTCGAAATCTGACCGTTGGACATGTGTCAGTTCCTTAGTGACCAAGGGTCATTTTGGACATATCATGTCGAGTTGCCCCCTAGCTATAAATAGCCCACCCCCTACACCATAAATTGGTGGCTGCTCATAGTTAGTACACGGCTTTTCAGTTGAGAGCAACCCACCTCCGAAGCCTTTGAGAGAAAAGATCCTTGCGAGGACAAAGCTCAAAGCACCCAGAGCCAAAGAGTGTTAGGCATCACTAAAGTCTTTCTGTCTGTGTGATGTGAAGACTTATTACACTTGAGGATTGTGTATCCTCCAGCCGGTTAGGCATCACATTATGAGAATCCAAGAGTCATTGTGGATCACCAGTGAACGAAGTCTGTGAAGGTTTGGAAGTCTACCTTGAAGACTTACCAGAGTGATTGGGCGAGGACTGGGTGTCCTTATCTCAAGGGGAATAAGGTGAAGACACGGTCTTCAGAGTTCAATCTCAGCCTCCCTAACAAGACGTATAGTTGTCATAGCAACTGGAACTGGTCTACCAAATTCCCCTCGTCTCCAAGCTACTGGTTCTATCTTCCAACTCATTTACATTCCATTTTGTCTTCGCGAAGTCATTGCTTGTTTGTCTGATCTGCTTGACTTCATTGTGTGAAGACTGTTCCATGTTTAGCTTCATTTTATCTTCCATCTTGATCCATGTTATCTAGCTATCAATAGTCTTCATATTTTCTCTATAATGCTTACTTGACTATTGTGTGTCTAGAGTCGTTTATCTTCCACTGCTTATCATATAGGTTCTTTTCATCTGTCTGTCTTCAAAAGATATCGTGTTTTGAAGACTTTCGTAAAAATCGCCTATTCACCCCCCATCTAGTCGATAACTTGCACTTTCAATTGGTATCAGAGCAAGGTGCTCCCTTGTTCTGTGTGATTTGGTTTAACTACCTGGAGTTTTAGTTATGTCGACAATAGGGATAATCAAAGTCCGCACTTCATGCCCTGTCTTTGATGGGACTGATTTCCCCTCCTGGAAGAATAAGATGCGCATGCATCTTAAAGCAATCGACAATTATCTCTGGCATGTCATCAAGACTGGTGTTCCCAAGGCCGGTGAATGTGTCACCCCTGTTGATGTCAAGAAGTTTGCTCAATTGGACTCAACCGCCAAGAACATCAACTATGGTCATCTGACCAAATGACAGTACGGACGTGTGAGTGCACTGGATTCAGCCAAGCTGGTGTGCGACTGGCTGTCCAAGGCAATGAAGGCGTCTCAACACAGAGAAACTCAAGGATTGACGTTCTTCGCAATCTCTTCAATCGCTTCCAGAGAAATGACAATGAAAATGTCCAGCTTACATTTGATCGCCTCACTGATATCACCGATGAGCTTCATGCACTCGGCGCCACTGAAATCACCAAGCATGAAGTTGCGAAGAAGCTATTGAGATCTCTCGATAGTTTGTTTGAAACCTTGGCATTGATGATTCAAGAACGACCTGACTTTAAAAGTCTCGATCCGTCTGACATACTTGAGAGACTCAACACACATGAGTTCCAGCTATCTGAGAAGAGAGATATCTATGGCCCCAACTATGGTCGATCCAGATCCTTGAAGGCTAAAGCTGTGTCCTCGTCTGAAGAAGACTCTGATAGCTGCTCTGACGATTGTGAAGACATTGGCAGAGAACTAGCTATGCTGGTGAAAAAGTTTCAAAGGTTCTCAAGGAAGAAAAACTTTGGAAAGTCTTCAAGATCCAGCTTAAGAAACGATGAGGCTTCCTCTCTTGACTACAAGAAGAGAACATGCCAGAAGTGCAAAAAGCCTGGCCACTACATATCTGAGTGTCCTCACTGGGCAATGAATCCAAGAAAAAAAGAGCAAGGAATATGATTCTGACGACAAGAAGAAGAAGAAATCTTCAAAGTCTTCTTCCAAGTCTTCATCAAAGTCTTTGTCTTACAAGAAGAGTTCATCTGGCAAGGCTCGTGTGTTCATTGGCAGGGAAATGGATTCGGAGGAGGAGTATTCTTCTGAGGAGGCAGAGGCGGAATCTGAGGAGGAATCTGATTCAGGCGTGGCTAGCCTAGCTCTAGCCTTGGCATTTGTCGCCAAGTCCATCTTCAACACTGACGATAATGGTCACTCCACTGATGCCGAAGCAAATGATGAGGACAGCTCTTCTCCAACCTACTGCTTCATGGCACGTAGTGCAAAGGTAAACTCACGCGATGCCTACTTTCAGACCTCCAGTGAAGATGACTCTGAATGTGAATCCAAACCCACCTACAAAACTCTTGCTAAAATTGCAACTGAACAACAAAATGCTATGGAACATATTCAGAAGTGGGTAGACAAAAGTGATGATATGTTGGACGTGGAAATGAATCAAACTCAGTCCATAATTGAAGACATAAAAAATATTCACGTTAAGTACACTGAACTTGAAAGTCATTATGAAACCCTCTCAACGACTCATGAGAAGCTTTACTATGATTATCTTCAAAGGAAGCAAGACCTTGAGAAACTTAGAGCGTCTCATGATGATCTTCAAAAGGAAAATGATTCACTAATCGCCCAACAGATTAGTTCCGCTCAGGAACACTTTGTGCCACCTTGTCTAAAATGTCTTGAGCGTGACAATGTTGTTTCTGTTGCTGAATGCTCTACTACTTCTGAAATTGCAATATCTTCAACTGTTGATGTGGTAAATAACCCCTCTGCTGAGGAAACCACTGCTATTGCTGATGAGAATGCTAGGTTGAAGACATTGCGTGAAACAGGTGTGTACAAAAGACTCAAAGGGCATCAGACATTATGAGATGTTCTCAAGAAACAGATTCTGAACTGAAACCCTAGGAAAGAGGGTGTTGGGTTCGAAAGGAAAATGAATGTTGATGGTTCTTACTAGAAGCCTGAGCAGTATCCCAAAACCACATGGGCTGCTGCAAAGGGTCCACCAGTAGATCCATCTACTTTATCTGGCTTCACTTGTGCTAACCCTATTATCATTGATGAGTCATTTAACTCAGACTATAAACTGTTCAAGGATCGGAAGGGTAAAGTGGTTGCCAGGTTCATTGGAACTAACTGCGGGAATGGGTCACCTATGAAGAAGATCTGGGTTACGAGAAGTCTTATCAAAAAGCTCTCAGTGAATGTCATCATGACACCACCCGGAAAGAAGATCAACCCAAGACCAAAGGCTTCATATGGTCCAAAGACTTCATACAGACAAAGGACCACACCAGGCCACTCTAACACAAATGTTTTGCAGGGAGATTGTCATCAAACTCATGAATATGAGCATGTTTTATCTAACCACTTTGTTCATAAGACAAAGAACTTCTCTGCATATTCATATGAGTATTGTTCACCTCCTGCAAAGCTATTTGCTAGGGATCCCAAGCCAAAATTCTCAGATGATGCACTGAGACTTATTGCTTCTAAGCCAACCCTAAAGATGTTGGTGGTGAAGAAGAATTAACTTATCTTGCAGGGAAAGGTCTCCAGCCGAAAATCAACTTCAGACACCAATGCTGGGGGACCTAAAACAGCTTGTGGGACGCAAGATTAAATGTCCAAATGGTCTAACCATGTATTTCGTCCCATGGTTTCTTGACAAGATTCCTATCATGCCTAACAAGGACCTTAACTTTGATAGCATGCTTGTTCGTCAAATGTTTATGCTTCACACTTCTCTTTGTGAAGACTATGCCGCTAATTGATCTGTAGGGTACTGCTTCAGAATCCATTGAATGGATAATTGACAGTGGATGCACCAACCACATGACTGGTAATCGACGTCTTCTGGTGGACTCAACTCTATGTCCTTCTCCCAAAAGCCACATCACATTCGCAGATACTGGTAAAAGCAAGGTATTGGGTCTTGGTAGAGTTGCTATCTCCAAGGATCAACACATGGATAAAGTGATGCTTGTTGAATCCCTTTGATACAACTTAATGTCAGTCTCTATGCTATGTGATCTAAACATGATTGTGATATTTGGAAAATATCGTTGCCTTGTGCTTATGGAATCTGACAAGTCTCTAGTCTTCGAAGGACATCGAAAAGGTGATCTGTATATGGTAGATTTCTCTGCAGGGCCACAACTCGCCATTTGTCTTCTCGCAAAAGCTTCAGAGTGTTGGCTTTGGCATCGAAGACTAGGTCATGCAGGCATGAGGAACCTACATACTCTCGCCAAGAAGAAGCACGTCATAGGCATCGAGGGTGAAAAGTTCAAGAAAGATCATCTGTGTGGCGCTTGTGAAGCTGGGAAGATAACTAGGGCCAAGCATCCCTCGAAGACAATCATGAATACATCTCATCCCTCCGAGTTGCTTCACATGGACTTATTTGGACCTACTCACTATTGTACTCTCACTACTACTACTTATTTATATGGCTTCGTGATCATTGATGACTACTCTAGATATACTTGGGTGCATATAATCCTCTATAAGACTGAAGTGCAGGATGTCTTCAAACGATTTGCCTATCGAGCCATAAACAACTATGGCATCAAGATCAAGCACATCAGAAGTAACAATGGAACTGAGTTCAAGAATACAGGGCTTGATACTTATCTTGATACATTGGGCATCACGCATGAGTTCTCCGCTCCATACACACCTCAGCAGAATGGCGTCGTTGAGCACAAGAACAAGACTCTCATTGAGATGGCACGTACTATGCTCGATGAATACAAGACACCAAGAAAGTTCTAGCCCAAAGCCATTGATACTGCATGTCACATCATCAACATAGTTTATCTTCACCGGTTCTTTAAGAAAACTTCATATGAACTTCTGACTGGTAAGAAGCCAAACGTCAGCTATTTCAAAGTCATTGGCGCTAGGTGCTGGATCAAAGATCTGCATTACACTTTCAAATTTGCACCGAAAGCACATAAAGATTTTATGCTTGGTTACGGAAAGGACTCGCACACCTATCGGGTCTTCAAACTCTTTCCTATAAAGTGGTTGAAACCATAGATGTGTGGTTCGATGAAACTAACGGCTCCCAAAGAGAGCACATGTCAAATGTGATAGATGAAGCTTCTTCCAGTGAATCTATCAAACAAATGGGTACAGGAGAAATCATACCCATCGAGGAACCAACTAAAGAGGAAATCATCATCTCTCCACCTAATCAACCTGAAGAGAATGCTCAGCCTGAAGCCAATCCTGAACAAGAAAATGATCAACAACATGAGCAAAGCCTTCGTCCAGTTCATCCTCAGGTAGCTAATGAAGTCCAAGTGGAAAAGATTATTGATAGCCTCAATGCAACTGGTCCACTTACTCGTTCAAAAGCAACTCAGCTAGCCAACTTTTGTGGACACTCTACATTCGTTTCAATATCTGACCCCAAGAAAGTTGATGAAGCCTTCATGGAACCTGAATGGATTCAATCAATGTAAGAAGAGCTTCAATACTTTGAGCTGAATAATGTATGGGAGCTTCCTAAGCGTCCTGATCCACGGAAGCATAACATCATTGGCACCAAATGGATCTATCGCAACAAACAAGATGAGCATGGTCAAGTTGTCAGAAACAAGGCCCGTCTTGTTGCTCAAGGTTATACTCAAGTGGAAGGGATTGACTTCGATGAAACATTTGCTCCCGTGGCTAGGCTTGAAGCCATTTGCATACTGCTAGCTTTGCCAACCACCATAAGATATTTTTTGTACCAAATGGATGTAAAGAGTGCCTTTCTAAATGGCAAAATTGAAGAAGAAGTGTATGTTGCACAACCTCCTGGCTTTGAAGACCCAAAGCGTCCTGACATGGTTTACAAGCTCAACAAGGCACTATATGGCCTCAAACAAGCACCTCCTGCGTGGTATGACACACTCAAAGACTTCTTGAAAAGCAAAGGATTCAAACCTGGTTCACTAGATCCCATACTCTTCACGAAGACATATGATGGTGAACTGTTCGTATGCCAAATCTATGTGGATGACATTATCTTCGGATGATGAGTTTGGATACATGATGCAAGAGCAATATCAGATGTCCATGATGGGTGAGCTGAAGTTCTTCCTTGGTCTCCAAATTTTTCAATAGAAGAATGGCATCTTCATATCTCAAGAGAAATACCTCAAAGATTGCCTGAAGAAGTTTGGAATGCAAGATTACAGAGGGTACACGACGCCAATGCCAACCAAAGGTCAATTGAGCTCCGACGATAATGGTAAAGAGTTCGATCAAAAGGTATACCACTCCATGATTAGTTCTTTACTCTACTTATGTGCATCTAGGCCTGATATAATGCTTAGCGTTTGCATGTGTGCCCGATTCCAAGCGGCACCAAAGGAATCGCATCACCTTGCCGTGAAGCGAATTCTTCGATACTTGGCTCACACCCCAACGCCAGGATTATGGTATCCCAAGGGCTCTATATTTGATCTTGTTGGATTCTCAAATGCTCACTATGTTGGTGACAAGATTGATCGCAAGTCCACATTAGGCACATGCCACTTTCTTGGGCGATCTCTTGTCTGTTGGTCTTCAAAGAAGTAGAACTCCGTGTCTCTCTCCACCATTGAAGATGAATACATTGTTGATGGATCTTGTTGCGCTCAGCTTCTCTGGATGGAGCAAACTCTTAAGGACTATGGCATCAACATGGTAAAGGTGCCCCTCTTCTGTGATAATGAAAGCGCCATCAAGATTGCTCACAATCCTGTTTAGCACTCGAAGACAAAACACACTGAGATTCGTCAGCACTTACTCAGGGATCATGTGATCAAGAAGGACATTGAAATTATACATGTCAACACCGAAGAGCAATTGGAAGATATCTTCACTAAGCCCTTGGATGAGAAAAGGTTTTGCAAGCTGCGGTGTGAGCTAAATATCCTAGAATCCTTGAATGTCATGTGATTGGACACACATACTAATGCTTATGCATTTTGATGACTTAGATGTGCAACACACAAAGTAACGTATGTCTTCAATTCGTGAAGACATACACTCTGAGTGTGAATACATTAATGTGGAATTCGACTATGGAGCACCACGATAATTTTGCATCGTGTCTTCGCCTAGTACTTCCTATACGGTGGTAATGCCACCACCAAACTTTCTTGAAATTTTCATTTGGCGCCATGACTGCATTATCTTCTTACTTGGTTTGTCTTCAACATCGTTAGTCTTCAAGATTTATCTTCTCAACGTTGATTTGTTTGGATTCTTTGATATGTCTATATAGGTGTTCTGTCCTCTACAATATTCACTTATAGATATGTCTTCATTTTTCTTATCTAAGTGAATGTGATCGGACCCTAACCCTCTCTATGCTTATCTCTCCAACTCTCTCTATTTTCTTCATATACATTCTGTTGAAACGTGTCAAATGTCTTCACTGTGTCCTTGTCAGCTGAAGATATAGAGACACACAATTAAATATGTTTTCAATGCCTTATCCTTTTGGCCCGAAAACCAAAGAAACCAGAACATCCATCCGACAAACCAGGCGTGCGTGGGGTCGTGGCTCAACTCTCCATAAGTTGCATGCTCCTCATGTGTCGTTCAGATGTGAACCGCCAGGGGTACCTGTGTAATTTCACTGCGCAACCCTCTCTCCTTATAAATACTCCACCCATGCGGTCATAATTTTTCTCCCACCTCTCGCCATCTCTCTCAACCCTAGCGCCTCCGCTAGCACCAGTCGACGCCGGAGACGAAGCGCTTAGCCGCGACTTCTTTGACGCCGTCTTCCCACCGGCCGCATACCTCGTCTCTCTGCCGCTGCCGTAGGTGTCTTCCGCCACCAAGTTAGGGCACAGAAGACCGATCTACTCGGCATCCATCTCGTCCCGTCTAGCAGTTTGTCAGTGCGGTAAATATCTCTCTCTTTTTACCGTCGTTGATCCATCGAAACCATGAAACTTCACAACAACTGGTTTCTGTCCATCTGAAATTTATTTCTTTCAGTATCCCTCCCTCATATCATGCAAGTATATTCACTTATGCCTCATTACTAGTTAGATTCCTCACTTGTACCCATTCTTGGATTCGTACAAATTTGGAACCAACTCACTCCATATAAGTGAATGTCTTCGCACTATGAGGTCAATATCTTCAAACTGTTTTATCTTCAAAATCTTATGAGAATGCATATGACCTCTTCCCCTTCCCTTGCATCTCTAATGCTGTCTCAGGTACATGTCTGTGGGAGAATCCCTTGGTTCTCATAGTCTGCATTCATTTGCAGAATTCTTACAGCATCACATTGAATCTCCTGAAGCCAGTTCCTGTCTGACCAGTCATCGGAAGATAAACAGCTTTGTGAAGCCCTTCTGTCTGAGTCCAATGGCTTCAGAGAAACAGTCCAAGAAAGGTGGCAGGCAAAGACGTACTGACACTACCAAAGATCTTCCTCGTGATCTATTCACCATGTACAAGTCTGATCCGGAAGAAACATATGGAGAACGCAAATCCCGAATCCAATGGATTCGAAGATATTGGGCAGAACAATGGTTTCTATACCGCTTCGTGACTCCTGAATATGCAACCAAAAATGCTATCCGCCCTCCATGGGGTGATGTCGTTTACAAGAAGCTCCAACCCAAAAATATGTCTGAAGCCATTGCCGAGAACTTATATCCTTGCATGGTCAGAGGACCGATACCTTCAAATGATGACCCATCTAGTCTTCGATGGTGTCGAGATGATGAATTGTTTGAAGAAAACTACAAGTTTGCCAAGAACTCTGCAACCCAGGACAAGAAGGAATTTGGCATCAACTTTAATCCTGGTCCATCTCGGCCTCGTTCTGATGGAACTCGTGAAACCAATGAAAATCATGTTGGCCCCTTCAATGGTCTTGCTGGACTACTATCCCACATCGCTGCTCAAAGGGTGACTGTGGAGGATGTTGCTGAAGACATGGAACCGAAATATGTTCCTGAGTCTGTGAAGCCAAAGAAGAAGATAAAGGCTTTCTAACCTACTGCTGCTCCAAAGGCTTCAAGTGTGAAGCCCTTGAAAACTATACCTCCTGAATCAAGTGTGCAGTCTGAGGATCACTCTCGCATCTCACAGAGGTCCAAGCAGCTCATGAAACCATCTGGTCAAGGACTCACTCCAGGCAACATACTGCACAATGATGATGACATAATAGATCTATCCAATGATGAAGATCTTGCTGATGATGCCCTTGAGATGCTAATCAAGAGCAAGCAACAGGCTGAAATCTTCAATGATTTGCCTCTCTTTGACGCTAATATCATTAATAACTTCATTGATGAGTGGTTTGAGGATACATCTCTTTCCCTTGATGATCTCCAGCTTTCCATTGATATCAGTGTGACCTTTCAGGGATACATTGCTCATGAACTGACTGTTGCGTAGAAGGTTATTGAGCAGAAAAACAAAATTGATCATGAAAAGACTCTGCTCAAGAAGCCTATGGCAAACCTCAGTGCTCAAGAAGTTCAAAACTTCAAGACTATGATGGCAGATCTGTTGGAAATATGCCCTAGAGGCAATAATAAATTGGTTATTATTATATTTCCTTGTTCACGATAATCGTTTATTATCCATGCTAGAATTGTATTGATCGGAAACTCAGATACATGTATGGATACATAGACAAACACCATGTCCCTAGTGAGCCTCTAGACGACTAGCTCGTTGATCAATAGATGGTTACGGTTTCCTAACCATGGACATTGGATGTCGTTGATAACGGGATCACATCATTAGGAGAATGATGTGATGGACAAGACCCAATCCTAAGCCTAGCACAGATCGTGTAGTTCGTATGCTAAAGCTTTTCTATATGTCAAGTATCTTTTCCTTAGACCATGAGATTGTGCAACTCCCAGATACCGTAGGAATGCTTTGGGTGTACCAAACGTCACAACGTAACTGGGTGGCTATAAAGGTGCACAACAGGTATCTCCGAAAGTGTCTGTTGGGTTGGCACGAATCGAGACTGGGATTTGTCACTCCGTATGACGGAGAGGTATCTCTGGGCCCACTCGGTAGGACATCATCATAATGTGCACAATATGTGATCAAGGAGTTGATCACGGGATGATGTGTTACGGAACGAGTAAAGAGACTTGCCGGCAACGAGATTGAGCAAGGTATCGGTATACCGACGATCGAATCTCGGGCAAGTGCTATACCGATAGACGAAGGGAATCGTATACGGGATTGATTGAATCCTTGACATCGTGGTTCATCCGATGAGATCATCGTGGAACATGTGGGAGCCAACATGGGTATCCAGATCCCGCTGTTGGTTATTGGCCGGAGAGTTGTCTCGGTCATGACTACATGGTTCCCGAGCCCGTAGGGTCTACACACTTAAGGTTCGATGACGCTAGGGTTATAGGGAAAGTATGTACGCGGTTACCGAATGTTGTTCGGAGTCCCGGATGAGATCCCGGACATCACGAGGAGTTCCGGAATGGTCCGGAGGTAAAGATTCATATATGGGAAGTCCTGTTTTGGTCACCGGAAAAGTTTCGGGCGATATCGGTAATGTACCGGGACCACCGGGAGGGTCCCGGGGGTCCACCAGGTGGGGCCACCAGCCCCAGAAGGCTACGTGGGCTAAGTGTGGGAGGGGACCAGCCCCAAGGGGGCTGGTGCGCCCCCCCCACCAAGTCCCAGGGCGCCTCCAAGAGGGGAGGGGGGCAAACCCTAGGGCAGTTGGGCCCTAGGGCCCAATAGTGGTGCGCCTCCCCCTCTCTCCCCCTTGGCCGCCCCCCCTAGATGGGATCTAGGGCTGGCCGCACCCTAGGGGTGGGAAACCCTAAAGGGGGGCGCAGCCCTCCCTTCCCCCTATATATATGTGAGGTTTTAGGGCTGCTTGACACACGAGAAAGTCTCCCTCTTGGCGCAGCCCTACCCCTCTCCCTCCTCGTCTCTTGCAGCGCTTGGCGAAGCCCTGCTGGAGTCCCGCGCTCCTCCACCACCACCACGCCGTCGTGCTGCTGTTGGATGGAGTCTTCCCCAACCTCTCCCTCTCTCCTTGCTGGATCAAGGCGTGGGAGATGTCACCGGGCTGCACGTGTGAAGAACGCGGAGGCACCGTTGCTTCGGTGCTAGGATCTTCGGCGATCTGAATCGCGGCGAGTACGACTCCATCAACCGCGTTCTTGAACGCTTCCGCTTAGCGATCTACAAGGGTATGTGGATCCAATTCTCCTCTCGTAGATGCATCTCCTAGATTGATCTTGGTGAGCGTAGGAAAATTTTTGTTTCCCATGCAACGTTTCCCAACAGTGGCATCATGAGCTAGGATCTTGCGTAGATGTTTTCACGAGTAGAACACAAAGGGGTTTGTGGGCGTTGATGTTTAGATTGCTTCCCTCCTTGGTCTTTCTTGATTCAGCGGTATTATGGGATGAAGCGGCCCGGACCAACTTTACATGTCCACGTACATGAGACCGGTTCCATCGACAGACATGCGACTTTTGTTGCATAAGATGGCTGGCGGGTGTCTGTCTCTCCTATCTTAGTTGAATCGGAATAGACAAAGGCGGTCCTTGTAGAAGGTTAAATAGCAACTTAAATATCACCGTTGTGGCTTTGCGTAGGTAAGAAGCGTTCTTGCTAGATACCCATAGCAGCCACGTAAAACATGCAACAACAAATTAGAGGACGTCTAACTTGTTTTTGCAGGGTATGTATGTGATGTGATATGGCCAATGACGTGATGAGATATATTTGATGTATGAGATGATCATGTTGTAATAGTTAATATCGACTTGCATGTCGATGTATACGGCAACCGGCAGGAGCCATAGGGTTGTCTTTAATATTGTATGACCTGCGTGTCAATCATTAAGCGCTATGTAATGCTTTACTTTATCGCTAAACGGTAGCAATAGTAGTAAGAGCATGGTGGGCGCGCGACAACCCCGATGGCGACACGATGATGGAGATCATGATGATGGGGATCATGGTGTTACGCCGGTGACGATGGAGATCATGCCGGTGCTTTGGAGATGGAGATCAAAAGCACGAGTTGATGGCCATATCATGTCACTTATGATTTGCATGTGATGTTAATCCTTTTATGCATCTTATTTTTGCTTAGGACGACGGTAGCATTATAAGATGATCCCTCACTAAAATTTCAAGATGAAATTGTGTTCCCCCCGAGTGTGCGCCGTTGCGAAGGTTCGTCGTTTCGAAGCACCACGTGATGATCGGGTGTGATAGACTCTACGTTCGCATACAACGGGTGCAAGCCAGTTTTGCACATGGAGAACACTCGGGTTAGACTTGACGAGCCTAGCATGTACAGACATGGCCTCGGAACACGGAAGACCGAAAGGTCGAGCATGAGTCATATAGTAGATATGATCAACATGAAGATGTTCACCATTGACACCACCTCATCTCACGTGATGATCGGACTTGGGTTGGTGGATTTGGATCATGTCACGCTCGGATGACCAGAGGGATGTCAATTTGAGTGGGAGTTATAAGTAATTTGATTAGTTAAACTCACTTATCATGAACAATAGTCTAAGTTGCCTTTGCAAATTATGTTGTAGATCAATAGCTTGCGTTGTAGCTCCCTGTTTAAATACGATCCTAGAGAAAGACTAAGTTGAAAGATATTGTAAGCAAGGATGCGGACTGGGTCCGTAGTCCGAGGAGTGTCCTCACTGCTGCACAGAAAGCTTACGTCTTTGATGCACCGCTCAATGTGCAAACCCCTACAACGTTGTCTGTGGATGTTGTGAACACCTGAGAGACACGTCCTGATGACTACTTGATAGTTTAGTGCACCATGCTTTACGGCTTAGAATCGGGATTCCAATGACGTTTTGAACGCCATGGAACATATGAGATGTTCTAAGAGCTGAAATTGGGATTTCAGGCTCATGCCCGTGTTGAGAGGTATGAGACCTCTGACAAGTTCTTTTGCCAAAAAGATGGAGGAGAATAGCTCAACTAGTGAGCGTGTGCTCAGAATGTCTGGGTGCTGAAATCACTTGAACCAAGTGGGAGTTAATCTTCCAGGTAAGATAGTGGTTGACAGAATTCTCTAGACACTATCACCAAGCTACTAGAACTTCGTGATGAACTATGACATGCAAAGGATGGAGATGATCCCGGTGCTGTCAGCGGTTCTTAGTACCGCAAAAGTAGAGATCAAGAAGGAGCATCAAGTGTTGATGATTTAACAAGACCACTGGTTTCAAAAGGGTAAGGGCTAGAAGGGAAACTTCATGAATGGCAAACCTGTTGTCGCTCTGATGAAGGAACCCATGGTTGAACCCAAACCTCGAGACTAAGTGCTTCTATTGTAAGGGGAACGGTCACATGGCAGCGGAACCACCCCAAATACATGGTAGATAAGATTGCTGGCAACTTCAACAAAGTATATTTGATATACGTGTTATTGATGTGTACCTTAGTAGTACTCCTTGTAGCACCTGGGTATTGGATACCGGTTCAGTTGTTATTATTAGTGACTTGAAGCAAAAGCTACGGACTGAACGGAGACTAGCTAAGGGCGAGGTGACGATGTGTGTTGGAAGTGTTTCCAAGGTTGATGAGATCACCATCGCACACTTCCTCTATTTTCGAGATTAGTGTTGAACCTAGATAAATGTTATCAGGTGTCTACGTTGAGCATGAAAATGATTAGATCATGTTCATCGCAATACGGTTATTCATTTAAGTTAGAGAATAATGGTTATTCTGTTTACATGAATAATACCTTTATGGTCATGCACCCAATGGTTCGTTGAATCTCGATCATGGTAATACACATAATGATAATATCAATGCCAAAAGATGTAGAGTTAATAATGATAGTACCACTTTCTTGTGGCACTGCCGCTTAGGTCATTTTGGCATAAAATGCATGAAGAAACTCCATGCTGATGGACGGTTGGAGTCACTTGATTTTGAATCGCTTGACACATGCGAGCCATGCCTCATGGGCAGGATGACTGAGATCCCGTTTTCAGGTACAATGAAACGGGCAAATGACTTGTTGGAAATCATACATGCTGTTGTATGTGATCCAATGAGAATTAAGGCGTGTGGTGGATATCGTTATTTTCTCATCTTCACTGACGATTTGAGTAGATATGGTACATTTACTTAATGAAGCAAAAGTCTGAAACGTTTGAAAGGTTTAAAAATTTCAGAGTGAAGATTAAGAATCATCATAACAAGAAGATCATGTTCCTACGATCTGATCAAGGGGATATTATCTGAATTATGAGTTTGGCAATCACTTAAGACATTGTGGAATTGTTTCGCAGTTGAAGTCCCCTGGAACACCACAGCGTAATGGTGTGTCCGGACATCGTAATCGAACCTTATGAGATATGGTGCGATCTATGATGTATCTTACCGATCTACCGCTGTTATTTTAAGGTTATGCATTAGAGACAGCTGCATTCACTTTAGATAGGGCACCATCTAAGTCCGTTGATACGACGTCGTATGGTTTGGCAAGAAACCAAAGTTGTCGTTTTCTTAATGTTTGGGGCTGCGATGCTTATGGCTTCAGCCGGGAAAAGCTCGAACCCAAAGCGGACAAATACATCTTCATAGGATACCCAAAGGTAACAGTTGGGTATACCTCCTATCTCAGATCCAAGGGCAAAAATGTTTGTCCCTAAGAATGGGTCCTTTCTCGAGAAGGAGTTTCTCTCGAAAGAATTGAGTGGGAGGAAGATAGAACTTGATGAGGTTGTCGAACCCTCACTTCAACCGGATAGTAGTGCAACACAGAAAGATGTTTCTGTGGAACCTACGACAGTTGAAGAGGAAACTAATGATAGTGATCATGAAGCTCCAGATCAAGTTGATATCGATCCTCGTAGGTCGACAAGGATATGTACTACTCCTGAGTGGTACGGTGATCCTGTCTTAGATGTCATGTTGTTGAACAACAATGAACCTACGAACTATGGAGAAGCGATGGTGGGCCCATATTCCGACAAATGGTTAGAAGCCGATAAATCCGAGATAGGATCCATGTATCAAAACAAAGTATGGACTTTGGTGGACTTGCCCTATGATCGGCAAGCCATTGAGACAAATGGATCTTTAAGACTAAGACGGACATGGACGGTAATGTCACCGTCTATGAAGCTCGACTTGTGGCGAAGAGTTTTTCACAAGTTCAAGGAGTTGACTACGATGAGATTTTCTCACCCGTAGCGATGCTTAAGTCCGTCGGAATCATGTTAGCATTAGCTGCATTTATGAAATCTGGCAGATGGATGACAAAACAAGTTTCCTTACCAGTTTTCGTAAGGAAAGGTTGTATGTGATACAATCAGAAAGGTTTTGTCGATCCTAAGGATGCTAAAAGGTATGCTAGCTCCAGCGATCCTTCCATAGACTGGAGCAAGCATCTCGGTGTCGGAATATATGCTTTGATGGAGTGATCAAAGTTCTTGAGTATACAAAGTTTGTTAGAAACTTGTATTTACAATAAAGTGAGTGGGAGCATTACAACATTTCTGATAAGTATATGTGAATGACATATTGTTGATCCGAAATGATGTAGAATTTCTGGAAAGCATAAAGGGTTGTTTGAAATGAGTTTTTCAAAGGAAGACCTGGATAAAGCTGCTTACATATTGGGCATCAAGATCTGTACAGATGGATCAAGACGCCTGATGATACTTTCAAAAGAACACACACCTTTGACATGATTTTGATGGAGTTCAAAATAGATCAGTCAAAGAAGGAGTTCTTACCTGAGTTGTAAGGTGTGAAGTTGAGTAAGACTCAAAGCTCGACCACGGCAGAAGAAAGAGAAAGGACGAAAGTCGTCCCCTATGCTTTAGCCATAGGCTCTATACGGTATGCCATGCTAAGTACCGCACCTGATGTGTGCCTTGCCACATGTCTGGCGAGAGGGTACAAAGGTGATCCAGGAGTGGATTACTAGATAGTGGTCAAAATTATCCTTAGAGGAATAAGGAAATGTTTCTCGGTTATGGAGGTGATAAAGAGTTCGACGTAAAGAGTTACGTCGATGCAAGCTTAACACCTATCCGGATAACTCTAAGTGGAGATACCAGATACGTATAATGGAGCAACAGTTTGGGATAGCTCCAAGTGGAACGTGGTAGCAGCATCTACGATATGACATAAAGTTTTGCGAAGTACATAGGGATCTGAATGTTGCAGACCCGTTGACTACAACCTCTCTCACAAGCATAGCATGATCAAACACAGAACTCATTGAGTGTTAATCACATATTGATGTGAACTAGATTACTGACTCTAGTGAACTCTTTGGATGTTGGTCACATGGCGATGTGACCTGTGAGTGTTAATCACATGGCGATGTGAACTAGATTATTGACTCTAGTGCAAGTGGGAGACTGTTGGAAATATGCCCTAGAGGCAATAATAAATTGGTTATTATTATATTTCCTTGTTCACGATAATCGTTTATTATCCATGCTAGAATTGTATTGATCGGAAACTCAGATACATGTATGGATACATAGACAAACACCATGTCCCTAGTGAGCCTCTAGACGACTAGCTCGTTGATCAATAGATGGTTACGGTTTCCTAACCATGGACATTGGATGTCGTTGATAACGGGATCACATCATTAGGAGAATGATGTGATGGACAAGACCCAATCCTAAGCCTAGCACAGATCGTGTAGTTCGTATGCTAAAGCTTTTCTATATGTCAAGTATCTTTTCCTTAGACCATGAGATTGTGCAACTCCCAGATACCGTAGGAATGCTTTGGGTGTACCAAACGTCACAACGTAACTGGGTGGCTATAAAGGTGCACAACAGGTATCTCCGAAAGTGTCTGTTGGGTTGGCACGAATCGAGACTGGGATTTGTCACTCCGTGTGACGGAGAGGTATCTCTGGGCCCACTCGGTAGGACATCATCATAATGTGCACAATATGTGATCAAGGAGTTGATCACGGGATGATGTGTTACGGAACGAGTAAAGAGACTTGCCGGTAACGAGATTGAGCAAGGTATCGGTATACCGACGATCGAATCTCGGGCAAGTGCTATACCGATAGACAAAGGGAATCGTATACGGGATTGATTGAATCCTTGACATCGTGGTTCATCCGATGAGATCATCGTGGAACATGTGGGAGCCAACATGGGTATCCAGATCCCGTTGTTGGTTATTGACCGGAGAGTTGTCTCGGTCATGTCTACATGGTTCCCGAACCCGTAGGGTCTACACACTTAAGGTTCGATGACGCTAGGGTTATAGGGAAAGTATGTACGCGGTTACCGAATGTTGTTCGGAGTCCCGGATGAGATCCCGGACGTCACGAGGAGTTCCGGAATGGTCCGGAGGTAAAGATTCATATATGGGAAGTCCTGTTTTGGTCACCGGAAAAGTTTCGGGCGATATCGGTAATGTACCGGGACCACCGGGAGGGTCCCGGGGGTCCACCAGGTGGGGCCACCAGCCCCAGAAGGCTACGTGGGCTAAGTGTGGGAGGGGACCAGCCCCAAGGGGGCTGGTGCGCCCCCCCAAGTCCCAGGGCGCCTCCAAGAGGGGAGGGGGGCAAACCCTAGGGCAGTTGGGCCCTAGGGCCCAATAGTGGTGCGCCTCCCCCTCTCTCCCCCTTGGCCGCCCCCCTAGATGGGATCTAGGGCTGGCCGCACCCTAGGGGTGGGAAACCCTAAAGGGGGGCGCAGCCCTCCCTTCCCCCTATATATATGTGAGGTTTTAGGGCTGCTTGACACACGAGAAAGTCTCCCTCTTGGCGCAGCCCTACCCCTCTCCCTCCTCGTCTCTTGCAGCGCTTGGCGAAGCCCTGCTGGAGTCCCGCGCTCCTCCACCACCACCACGCCGTCGTGCTGCTGTTGGATGGAGTCTTCCCCAACCTCTCCCTCTCTCCTTGCTGGATCAAGGCGTGGGAGACGTCACCGGGCTGCACGTGTGAAGAACGCGGAGGCACCGTTGCTTCGGTGCTAGGATCTTCGGCGATCTGAATCGCGGCGAGTACGACTCCATCAACCGCGTTCTTGAACGCTTCCGCTTAGCTATCTACAAGGGTATGTGGATCCAATTCTCCTCTCGTAGATGCATCTCCTAGATTGATCTTGGTGAGCGTAGGAAAATTTTTGTTTCCCATGCAACGTTTCCCAACAAGATCTCAAGGCTGAATTTGCCAAGCGTCGTGATGTTGCAAGAGGCTCCAGGGAACGTTTCAAGCGCTATGCTGAGAAATGTGTCCAAGCCCACAATGAAGTTGTAAAGAGTAAAGCTCTTGGCCGTCCAAGCATTGACCCCAAGCTAGCCGCCAAGAAGCTAAAGAAGAAGAAGAAGCCTGCTGCAGAAGACACTAAAGCTCCAAGGAAGGAGAGACCTAGCATTGTCTTCCCTGCCAGTATGACTGGCTCGAAGCCAAAGGTCCCATCAGCAGCTTCTGAACAAAAGAAGACCAGGCAGGCTGAAGCTGAAGCTAAGAAACGAAAGCATCTTGATGCTCCTGATGCTTCTCCTTCCAAGAAGAAGCAGAAGACAAAAGCTTCAAAGGCTTCACATAAGCCTCGCGCCTCCTCCACAGAACTTCTGGTTGTTGAACCCATCTCAGTTGCCCAACTTGTGTCCTCCAACCGAGAGCGCCGTCTTATTGTGCATGAGCCTTCTACCACAGAGGTTCATCAGTCTGAAGAGATTCTAGCTGCTAACTCTCCCGCAGCTGGAGACATTGGTCATGATGACAATGTTAATGATGATGAAGTCGTTCCTCAACTTGAACCCCAGCCAGTTCAATCACCTGCTCACACGAGCAGTGAACTCATAAGCATTGGTGATCCCACGACGCCAATTGCTCAAGATGAATTTTGGGAAGAGCAACACCCAAACACCCCCTACATGAAGTCATTCCTCGCACTCCGTCGTCTCTTATTACCACTCTGGTACTTGAGACTCCAAAAGCAACACCTGAAGAAGACATGTAGCAGACCAATGCTTCACCAATGGCATAGCCCAAGTTTCGATGGCTTAGCAAAGGTCTTAGGCCTCAAGCCTCCATGTCCTGCATTCCTGAAGAGGAAGTGCAAAACTTAAGCTCAGTAGCACATCAAGTGTTTCCTGAAGCCATATCTTTAGTGTCTGCTCCGGAATATGAAGCCAAGGCGGCTGAAGGTATTCCGGCTGAATCAACCGATGAAGAAAAAGAAGAAACCTATGAAGTCACTCCCCCTCCCCAAGAAACTGTTGTGCAAGAAGATGTGCCCGTCATGCAATAACCCACTCCCCAAGAATCTGTTGTGCATGAGTCTCCTCTCCTCGAAGCCACTGAAGGCAAAGCAAATATGGCTGCCCCTCCAATGACTACTGAAGCCAATGACACTATCATGGCTGAAGACAATGTGCAGCATGAAGTCATTACTGCCCCTGAAGTGATTGTTCCTTCCCCTGTGCCTCACACCATGGCCCAAGCCTACAATCATGACGGAGAGCTTTCCATTGTCCGGTGGCCAACACTGATGCCTCCTGCTCCCGGACCACAATATGAATATCATGTGGAGCCGAGGCCTTAGACGGAGAAGCCAAAGCCCAGATTGCCTAGGCTTCCAAGCACTGCGACGACATAAGGCTCTTTCAGTGTGCACAGCTTCAGAGAGAACAAAACTTTCTTTGACTCTGACAAGAACCCATACAAGAAGCCAAGGATCTCTTCTGATAGGTTCTGGAGCTTTCGGCAACGAAGCCACGAATGCCTTGATTGTGATGCCATTGATGGGTTGTCATGCCTTGAAGAAGCTCTTGACTGCTTCTAAGATGTTGGATTGCTTCTGTTTGTCACTGCCAAAGAACATTGGAATGAAGAGCTTCTCCTGCAATTCTATGCTACTCTTCACATCAGAGGCTACAACAGGGATCCGAAGACATGGGTCCTTGAGTGGATGACAGGTGATATTCATCATGAAGCCAAAGCTCAGACTCTTCTTGAGCTTACTTCCCTACCCACTCCTAGTGAGTTATACGAGCCAGGTTCTCTTTATCAAAAGGAGCTGGAGAGCATCTTCAAAAAGGCTGAGCCCGACATGAGTGAACTGCTCAGTATGATGAAGCCATTGCCCCTGGAAGCTGATTATCCAAAGGAATTATTCGTTAAGGACCTCGAGTATCCGTCTCACACCATGTATCATATACTGAGGCGTACTCTGTGGCCAATTAAGGGACAATCTTCTAAAGCCAAACTGGATGGTGCCGTGAAGACTTTGGTATTTTACATTCTCAATGGCATCAGATTCAATACGCATGACTTCTTCATTCGTCAACTAGCTACATCTGGTATTGATTTATTTGGCCTCAAGTTCTATGCTCCATGGATAATGTGGCTCATTAAGCTCCACTCCACTATCAACTATCAAGCCTCTGCCCGCAAACATGTTGTCTTTTTGCCTGAGGTTGATATGTCTTATGAAGCCATCTATCCTGAGCTTGCCAAGCAACCACTTCAACTGCTCAATGCTGATCATCAAAGCTTCACACAACATGTTGAAGGTATCCATGTGCCAAATGCCAATGTCTCTGCTTATCATCTGGCTGGAAATCTACGCGTACCGCATCGTGCACATACTAATACCACTGGTAGCACAATTGCTCAAAGGCCTAAGAAGCGTCCCCGTGTCCTCAATGACCGAGAGCTTCTAGTTTCACTTCACCTGAAGCAGGATAAGCACCATGATTAGTTGAAGCGGTAGATGCAAAGTCTTCTCACTCACGTGAATCACATTCGCAACTTGGCTACTAAGAACTCACTATTGTAGGATGCTGCTAACGTGACACTACGATCAGAGACCCTTTCAAGAAATTGTGTGCAATGCAATAATCATAAATGGGGATGTAAAAACCCGTCAAAAAGGTGCAAAACGTTTGAGATGGAGGATGCATCAAACACAGTTCAGATTTTAGTTGCGTGTGCGATGCAGGGCATACGGTTCAGTTCAATGAACAGTTTGTGATGATGAGGAACAAAAGAAACGGACAGCCATATGAAGGTGTGTGTGATATACATCATATGGTTCACTCGGATGAATTGTTTGTGATTAGGCAACACAAAAGAAACGGTCAGCCAGATGAAGGTGTGTCCGATATACGGCATGCGGTTCACTTGGATGAACTGTTTGCTTTGAGCCAAGAGAACAGAAACAGTTCAATATAACAAGATGTGTGTGATACGCGGCAAACAGGTCTGTAATCAGAAATATGTGCGAAGATCGATAATAACACAGATGATTGCTGCTAATAATCCGTGTGTGTTGTGGGCAAACACTTGGTGGTATACAATTGTCAGCGATTGATGAAATCATCACCGACGGGTTCCCCAGTATGGTCCGTGTGCGATGTCATTGCACACAGAACAACAACATATGTACTTATAACTTATAAGGACTTGATTTCATAAACAAATTGAACATCGAATTACATATGTGGCTAGTACACACATGACCTTTGCACACACGAATGTACGTTCCAAAATGCCTAGGAAACTCAAATAATGTATAAAAAGGCAAAACAAACCGTGAATAATTTCATATTTTTAGGATGACACTACTATATATAGTTGCACGCTGCCTTTGTAAAATAAATCAAGGCGGGAAGAGACATCGTATGTCGTTTTGCACACATAGGTGACAAGGTCCCTCTCGGAAACATGAGCCTTTTTGAGAGAAGCCCCGGTTTGTAAGAAGTTTGTATGAAAGCTTGTCCCAAATTGGACTAAATTTTTACCACAACATGTTGCTGCTATGTCATAACACCATGCCATGTTTCATGATTTTGAGGCGAGTTTTGGATTTACAGTAATTTTAAAACCAGGTTTCTCAATGTTTGCTGTCGAGTCGGCATCACCCTGGATAGGCTATTTCCTCATGGGTCCCAAATGACAAATCCAACTACCATGCTACTTTTCTTATTAAGAATTACGGCCCATTTGGTGTGCTAGCTGAAAATAAGTTTGACACCAAATGGGCCGTAATTCTTAATAAGAAAAGTAGCATGGTAGTTGGATTTGTCATTTGGGACCCATGAGGAAATAGCCTATCCAGGGCGATGCCGACTCGACAGCAAACATTGAGAAACCTGGTTTTAAAATTACTGTAAATCCAAAACTCGCCTCAAAATCATGAAACATGGCATGGTGTTATGACATAGCAGCAACATGTTGTGGTAAAAATTTAGTCCAATTTGGGACAAGCTTTCATACAAACTTCTTACAAACCGGAGCTTCTCTCAAAAAGGCTCATGTTTCCGAGAGGGACCTTGTCACCCATGTGTGCGAAACGACATACGATGTCTCTTCCCGCCTTGAATTATTTTACAAAGGCAGCATGCAACTATATATAGTAGTGTCGTCCTAAAAATATGAAATTATTCACGGTTCATTTTGCGTCTACATTAGCGGGAGGGGGTTTGTCACCTAGCGGTGCTTCAAGGACATAATTTTTCTGTGCAGCAATGAGGATAATCCTCAAGTTACGGACCCACTCCGTGTAATTGCTACCATCATCATTCAACTTAGCTTTCTCTAGGAATGCATTAAAATTCAAAGGAACGGTAGCACGGGCCATTGATCTACAACAACATAGATATGCAAAAACTATCAAGACTAAGTTCATGATAAATTAAAGTTCAATTAATCATATTACTTAAAGAACTCCCACTTAGATAGACATCCCTCTGGTCATCTAAATGATCACGTGATCCAAATCAACTAAACCATGTCCGATCATCACGTGAGATGGAGTAGTTTCAATGGTGAACATCGTATGTTGATCATATCTACAATATGATTCACGCTCGACCTTTCGGTCTTCAGTGTTTCGAGGCCATATCTGCATATGCTAGGCTCGTCAAGTTTAACCCGAGTATTCTGCGTGTGCAAAACTGGCTTACACCCGTTGTATTTGAACGTAGAGCTTATCACACCTGATCATCACGTGGTGTCTCGGCATGACGAACTTTCGCAACGGTGCATACTCAGGGAGAACACTTATACCTTGAAATTTTGTAAGGGGTCATCTTATAATGCTACCGCCGTACTAAGCAAAATAAGAAGCATAATAAGATTAACATCACATGCAATCAAAATATGTGACATGATATGGCCATCATCATCTTGTGCTTTTGATCTCCATCTCCAAAGCATCGTCATGATCACCTTCGTCACCGGCGCGACACCTTGATCTCCATCGTAGCATCGTTGTCGTCTCGCCAACTATTGCTTCCACGACTATCGCTACCGCTTAGTGATAAAGTAAAGCAATTACATGGCGATTGCATTTCATACAATAAAGCGACAACCATATGGCTCCTGCCAGTTGCCGATAACATTACAAAACATGATCATCTCATACAAAACGGTATCACTCATCATGTCTTGACCATATCACATCACAACATGCCCTGCAAAAACAAGTTAGACGTCCTCTACTTTGTTGTTGCAAGTTTTACGTGGCTACTACGAGCTTAGCAAGAACCGTTCTTACCTACGCATACAAAAACCACAACGATGTTTCGTCAAGTATGTGATGTTTTAACCTTCACAAGGACCGGGCGTAGTCACACTTGATTCAGCTAAAGTGAGAGAGATAGACACCCGCCAGTCACCTTTAAGCAACGAGTGCTCATAACGGTGAAACCAGTCTCACGTAAGCGTACGCGTAATGTCAGTCCGGGCCACTTCATCTCACAATACCACCGAAGCAAAGTATGACATGCTGGTAAGCAGTATGACTAGTATCGCCCAGAACTCATTGTGTTCTACTCGTGCATATCATCTACGCATAGACCTGGCTCATGATGCCACTGTAGGGGAACGTAGTATTTTCAAAATTTTCCTACGATCATGCAAGATTTATCTACTAGATGCATATCAACGAGAGGGGAGAGTGTGTCTACGTACCCTCGTAGACCGGGAGCAAAAGCGTCAAGTGACGCGGTTGATGTAGTCGAACTTCTTCGCGATCCAACCGATCAAGCACCGAACGTACGGCACCTCCGCGTTCAGCACACGTTCAGCGCCATGATGTCCCACGAGCTCTTGATCCAGTTGAGCTTCACGGGAGAGTTTCGTCAGCACGACGGTGTGGTGACGGATATGATGAAGTTACCGGCGCAGGGCTTCGCCTAAGCACTGCAACAGTATGACCGAGGTGTGTTTCTGTGGAGGGGGGCACCGCACACGGCTAAAACAATTCAACTTGTGTGTCCTAGGGTGCCCCCTGCCCCCGTATATAAAGGAGCAAGGGGGGAGGCCGGCCGGCCCTCTATGGCGCGCCAGGAGAGGCAATCCTACTAGGAATAGGATTGCAATCCTATTCCTAGTAGGAATCCACCAAGAAGGAGAAGGGGGAAAGGAAGGGGAGGGAGAAGGAGAAGGAAAGGGGCGCCGGCCCCCCTCCTTCCTTGTCCAATTAGAACCAAGGGGTGGGGCGCGCAGCCTAGCCATGGCCCTCCTTCTCTGTTCTCCTATGGCCCATCTAGGCCCATAGCTTCCCCAGGGGGTTCCGGTAACCCCCCCCCCCCGGTACTCCGGTTAATTCCGAAACTTAACGGAACACTTCCGGTGTCCGAATATAGTCGTCCAATATATCAATCTTTACGTCTCAGACATTTCGAGACTCCTCGTCATGTCCGTGATCTCATCCGGGACTCCGAACCACCTTTGGTACATCAAAACTCATAAACTCATAATACCGATCGTCATCAAACGTTAAGCGTTCGGACCCTACGGGTTCGAGAACTATGTAGACATGACCGAGACTCATCTCCGGTCAATAACCAATAGCAGAAGTTGGATGCTCATATTGGTTCCTACATATTCTACGAAGATCTTTATCGGTCAAACCACATAACAACATACGTTGTTCCTTTTGTCATCGGTATGTTACTTGCCCGAGATTCGATCGTCGGTATCTCTATACCTAGTTCAATCTCGTTACCGGCAAGTATCTTTACTCGTTCCGTAATACATCATCTCGTCACTAACTCATTAGTCATTTTCTCGCAAGGCTTATTATGATGTGCATTACCGAGAAGGCCCAGAGATACCTCTCCCACACTCGGAGTGACAAATCCTATTCTTGATCTATGCCAACAGCACGAATACTTTCGGAGACACCTGTAGAGCATCTTTATGATCATCCAGTTACGTTGTGACGTTTGATAGCACACAAGGTGTTCCTACGGTATTCGGGAGTTGCATAATCTCATAGTCATAGGAACATGTATAAGTCATGAAGAAAGCAATAGCAGTAAAACTAAACGATCATAGTGCTAAGCTAACGTATGGGTCTAGTCCATCACATCATTCTCCTAATGATGTGATCCCGTTGATCAAATGACAACTCATGTCTATGGCTAGGAAACATAGCCATCTTTGATCAATGAGCTAGTCTAGTAGAGGCATACTAGGGACATACTGTTTTTTCTATGTATTCACACATGTACTAAGTTTCCGGTTAATACAATTCTAGCATGAATAAAAGGCATTTATCATGGTATAAGGAAATACAAATAACATCTTTATTATTGCCTCTAGGGCATATTTCCTTCAGTCACATGACCCAACATACAGAGCATACAGGCAACGGAAGCATAACATGTCTGAGTACAGACAACTACAAATGAAAAAGACTGAGAAGCCTGACTATCTACAAGACCCTCCCAAGGGTACAAGATCGTAGCTGAGGTAACAAGCTAAACATCGAAGTCCACGCGGAACCACTAGTGAGACTGAAGTCTCTCTGCAAAAACATAAATTAAGCAAACACGAGTACAAAGGTACTCAGCAAGACTTACATTAGAACTAGCTACATATGCATCAGTATCATCAAAGGGGTGGCGGAGTTTGACTACAGCAAGCCAGCTTTGACTCGGGGGCTATCCTGAACTACGACTGCAAGTAACTCTTTTGAGGTGGCGCACACGAGTCCACATATTCATCAATCAATACACCACTATGGATCCGCTCCCGTCTCCCTACGAGGAGGCCATCCATAGCACTCACGCTTATCTTGCGTGTTTTAGAGTATCCACTTCCACTTGTCTATGAACTGTACAGGTAACCCAGAAGTCCATTTCTGCGGACACGGCTATTCGAATAGATCATATATAACCCTGCAGGGGTGTACTTCTTCACACACGCTCTCGCCACTTACCGCCATGTACACGTCATGTATCTCGGCAACCTTCAAGCGGAAGCCTGGCGAGGGTGTCGGCCACGACCTGACTAACCACACAAGTCTCTAGTCCAGGTTTATCGCCTATTTGGGTTCCATCCGTGGGGAGATCAGGCCAGGGTGTCGCTCATGGCCCCAGACGATGTGTACAGGGTTCCCGAGCCACCAAACGGGCGACCGGTACACCGTGCCACGTACCTACCGCGTCACAGCCCACCCCGAGGGTCAGCGCTGCGCACGACCTCGAGTAAACTACAAACACCAGAAACTAATTGCAACTCCTGGACAGAGATCATGTTGATTAATAAGTCGAGAGAGTCAATTAAGGATCCCAATGTGTGGTAGTAGCTGTTTCATGGATCACAAACACAGAACTCAGTTCCTGAGGGCGGCTGCAATGAGACAACCCACCACGTACTCCTACATGGCCTCTCATCGCTACCTTTACCAAAACATGTTCACACACTTATCTCTTAACAGTAGGACATGTTCACCACATTCCAATTCATCCTTGATGAATCAGACCTGACACAACTCTAAGATATAGCAGGCATAACCAGAAAGCATGAATGAGTAGGCATAACATGGCTCAAACAACTCCTGCTCATGCTAGTGGGTTTCAACTATTTACTGTGGCAATGACAGGTCATGCAGATGAAAGGGGTTCAACTACCGCTGCAGGTAACAGTTGAAGCGTTGTTGTCCTAATGCAGTAAAAGAGAGCAAGAGCGAGAGAGTGGGATTGTATCGGAATGCTCAATGGGGTTTTGCTTGCCTGGCACTTCTGAAGATAGCACCGTGTCTTCATCAGTGTCATCGATCACATCGTCGGAACAGCGTCTACTGAGAGGGGACAAACACCGGCAAACAAGAGAGAACACAATCGATGCAATGCACAATATGATGCATGATCATGACATGGCATTATGTAGTGAATTGAGCTAATGCAACTAGCAACAGGTTAAATGAAGTTGGTTTGAATCCAAGATTCAAATTCAAACTCCATATGTGGATATTCAAATGCCATTTATATGATTTGGCCTAAACGGCAGACATAAGTTGTTCTAACATGCATGAAAATGCCATAAACAAATTCTTTGGATTTTTCTTATCATTTTTCATATATAAATTATTTTCATTGGAGTTATAGATTATTTTCTGTGATTTTTAGAAGATTGGCTATTTTCTGAAATAAATAAATCATTTAAGATTTATTTTAAATTCCAGAAAACATTACTGCGTCAGCATGACGTCTGTGTGACGTCAGCAAGTCAACAGAGTAGTCAGGTCAAACCTGACGTGTGGGGTCCACACGTCAGTGACGCTGCTAACTAACAGGGTTAATTAGCACTAGTTAAATTCTAAACTAAACTTAGACAAGGCAGGGCCCACACGTCAGTGACTAACTAACTAACCCAATAATTAATACTAAACTAGGTTAATTAACAGGGCGGGCCCCACTTGTCATTGACCCAAGGGCGGCTGTTAGTGGTCAAACAGGTCAAATCGACCGACGGTTAGCCGCCGGCGGTGACAGGCGCGACGGAGGGGCTCGGAAAACGCCCCCCGGCGACTAAATCAACGGTTGAGCCCATCTACGAGTAACTGGAGCTCACGCGCATCGATTGGTGCCCTCAGCTTCGCCGGAGGTGGCCTAAAATGACGGCAGCGACCTCAGACGCGGCGGCCGGCGTTCGGGTGATGAAGGAAACAGCGCTACGGAGTACGGGAGAGAGAGGTGAGCAGTGTTATGGCTTCCTGGGAGCACGCTGAGCACGTTGGGATGCACGTCCGCGAGCTGTAGCAGCTATGGCCATGGCGACGCCCTGGCCGGCGGGGCGAAGCTCTCGGGTGCGGTGGCTAGGATAGCTAGGGCAGGCAAACAAGCTTGCGAGAGAGGGGAAAGACGGCGAGGCTCACTGGGAGGTCGGAGCCCAGCTCAGTGGGCTCGGGGTCGACCTGGAAGCGGCAAATTCGTCGATGGCGCCCGGCGGCCGTGCGGAGAAGACGAGCTCGAGGACGAGGCCTCAGGGCATCCGGGGTCCTGCAGATCGGCGTAGAGGTGCACGGCAGCGAGGCGGAGCTCGTGGGATAGCTAGCTGGGCATGGGGAGAATGGTGGATGCGGCGAGCGGCGACATTGGCAACGGCTCCGTTCGGGCATAGCAGGAGAGGACGAGGGGGAGACGAAGGGGGAGAGTGGGGAGGTCAGGGGGTTCCAGACGTCTGCCTCAGGTCGTTTGTGGTGTCGCTCTGGCCAGGGGAGCGCCAGGCAGGCAGCTGCGTGTCGACGCGCGCGAGCGCCATGCTCGGTCCTGCCTCTGCCAGTAGGCAGAGTGTAATGCCCCGGATGTAATACTTTCCCTTCTGGGCATATAATATATCTCTGGCTTCATCAATTCCATTCCGGGTTCTTTGTCTTTCGGGTTTTCGTCATTTTGTTGTGTGCGTGTGTGGCATTCATTCATATCATATAGTCATGTGCATCGCATTGCTTTTGTGTTGTCGGTTGCATCCGGTTCCACGCGTTCCTTCCCGTTGTCCGTTTCGCGTTCCGGAGCTCCCTCACGTGTCTGTGGCGTCCCGTAGGCCTACTTTGGTGTTTGGCCGTGTAACGTTACCGGTGTGGCGCGAGACTTGTCGTGTGTTGTTGTTTTGGTGTGTGTAACCCGCCTGTCAAATCTCGTCGCGTTTCGAGTCCGTTTGCTACCCCAACAGTTATTCGTGTGAGCTCAAAGTGCCTCCACTTTGTGGCCCAAGACACCCCTCCAACAGCCCACTTCCCTCCTCTTGGCCCATCCTAACTCCCCTCGCGATCGGATCCGTCGGATCGCGATCGGAGGGCTCTAAAACCCCCCAAATCCCTCAAACCCTAGCACCTACCCTATATAAACATCCCCCATGCCATTTTTGGCAGCCTAAACCCCCTCCACCTACCTCTAGCCCCTTCTCCCCTCTATTTTCATGCCACACCAGAGAGAAATCGCCACTTGGATCCATCTCCTCGATCCCGCCGCCGGCTTCGAGCAGCAGCCGCCGCCGCTCGGACGGGGCACCCGAGTCCCCGCTGGATCTCGATCCAGATCGGGGTCAATGCCCCGCCCAAGCCGGTCGCTCGCTTCCCCAATCCCCTTCGGTCGCCAGGTCCCGCAGGCCGACGCCGCCGCCTGGGCCACCGCATCGCCTTCGCCTCCTTCCGCTTCGGCCGCCCGAAGGCCCGATCCCGCCTCCCTCCGTCGCCAGCCGCAAGGGGCCCAGCGGCCCGTCTTTCCTTCCCGCCAACCGAGCCGCATCGCCTCCAGGCCGCCGCTCCAGCCGGGCCTCCGTCGCGAGCCGCCTCCCGCAAGGCCCGACGGCCCGTCCGTTCGCCCCAGATGCCTCGCCTCCAGCCGGCTGGGCCGCCCCAGCCAGAACGCCGCCGCCTTCCCCTCCTGGGCCCGAGCAGGAGGCCCGGTCCCCTCTCTGCCGCACCGATCCCGCGGCCCAGCCACTCCGCCGGGCCAGCAGCTCCCGCCGCAGCCAGGCCGGGCCGACCCAAGCCGCCGCGCCGGCCCGTCTTCGTCCCTCCGCCGGGCCCGATCTGCGCAGCCACCGGGCCGCCTTCCAGATCCAGCCCGTTCCTCAGATCTGAGAGAGGTTGACCTCCATTTTCTCCTAAGTCAACAGTTTTATGTGTGCTGATGCTATTTTCAAACATGGATAACTTCTTGTGTGTTGCTCCGATTTGAGTGAATAAGATGTCCAGATGTTCGTGGTGACTAGCACTACGTTTCATTCCTTTGTGCCATGCATGTTTGTGGTCATCTAGATGCTTATTTTTCTGTTGCAAGAGTGCATCCCGATATAAACTGCTGCTATGTGTTGTTTTTATGCCATCTTTGCATAGTGATAACTTTTAGCTCGTTTGTCCGAATGATGCAAATGACATGTCCACGTGTTCGTCTTGCCATGCTCTACATGTTGATTGTGTTAGGCTGCATGATAGATTAATTCTTGCCATGTATATCTTCGTTGCAAAGTGCCATGTGGCTGTGATGTTGTTTAACTTGTTATGAAATGCCATCTTGTTGAGCTCATTGCTATCGTTGTGTTTATCTCCATGATGCATGCTTGTATGTTTCGGAATCACCATCATGTGTACTTTGATGTGGTGCTTACCACTTGCCATGTTTAGTTTCGCGGTGACTTAAACTTGCTTTTTTAGATGCCATGATGAAACTGCTGTTTTAACACTTAGTGGATTTTCACTAAGTCTGGAATCTGTAATGTTCCGATGCCATGTTTGCGTGCTGTTCTAGGACAAACCATGATAGTTTTGGAGTGTCTCTTGATGGTTCCTTGTAGTAGATATTGTTGGCTTTCCATTCATGTTCTCACATGCTTATTTAAGTGGTTGTAGCATGTTTAACTTTTGCTCCAAAGTTTCAATAAAATTCTGCTGTCAGGATTTTGTTGTCAAGTTCAATATGCCCAAGCTTGTTGCTATTGATCCGTGGCTCCTTTGGGGGTGCACCTTTGGACTTATTTGCTGTAGGATATGTCTAGTTTATGTTCATGTTCTTTGCCATGGTGTTTGAGTGCTGTAGCTTATTTATTTAGTGCTCCAAAGTTGCTATGTTGCTGTAATTTTCAGCTTTCGCCTATTTCTTGTTTCGGGCATAACTTTTAGCCCGTAGCTCCGTTTTCAGCGAGTCTTATATGAAACTTGATTGATTTTCCGTGTAGATTCATAATATTCTATTGTTGTCATGTTTTGAAGTGTTTTGCTTGAATGCTATTTTCCGTGCTCTATGTGCTTCCTTAGTGCATCCATCATGCATCCATCATTTTTGTGTGCGCATTGCATCTTGTTGATTCGTGCCTTGTGTGATTGTATTGTTTAGAGCCGGAAGCTGAGACCGAGTACGAGTACGAGCACGAGGTTACCAACGAGGTTGAGCACGAGGACCCTTCTTACGATCCGAACGACTACTCTTCAGGCAGGATGACCGAACCCGGATACCATTACTATTTTTGCCTATTGCTAGAAGTCTCGATCTATAGTTTTGCCTCGATGCCCATGTCTTTCATGTCAGCCTCCTACTTGTAACCATGTCCATGTCTAACCACCCTATTTATGCAAACCGTTGCTTGGCTAAGTACGCTTTGCTCAGCCCTTCTTATAGCATTGCTAGTTGCAGGTGAAGATTGAAGATGCTTGCTTCATGTTGAAGTTTGTTGGGTTATATCACACTATATAAATGCTTAAAATGAAATCATCTATATATTGGCAAGGGTGGAAGGCTAAGCCTTTTGCTTGGTGATTTGTTCCACTCATGCCGTTAGGAACCGTTTAAACCGGTGTTATGTTCCTTGATTATGCGTTCCTAACACGGTTGGGGTGTATGGGACCCCCTCGATAAACCGCTAAGTGCTAAGTCTTTTCCAGCAAGTCCCAACACTGGTACTATTCGCCTAAACAACTAAAACTTTCCGAGGGAGTAATTAACCCGAGGCTTAATTAATTCAACCCCCTGGACCAGTGCTCGACTTGAGTGTTGGTCCAAACTAGAGTCACTTGCGGATACCACCCAGTTCGCTGGGATCTTCGGTATCTGTACGTAGCGCTCATCCGGTCGTGGCCTGAGACTAGATACGCGGGGCTACTATCAGGGTGTCGGCACGCCAGGAGGATTTGCTGTATTAGCCTTACCTTAGTTCGGAGTATCTTGAGCACGGGATTCCGAGAATACTCGGGTCTTCCCACTTTGGAGTTGCGACTCCGCGGATCGTGGGCTTGTAATGGGCCAAGTTGGAACACCCCTGCAGGGTTATGAACTTTCGAAAGCCGTGCCCGTGGTTATGTGGCAGATGGGAGCTTGTTAATATCCGGTTGTAGATAACTTGACACATTGTTCTAATACACTACCAGCGTGTGTACCGTGACTGTCAATTTCCGAATAGGGATTCGGGAGTTGAACACGGTGGGGTTATGTTTGTTGAGCTTTAGCTAGGATCACTTCGTGATCATCTCTCGACCGAGGCACTTCTCTTCTCGCACTCTCTCACGTAAGCTAGTGCTAGTTGCTGCTGCAGACATTTATTCTTTTCTTCAGCCTTATCCACTCCCAAGGCTTAAATAGTCTTGTTACCCGGGGACGGGATTGCTGAGTCCTCTGTGGCTCACAGTTACTTCACCACACCAGATGCAGGTCCGATGGTGAGCTATCCAGGTGATGGCACCGAGCTAGACTGGGACTATGACGAGGAGCGTAGTCGATACTATGTTCGTTATCCTGATGATCAGTAGTGGAGACTTCTACTAGGATTCGATCCGACCTGTGGATTTTAAGTTATGTTTGGTATCTTGTCATTTGGATTTTACCCTTAGAGGGCTGTGATGTTTTATTGAATGATGATTGAGACATGTATTGTATTTGTGTGACGTGGCGATTGTAAGCCAACTATTTTATGTTTTCCATCCCCATCTTTTACATGAGTTGTGCAAAGATACCAAACTTGCGATCATTCCAGCATGGGGTTATGTCTCTAAGTCGTGCCTCAACACGTAGGAGATATAGTCCCATCCTGGGCATTACAAGTTGGTATTCAGAGCCTTCTCCGACCTAGGAGCCCCCACTGATTGATCGAATCGTTGACGGTCGAGTCTAGGCACACACTGAAAATATTTTGACTCCTATATTTATATTGGAGAGTAGGATTTCTTTGCTTCTCATCCCCTTTCTCTCTGGTGAGGACTCCTGACGACTACTCTTGTCTCTTCTACTTTCAAAAACTGCACCAAACTTTTTTTTAGGAATCTCGCGAGTATTCTGGGATTGTTTCGATGTTCTTGTGACGAGAATATTGTTCTTGATGCCTCCTGACATTAGGGGTTGTGGTAGTGTCCCGGGGAGTTGAGCTTCGGGGTATTGTCGTCACAAGCATATCGCGGCAGTACTAAATACTTAAGACGGCCGACATCGAAAATCTCTCCTATACGGTTAGTGGCAAGATAACCCCGACATCACCCAGTACTCGGGAGATAGTTCGGGAGTATTGCCATAGCTTGTTATAGTGGATGCTTTTCGAAGGTCCGAGGTAGACAGTTTCCGAGAAAGACTGGTTATGTGTTGAATGATGGATACAGCTGGATGTAGGTTTAGAGTTGATTGCGCGGTGCTTCCCCTGTATCCCCAACACCTGATTGCATAACTGGAATCTTTCGGAAATTAACAGGTGGGTTTATCCAGTAGATCGTAGGCATTCTTCCAACGAATGCAGGTTAGCGAGTTCGGGGTTCTACATTGAGTGAAGTGGTATTATGACCGATGTTCCGATCGGGAGTTGCATCTTAAAGGGTCCTTGGCTATGCTGATCCGGGGATTGCAAAACCCTTTCGTAACGCGTTCATAAGCTTTCAGCACAAAGATGTTAGAACGAAGCTCCTATCTTGTGTTTGTTTCCATCCGTACCTTGTTGTTTTTCTTATTTTACCTTTTGTCCCCTATGTGGCTTCTCGTGAAGATTGATGTTATCATTTAACTAAGAATTTCATTCGTTCCTCTTGTTCGAATGATTTCATTCGTTCTTTTTGTTCGAATGATTATTGAGAAGACTTGTTGCAATTCATTCCATTGATTCAGCTTATACCTTCTGTCAATCAATTGCTGATTCGTGGTCATCTCTTTCAGGATGGCTCCGAAAAGGGTTCCCAACGCTAACCCAGAGGGTGAAGAGGTCCTAGACCGTCCTCCTTCCCCTCCTCCTCCGTTTGAGGCTTGGAGAGCGATTATGCAGACTACAACTCAGAACACTCAGATGTTGATGCAGATGATGCAGCAGATGCAAGCTAATCAAGCTAATCAGGGTGTTCCAGGGAATCAAGGCAATTTCTTCAACCAGCAGCAACATGCTACTCTCAACCAGTTCTTGGCCAATAATCCAAAAGCTTTCAGTTACTGTGTCGACCCTCTTGATGCTGAAGATTGGTTAACCGACATAAAGAAGCATTTTGAGTGCAGTAACGTGAAGGAAGAGGACTATGTGAAATTTGCAGCCTTCCAACTCAAAGACCAAGCAGCTGACTGGTGGCAGCAGTACAAAGACTCGAGGCCAGGTCGTGTGATCTCTTGGGAGGATTTCTGCAAGGACTTTCGCTCTCACCATATTCCAACAAGTGTCATCGAGGGTATGCGTGAGCAATTCCGCAACCTGAAGCAGGCTCTATGACAGTCTATCAGTATAATGTCAAGTTCCAAAACCTCGCCCGCTATGCTAAGCAAGACATTCCTAACGCCAAGAGCAAAATCTACCAGTTCCGTGGAGGTCTCAAATATGAACTTCAACTTGCTCTCACCTTGTTCGAGCCCGATGAATTCGACAAATTCTATAACATGGCTTTGAAACAAGAAGCAGCTCAGCTTAAGATGGAGGCTTCTAAAAAGAGGATTCGAGATGCCGTTCACTCCTCCTCATCGTCTCAGATGGTCTCGAAGCAACAGAAATTTTGTCTTCATCCTCCTCCAGTGATTCGATCTCCATACAACAACTCCAACAGCAACAAGAACTCAGGTGGCCGTGGTTTCTCCCACCCACCCAACCCGAGCAACCAGTCGAAGAACCAGTTTCAGACTCTAGGCTCCAAGTCAAGTGGTTCTCATTTCCGTCCTCTCTCAGAAGTGGTGTGCAACAAGTGTGGCCAGAAGGGTCACTATGCCAACAGATGTCCGAACCCGAAGCGTCTTCCACCTCCTCCGCCTGTCAGTACAGCGATTGTCAAGCATAATCCAAAGTCTGCAAGGGTCAATCTGATGAGTGCAGCTGAAGCGGAGAATTCTTCTGATGTCATTTTGGGTAACCTTTCAGTTAACTCTTTTCCAGCAAAAGTCTTGTTTGATTCGGGTGCTTCGTTGTCCTTCATTTCAAGACCTTTTGTTGCTAAGCATGAATTGGTTTCGGAGAGGATCCCTAGACCTTTGAAGATTATTTCTCCGGGTTTGCAAATGACTTCCAACTCAGTTGCTCCGAATGTGTCTATTCGCATGGGTGATTATCGATTTCTGGCTAATCCGGTGGTTCTTGGTAATTCCGACATTGACCTCATCCTTGGAATGGATTGGCTTTCTCAGCATGATGCTCACATTGATTGTGCACAGAAGGAAGTCAAGATGACTCATCCTGATGAAGATGTGATTATCTTCGCCTCCAGGGATAACACTATTAGGCTTTTCTCTCTCAATGATAAGGGCGAAATTAATGCCATATTTCAAATTCCGGTGGTAAACGAATATCAAGACGTCTTTCCTGAAGAACTTCCAGGCATGCCTCCACACCGTCAGGTGGAATTCGTTATTGAACTCGAGCCGGGTACTGAGCCAGCATGTCGGCGTCCGTACAAGCTCTCTCCTGATGAATTGAAGGAATTGAAGAAGCAGCTTGATGAACAGGAGCGTATGGGTCTCATCAGGCCTAGTACGTCTCCTTGGGGCTGTGGTGTCTTATTTGTCAAGAAGAAAGATGGCACAGAGCGTCTCTGCGTTGATTACCGGCCATTGAACAAGAAGACAATAAAGAACAAATATCCGCTCCCCAACATCAACGAACTCTTCGAGCAGCTCAAGGGAGCTAAAGTGTTCTCTAAGCTTGACCTCCGAATGGGCTATCACCAAATTCGCATTCGCGAGAAAGACATTCCCAAGACTGCCTTCAAAACGAGTTTCGGTTCATACGAGTATACAGTCATGTCCTTTGGTCTCGCCAATGCTCCTCCTACCTTCTCGAGGATGATGCACTACATCTTCAACCCCTATACTGGCGAGTTTGTGCTTGTGTATCTGGATGATATTCTAGTGTTTTCCAAGAATGAAGAAGATCACGAAAAGCACTTACGTCTGGTTCTTGATCGACTCCGTGAGCATAAGTTCTATGCCAAGTTCTCCAAGTGCGAGTTTTGGCTCGATAAGGTTTTGTACCTGGGCCATATCATCTCAGCTGACAGTATTGCGGTAAATCACGAGAAAGTTGAAGCAATTGTCAGCTGGGAAGCTCCTCAGAATGTCAAGCAACTCCGAAGTTTTCTGGGTCTTGCCAGCTATTGCAGAAGGTTCGTTGAGAACTTCTCCAAGATTGCCAAGCCTCTTTCCAACTTGCTTCAGAAGAATGTCAAATACTTTTGGTCTCCAGAGTGTGAAGTGGCATTCAAAACTCTCAAAGAAAAGCTCGTCTCTGCTCCAGTTCTTACTCCTCCAGATGAGTCCAAGCCCTATGAAGTATTCTGTGATGCTTCTCTTCAAGGTCTTGGTGGTGTGCTTATGCAAGATAAGAGAATTGTGGCATATACTTCTCGTCAGCTGAAGCCAAGTGAGAAGAAATATCACACACATGATCTCGAGCTAGCAGCTGTGGTACATGCTTTGATTACGTGGAGACATCTATTGTTGGGCAGAAAAATCGACATCTTCACTGATCACAAGAGCTTGAAGTACATCTTCACACAGCCGAATCTGAACCTCCGCCAGACTCGTTGGGTTGAAATGATCCAAGAGTATGATCCCAGCATTAAATACACTCCTGGCAAGGCGAATGTGATTGCAGATGCTTTGAGCAGAAAGGCATATTGCAACAGCCTTCTTATCAAGCCGTTCCAGCCTGAGCTTTGTGAAGCATTCAGGAAACTCAACCTTCAAGTTGTTCCGCAGGGTTTTCTTGCAAATCTTCAAATTGCTCCTACCTTGGAAGATCAGGTCCGTGAGGCCCAACTCAGTGATGCCATGGTGCAGAAGGTGAAACATGGTATTGCAAAGGGCACTCCAAAATACAAGTGCTTTCGTGTTGATGAGAGAGATACCTTGTTCTTCGAGGACAGACTCGTCGTTCCCAAAGGTGATCTCAGGAAGCTCATAATGGAAGAAGCACATGATTCTCTCCTTTCCATTCATCCTGGCAGCTCCAAGATGTACCAAGACCTCAAGCAATCTTACTGGTGGACACGCATGAAAAGGGAAATTGCCCAATTCGTGAATGAATGTGATGTTTGCAGAAGAGTGAAAGCAGAACATCAACGTCCAGCCGGTCTTCTCCAACCTCTTCCTATTCCCGAGTGGAAGTTCAACCACATTGAAATGGATTTCGTTACTGGTTTTCCTAAGTCCAAGAGAGGGAATGATTCTATCTTCGTGGTGATTGACAAGCTTACCAAAGTCGCTCACTTCCTTCCAGTCAAAGAATCCATCAATGCAGCTCAATTGGCAGAGTTGTACACTTCCAGAATTGTGTCCTTACATGGCATTCCTCAAGTTATCTCCTCAGACCGTGGAAGTTTGTTCACTTCAAAGTTTTGGGACTCCTTTCAGTCCGCCATGGGCACTAAGATCAGGTTCAGCACTGCTTTTCACCCTCAGACTAGTGATCAAGTCGAGCGAGTGAATCAGATTCTAGAAGACATGCTCAGAGCCTGTGTCATATCTTTTGGCATGAAATGGGAAGACTGCCTTCCATTTGCCGTGTTCTCTTACAACAACAGCTATCAAGCAAGTGCAGGCAAAGCTCCGTTTGAAATCCTCTATGGCAGAAAGTGCCGTACACCTCTCAACTGGTCTGAAACAGGAGAACGTCAACTTCTTGGCAATGACTTGATCTCAGAAGCCGAAGAAATGTGCAAAGTCATACGTGAGAATCTCAAGGCCGCTCAGTCGCGTCAGAAGAGCTACTATGACGGCAAGCTTCGTGATTTGGCCTTCAACATTGATGATCATGTTTATCTCCGTGTGTCTCTGATGAAAGGCACCCAAAGATTCGGTATCAAAGGAAAGCTTGCTCCTAGATACGTCGGGCCTTTCAAGATTCTTGGCAAAAGAGGCGATCTAGCCTATCAACTTGAGCTCCCTTCCAACTTCGCCAATGTTCATGATGTGTTCCATGTGTCTCAACTCCGCAAATGCTTCAAGGCACCTGAACGCATGATTCCGTTTGAAGAGATTGATCTTCAACAAGATCTGTCCTACCGAGAGCATCCCGTTGCTATTCTCGAAGAAACCGAGCGCAAGACCTGCAACAAGTCCATCAAATTCTTGAAAGTCAAGTGGTCACATCATACCGACCGAGAGGCTACGTGGGAACGAGAAGATCATCTTCGTTCCGAGTACCCTTCCTTTTTCCAATCCTAGATCTCTGGACGAGATCTTTTTGTAGTAGAGGAGAGTTTGTAATGCCCCGGATGTAATACTTTCCCTTTTGGGCATATAATATATCTCTGGCTTCATCAATTCCATTCCGGGTTCTTTGTCTTTCGGGGTTTTCGTCATTTTGTTGTGTGCGTGTGTGGCATTCATTCATATCATATAGTCATGTGCATCGCATTGCTTTTGTGTTGTCGGTTGCATCCGGTTCCACGCGTTCCTTCCCGTTGTCCGTTTCGCGTTCCGGAGCTCCCTCACGTGTCCGTGGCGTCCCGTAGGCCTACTTTGGTGTTTGGCCGTGTAACGTTACCGGTGTGGCGCGAGACTTGTCGTGTGTTGTTGTTTTGGTGTGTGTAACCCGCCTGTCAAATCTCGTCGCGTTTCGAGTCCGTTTGCTACCCCAACAGTTATTTGTGTGGGCTCAAAGTGCCTCCACTTTGTGGCCCAAGACACCCCTCCAACAGCCCACTTCCCTCCTCTTGGCCCATCCTAACTCCCCTCGCGATCGGATCCGTCGGATCGCGATCGGAGGGCTCTAAAACCCCCCAAATCCCTCAAACCCTAGCACCTACCCTATATAAACATCTCCCATGCCATTTTTGGCAGCCTAAACCCCCTCCACCTACCTCTAGCCCCTTCTCCCCTCTATTTTCGTGCCACACCAGAGAGAAATCGCCACTTGGATCCATCTCCTCGATCCCGCCGCCGGCTTCGAGCAGCAGCCGCCGCCACTCGGACGGGGCACCCGAGTCCCCGCTGGATCTCGATCCAGATCGGGGTCAACGCCCCGCCCAAGCCGGTCGCTCGCTTCCCCGATCCCCTTCGGTCGCCAGGTCCCGCAGGCCGACGCCGCCGCCTGGGCCACCGCATCGCCTTCGCCTCCTTCCGCTTCGGCCGCCCGAAGGCCCGATCCCGCCTCCCTCCGTCACCAGCCGCAAGGGGCCCAGCGGCCCGTCATTCCTTCCCATCAGCCGAGCCGCATCGCCTCCAGGTCGCCGCTCCAGCCGGGCCTCCGTCGCGAGTCGCCTCCCGCAAGGCCCGACGGCCCGTCCGTTCGCCCCAGACGCCTCGCCTCCAGCCGGCTGGGCCGCCCCAGCCAGGTCGCCGCCGCCTTCCCCTCCTGGGCCCGAGCAGGAGGCCCGGTCCCCTCTCTGCCGCGCCGATCCCGCGGCCGAGCCACTCCGCCGGGCCAGCAGCTCCCGCCGCAGCCAGGCCGGGCCGACCCAAGCCGCCGCGCCGGCCCGTCTTCGTCCCTCCGTCGGGCCCGATCTGCGCAGCCACCGGGCCGCCTTCCAGATCCAGCCCGTTCCTCAGATCTGAGAGAGGTTGACCTCTATTTTCTCCTAAGTCACCAGTTTTATGTGTGCTGATGCTATTTTCAAACATGGATAACTTCTTGTGTGTTGCTCCGATTTGAGTGAATAAGATGTCCAGACGTTCGTGGTGACTAGCACTACGTTTCATTCCTTTGTGCCATGCATGTTTGTGGTCATCTAGATGCTTATTTTTCTGTTGCAAGAGTGCATCCCGATATAAACTGCTGCTATGTGTTGTTTTTATGCCATCTTTGCATAGTGATAACTTTTAGCTCGTTTGTCCGAATGATGCAAATGACATGTCCACGTGTTCGTCTTGCCATGCTCTACATGTTGATTGTGTTAGGTTGCATGATAGATTAATTCTTGCCATGTATATCTTCGTTGCAAAGTGCCATGTGGCTGTGATGTTGTTTAACTTGTTATGAAATGCCATCTTGTTGAGCTCATTGCTATCGTTGTGTTTATCTCCATGATGCATGCTTGTATGTTTCGGAATCACCATCATGTGTACTTTGATGTGGTGCTTACCACTTGCCATGTTTAGTTTCGAGGTGACTTAAACTTGCTATTTTAGATGCCATGATGAAACTGATGTTTTAACACTTAGTGGATTTTCACTAAGTCTGGAATCTGTAATGTTCTGATGCCATGTTTGCGTGCTGTTCTAGGACAAACCATGATAGTTTTGGAGTGTCTCTTGATGGTTCCTTGTAGTAGATATTGTTGGCTTTCCATTCATGTTCTCACATGCTTATTTAAGTGGCTGTAGCATGTTTAACTTTTGCTCCAAAGTTTCAATAAAATTCTGCTGTCAGGATTTTGTTGTCAAGTTCAATATGCCCAAGCTTGTTGCTATTGATCCGTGGCTCCTTTGGGGGTGCACCTTTGGACTTATTTGTTGTAGGATATGTCTAGTTTATGTTCATGTTCTTTGCCATGGTGTTTGAGTGCTGTAGCTTATTTATTTAGTGCTCCGAAGTTGGTATGTTGCTGTAATTTTCAGCTTTCGCCTATTTCTTGTTTCGGGCATAACTTTTAGCCCGTAGCTCCGTTTTCAGCGAGTCTTATATGAAACTTGATTGATTTTCCGTGTAGATTCATAATATCCTATTGTTGTCATGTTTTGAAGTGTTTTGCTTGAATGCTATTTTCCGTGCTCCGTGTGCTTCCTTAGTGCATCCATCATTTTTGTGTGCGCATTGCATCTTGTTGATTCGTGCCTTGTGTGATTGTATTGTTTAGAGCCGGAAGCTGAGACCGAGTACGAGTACGAGCACGAGGTTACCAACGAGGTTGAGCACGAGGACCCTTCTTACGATCCGAACGACTACTCTTCAGGCAAGATGACCGAACCCGGATACCATTACTATTTTTGCCTATTGCTAGAAGTCTCGATCTATAGTTTTGCCTCGATGCCCATGTCTTTCATGTCAGCCTCCTACTGGTAACCATGTCCATGTCTAACCACCCTACCTATGCAAACCGGTGCTTGGCTAAGTACGCTTCGCTCAGCCCTTCTTATAGCATTGCTAGTTGCAGGTGAAGATTGAAGATGCTTGTTTCATGTTGAAGTTTGTTGGGTTATATCACACTATATAAATGCTTAAAATGAAATCATCTATATATTGGCAAGGGTGGAAGGCTAAGCCTTTTGCTTGGTGATTTGTTCCACTCATGCCGTTAGGAACCGTTTAAACCGGTGTTATGTTCCTTGATTATGCGTTCCTAACACGGTTGGGGTGTATGGGACCCCCTCGATAAACCGCTAAGTGCTAAGTCTTTTCCAGCAAGTCCCAACACTGGTACTATTCGCCTAAACAACTAAAACTTTCCGAGGGAGTAATTAACCCGAGGCTTAATTAATTCAACCCCCTGGACCAGTGCTCGACTTGAGTGTTGGTCCAAACTAGAGTCACTTGCGGATACCACCCAGTTCGCTGGGATCTTCGGTATCTGTACGTAGCGCTCATCCGGTCGTGGCCTGAGACTAGATACGCGCGGCTACTATCAGGGTGTCGGCACGCCGGGAGGATTTGCTGGATTAGCCTTACCTTAGTTCGGAGTATCTTGAGCACGGGATTCCGAGAATACTCGGGTCTTCCCACTTTGGAGTTGCGACTCCGCGGATCGTGGGCTTGTAATGGGCCAAGTTGGAACACCCCTGCAGGGTTATGAACTTTCGAAAGCCGTGCCCGCGGTTATGTGGCAGATGGGAGCTTGTTAATATCTGGTTGTAGATAACTTGACACATTGTTCTAATACACTACCAGCGTGTGTACCGTGACTGTCAATTTCCGAATAGGGATTCGGGAGTTGAACACGGTGGGGTTATGTTTGTTGAGCTTTAGCTAGGATCACTTCGTGATCATCTCTCGACCGAGGCACTTCTCTTCTCGCACTCTCTCACGTAAGTTAGTGCTAGTTGCTGCTGCAGACACTTATTCTTTTCTTCAGCCTTATCCACTCCCAAGGCTTAAATAGTCTTGTTACCCGGGGACGGGATTGCTGAGTCCTCTGTGGCTCACAGTTACTTCACCACACCAGATGCAGGTTCGATGGTGAGCTATCCAGGTGATGGCACCGAGCTAGACTGGGAGTATGACGAGGAGCGTAGTCGATACTATGTTCGTTATCCTGATGATCAGTAGTGGAGACTTCTACTAGGATTCAATCTGACCTGTGGATTTTAAGTTATGTTTGGTATCTTGTCATTTGGATTTTACCCTTAGAGGGTTGTGATGTTTTATTGAATGATGATTGAGACATGTATTGTATTTGTGTGACGTGGGGATTGTAAGCCAACTATTTTATGTTTTCCATCCCCATCTTTTACATGAGTTGTGAAAAGATACCAAACTTGCGATCATTCCAGCATGGGGTTATGTCTCTAAGTCGTGCCTCGACACGTAGGAGATATAGTCCCATCCTGGGCATTACACAGAGGTTGAAGACAGGTATTCCCCTGGTGGGCTGGGCTGCTTCTGCAGGGTAGGGCCCAGGTAGGTGCTCTCTCTCTCTCTCTCTCTTTATTTTCTTTTTGTTTTCTGTTTACTTTTCTTTGTTTATTTTTTTGCCACTGTTTGAATTTGAACAAATTCAAATAAGTGCCAAAACATCCTCTGAGAATTTTTATGTTTCCCATGGACTTTTTCAGGAGCACATAAATTAATTCAAAGTTATTTGGAAATATATTCTATATATATTATGAATATAACTCCAAGTTCAAATACAATAAGGATTTAAATTCAATGCCCAAAATATTCCTAAAAATGTTCTTTATTTTTGGTTTGGTGCAAAAGCCTTGCCAAAAATATCAAACAATTAATAGGAGCACTTTGGAAACATTGAATGCAATTTTTTCAACTGGACCTATTTGAAAACTGAAGTGCTAGGGTTTGATCATCCCCATTTCCATGTTTCTGAGAAAATTAGACATGATGCACACAAGACTAACTAGACCAGAGCAGACCAAAACTAGGGATGTGACATGGCTGAAGCGTCAGATGCAAAGCCTCTTGGTGGACGTCAATCGCATTCGCAACCTTGCCACCAAGAATGCCTTTGTTGCTCATGAAACCTGTCGGATCTCATGGAAGAGTTTGACTTTGCTGAGTGCTGAAGTATATCTTCAAGACGATGGCTTCACTGAGAGATTCAAGTTTGACCACACTCCCCCAAGGAATGCTATTTTGCGTCGAACTCCGTCTCTTGAAGACTCTGACTATTCCTCCTCCGCTGCAACGGTGGACGCCAGGGTGATAGATGATCAAGATGATGCTACCTCACCACCTCCTTCTTCAGCGCGTGTCGACACTGCACCAACTACTTCTCCACCGCCAAACACCAACGCCGACCCTGCATCTTCTCCTGCTCCAACTGGGAACGAGTAGAGGCTCTATGTCTTCAAACCTTTTTGGTCCTTACTAACAAAAGGGGGAGAAGCATATGAGTTGATAGTCTTCAAGCGGGTCCATATGGGCGGGTGCTTTATATTTTGCCTAGTGTTTACAACTCTCGTTTTTGCTACATTTGGTTCTTTGAGTTGTAACACTTAAACTTGATGGTCGTCTGCTACGTTTTCTGATACTCTGTAATGCGATGATAAATTCTGCATGTGCTACGATATATTCCGCACTTAGTCATTTTGCAGACGTCCATTTCTCATTATGCATATCATTATATTCGAAATATCAGTTATGCGTGATGAATTGTCTTCATAAGTTGAAGAGGATCTCCACAAGTACAACCTGCCATGTGCATTTGCATTCAAAAGAAAATTAATTATATGCACAGCTTCAGGGGGAGCCTTTTGCTACTTATGACGACAATACCTTTATCCTTTACAAATTTCACATACTTTTATCCCTGTTGAAAACTTCAACTAGTTTGTCATCAATCACCAAAAAGGGGGGGATTGTAAGTGCATCTAGTGCCACCCCTAGTTGGTTTTGGAGTATTGACGACAATCCTGGTTGAGGGACTAATGTGTTTGTGAGAATTGCAGGATAACACAGGTAGTAGTTCCTCATTGATTCGGTTTACCTACCGGAGATGACCCCTAAAAATGTATGAAGACATTGACGACAATGGTGGTATATGAAGATAATCATATTGAAGACTATGGCAAGAGAAGACATTGTGTGAAGACTATGGAGCGCGAAGACTTAGATGTTTCGTTGTTTCCTTTTCTTCTTCGTTGAGTCATAGGAACCACCGTACTATTAAGTGGGGTCCAAGTGAACAAAGTCAGAGTGACTGAAGTGATGATCAACCAAATCATATGTCTTCGAGCGAAGACAATTAGAGCAAATCTTATCCAGAGCTGGATGAGTCATCTTTACTTGTAGCCCAAGTAAAGTTGTCGTGTGTGTTTGAAATCTGACCGTTGGAACACGTGTCAGTTCCTTAGTGACCCAGGGTCACTTCAGACAAATCAGGCCGGGTTGCCTAGTGGCTATAAATAGCCCACCCCCTACACCATAAATTGGTGGCTCCTCAGAGTTATTACATGGCTTTTGTCGTTTGAGAGCAACCCACCTCCGAAGCATTTGAGAGAGAGATCCTTGCGAGGACAAAGCCCAAACACCCAGAGCCAAAGAGTGTTAGGCATCACTGAAGTATTTCTGTCTGTGTGACCTGAGGAATTGTTACACTTGAGGACTGTGTTTCCTCTAGCCGGTTAGGCGTCGCGTTCTGAGCATCCAAGAGTCATTGTGGATCGCCGGTGAACGAAGTCTGTGAAGGTTTGGAAGTCTACCTTGAAGACTTACCAGAGTGATTGGGCGAGGACTAGGTGTCCTTAGCTCAAGGGGAATAAGGTGAAAACGCGGTCTTCTGAGTTAAATCTCAGCCTCCCTAACCAGATGTACAGTTGTCACAGCAACTGGAACTGGTCTAACAAATCACTGTCTTCCCCAAGCTACTGGTTCTATCCCTTCCTTCCCTTTACTTACTGTCTGACGTTGTGAAGTCATTGCATGCTTGCCGTATATGTTTGACTTCACTGTGTGACTACTTGTTCTGATTGGCTTCTTTATGTCTTCCATCATGATCCATACTGCCTAGCTGCTATTAGTCTTCATGCTTTCACTTCATTGAATACTTGACTATGGCTTGTCTAGTGTAGTCTACCTTCCGCTGCATATAAATAGGATCGGTGCTATAGTTTGTCTTCAAAACTTCCATGTTTTGAATTCTTTCATAAAAATCGCATATTCACCCCCTCTAGTCGATATACAGCACTTTCAGAAATAATGCGGCACCTCGGGCCAACACGGTCAGATCACATTTTGCACAAGAAATGACACACCATGTTTCATTGACATGTGGTCCCGTTCCAACATGTCAGTGAGACGATGGCGAGTCCTTTTGTACAATTTCTGAATAGACGTCTATGTAGGCCGGGGCGCCTCTTCCTGTACCATGGCAACCATCCACCACCTCTTCGCCTTTCCCTCTTGATTTGGAACTATTGTCGCACACTCTTCCTCCCTCCATTTGCCTTCACCCTTCCTTCTGCCATTGTTCGATCATCTTTTCCATTGAGGGAATAGGCTGGAAACGACCCCGTTATTCTTGCCCCGATCTGAAAGATGACGTGGTGGAGGAACTCATTGATCGGTGCGACATCATCATCTCGGCTAGCATAGCAGATTCGTTTAAGACCATTCTCGACTCAACAAATAACATCATTACAATGAACACAAGGGTTCAAGAGTGGTTTGATCTCCCCTATTTTCTTCGCCATGACCCTACTCGCTGGCGCGGGGATGACGGAAGCCTCACCTTGTGCAAGTTGATGCCGCTTGATAATGATACGTGTGATGTTAAGATGACATCACTTAAGGGTAAGGTCTGGGCAGGCGCAAATGGAGATTGGGTTGTTTGTATTGGGTACAACTGCAAGTGGGAACTTGTGAATGTGTACACTCATCACCAGGTTCCACTTCAAAAAATCTCAGAGTGGCCTGGGGTTAAGCACACAGATGTTCTACGTACGTTCAAATACTATCATGGTGATTGTTGTCTATGAAAGATAGCATTTTGCTCAGTTCCCAGTCGCTCTTGGGATTACACGAACTATGATGTTGTTGTTATCTTCGACAAGCTTGTTGTCGTCCTTACTTCCATGCCTCGATGGATATTGCTCAAAAATCAATTTATGTACACGGATGAGTACTGTGATGCAATTCAATACGAGTGTCTTGTGATTGTTGCAACCACTCGTGGCACTGTTTTTGCATGGAATCCTTATGGTTTCGGTACATTTGTCTTCCACGTAATTAGAATTGTTTCATCCACATGCATTGTAGTGCTCAAGATGCGATTCTATCCCGATCAAGTGATTAATTCGTGATTGGGGCATGACCGCATTTCGAGCGCTTAGCAAGGTGGATATCATTACAACATACCATGTATTGAATAGATGGGAATACGAGATAAAGGCTTACACTCGCCACAAGTTACGACATCAATACATCAATACATAGCAATTATCATACAGAAGAACAGGATCCGACTACGGATGAAATCAAACAAAAAAGAAGAACGATATCCACCCTACTAATCCCAGGCTCTCGACCCGAAATATATACCTTGATCGAAGAAGAAGAAGAAGAACTCCCAATCAAGCAAAGCATCGCACTCGCGTCAAATCATCGCATTATCTGTACCTACAACTGTTGTTGTAGTATCTGTGAGCCACGAGGACTCAGTAATCCCATTACCATGGGTATCAAAAGTAGCAAAGCTTAATGGGTATGGAAAAGGATAAGTGGTGAGGTTGCAGCAAGCGACTAAGCATTTATATGGTGGCTAACTTACAAGTTCAAGAGAAAGATGAGAAGCTACGCATACGATCGGAAACTAGTAATGATCAATAAGTGATCTTGAACTACCTACGAGTCAAACATAACCGCATCGTGTTCTCTTCCCGAACTTGCTCGAAAAGAGACAGTCACGGTTACGCACGTGGTTGGTCTATTTTATTTCGGATCTTGTGTCAAGTTCTCTAAAACCGTATATTAACAAATTCGAATCTACCACATAATCGCGAGCACAGCTTTCGAAAGATCAAACCCTGCAGGGGTGTCCCAACTTAGTCCATCACAAACTCTCACGACCAACAGAGGTAAAACCTCCATCTTGGGGACAACCCGTTCAGACTCAGAATCCCAGTGCACAAGACATTTCGACAATGGTTAAACAAGTCCAGCAAGACCTCCCGACATGCCGACACCATGATAGGAGCCGCGCATATCTTGCCTCCGGCCATGATTGGATGAGCAGTCCATACAACTAAACTTGTCCTCGTGTGTCCTCGTGGTGGCGCTGCAAGGGGCTCTAGGTTGGACCAACACTCATGAAGAGCACTGGCCAGGGTTGTTAATTAAGAATCCTTGGGAGCTAGCCGGTCCCTATGCAATTTTTAATCATTAGGCAAATGGTAAAACCAAAGTTGGGCCTTGCTAGTTTTATTCAAAGCGAACTATCAAGGGGGGGGGGCATAAACCCCGATCGCGTTAGGAACGCAAAATCAAGAAATATAACACCAGTTTAGCGAAAACTAGGGCGACAAGAGTTGAACAAAACACCAGGCAAAAGGCCGAGCCTTCCGCCCTTTACCAAGTATATATGTGCATTAATTAAATAAGAGATATTGTGATATTCCAAGTTATTCATGTTCCAACATGAAACAACCTGCAACTAGCAACGCTATAAGAGGGGCTGAGCAAGCGGTAACATAGCCAAACAACGGTTTGCTGGGATGGTGGAAAAGGTTAGAGGCTGTTTCGTGGAATATTGGGAGGCTGGATTAACAAGTGGTGGGTAGCGCGACATAGCGATAGCATCGGGACATCTAGCATAGCAAAGATAGTAGTGGTATCCAGGGTAACGGTCATCTTGCCTGAGATCCTGCTAGGAAGAAGACCGAGTCCATGAAGTAGACGAAGCAACGTAGTCGAACGAATCCTCACGATCACAACAAAACTGTGAACTATCGAGAAGAAGCAACACCGCAAAGAAGCAAAATGACATGGTAAACACACTAGCATAAACATGGCATGATGCACAAACAAGTTTGATGCATGTCCGGTGTAAATATGCATAGCATGGCAAAGTGCAACAAACAATACTACAAATTAAGTGGAGCTCGATATGCAACGAGTTGCATATTGACAAAACACAACATCCAATGATTTAATTCACTCTCGTTCATATACACAACAAGTTTAAATGTTCTTAACATGGCAAGAGGTGCAACACAAATAAACTACACTATCTAAGCAATTTAAATGGTGCCGGAAACCACAGACAACAATTCTGGAAAATCCCCATGTGCATATTTCTAATTAGCTAGTGTTCTGACTAAAACCATATTTATTTTTGTTAAATAGCAAAAGCAAGCGAACCATGTTAATCTATACATTTTCCCACCCCATTTACATATAAAGTTGATTTTATTCTGAGCTACGGTTATTTAGTTATAAAATAAACCATTTTAGCATGTCATTTATACAATTTTATACAAACAACAAATTTAATATTTTTAACATGGATGAAAGTTGCATATTATTAATCTACACAAAATTCTAAGCATTTTTCATATATAAAGTTTTCATATGTGATGCATAGTTTGTGATTTATGATATGCATGAAGTTTAGGGGCTTTTCGGTAAAACAGTTTAACTCTGGATAATGCGAAATTTGCAAAACAGGAAAAAACATCCATGGGCTGAAACAGGCTGGCCCAACAGGAGCATACGGGCGCTGGAGGCTCACCACGGGCTCTTGGCCCGGTCGGTGGAGACAGGCGGAGCTGGGCTGCCCGGCTACGCGAGCACACGACCCACTTGGCGAGGAGGCAAGTCAATGCGAGCGCTCTCCTCGCTCGCTCGATCTAGAGCAGGGGAAGCAGGGAAATTGGCACGCGGGCGACGCTGGAAGCAAAGGAGCGACACGACTATGAGGGCGACACGGCCGTGATGCAGAGGAGGCGGTCTGGGTGGTCTCCGGTGGGGAGGCGCGACGACTTGGACGGCGGCGCGAGCAGGAGGCGTCGGGGACCTGGAGCTTTTGGAAGAAACCATGGCGGCGGTGTCCTGGTTCAGAGAGAGAGAGAGAGAGAGAGAGATGTTTGCGGAGGGAGTAGAAGGCAGGGGAAGGAAGGACAAGGGAGGAGGCAGAGGCCTGGCCGCTGGTGTTGCTCCGGCGGGAAGCGGTTGAGGTCACTGGTGGTGGTGCTCCAGTGGCAGCGAACTCCTGTGAGGAAAGCTGCAGGAGGAGAGCACGGGAGAGACTCCAGGAGAAGGTCCTCTTCTCCGGGATGAGAGGAGGGAGAGGCCCTTGCTCGGGAGGAGCTTTTTGATTGCGGGTGATGCGGGAAGGAGGAGGCTGCGATTGCTAGGGATTTTGGTGGCGCGGAAATCACGGGAGGTGGATCTGCGATGGATGGTGGTTGGCTCGGTGGGGAAGACGAGGAGGACAACAGGTGGGCTGGTGGTGAAGACAGGGGAGGATTTGGTTCGAGCTATGGGGACCCGAGGTGGGAGATGAGTGCGGCGGCGGCAAGGACAAACTGCCTAGGATCTAGGGTTTGGTATGGAAATGAACTAGGGATGGACTATATATATGGAAAGGAATAGAGTTTGGATCATTCCATCAAAATCGAACGGTCGAGATAAAATGCTTTGGGAGTCTAAATGAGAAATCAAAGATATTTTGGAGATGTTTGGGGATGATCCAAATCCATCGGTACAAACAGCCTGGTTCGGGTTTGGGGGAGTTTCAGACGCGCATGCGAGGGGGTCTAGGTAGGCCTAGTGTGCTGTGAAGAGTGTGAGTGGGGTGAGAAGAGAGGGAGATGGCAGCCCGGCAACAGGTTTCGGGATACCGACACGTCCGACGTTTAAACCGATTATAGTGCCGCTATATGTTTAACAGTTGGGCTATCAAACGGACTCCGAATGCAACGAAATTTGACAGACAATCTACCTACACTATAATAAGACCGCACACCAACTTTCACCTCATTCCGAGTACATTTTTATGCCACTTATAAAATAATATTTCGCAGGTGCCGTGGGCGCGTGCGAGTGTGTCTAGGTTCAGAACGGACAACAGAGAGAACTGAGAGATCGGGCAACTACGAACGGATGCATGTTTTTTTAAAGACTGATGGCACGAGTACCAATACAATGCACATGATGCCATGATGAAGTGCAACAAGCCAAATAAAATAACACGACGACAACGAAATAATAGAAGGCTTCTGGAGCGTCGATCTCGGGTGTCACATGCATGCTAGTTAGTATCCCCGTACTAATTAACCTTCTTGTGTTTCCAAGGTCATGTGAACATTTCACCACACATACTTGAAAAAATTTATAACCAAGAGGGAGATGATGATGGTGATGATCACGAGCATGAGGACGAGCATGACCTACATACTCAGTGGCGCCTGGCAACTTATTCCGATGGATCACCTCTTCTTCTATGTATGCAGGGCACTATTGATGTTACTAAGGAAGCATGTGTTGTCTCCCATGGTCTCACTCTCCGAACCTATTCCAACATCCGTTGAAGGTTATTCAGGATGGATACTAGTGTGCTAGCGCCACCACCTTCTGCCTGGTTCCGTATTGATAGTCTTGGAGAAAACTCGCTCTTTCTTGAAGAAAACTATCCAATGATGGTGAAAGGCGATCCAGCTCTTGTTGCCACAATGTTACTACCATTTATGAGAAACAATTGTATCGATACCTCCGATATTGCTATGGTTCCCTACCCTGGCTATGACAATATGCGTCCTGCTATAGGAAGGTTCAGCCTAGATGATGAGTCCTGCGTTGGTCTTGATATTGAAAATAGCTGGCCCTTCCCAGAGGCTTACCTATGGTTCAAAGCAAGCGTTTCCAACGCCGAGGATTGGTTGAGCTGAAATTCATTTCATTGCTTGTTATTTGTTGCGTGATAAAAACTTTAGTAGTTACTACTAGAATTTTTTGTTGGAAATGATATATAATCCATCATGTATCATTGTTGTCGTTGTGTGTTGATGACTTGTTGTATGTAATGAATGGTACATTTGCATATGCATGTGATAAACTCAATTTATGAATTGTTTTCGAGTCACTTCCTGGAGTGTGAGTATCATAGTAGTAAAGCCAACATCCGGTTATAGGAAGTTGCCACATCACATAGAGCCAGTAGTAGTATGTGAAAGTGTTGGTTAACGACTAGAGGGGGGTGAATAGGCGATTTTTATGAAAGTTTTCAAAACACGAGGTCTTTGAAGACAAACAGTTAATATGAGCCTACAAGGTATCCAGCGGAATATGAACTACACTAGACAAGCCATAGTCACGTGAGCAATATGGTGAAAGCACGAAGACAAAAAGGTAGCAAGGTAGTATGGATAAGAATGGAAGACAATATGAAGCTAAACAGGTACTAGTCTTCGCATAGTGAAGTCACTCAGATCAGGCAAGCAGGCAATGACTTCACGAAGACAAACTGAAATGTTAATAAGTTGAAAGATAGAACCAAAGGCTTGATGAAGACAAGGATTTGGTAGACCAGTTTCAGATGATGTGACAACTGTACATCTGGTTAGGGAGGCTGAGATTGAACTCAGAAGACCGTGTCTTCACCTTATTCCCCTTGAGCTAAGAACGCTTAGTCCTCACCCAATCACTTTGGTAAGTCTTCAAGGTAGACTTCCAAACCTTCACAGACTCCATTCAATGGCGATCCCCAATGACTCTTGGATCCTTAGAATGAGACGCCTAACCGGATGGAGGATGCACAGTCCTTAAGTGTAACAAGTCTTCAGGTCATGCGGACAGAAAGACTTCAGTGATGCCTAACACTCTTTGGCTCTGGGTGTTTTGGGCTTTGTCCTCGCAAGGATCTCTCTCTCTCAAAGGCTTCGTAGGTGGGTTTCTCTCAAACAACAAAAGCCGTGAACTAACTCTGAGCAACCACCAATTTATGGTGTAGGGGATGGGCTATTTATAGCCAGGAGGTAACCCGACATGATATGTCCGAAATGACCCTAAGTCACTAAGGAACCGACACGTGTCCAATGGTCGGATTTCAAACAAACGTGGCAGCTTGGCTTGGGCTACAAGCAGAGCTAACTCATCTAACTCTGGATAAGATTTTCTCTCATTGTCTTTGCCCGAAGTCATAGGTTTTGGTTGAGCATCACTTCGGTCATCTGACTTTATTCACTTGGACCCCACTTAACAGTTCGGTGGTTCCTATGACTGAAGAAAGAATAAAAAGGAACTACGAAAGAAACTATGTCTTCGCACTCCATAGTCTTCAAATGAATTTTTTCATCGCCATTATCTTCAACGTGAATGTCTTCGCGAACCACCATTGTCTCCAATGTCTTCATACATTTTTGGGGGTCACCTATGGTAGGTAAACTGAATCAATGAGGGACTACTAACTGTGTTATCCTGCAATTCTCACAAACACATTAGTCCCTCAACCATGTTTGTCATCAATACTCCAAAACCAACTAGGGGTGGCACTAGATGCACTTACAGTATGCTAGTACAATAGTTAATCCTAGTAGTAGTATACCTCAACTAGAGCTAGGTGTCGCATGGAGGCCGAGAAATATGGTGATAGTGTGAGGTGGGCTTGTACTGTACATACATATGATGTAGGCAGAGGGCTTGCTGTGTTTCCTACTCCTCCGGTCTTAATGTGGAGAAGATTTGGTCAAGTTTTTCCTGCTTTTGTCGACACATGGGACATCCAGCATTTCGTGTCATGCAAGAAGATAGAGTGCTAATTGAAGGCACGTGATTTGCATCTTGAGTTAAACTATAAATATAATCTTACTCTTGAGTAACTCCAAAAGCAGCCATCGAAGATCTTTATTGGATTTGTTTTTCACCACCAGCACGTCAAGGTGACAGATGTGCAGGTTCAGTGGGTCGTCTTGCGTTTTCATTAACATGTGGGACCGAATGTGAGCAAACAGATGATGGGCACACTCCGCGCGTCTGCTTGCTGACCGAGAAGAGAGAGGAGGGCTGAGCACCGACTCCAGGAAATTTCACAACAATGTGAGTATTACTAGTGGTGTACGTACTCTTGGAGAGATAATGTGTTTGCTCTACGTAACCAACACCTCGATATAGTGGGGTGGCATGGGCCATGAGTAGCATTCACGTCTAGCAGTACGACACACGCCACCCACACAACTCCCATCTGACACCAATTTTCTTGGAGTCTGTGCTACAACTATCTCTTCTCCCTCCTGTTTTCTCTAACTCAGCCATCGCGTGGTGGGCGGGGTGGGGGTTTGCCGATAGTCAGTTTGCTCAACTGCGGTCCCACTTGTAAGTGAAAATGCAACACATCACACATCCCCCCTTGAGCGGCGTGCCGGACCAACAGTGTGGAGGTGCGATGTGAACATGGCAGGATTTTCCTTTTGAACTTGTAACATGTAAAATTTGGTTCTGCTCCTTGGCCCTACCGATTGATAGTAATGAGAAGTTGATGCCAAAAAATGAGAATTTTGGTTCTAGCGCGGTTCATTGATACGTCTCCAACGTATCTATAATTTTTGATTGCTCCATGCTATTATATTACCTATTTTGGATGTTTTATATGCATTAATATGCTATTTTATATGATTTTAGGGACTAACCTATTAACCCAGAGCCCAGTGCCAGTTTCTCTTTTTTCCCTTGTTTTTCAGTTCCGTAGAAAAGGAATATCAAACGGTGTCCAAACGGAACGAAACTTTACGAGGATTTTTCTTGGACTAGAAGACATCCGTAGGAGTTGGAGTACAGGCCACGGGATCCTCGAGGTGGCCACAAGGATGGAGGGCACGCTCCCTACCTTGTGTGCCCCCCGAGGCCACCTGACCTACTTCTTCCGCCTATAAATTCCCAAATATTCCAGAAACATCAGAACATCCATATAAACCACTTTTCCACCACCGTAATGTAGCGACCACGATCCGAATGGACCGAAGTCTTTGTGTTCTGTGTCATCCCTGGATCAGTAATACTGACACAAACAATACTTGAAGGATTTATAACAGAGTGGCAATCACACACTTATTACATCGAATGTCTCAAAAGAGACTTATTACAAAAGTCTATGGCTTAAGGCCATCTAACAAAATAACACCAGAAGGCTTGGAAGATAAGTGAGACCATCAACTCCAACGGCATAGCTGAGTGCATGACAAACGACCTAGAACGTCTTACTCCTCATCTGAAAAGTCTGCAACATAACATGTTGCAGCCCGAAACGGGTCAGCACATGGAATATGCTGGCAAGATAACACAGAAGAATGCAAGTAACAGAATAATGGCTAACACTATATGCATATTTTGCTGCTGGAGGCTCTAAGGTTAAATTTTTTGCATAAAGCCAATTTTTCCCTACAACAAAGGAATAAATTTTATTTTAACTATCATGGTAGTTGAAACATCATTGAGAAGGTACCTCCAACTCAATCCCAATTAAAGTAATCATTAACCCAACAAAATTAATTTTAGAGTGATGAGATCAACCAATAATTCAAGTACCAGATACTCAAGATTGTCCATAACTGGGGACACGGCTAATCGTGATCAGTTTGTACACTCTACAGAGGTTTGTGCACTTTTCCCCACAAGACTCGATCTCCTCCGTTGGATTTCTCGCACTGCATGGTGTTTGAGAAATGGATGACCGAGACACAGTCTTTCGGAAGCATTCACTCTTTACCCCGGGTGGACCGGTACACCTACTTTCCCCTACATCTGCTAGTCCACCACTGAAAGAGCTCACACAACTTACTCATATTATGCCGGAGCCCATAATGGCATTGTGGCTGCACACGGAAGTTTCTAGCATGAATAGTTTTATGATCCCTTTGAGCCTGGGTGGCATTCCATAGGACAATCACACGGAACCCCGGGATTTCCTAGGACAACACTGGATTCTCCAGGTGCCCTGCAACCAATCCACCCAGATGTGTATTCAAGTAGCCACCTTAAGTTGAACCATTAATTAACAACTCACATCTGTCATGGATTTCACTCAAACCCAAACCACGTCTACGAGCATAGCATGATAACATAAGCATAATTTAGAAGTAACTCCCAAGGGTTTGAAAATAATGCAGGTAATAGGTTCTACCTCAATCTACTTCCCAGACCCACAAGTTAAGAGATCCTACTCATACAATGTATTTGAGGATATAACTAATGCAATGAAAACTGGGTATTGGAAAGTATGATCAAAGTGTTACTTGCCTTGCTGATGATTCGTAAAACCTAGAGACTCGTAGTAGCACGCTTCACAGTCCGGGTATTCTATCGCAAGCAAACAATAGCATACATAAGCAATCAGATGCACAAACAGAACTCCAAAACAGTAGACTTAACCAGAAAGTTCAACTTAAGAACTCCGGTTTGCAAAAAGAACAAATCGAACGAAGCAACGAAACTCCAACTAAGAAAGAAACAAGATCAGTTTACTAGATTGATCTAGGGTCAAAATTTACAGTAGCAAAACCTTGTTCAAGTTGGTTAAATGGAAAGAAGGCGTCGAGACAAAGATCTGGGATTTTGAATCACCTGATTCCGACTCTCTAGCGAAAAGAAAAACGAAAAACAAGATCAGGGCAGAAATCACGATCGAAATAATCGCGGATAAATACCCCAAAAAAGAAAACTGACGAACAGGCTAACGGATGAACGTTTGCTATCTGTAACTAACGGGCGGACAGCGTTCGTTAAAACGAACGTACGGACAAACGTCCGCAAAGTAACTAAACCAAAATAACCGAATCGATCTGAAAAAAACCAGATCTAGGGTTTCCAAAAAAAGACCGATCGGTTTTAAAAAAACGACGATGGCTACCTCGTTGAACAACACGGCGACGGCGGTGGTCTCCGGCGACGACGGGTGGTGGCGCGGGGCGGCGGCGGCGACTCGGGCAGGCGGCGGCTAGGGTTTTGGCTGGGCGGGCTAGGCAGCGTCTTGGGCTGGCGGCTGCGCTTTTAAAGGCCCGACTAGGAAGAGTCCTAGTCGGTTACGGCCGAAGGTCGGTTCGCCCCCCTTTTTTTTAAATGAGTCCTAACGCACGAAAACTAATGAAAGAAATACTAAACGGACTCCAAAAATTCTGAAATAACTTTTCACCGTCCTCTAATAATATTTAGGACAGAGTGAACATTTTTTCCGGACCTAAATGCAAATTTGAAAAACACGCATTTTCCTATGCAAATAAAATCGCAAATAAATCCGAATAAAACCCAAAAGTGATTTAATATTTTTCCTCCAATATTTCTTTTATTTTGGAGAAGTCATTTTATCTCCGCTCGTATATTTTATTTAGAAATATTTTTAGGGAGAGAAAAATAATTAAAATCAACACGATCCTCGTACTGGTATTCGAGAGAACTCAAATACGAAAACGGTAGAATTCCCAACTCTCTCCGTAGGTCCTTGAGTTGCTTAGAATTTTTCGAGGGTCACCACGCACAAAAATGCAATAAAATATGCAATGCAATATGATCTATGTATAACATTCCAAATTGAAAATTTGGGATGTTACAAACCTACCCCCCTTAGAATGAATCTCGCCCTCAAGATTCGGCTTGGCTTGGGAACAGGTGCGGGTGGTCCTTGCGTAGATCATCTTCTCGTTCCCAGGTGGCTTCTTCCTCGGTGTGGTGACTCCACTAAACTTTGCAAAACTTGATAACCTTACTGCGGGTGACTCTACTCGAAAATTTGAGAATCTTGACGGGTTTCTCCTCGTAAGTCAGATCACTATCCAACTGAATTGACACCAGGGGTACCGTGTCTCTTAAAGGAATATCGGTCATCTCTGTGTGACACTTCTTAAGATGAGAAACGTGAAACACATCGTGCACTCCTGACAATCCTTCGGGTAACTCCAATTTATAGGCAACCTCTCCCATGCGTTCCAAAACACGGTAAGGTCCCAAAAATCTCGGGGCTAGCTTTCCCTTAACTCCGAAATGTTTTATTCCTCGCAGAGGCGACACTCTCAGGTACGCTCTGTCTCCAATCTTATAGGCTACTTCCTTGCGCTTCGAGTCTGCATAACTCTTCTGCCTGGACTGGGCTACCTGCAGTCTATCTCGAATCGGTTTAACCTTCTCTTCAGACTCTTTGATCAAGTCTGGTCCAAACAACGGACGGTCTCCAACTTCATCCCACATTAACGGCGTTCGGCATCTCCGTCCGTACAACGCTTCGAACGGTGCCATCTTCAAACTGGCCTGGTAACTGTTGTTGTATGAGAACTCCGTGTAGGGCAAGTTGTCATCCCAACTAGATCCATAATCTAGCGCACAAGCTCTCAACATGTCTTCCAGAATCCGATTGACTCTCTCGGTCTGTCCATCTGTCTGCATGTGAAAAGTTGTACTGAATTCCAACCTCGTTCCCAAAGTCTAGTGTAGCTGATGCCAAAACTTTGATGTAAACTGTGTTCCCCTATCCAATACAATGGTCCTCGGTACTCCATGCAGACATACGATCCTGGTCATGTATATCTTGGCCAACTTTGCACTGGTATACGTGGTTTTCACGGGGATAAAGTGGGCTACTTTGGTCAAGCGGTCCACTACTACCCAAATTGAGTCATATCCTGATTTGGTCCTGGGCAATCCGATGATAAAGTCCATGCCAAGCTTGTCCCACTTTCATTCGGGTATTGGCATAGGCTATAACAATCCTACTGGCTTTTGATGCTCTGCCTTCACTCTCTGGCATACATCACATACTGCTACATATTCGGCAATATCCTTCTTCATTCCCGTCCACCAGAAACGTTCTTTCAAATCCAAATACATCTTAGTGTTTCCGGGGTGTATCGAGTATGGCGAATCATGTGCCTCCTGCAGTATCAACTTCCTGATCTCCGGGTTGTTGAGCACATAGATTCGATCCTCAAACCACAAGGTGTCGTGTTCATCTTCACGAAATCCCTTGGCTTTTCCTTCACTCATCCTCTCCTTTATCTCGGCAATCTCCTTGTCCTCCTTCTGGGCTTCGCGTATCTTTCCCAGCAATGTTGACTGAACCTCCAATGTTGCGACAGAACCTCTAGGAACTATCTCCAAACGAAGCTCCCTGAGATCTTCTGCTAACTCCTGTGGCAATCCCCCCTTTACTAGGGTATTCACATAACTCTTCCGGCTCAAAGCGTCTGCCACAACGTTGGCCTTTCCTGGGTGATATTGCAGCTTCATGTCACAATCCTTTATAAGCTCCAACCATCTCCTTTGTCTGAGGTTCAGCTCCTTCTGAGTGAAAATGTATTCAAACTCTTGTGATCCGTGTACACATCACAACGATTTCCAATAAGGAAATGCCTCTAAGTTTTGAGCGCGTGCACCACAGCTGCTAACTCCAGATCGTGTGTCGCATAATTTAACTCATGCGGTCGCAGTTGACGAGATGCATAAGAAACAACTCTTCCATCCTGCATGAGTACTCCTCCAAGTCCTAGGCGTGAAGCATCATAGTATACCTGGAAATCCTTGCGTATATCTGGCAAGATCAGCACTGGGGTTGTCGTCAATCGTTTCTTCAACTCCTGGAAACTTTCTTCGCATTCTTCAGTCCAATGGAATTATGTCTCCTTCTTCAGCAATGTCGTCATTGGCTTTGCAATCTTGGAGAAATTTTCTATGAATCTCCGGTAATATCCTGCGAGTCCAAGAAAACTACGGATCTCTCCAACTGAAGTGGGTGCCAACCACTCAGTGGCAGCCTGCACTTTGACGGGGTCCACTGCTATACCTTCTCCTGATATAACATGCCCAAGGAATCCAACTTCCTTCAACCAAAACTCGCATTTGCTAAACTTGGCATACAACTGATGTTCTCTGAGCTTCTCCAGTACCAAACGCAAATGCTCCGCATGCTCCTCTTCGTTCTTCGAGTACACCAAAATATCATCAATGAATACCACGACAAACTTATCCAAGAACTCCATGAACACCTTATTCATCATACTCATGAAATAGGCACGGGCGTTAGTCAATCCAAATGACATAACCGTATACTCATATAGCCCATACCTTGTGGTGAAGGCTGTCTTGGGTATATCCTTCTCTCGGATCTTCAACTGGTGGTATCCAGATCGTAGATCGATCTTGGAGAATACTTTCGCTCCCTGGAGTTGGTCGAACAGATCATTGATCATCGGAAGCGGGTACTTATTCTTAATAGTCACTTCATTCAGTGCTCGATAATCAACGACCATTCTTAAAGATCCATCCTTCTTCTCAACCAAAAGCACTGGGGCTCCCCAAGGTGATGAACTCCGGTGAATAAATCATTTCTCCAATAGCTCCTTAATCTGCTTCTTGATCTCCTCGAGATCATTTGCTGGCATCCGATATGGTCTCTTTGATATTGGTCCGGTGCCAGGCAATAATTCAACCAAAAACTCAATATCCCTATCCGATGGCATGCCGGGTAGCTCCTCTGGAAAAACATTCGGGTAATCCTTTACTACGGGCACTTCCTCTTGAACAACTCCCGTGAGAGAATGTACTTGTGTCCTTCTAGGCGAATGCCTGGATACATACTTGATCATTTTTCCATCCGGGGTGGTAAGCAAAATAGACTTGCTGGCGCAATCGATGTTCCCTCCATATATCGATAGCCAATCCATTCCTAGTATCACATCCAATCCTTGTGACTCCAAACTATCAGGTCTGAGGGGAAAACATGGGGTCCTATGACCAATGGCATCTGAAAACATCCTTGATGTGCCATATACTCCGCTCCTAGAGAGCTTACTAACATGGGGGTCTTAAGGACTTGGGTGGGCAACTAATGTCGATTTATGACTCCCCTTGAAATGTATGAATGCGATGCACCAGTATCGAAAAGAACTATTGCGGTAAATGACTTAACCAAAAACTTACCGACAACAGCATCTGGTTGCTCTTCAACCTCCTCCACGGTCACGTGGTTCACTTGTCCTTTGTTGAATGGGTTGGGCTTCTTCCCAGCACTTCCATTGTCGTTCCCATTCTTAGCTTCAGGGCACTCCGTGGCATAGTGTCCATTCTTCCCGCACTTGAAACAGGTAACGTGGCTCAAATCCCTCTTGGCAGGTGTGGATGGAGTCGAGCAGTTCTGATTATTATTGCCTCCATTCCCATTCCCATTCTTGGAGCCATTGTGGTTGTGAGAACTTCCTCCAGTGTGGGTGTGGCTTCCATGGTTATAAGTGTATCCTCCCAAATTTGGAGTGAATCAGGGCTTCTGCTGGGCTCTAGAATTATTCCTTCCTTGTGCATACTTCCTCTTGCGGCTCTCAATCTGTTGCTGCTTCCCTTCAATCATAAGAGCCTTATCTACCAACTCCTGGTAGTTGTTGAAGGTTGCCACGATCAACTGTACGCTCATCTCATCATTCAACCCTTTCCATAAACCTCTCCTGCTTAGCGGCATCTGGGGCCACATCATCTGGGGCGTAACGAGCTAAGGTACTAAACTCGTCTACGTACTGAGCCACATTACGATTTCCTTGGCGCAAATTGCGAAACTCCCGCTTCTTCATGCTCATAGCTCCAGTTGAGACATGGGCGGTGCGAAAAGCTTGCTGAAACTGCTCCCAAGTGACATTGGCTATAGGGAAAGTGGTTGTGTAATACTCCCACCATGCTGCTGCTGGTCCAGACAACTGATGTGCGGCAAATCGCACCTTCTCAGCATCTGTGCAATTGGCGGTGTGTAATGCCCAGGATGGAGTTATACCTCCTACGTGTCGAGGCACGACTTAAAGGCATAAGTCCATCCTAGAATGATCTCAAGTTTGGTATCTTTGCACAACTCATGTAAAAGAGGGATTAAATTGCAAAAGAGATAGTTGGCTTACACTCGCCACTTCACACAATACATTACATAAGCAATACATCATTCAGAACATCACAACCCGACTACGGGTGAAGATCCAAACGAAAGATACCAAAACAACATAAAGCCATAGGTCAGGATCGAATCCTAGTAGAAACCACTACTGAACATCGAAACGTCACAAGCAAACGGCCACACTCTTCAACGAACTCCTGGTGAAGAACTGAACCAACTCCTGCATCAAACTCGGCTGAACCTGCATCTGGTGTGGTGAAGTAACTGTGAGCCACAGAGGACTCAGCAATCCCGTTCCCGGGTAACAAGACTATTTAAGCCTTGGGTGAGGACAAGGCTGAAGAAAGAACGAGAGGTGAAGGAACAAACAAGAGTCTGCAGCAGCAACTAGCACTAACTTACGTAAAAGAGAGCGAGAAGAGAAGAGCATCGGTCGAAAGATGATCACGAAGTGATCCTAACTAAAGCCGGTCAAACATAACCCCACCGTGTTCAACTCCCGAATCCCTATTCGGAAATTGACAGTCACGGTACATACGCTGGTAGTGTATTAGAAACATTGTGTCAAGTTATCTACAACCGGAATTAACAAGCTCCCATCTGCCACATAACCGCGGGCACGGCTTTCGAAAGTTCAAACCCTGCAGGGGTGTTCCAACTTGACCCATTACAAGCCCACGATCCGCGGAGTCGCAACTCCATAGTTGGGAAGACCCGAGTATTCTCGGAATCCCGTGCTCAAGTTAAACCGAACTAAGGTAAGGCTAATCCAGCAAATCCTCCCGGCGTGTCGACACCCTGATAGTAGCCGCGCGTATCTAAGTCTCAGGACACGACCGGATGGGTGATGCTACAGGACCCAAACCTCGAGTTTCCCCGTGGTGGTTCCCGCAGGCTCCCCGTTTGGGACCAACACCATCAGCACTGGCCCCCCCTGCTATGTAGAAATAAAGGATCCTCGAGGGAGCGACCCTCTATGCAAATTTAATTAATTAATTAAGTTGTTATTATGAGGCAAATAGTACCAAATGTTGGGACTTGCTGGAAAAGACTTAGCACTTAGCGGTTTATCAAGGGGGTCCCATACACCCCAACCGTGTTAGGAACGCATAATCAAGGAACATAACACCGGTTTATACGGTTCCTAACGGCATGAGTGGAACAAAACACCAAGCAAAAGGCTTAGCCTTCCACCCTGCCAGTATATAGATGATTTCATTTTAAGCATTTATATAGTGTGATATAACCCAACCAAACTTCAACATGAAGCAAGCATCTTCAATCTTCACCTGCAACTAACAATGCTATAAGAGGGGCTGAGCGAAGCGTACTTAGCCAAGCAACGGTTTGCGTAGGTAGGGTGGTTAAACAAGGCAATGGTTACAAGTAGGAGGCTGACAGGAAAACATGGGCATCGAGGCAAAACTAAAGATCGAGACTACTAGCAATAGGCAAAGATAGTAATGGTATCCGGGTTCGGTCATCTTGCCTGGAATTCCACAAGGGAGAAGAACGGATCCAAGAAGAAGACGGAGCAACAGTCGAGCGGATCCTCACAACTCCGGAACGAAATCGAAGCTAACAAGAGAAGCAACCGGAAAGAAGGAAAACAACACGGTGAACACACACATCATAAACATGGCATACGATGCACATCCAAGTATGATGCATGTCCGGTTTAATTATGCATGGCATGGCAAAGTGCACAAACAAAAACTACAAGTTAAGTGGAGATCAATATGCAACGAGTTGCATATTGACGAAACACCACATTTAATTATTTAGTTGACTCTCGTTATTTACAAGACAAGATTAAATGTTTTTAACAAGGCAAGAGGTGAAGCATAAAGAAACTACACTCTTTAGGCATTTTAAATGGGGCCGGAGAATAACAACAACATATCCGGAAAATCCCCATGAGCATGTTTAATAATTATAAGCAACCACAATTTAACATATCAATGTTGTTAACATGATGCGGATGACATGATCAAGTTTATGCAAGTTTATTAAAAGGTTGACAATTAACAAGATAAGAAGCATTTGTCACCGTGGTGGAATGGAAAGGTGCCACGGCAACGATCCGAAAATGATGCAACGCAACATCTCGGTTCCGGTACTCGTTGAGAGACCGGTGCAAAAGGTGACGAAGCGAGTCAAACGAGATGATGGGGTGATCCCGTTGCCGGGTTCCCACGGGTCGGCGACGAGGCAACCGAGTAACAAGACAAAGGTGGAACGGGCACGAAGCACACAAGGGAGACATTTCATACAACACACAAGCACAAGCGTTCATCCACGGGGTCGTCTCGGGGTTATACCTTCGAAGCGTGCGTTTCGGGGCGGTTCGAGATCGTAGGAGGAACGTAGTGGTAGTAGAGGAAGTAGTCGTTCACGCGGGAAGTAGCCGTTCCGTAGAGGTACACGGGGCGACGGTAGGGGTACTTGGAGTCTCCGAGTAGTCGTGGTACTTGGCGCTTCCGGCGATGGTAGTCGTTCCGTATGTAGTGGTACTTGTTCCGTAGCCGTTCACGAGCTCGTTTCCCGTAGAGGTACTTGAGGGTCTCGGCGACGGTAGTCGTTCGGGTCGTCGTGGTACTCGAGGGTGCCGACGGATCCGGGCGTCGGTAGTGGTACATGTTCATGTGTCGTAGACGTTCGGTTCTTGCGTCGAGCTTGCCTGTCTTGGTCACACCTTAAGGAACACTTGGCGAAACAACAACAGTAAAAAAACAACAAAAAGGGCACGGTCACTGTACAGCAGCACGGGACAGCAGCGACAAGGAAGGAGGCAGCAGGTCACGGCCCGGCGCGGAGGATCCATGGCGACGGAGATGGAAGACCACGGCGGGGCCCGAGGCGCTGAAGAGGAGGCTCTGGGGCGCCGCGCTGCTGGGCTCGGGGCGCCGGGACGCTGGCGAGGGCAGCTCCCCTGGCCGCGGCTGCTGGAGACCGAAGGGAGGTCGCGCGGGGACGGGCGACGGGCGCGCGGCTCGGGAACGAAGGGGAGGTCGGCGCAGAGGTGGCGGGGCGACGGGATCCGACCCGGCTGGGAAGGCGCCGGTGCCTGGTCGCGGGAGCTCGGAGGAAGGGGCGCTCGGGGCCGGGCTCGAGGCGCGCAGGAAGAGGCAGGGGAAGGGCCGCACCGGTGCTGCGGAGAGAAGCCGCAGGTCGCGGATGAAGGGGGCCGGGGCCCTGGCTGGCCTCGAGCTGGAGGCGGGAGCGGCGCTCCTGGCCAGCGAGGGACTCCTGGCGAAGGGAGAAGGGTGCGAGGGAAAGTGAGATGCGAGGGAGAGGCGGCGGTCGGGAGGAAAGAGGGAGTGAGGGAGAGAGCGATGCGGGAGCCTAGGGTTTGGCCTCGCTACCGGGCCAGATGGGCCAAGAGGACTGGAAGAGGCCCAAGAGGGAAGGAGAGAGGCCTGGTGCGGCTGCACTTTCTTTAAGCTGATTTGGCAGAAAAAAAATAAAAGAGAGAAGAAAAGAAAGAAGAAGGAGGAGGACAAGAATTAGCACACGAGGTCAAAATCCCCGAGCTCACAAAAATGTCAGGATTTAAAATAAAATAGAAGGAGGGTTTTTGGAGGAACCTCGAGCAACGAGAAAAGAATTATAGCAAGGTTTTGGAGGTGAAACTTGAAGTGAAATAAACATGGGGAATTATGCAAGTGTGTTATGGTGATTCCGAAGCAATGGAATAATTAATATATAGCTCCCTAAAATATTGAGAGACTTTATATGTTATAAAGAGAAGTCACCTTCCCTCGATTTAAATGGACCGAAGGTCCACACGATTTATTTAGGTTGAGATGCAAAAATTAAAATGACATGATGGCATGATGACATGATGCAATGCGAAAATAAATAACACAAGCACAAAAGGAACACACGGGCAACCCGGAACATCTGGAATCTTCTGGAATCTTCTGGGACGTTGGTCTCGGGCGTCACAACTCTCCCACACTAACAGAGGATCTCGACCCGAGATCCTAGAGATATCACCGGGTAAAACAGAAAAGGAAGGGGTAAAACAAAGTTGCTTCTTTGACGAACGAGTGAAACCAAAAGAACCTTGAGAGGTTGAACAAGTTGAAAGAAAGAAAGCAACGGAGATGAACGAAGTTAAGTGCACTCCGTTAGAAAGAGTAACAAGGAACATTACAAGAACCTTGTAGTTTGAAAGACATGAAGCAAGAGCTCACGGACGGAAAGAATATGAAACTGCAATGGTATGGCCAAGGAATAAGAATGACAAAATTTGGACAGCACTCCGTCTGAAATGAAAGGAATTAACAAAAACTTGAGGAGAAGGGATGATACTTGATGAAAACAACAACACATAGCCTCCGAAACAATTGAAAGAATGGCACAAGGGGTAAGAAAGATTCAGACAGCACTCCGGTTAAAAGACAGGCAAAACTAGATAAGATGAGAGAACTAGAATGGAGGACACAACACTCCGGTTAAAAGATAAACAAGGAAAAGAACATGATCTTGACAAAACGATATGATGGTTAAAGAGAGCAATATCACAATGCCTCCGGAATGAAAGAATAGCATAAAGATCAATGAAAGAAATGAATGGAGAAGAAATATGACAACCTCTCTCAAAATTTAATTTGAAAGAGCATCTTACAAAGAAGGGTTGAACTGAGTTGTTGGAAATTCAGCAACGAAAGAATAAGCTTGATGTGGGCTTATGGAAACATCTCAAAATTAAGAGGTGACAACCAGCCACTAACTTAAACAATTGATTTGATTGAGATCAACAAGGAGACGAAAAAACTTATTTCACCGGAATGATAAGTGAAGAACTAGGGTCGTTAATAAGCACCATAATAGCAACAATCCTTAGGGAAAGCTTTTAGGTGAAATATAACCCAAGATAGCTCCAAGAGATAAATTGAAGGGTTGAAAGGATCTCCTGAACAAGGAAAAATGATGGGTTTAAATATCTCATTCTTGACAACTCGTGAATCATAAAACATGAAGGAATTGACAAAAATGACATAACACCATCTGAAAGATAAGGTAGAAAGAATTGCAATTGGAAAGCACGATGAAGAATGCTTGAGCTCCAACAAGAATCTTGATGAAGACTTCGAGGATGAATTAAAACATGATGAACCACCACGAAGAACTCTGATAATGAAAACATGAGAAATGAAAGATGAAAAAGAATAAGATTCAAGGCCAACGATGAATTAGATGTGGCTTTGAAATGATATAATTGAAATAACCTGGATCTCCGGAAAAACAAGATGAAGAATTTAGAACCAAGGATATGATATGAAGAACAAGCTCCAGACAAAAGAATTAAATCACCTTGAAGGAATAAGAATAAGAATTATGTCATGCATCTCCTTCACCAATTTAAATTGATGACAACCAAAGGATTTGGCATACTACTTATTCTCATTGGAAAGGATTAAAGAGAGATCTCGCACAAGCTTGGATAAATCTTCAACGAACCACCGGTAGGATTATGAAAAGAACAAGTGAATTGATACGATAACAACGGAAGGGTAATCTTGAAAGAACCACCGTAGGAATATGGAGACGAACGAAGAGACATCAATGAAGAATATGTGGAGGTTGAAGTTGAAAACTGAGAACGAAGAAATATTCTGAAATGATGGCCTTCGGAGGATCACAAAGAAAGAATTCATGAAGAATCTTGAGAGAACGGGCCAAGATTTAAGAGAAACACTTCTCCGATCTCCAAATGTTGAGAATGAATACGAGATATGCGAAGAAGAATTGTAGAGCACTCCGGAATGAAGAATTAAGAGGTTGGACCAAAGAAGAAAGAATTTGACAGCGATCTTGGAGAAAGCATGTGACTGATGGGATTCATTCTTACGTCACACTTTGAAAAGAATTTGAGTATAACTCCAGAAAATAGAAGAGTCAGTTAAGATCCTGGGAAAAGACCTGTGGGTTAGGGCCCACTCAAAAGAAATCACCGTTGAAAAAGATTGCTTGAGAGATATTGCACCGGTTGAATTAAATGGCTTGAATAAGAAGACAATGCTCAAAATAGCTTGAATGGATTAAGAATGGAATTATGGATCTTCTGCACTCCGGATATGAATAACAAGAGGAGAATGAATAATTGGTGCACCGGAATAAGAAAACATTGTGAAAATGAGGAAAAGGATAAGATCAACAGCGAAATCTTGAATTATATCCACCGGCAGAATTAGAGAACGAAAGAATGAAAACTTGAAGCTCTTGAGCATCTTCACGATAAATCACCGGATAAGAACATTGATGGAAAAGAATGAAGAAATATCACATGAATAAAATGGATACTTCATCTGAGAATTACTGGTTCCAAGAAGAAGAAGGGTGGGAGGGTGGGGAAAATAAGACAACTTGAGATGAACAAAAAGGACACCGGTTGAAAAGAATTAACATGACCACCTTGATGATCAAGAAGAAGGACTAGCACTCCCATAGAAATATGAGAACACCGATTAGGAAAAGGTATGGAATCAACATTTGACATCGAAGCAACTCGAATACCAGAATCAAAACAAAACAACGGATAGATATGCAGCATGATCTTCACAATATCATTCGAACAGAGGATCGAACGAATGAATTCTGTAGGTACATCACTGGTCGAGAAGCCACTTGGAGAGCAAAATGAAAATAAAAAGGAACAAGGATCAGATAGAACAAATACAAGATAGAAGCTTCGTTCCGCATCTTCGTGCTGAAAGTTCATGGAACGTGTTACAAAAGGTTTTGCAATCCCCGGATCAGCATAGCCAAGGACCCTTTAAGATGCAACTCCCGATCAGAACAAGTCCATAAAACCACTTCACTCAATGTAGAACCCCAAACTTCATATCGAGCATCCGTTGGAAGAATGCCTAGAACTACTAGATGAACCCACCTATAGATTTCCGAAAGTTTCCAGTTATGCAATCAGGTGTTGGGGATACACGGGAAGCACCGCGCAATCAACTCTAAACCTACATCCAGGTGTATCCATCCTTCAACACATAACTAGTCTTTCTCGGAAACTGTGTACCTCGGACCTTCGAAAAGCATCCACTATAACAAGCTATGGCAATACTCTCGAACTACCTCCCCAGTACTGGGTGATGTCGGGGTTATCTTGCCACTGGCCGTATAGGAGAGATTTTCGATGTCGGCCGTCTTAAGTATTTAGTACTGCCGCGATATGCTTGTTACAATGATACCCCGAAGCTCAACTCCTCGGGAACAGGAGGCATCGAGAACAATATCCTTGTCACAAGAACATCGAAACAATCCCAGAATACTCGCGGGATCCTAAAAAAAAATTTGGTGCAATTTTTGAAAGTAGAAGAGAAAAGAGTAATCGTCAGGAGTCCTCACCAGAGAGAAAAGGGGATGAGAAGCAAAGAAATCCTACTCTCCGATATAATATAGGACTCAAAAAGTTTTTAGTGTGTGCCTAGACTCAACCGTCAACGATTCGATCAATCAGTGGGGGCTTCTAGGTCGGAGAAGGCTCTGAATACCAACTTGTAATGCCCAGGATGGAGTTATACCTCCTACGTGTCGAGGCACGACTTAAAGGCATAAGTCCATCCTAGAATGATCTCAAGTTTGGTATCTTTGCACAACTCACGTAAAAGAGGGATTAAATTGCAAAAGAGATAGTTGGCTTACACTCGCCACTTCACACAATACATTACATAAGCAATACATCATTCAGAACATCACAACCCGACTACGGGTGAAGATCCAAACGAAAGATACCAAAACAACATAAAGCCACAGGTCAGGATCGAATCCTAGTAGAAACCACTACTGAACATCGAAACGTCACAAGCAAACGGCCACACTCTTCAACGAACTCCTGGTGAAGAACTGAACCAACTCCTGCATCAAACTCGGCGGAACCTGCATCTGGTGTGGTGAAGTAACTGTGAGCCACAGAGGACTCAGCAATCCCGTTCCCGGGTAACAAGACTATTTAAGCCTTGGGTGAGGACAAGGCTGAAGAAAGAACGAGAGGTGAAGGAACAAACAAGAGTCTGCAGCAGCAACTAGCACTAACTTACGTAAAAGAGAGCGAGAAGAGAAGAGCATCGGTCGAAAGATGATCACGAAGTGATCCTAACTAAAGCCGGTCAAACATAACCCCACCGTGTTCAACTCCCGAATCCCTATTCGGAAATTGACAGTCACGGTACATACGCTGGTAGTGTATTAGAAACATTGTGTCAAGTTATCTACAACCGGAATTAACAAGCTCCCATCTACCACATAACCGCGGGCACGGCTTTCGAAAGTTCAAACCCTGCAGGGGTGTTCCAACTTGACCCATTACAAGCCCACGATCCGCGGAGTCGCAACTCCATAGTTGGGAAGACCCGAGTATTCTCGGAATCCCGTGCTCAAGTTAAACCGAACTAAGGTAAGGCTAATCCAGCAAATCCTCCCGGCGTGTCGACACCCTGATAGTAGCCGCGCGTATCTAAGTCTCAGGACACGACCGGATGGGTGATGCTACAGGACCCAAACCTCGAGTTTCCCCGTGGTGGTTCCCGCAGGCTCCCCGTTTGGGACCAACACCATCAGCACTGGCCCCCCCTGCTATGTAGAAATAAAGGATCCTCGAGGGAGCGACCCTCTATGCAAATTTAATTAATTAATTAAGTTGTTATTATGAGGCAAATAGTACCAAATGTTGGGACTTGCTGGAAAAGACTTAGCACTTAGCGGTTTATCAAGGGGGTCCCATACACCCCAACCGTGTTAGGAACGCATAATCAAGGAACATAACACCGGTTTATACGGTTCCTAACGGCATGAGTGGAACAAAACACCAAGCAAAAGGCTTAGCCTTCCACCCTGCCAGTATATAGATGATTTCATTTTAAGCATTTATATAGTGTGATATAACCCAACCAAACTTCAACATGAAGCAAGCATCTTCAATCTTCACCTGCAACTAACAATGCTATAAGAGGGGCTGAGCGAAGCGTACTTAGCCAAGCAACGGTTTGCGTAGGTAGGGTGGTTAAACAAGGCAATGGTTACAAGTAGGAGGCTGACAGGAAAACATGGGCATCGAGGCAAAACTAAAGATCGAGACTACTAGCAATAGGCAAAGATAGTAATGGTATCCGGGTTCGGTCATCTTGCCTGGAATTCCACAAGGGAGAAGAACGAATCCAAGAAGAAGACGGAGCAACAGTCGAGCGGATCCTCACAACTCCGGAACGAAACCGAAGCTAACAAGAGAAGCAACCGGAAAGAAGGAAAACAACACGGTGAACACACACATCATAAACATGGCATACGATGCACATCCAAGTATGATGCATGTCCGGTTTAATTATGCATGGCATGGCAAAGTGCACAAACAAAAACTACAAGTTAAGTGGAGATCAATATGCAACGAGTTGCATATTGACGAAACACCACATTTAATTATTTAGTTGACTCTCGTTATTTACAAGACAAGATTAAATGTTTTTAACAAGGCAAGAGGTGAAGCATAAAGAAACTACACTCTTTAGGCATTTTAAATGGGGCCGGAGAATAACAACAACATATCCGGAAAATCCCCATGAGCATGTTTAATAATTATAAGCAACCACAATTTAACATATCAATGTTGTTAACATGATGCGGATGACATGATCAAGTTTATGCAAGTTTATTAAAAGGTTGACAATTAACAAGATAAGAAGCATTTGTCACCGTGGTGGAATGGAAAGGTGCCACGGCAACGATCCGAAAATGATGCAACGCAACATCTCGGTTCCGGTACTCGTTGAGAGACCGGTGCAAAAGGTGACGAAGCGAGTCAAACGAGATGATGGGGTGATCCCGTTGCCGGGTTCCCACGGGTCGGCGACGAGGCAACCGAGGAACAAGACAAAGGTGGAACGGGCACGAAGCACACAAGGGAGACATTTCATACAACACACAAGCACAAGCGTTCATCCACGGGGTCGTCTCGGGGTTATACCTTCGAAGCGTGCGTTTCGGGGCGGTTCGAGATCGTAGGAGGAACGTAGTGGTAGTAGAGGAAGTAGTCGTTCACGCGGGAAGTAGCCGTTCCGTAGAGGTACACGGGGCGACGGTAGGGGTACTTGGAGTCTCCGAGTAGTCGTGGTACTTGGCGCTTCCGGCGACGGTAGTCGTTCCGTATGTAGTGGTACTTGTTCTGTAGCCGTTCACGAGCTCGTTTCCCGTAGAGGTACTTGAGGGTCTCGGCGACGGTAGTCGTTCGGGTCGTCGTGGTACTCGAGGGTGCCGACGGATCCGGGCGTCGGTAGTGGTACATGTTCATGTGTCGTAGACGTTCGGTTCTTGCGTCGAGCTTGCCTGTCTTGGTCACACCTTAAGGAACACTTGGCGAAACAACAACAATAAAAAAAAACAACAAAAAGGGCACGGTCACTGTACAGCAGCACGGGACAGCAGCGACAAGGAAGGAGGCAGCAGGTCACGGCCCGGCGCGGAGGATCCATGGCGACGGAGATGGAAGACCACGGCGGGGCCCGAGGCGCTGAAGAGGAGGCTCTGGGGCGCCGCGCTGCTGGGCTCGGGGCGCCGGGACGCTGGCGAGGGCAGCTCCCCTGGCCGCGGCTGCTGGAGACCGAAGGGAGGTCGCGCGGGGACGGGCGACGGGCGCGCGGCTCAGGAACGAAGGGGAGGTCGGCGCAGAGGTGGCGGGGCGACGGGATCCGACCCGGCTGGGAAGGCGCCGGTGCCTGGTCGCGGGAGCTCGGAGGAAGGGGCGCTCGGGGCCGGGCTCGAGGCGCGCAGGAAGAGGCAGGGGAAGGGCCGCGCCGGTGCTGCGGAGAGAAGCCGCAGGTCGCGGATGAAGGGGGCCGGGGCCCTGGCTGGCCTCGAGCTGGAGGCGGGAGCGGCGCTCCTGGCCAGCGAGGGACTCCTGGCGAAGGGAGAAGGGTGCGAGGGAAAGTGAGATGTGAGGGAGAGGCGGAGGTCGGGAGGAAAGAGGGAGTGAGGGAGAGAGCGATGCGGGAGCCTAGGGTTTGGCCTGGCTACCGGGCCAGATGGGCCAAGAGGACTGGAAGAGGCCCAAGAGGGAAGGAGAGAGGCCTGGTGCGGCTGCACTTTCTTTAAGCTGATTTGGCAGAAAAAAAATAAAAGAGAGAAGAAAAGAAAGAAGAAGGAGGAGGACAAGAATTAGCACACGAGGTCAAAATCCCCGAGCTCACAAAAATGTCAGGATTTAAAATAAAATAGAAGGAGGGTTTTTGGAGGAACCTCGAGCAACGAGAAAAGAATTATAGCAAGGTTTTGGAGGTGAAACTTGAAGTGAAATAAACATGGGGAATTATGCAAGTGTGTTATGGTGATTCCGAAGCAATGGAATAATTAATATATAGCTCCCTAAAATATTGAGAGACTTTATATGTTATAAAGAGAAGTCACCTTCCCTCGATTTAAATGGACCGAAGGTCCACACGATTTATTTAGGTTGAGATGCAAAAATTAAAATGACATGATGGCATGATGACATGATGCAATGCGAAAATAAATAACACAAGCACAAAAGGAACACACGGGCAACCCGGAACATCTGGAATCTTCTGGAATCTTCTGGGACGTCGGTCTCGGGCGTCACACGGTGGTCAAATCCCTTCCAATCTTGCACAGCCAGTCATCAGCAACTATTGGTTCAATGCTGCTAGCAAACACCGGTGGTTGCAACCTTAAGAAACGTGTCAGGTTGTCCACAGGTGGTGGTGGTGGAGGGTTGTTATTGTTGTTCTGGTTGTTCTGAGTGTTCCGGACGAGAAGTTGAATCAAAGTGTTCTGCTGCTGGATCAACTGAGTGAGCTCAGGGGGAAACTAAAATCCGGGCTCACGTCTCGGAGGCATCTGATGGGTGTAGAGGGAAGAGATTAGAATAGAAATGAGGTCTAAGGGAAAAATCACTACCCATATGCACATGAGACAAACACAATCATATCACACCAATCAATTTCAAACAAGGGCTTACAAAGATCTAACTAACGTTACAAAAGTACTCTAAATACTACTTTGTGGGGAAAAACTACTAGTCATAGGGTGGTCATCTAGAAATTTTGATCGACGGAAGATTACATGATGTCTGCTCCAGCTTCATCTTCATAGTCTTCGTCATCACTATCATCGGGGTCTGAATCTGTGTCATCGATGATGATGTAATCTTCAGAACGAATCTCCTTGGGTTCTTCTTCCTCTTCTTCTCCTCCTCGGGTTGGATCTCCCATGAATACACCTAGCTTCCTTGTCAAATCGTCGTTCTTCTCCACAAGTATCATCATCTCCTCCTCGTATCCGTCACGTGTAGACTTGAGTTCCTCTTCTAGCTCCAAGTTCCTGGTTAGTGCCTTCTTCAAATCTATCATCCCTGCGCACATCTGGTGCTCCTGTCGACGAATGTGATGGTTTAACCCCTGGATGAACGCTGCAATGGACCTGTCCTTCCGGGTACTGAGCATGTCCCAATGCAACATCTCGGCGTCCACAAATCTGGTAGATAGTGTCCTTCAGCTCCTGCTTGTAGACTTCTCCAATACGTCCCATAGTGATGCAGGCTGCCATACTCTTGCCTAGGCTCCAGGTTGGTGCATCAAAAGAAAACTCTATTGGCAAAGTGGACGGTGCGAAGGTTCTTCTGGGAATTTGAACTTGAATGCTCCATCGCTCCTCTTTTGGTAAAGTGGCGGTGTAGGTCCCGGTGAAACTTGGTATTCCTATGTTCAAGTACCTAGTGACCTCCTTCAAGTGTCGTCCAAAAGGTGTGTCTTCATCTAGTTGAGTGAACTTGTTCCTTGGGTCCACCATCCTAAAGAGTAGAAAATGGAGAGGAGTCAGAAATGAGTAGAGAAGAGTGACCTAGGGTTTATCTTAGTGGTCGTGTCCTACATTCAGCGTGTGCTCTGATACCATCTTGTAGCGACCACGATCCGAATGGACCGAAGTCTTTGTGTTCTGAGTCATCCCTGGATCAGTAATGCTAACACACATAGTAGTTGAAGGATTTATAACAGAGTGGCAATCACACACTTATTACATCGAATGTCTCAAAAGAGACTTATTACAAAAGTCTATGGCTTAAGGCCATCTAACAAAATAACAGCGGAAGGCTTGGAAGATAAGTGAGTCCATCAACTCCAACGGCATAGCTGAGTGCATGACAAACAACCTAGAACGTCTTACTCCTTGTCTGAAAAGTCTGCAACGTAACATGTTGCAGCCCGAAATGGGTTAGCACATGGAATATGCTGGCAAGATAACACAGAAGAATGCAAGTAACAGAATAAAGGCTAACACTATATGCATATTTGGCTGGTGGAGGCTCTAAGGTTAAAGTTTTTGCATAAAGCCAATTTTCCCCTACAACAAAGGAATAAATTTTATTTTTACTATCATGGTAGTTGAAACATCATTGAGAAGGTACCTCCAACTCAATCCCAATTAAAGTAATCATTAACCCAACAAAATTAATTTTAGAGTGATGAGATCAACCAATAATTCAAGTACCAGATACTCAAGATTGTCCATAATCGGGGACACGGCTAATCATGATTAGTTTGTACACTCTGCATAGGGTTGTGCACTTTTTCCCACAAGACTCGATCTCCTCCATTGGATTTCTCGCACTGCATGGTGTTTGATAAACGGATGACTGAGACACAGTCTTTCAGAAGCATTCACTCTTTACCCCGGGTGGACCGGTACACCTACTTTCCCCTACATCTGCTAGTCCACCACTGAAAGAGCTCACACAACTTACTCATACTATGCCCGAGCCCATAATGGCATTGTGGCTGCACACGGAAGTTTCTAGCATGAATAGTTTTATGATCCCTTTGAGCCTGGGTGGCATTCCATAGGACAATCACACGGAACCCCGGGATTTCCTAGGACAACATTGGATTCTCTAGGTGCCCTGCAACCAATCCACCCAGATGTGTATTCAAGTAGCCACCTTAAGTTGAACCATTAATTAACAACTCACATTTGTCATGGATTTCACTCAAAGACAAACCACGTCTACGAGCATAGCATGATAACATAAGCATAACGTAGAAGTAACTCCCAAGGGTTTGAAAATAATGCAGGTAATAGGTTCTACCTCAATCTACTTCCCAGACCCACAAGTTAAAAGATCCTACTCATACAATGTGTTTGAGGATATATAACTAATGAAATGTTAACTGGGTATTGGAAACTATGATCAAAGTGTTACTTGCCTTGCTGATGATTCGCAAAACCTAGAGACTCGTAGTAGCACGCTTCATAGTCCGGGTATTCTATCGCAAGCAAACAACAACATACATAAGTAATCAAGCAAAGATGCACAAACAGAACTCCAAAATAGAAGACTTAACCAGAAAGTTCAACTTAAGAACTCCGGTTTGGAAAAAGAACAAATCGAACGAAGCAACGAAACTCCAACCGCGAAAGAAACAAGATCCGTTTACTAGATTGATGTAGGGTCAAATTTTATAGTCGCAAAACCTTGTTCAAGTTGGTTAAACAGAAAGAGGGCGTCGAGACGAAGATCTGGGATTTTGAATCACCTGATTCTGACTCTCGAGCGAAAAGAAAAACGAAAAACTAGATCAGGGCAGAAATCACGATCGAAATAATCGCGGATAAATACCCCGAAAAGGAAAACTGACGAACAGGCTAACGAACAAACATTCGCTGTCTGTAACTAACGGGCGAACAGCGTTCGTTAAAACGAACGTATGGACGAACGTCCGCAAAGTGACTAAACCGAAAAAACCGAACCGATCTGAAAAAAAAACAGATCTAGGGTTTCTAAAAAAAGACCGATCAGTTTTAAAAAAACCGACGGCGGGTACCTCGTTGAACAAGGCGGCGGCGGCGGCGATCTCCGGCGGCACCGGCGGCGGCATCGGCCCGGGCGGCGGCGGGTGGTGGCGCGGGGCGGCGGCGGCGACGCGACGGCGACGCGGGGCGGCGTCGACGCGGCGGCGGCGGCGGCTCGGGCAGGCGGCGGCTAGAGTTTCGGCCGGGCGGGCAAGGCGGCATCTTGGGCTGATGGCTGCGCTTTTAAAGGCCCGACTAGGAAGAGTCCTAGTCGGTTACGGCCCAAGGTCGGTTCGCCCCTTTTTTAAACGAGTCATGACGCACGAAAACTAACGAAAGAAATACTAAACAGACTCCAAAAATTCCGAAATAAATTTTCACCGTCCTCTAATAATATTTAGGACAAAGTGAACATTGTTTCGGAACCTAAATGCAAATTTGAAAAACGCGCATTTTTCCTATGCAAATAAAATGGCAAATAAATCTGAATAAAAACCAAAAGTGATTTTAATATTTTTCCTCCAATATTTCTTTTATTTTGGAGAAGTCATTTTATCTCCGATCGTATATTTTATTTAGAAATATTTTTAGGGAGAGAAAAATAATTAAAATCAACGCGATTCTCGTACCGGTATTCGAGAGAACTCAAATACGAAAACGGTAGAATTCCCAACTCTTTCCGTAGGTCCTTGAGTTGCTTAGAATTTTTTGAGGGTCGCCACGCACAAAAATGCAACAAAATATGCAATGCAATATGATCTATGTATAACATTCCAAACTGAAAATTTGGGATGTTACATGTAACCTTCTGTTCTCGCGAGATCCCATCTGGAGGCCTTTTCCGGTACTCTGCCGGAGGGGGATTCGACCATGGAGGGCATATACATCAACACCATTGCCCTTCTGATGAAGTGTGAGTAGTTCACCATTGACCTACGGGTCCATAGCTAGTAGCTAGATGGCTTCTTCTCTCTCTTTGATCCTCAATACCATGTTCTCCTCGATGTTCTTGGAGATATATTCGATGTAATCTTCTTTTGCGGTGTGTTTGCCAAGATCCGATGAATTGTGGATTTATGATCAGATTATCTATGAATATTATTTGAGTCTCTTCTGAATTCTTATATGCATGATTTGATATCTTAGTAATTTTCTTTGAACTATCGGTTCTGTTTGGCCAACTAGATTGGTTTTTCTTGCAATGGGAGAAGTGCTTTGCTTTGGGTTCAATCTTGCGGTGCTCAATCCCACTGACGGTAGGGGACATGACACATATTGTATTGTTGCCATCGAGGATAACAAGATGGGGTTTTTGTCTTATTGCTTGAGTTAATTCCTCTACATCATGTCATCTTACTTAATGTGTTACTCTGTTCTTATGAACTTAATACTCTAGATGCAAGCAGGAGTCGGTTGATGTGTGGAGTAATAGTAGTAGATGTAGGCAAGTGTCAGTCTACTTGATACGGACGTGATGCCTATATTCACGATCATTGCCTTAGATATCATCATAACTTTGCGATTTTCTATCAATTGCTTGGCAGTAATTAGTTTACCCACCGTGATATTTGCTATTTTGAGAGAAGCCTCTAGTGAAACCTATGCCCCCCGGTCTATTTTACATCTTATAAGTTTCAGACCTACTATTTTGCAATCTTTTACTTTTTAATCTATAAACCAAAAATACCAAAAATATTTACTTTATAGTTTATCCATCTATATCAGATCTCACTTTTGCAAATAACCGTGAAGGGAATGACAACCCCTTTATATCGTTCGATGCAAGTTGTTTGATTGTTTGTGCAGGTATTTGGTGATTTGTGCGTAATCTCCTACTGGATTGATACATTGGTTCTCAAAATGAGGGAAATACTTACTCTACTTTGCTGCATCACCCTTTCCTCTTCAAGGGAAAAACCAACGCAAGCTCAGGAGGTTGCAGGAAGAATTTATGGCATCATTGCCGGGGAGATCTACGCCAAGTCAAGACCTACCAAGTACCCTTCATTAAACTCTCATCTCTTGCATTTACATTACTTGCCATTCGCCTCTCGTTTTCCTCTCCCCCACTTCTAAAACGATCTTCGAAAAGATTTGCCTTTTCTTCACCCTTCTTCCGTTCGTCTTGTTCGCTTGCTTTTGGGTGCTCGTGTGTTAGATTGCTTATCTTGTTTAAAATGGCCAGCACCACTGCCCCTCCTTTGTTTTCAGACTTTGAAGTTCTTCACTTCAAGCAAAAACAAGGAGAAATTTTTAAAGATGCTTGGTACCGAATGATAAAATCGTATCGCATCTGCACTACAAAGGAGGACATTAAGATTCTTCTTTGCAATGTTTACATTGGTTTAAACATGCCCCATAGGCAACTTCTAGATTTTGCTGCTAAAGGAAATTTCATTGAGATCGATGCCAACATTGCTTTTGAGATAATAGAGGGTATGGTAGGAATACCACCCCCACCAGAGGCACTCAATAATTCTCAAGAGAAAACGCATGTCTTGGAAAAATTATGCGACGTACAGAAAAAATTGATTGATTTGCAAAAATCTATTGAACCTCTCAAAAATATTAGTGGAAACCTTCATCGCATGAATATGTTGATCACTCTTTGCAACAAAAGGTTGGATGCTTTAGATATAAAAATTGCCGAGGATGAAGGGAAGCGCAAGGAACCTCCTGGATTTGAGCACAACCTTACTAAAAGAACTAAGACCAAAGATGATAATACCTAGATTTATTTGCGTTTTATGCCTAGCTAAAGGCATTAAACAATAGCGCTTGTTGGGAGGCAACCCAATTTTATTTTTGCTCTTTTTACTTTTTGCTTCGGTTTTTCAATAAATACACATTATTACTTCTGTAATAATTGTGTTTTGGTGTTTTAATTAGTGTTTGAGTCAAGTAAGACCTTTGGGATGGCTTATTGTGATCGTTGACTTGATTTTGCTGAAAAACATAAAATTTTGCGCCCAGTGCAGAAAATTCAATAATTCACTGGAAAGTCGAAACCTTGTGATTTTTTTACACAAAGTTGATATAAAAATTCCCCACGTCATCCTAATTTTTCAGAATTTTTAGAGTTGCATAAGTATGCAAAGTGTTCAGATTGCTACAGACTGTTCTGTTTTTGACAGATTCTGTTTTCTATGTGTTGTTTGCTTATTTTGATGCATCTATGGCTAGTATTGGGGGGTATGAACCATGAAAAAGCTGGAATACATTAGATATTATACCAATATAAAATTAGAATAATATCACAATAGTACCTTGAGTGGTTATTTGCTTTGTTTTACTAACGGGGCTCACGAGATTTCTGTTGAGTTTTGTGTTGTGAAGTTTTCAAGTTTTGGGTAAGGATTTGATGGACTATGGAATAAGGAGTGGCAAAAGCCTAAGCTTGGGGATGCCCAAGGAATCCAAAGGTAAAATTCAAGGACGGCCAAGAGCCTAAGCTTGGGGATGCCCCGGGAAGGCATCCCCTCTTTCGTCTTCATCTATCGATAACTTTACTTGAGGCTATATTTCTATTCACTACAAGATATGTATGTTTTGCTTGGAGTGTCGTGTATGATATGAGTCTTTGCTTTTTAGTTTGTCACAATCATCCTTGATGTACACATGTTTTGAGAGGGCCACACTTCAATCGCGATTTATTAGAATACTCTATGTGCTTCACTTATATCTTTTGAGCTAGACAATTTTGCTCTAGTACTTCACTTATATCTTTTTAGAGCACGGTGGTGGTTTTTTTATAGAAATTGTTGAACTCTCTTGCTTCACTTATATTAATTTGAGAGTCCTTAAGAACATCATGCTAATTTGCTTGGGTCATGAATTTAGTCCTAATATGATAGACATCCAAAGGAGATATAATAAAAACTTTCATATATAGAGCATTGAATACTATATGAAGTTTGACTCCTTGTAATTGTTTTGCGATGTTAAGATGGTAATATTTTAGTCATGCTAGTGGTAGTTTTTGAGGTTAAAGAGATAATTGTGTTAAGGTGATTCCCGAAGCATGCACATATGGTCTCTTAACTATGTAACCGCATTGGAGCACTTTGTATTTTGAAGTGTTTGTCTTTGCGTGAAGGTCGTCGGCGTGCGATGGTTAACTCCTACAAACTTCCCCCTAGGGGCATGCATCGTAGTACTTTGCTTCGAGAGCTAATAGATTTTTCGCAATAAGTATGTGAGTTCTTTATGACTAATGCTAAGTCCATGGATTATACGCACTCTCACCCTTCCACCTTGCTAGCCACTCCAGTGCCGCGCAACTTTCGCCGGTGCATAAAACCCTCCATATACCTTCCTCAAAACAGCCACCATACCTGCCTATTATGGCATTTCCATAGCCATTTCGAGAGATATTGCCATGTAACTCCACCGTTCTGTTTATTATGACACGCTTCATCATTTTCATATTGCTTTGCATGATCATGAAGTTTACATAGTATTTGTGGCAAAGCCACCATTCATATTTTTCATACATGTCGCTCTTGATCATTGCACATCCTGGTACACCACCGAAGGAATTCATATAGAGTCATATCTTTGTTCTAGTATCGAGTTGTAATATCAAGTTGTAAGTAAATAAAAGTGTGATGATCATCATTTTTAGAGCATTGTCCCATGTGAGATTTCAAAATAAAAGAGGCCAATGAAGCCCAAATAAACAAAAGAGGCCAAAGAAGCCCACCCAAAAAAATGAGAGAAAAAGAGAGAAGGGACAATGTTACTATCCTTTTCCACACTTGCGCTTCAGAGTAGCACCATGTTCTTCATGATAAAGAGTCTCCTATGTTGTCACTTTCATATATTACTAGTGGGAATTTTTCGTTATAGAACTTGGCTTGTATATTCCAACGATGGGCTTCCTCAAGTGCCCTAGGTCTTCATGAGCAAGAAAGTTGATGCACACCCACTAGTTGTCTTTTGAGCTTTCATACACTTATAGCTCTAGTGCATCCATTACATGGCAATCCCTACTCACTCACATTGATATCGATTGATGGACATCTCCATAGTCCGTTGATTTGCCTAGTCGACGTGAGACTTTCTCCCTCCTTTTGTCTATTACCACCTTCTATTCCACCCATAGTGCTATGTCCATGGCTCGCACTCATATATTGCATGAAGAGTCGAAAAGGTTTTTAAAAGTAAAGTATGAAAACAATTGCTTGATTGACATCGGGATATGCATGATTTATACTTTGTGTTAAGAAGAGGGAGCATAGATGACTATATGATTTTTTTAGGGATAACTTTCTTTAGCCATGTTATTTTTGAAGCTTTGTAGATTACTTTTTAGTATGCTTGAAGTATTATTGTTTTGATATTGATAAATTTTTAGTTTGAGTCTTATGGATCTGAACATTCATTCCACAATAAAGAATATTGCATTGATAAATATGTTGGGTAGCATTCAACATCAAAAAAATCTATTTTTATCATTTACCTACTCGAGGACGTGCAGAAATTAAGCTTGGGGATGCTTGATACGTCTCCAATGTATGCATAATTTTTTATTGTTCCATGCTATGATATTATTTGTTTTGGATGTTTTATATGCATTAATATGCTATTTTATATGAATTTTGGGACTAACCTATTAACCTAGAGCCCAGTGCCAGTTTCTATTTTTTCCTTGTTTTCGAGTTTCGCAGAAAAGGAATAACAAACGGAGTCCAAATGGAACGAAACTTTACGATGATTTTTCTTGAACGAGAAGACATCCAGAGGACTTGGAGTACACGCTAGGGGAGCCTCGAGGCGGCTACAAGGGTGGAGGGCGCGCGCTGGGGGTAGGGAGCACCACTCTACCTTATAGGCCCCCTGAGACCCCCCTGACATACTTCTTCCACCTATAAATTCCCAAATATTCCAGAAACATAAGATCATCCATCGAAACCACTTTTCCGCCACCATAACCTTTTGTTCTCGCGAGATCCCATCTGGAGCCTTTTTCCGGTACTCTGTCGGAGGGGGATTCGACCACGGAGGGCATCTATATCAACACCATTGCCCTTCCGATGAAGTGTTAGTAGTTCACCACAGACCTACGAGTCCATAGCTAGTATCTAATTGGCTTGTTCTCTCTCTTTGATCCTCAATACCATGTTCTCCTTGATGTTCTTGGAGATCTATTCGATGTAATCTTCTTTTGCAGTGTGTTTGCCAACATCCGATGAATTGTGGATTTATGATCAGATTATCTATGAATATTATTTGGTCTGTTCTGAATTTTTATATGCACGATTTGATATATTAGTAATTCTCTTCGAACTATCGATTTGGTTTGGCCAACTAGATTGGTTTTTCTTGCAATGGAGAAGTGCTTTGCTTTGGGTTCAATCTTACGGTGCTCAATCCCAGTGACAGTAGGGGACATGACATGTATTGTATTGTTGCCATCGAGGATAACAAGATGGGTTTTTCATCATATTGCTTGAGTTAATTCCGCTACATCATGTCATCTTACTTAATGTGTTACTCTATTCTTATGAACTTAGTACTCTAGCTAGATGCAGGCAGGAATCGGTTGATGTGTGGAGTAATAGTAGTAGATGTAGGCAGGAGTTGGTCTAATTGATACAGACGTGATGCCTATACTCGTGATCATTGCCTTAGATATCGTCATAACTTTGAGCTTTTCTATCAATTGCTTGGTAGTAATTTATTTACCCACCGCGATATTTGCTATTTTGAGAGAAGCCTCTAGTGAAACCTATGGCCCCCGGGTCTATTTTAGATCTTATAAGTTTCAGACCTCTATTTTACAATCTTTTACTTTTCAATCTATCTCTACCTAATAATAAAGCACAAAGTGTTTCTGGTCATCCGTCACCCCTTTTTGCAAAAAAAAATCCTTGCAGTTTGTTGAAATCAACCTGAGTCCATCTTTAAGTCATACCGAACCATTTTTTTTTAAAAACCCTGACATTTCAGGTAATCAACCCGCTGTCCATATTAAGTCATACGAATTGTTTTTTTTCTGTTTTAATAGAAAACCCCCCGACCTTTCGGTTAATCAATCCGCATTTTATCTAAAACAAAATTATCCATATCTTTTAAACCGTAACTCCGATTTTAACATGTTAAGTATGAAATTATATTAGAAAAATGTGTAGAATATAAATATGCTATTACTTTTAGATGTTAAATATTTCTAAACTATTAATTTGGGTGCAAACTTAATCAATAGTGCACGGTCTATTTTTTTTCCGCACTAGCGGCGATCCAAATTGCAAATAAACACGCATTAAAACTAGATTGAGAGAAAAGAAAAAAATTGATAACCACACATGCACAACTCTGAAAAACCTCGCGGGAAAAAACATTTTTCTCATCTTATGCTAAGCGATTGTGCGTGAGCGAGCGCGCGCGCGCGCGCGCGCGTGTGTGTGTGTGTGTGTGTGAGAGAGAGAGAGAGAGAGAGAGAGAGAGAGAGACGCCTTAGGACCGACCACATTCAAATGCGTTTTCCTTGTGTGAGCATTGAGACCACCGTCGGGAACACAAATGTGATTTCATGTTAAAATAAAGAGCGTCTACCTATCAGGGTCTCGAGTCGTGGTTATTGGGTTAAGAGCGTGCATTTTTTCTGTCCCGTTGCAATGCACGGGCTCTTTTGGCTAGTAAACCAAAAATACCAAAAATATTTACTTTATAGTTTATCCTTCTATATCAGATCTCACTTTTGCAAATAACCGTGAAGGGATGACAACCCCTTTATAGCGTTGGATGCAAGTGTAACGCCCCGGACACACCCGTCGGTGGTCGTTACTCCTGGCGGGATCTAGACTGGCCTCACATATCAATACTAGTCTTTTCTGCGCATTTTGTCCTCACTCGTGCGCACCCGGGAGCAACTTCCCAGTCGGTCACCCATCCTGAAACTACTCCAAGTTGAGCACGCTTAACTTTGGAGTTCTATCCGAATGGGCTCCCGGAAAAGAAGGAATTCCTTATTGATATGAGTAGTCTATCATCCCTAATAAGCCAGGCCATCACATACACCCTCACTCAGAGGAACCGACGTCCTCGTCGGGCCACAGGAACGTTCCCTCTTGGCACAACCGTCTGTGCTTCCAGGACAGCACATGTGCCATGCCGTGTGCCACGACGGTCACAAACGTCATGCACAACATGACTGCAAACTGTCCGCAAACATCCGTGTAACCGCGAGGGTCAGCTCTGATACCAACTTGTAACGCCCCGGACACACCCGCCGGTGGTCGTTACTCCTGGTGGGATCTAGAATGGCCTCACATATCAATACTAGTCTTTTCTGCACACTTTGTCCTCACTCACGCGCACTCGGGAGCAACTTCCCGGTCGGTCACCCATCCTGAAACAACTTCAAGCGGAGCACGCTTAACTTTGGAGTTCTATCCAAATGGGCTCCCGGAAAAGAAGGAATTCCTTATTGATATGAGTAGTCTATCATCCCTAATAAGCCAGGCCATCACAGCAAGTTGTTTGATTGTTTGTGCAGGTATTTGGCGATTTGTGCGTAATCTCCTACGGGATTGATACCTTGGTTCTTAAACTGAGGGAAATACTTACTTTACTTTGCTGCATCATCCTTTCCTCTTCAAGGGAAAAACCAGCGCAAGCTCAAGAGGTAGCATTCATGCATGGCATGTAAAAAAATATGAAGTTGATGCGAAAGGTAAGATAATTACTACAATATAGTCCATCCATTCCTAAATATTTGTCTTTTTAGGAAAGATACATACGGATCCACCAACCAACGTGTAACGAGCAACGACATTGGGGCGAGCTCAACGTGCTTCTGAATAATGGTGTCCATGGTTTCCCTGCGGTCCAAGAAGGCAAACGTCCTATCGTCCTCCTCTTGCATGTAGTATTCCTTGTGGATGATTTGCAAGTAGACGCGGGAGATTATGTCGATGGTGTCTTGCTGCGCCAGGCGCTACGCGGCGAGCGCGACCTCAAGGTGGACATTCTCCAGCGCGACAGCGGGCAGTCGTAGGGCCACCGGTGCATCGAAGAGGTTGTCACCATAGAGGTCGTGGAGGGTGGCAGGCATCACAGATCCTGGGCGCGTGGGCTGGAGGCGTACGTCAAGGTCGTTTATGATCTTCTTGATGATGGTGAACTTGTCAAGGAAGCCGACGAGGACCTCATCGAACAAGGAGACGAAGATGTCGTCCAATAGGCCTCTCGCCCTGGCGGCCTCAAGCATGACGTGGAGACATTCCTCAGTGCCGGGCCACAGGCCGGCGTCGTGGACCATCTGGCACAGCCGGATGATGTTCGCGCTCATCGCCTCCATGGGTCTAGTTTCTAGTCAACTGATCTTGCGATTGAAGTGATCACTCTTGCCCTTGGTTATGGTGCGTAGGGTGTGTAGGATTTCGTAGATTGGACTGACAGGGAGCCTTTATATGAGAAGTGCAGACCGCGTTGCATTCATGTGTGTGTTGGCCATCTACTCCTCGCCCCTCCCCGCCCTCCCTCCGGGCCGGTGTAGTGTAGTCATCTCACCGAGACCAAGTTGGGGCAAAACTAGAGAACTTTTATGTTTACTTGTTTATTGGTCCACTTTGCATTTTCCGCCAAGTTTTGACCTTTGATTTAACTAAGAAAATGTTAATGCATGTAACCAAAAATAATATCATTGGAAACTATGTTCAAATATGAATCCAATGATACAATTTTTGGTGACATGCATTATTATTATTTTAGTTACATCTATGGTCAAAATTTGGCACAAAATACTAAGGGGACAATTAAACCAGGATGGATGTAAGAGTAGTATTTTCTAATTAATGTCATCGCATAAAGAGAATTGAGCACTGCATGTTGTGCAAGTATAATAAGGTGACGTAGGCGGGCTGTAAGGCTTAAAATATTATATCTTTGCTGAGACGGATGCGAGAGAAGAGGAGAGAGAAGATACGCGGGCTGTAGATTTACATCCGGTTGTAGCACAAGCTCCAAGAAGATATGTGAGAGTGAATGATGGGCCATGTGGTAAAAAAGTAATGTTTATTTGCTAATTAATAGCATTGCATGCAATGGACTAACCATTGTTATGTACATGTTGGCTATTACATTGGCTATAGATGGCATGTCAACATGTTTTAGCCACCGGTCGGCTATATTATTAACCATGCTCTAAGAGCAAGTCTAGTAGAGCCCTCAAACCCTCAAACCCCTAAAAATAATAGTTTTTTTTACAGTTTTCGCCGAAAAAAGCCGTATACAAGAACCTCTAAACCCTCAAACCTGTAAAAAAAATTAGAGGTCCAACCCTCAAACTGTTTCCCATCCTGTAGAAGTGAGGGTTGGGAGGAAAAACTCCCCCCAACCCGCACTCCTCTTTCCTCTCGCGCGGGAGAGAAATTTCATCCCCGCCTCCCCGGCTCCTCCCACCGCCTCGCCCCGCGCCGGCCATGGAGGCCTCCGCCGCCGCGCCCCGCCCGACTCGGGCCCCGCCTCCGCCCCCGCACCCGCACCCTCCCGGCACCCGACCGTGCCCGACGTGGTGGCGGTGATCCACGTCGGGGCCAAGCTGCGGCGGGCGGGCCTCTCACCGCCTCCTCCTGCCTCCCCGGCTCCTGCCCCGGCCCCCGTCCCTGCCCCGGCGCCCGCCCCCAAGAAGATCCGGCCGAAGGCGGCCTCCCGTGGGCCGTGAGGGGCTTCCTCCAAGGTCGCCGGCTCGTCCCAGCCATGAAGAAGCCGCGGAAGAAGCCCGCGGCCCCGCCTACCGCCGTCGAACCTCCTCCCGCCGCGCACGAGGTGTTCGAGGAAATGGCAACCCCATCCTCATTCATGGACCTCCTCCAAGACGCGGAGGTGGACCTCGGGGCTCCGCCACTAGAACCCTTTAGGGTTGGTGACGACTTGGAGGAAGATGAGGAGGATGAAGGGGATGACGAGGAGGAGGTGGCCGAGATAGGAGAGGAGGCATTCACCGCCGCTTCCCGCCCACACGCGCGGTCGACAAACTACACCGAGGCAGAAGATATCCTCTTGATTCGTTCTTGGGCAGCTGTGCGGATGGATGCAAGCACCAGCACCGATCAAACCAGTAAACGGTATTGACAAAGGATCGAGAACAACTATTGTAGGATCAAGCCGAAGAATAGTGGGTTCATCTCTCGCACTTACCGGTCGCTTCAAGGTCGATGGGAGTTGATGAAGCCTGCTTGTGCTCGTTGGAGTGCGGCCATGGACCAAGTGAGGGATGCACAACCTAGTGCAACCGCGGAGAGTGACTATGTGAGTTCATATCTCTTCACTATTTTGATTATGTGTGTGTACTATGCTATTGGTGGGTTCTTATGTGATTATGTGTGGTTGATAGGAGACAATTGGCATATGAGGTACAAGGAGATGGCCGCTTCCAAGGGCAAGCCATTCCCATTTAAGCATGCTTGGGCAATTCTTCAAACCTTTCACAAGTGGAAGTTGAGGGATCAAGAGACCGCACCCAAGAAGTCGGCAATGCTTAGGATGGATGATAGTGAAGATGAGGAGGAGAGGAACTTGGGCAAGCCCGAGGGAACCAAGAAGGGCAAGCTAAGGGTGAAGATGGAAGGAGAGGCGTCAAGCCTATGGGAGAAGATGGAGCACATGATGAAGGCAAGAGAGGAATTGACAACGAAGACATTGGAGACGAAGCTTCTTATCACCGAGAAGAAGAAAGAGGTCAAGCTTGCACAAGTTGAAGCAAAGCGTGAAGAAGCAAAGCGCAAGGCCGACTTGGAGGAGAGGATGATCAAGCTCAAAGAGGCAAAGGTATGGAAAGAACTCATGGTGGAAGAGAAGGAGCACATGATGATGTCCAAGAAGGACATGGATGAAGACCAATTGCAATGGTGGAAGGACTACAAGGAGGACATCGCGGAGAGGAAGAGGATGTTCTGTGGCGCGTCCTCTGCTTTTCGAGGTGACACTCTGTGATGGCCTGGCTTATTAGGGATGATAGACTACTCATATCAATAAGGAATTCCTTCTTTTCCGGGAGCCCATTCGGATAGAACTCCAAAGTTAAGCGTGCTCAGCTTGGAGTAGTTTCAGGATGGGTGACCGACCAGGAAGTTGCTCCCGGGTGCGCACGAGTGAGGACAAAGTGCGCAGAAAAGACTAGTATTGATATGTGAGGCCAGTCTAGATCCCGCCAGGAGTAACGACCACCGGCGGGTGTGTCCGGGGCGTTACAAGTTGGTATCAGAGCCGACCCTCGTGGTTACACAGATGTTTGCGGACAGTTTGCAGTCATGTTGTGCATGACGTTTGTGACCCGTCGTGGCACACGGCATGGCACATGTGCTGTCCTGGAAGCACAGACGGTTGTGCCAAGAGGGAACGTTCCTGTGGCCCGACGAGGACGTCGGTTCCTCTGAGTGAGGGTGTATGTGATGGCCTGGCTTATTAGGGATGATAGACTACTCATATCAATAAGGAATTCCTTCTTTTCCGGGAGCCCATTCGGATAGAACTCCAAAGTTAAGCGTGCTCAGCTTGGAGTAGTTTCAGGATGGGTGATCGACCGGGAAGTTGCTCCCGGGTGCGCACGAGTGAGAACAAAGTGCGCAGAAAAGACTAGTATTGATATGTGAGGCCAGTTTAGATCCCGCCAGGAGTAACGACCACCGGCGGGTGTGTCCGGGGCGTTACACACTCCGATGAGTAGTTGTGGCGATGGCGGTGTGGACGAGTCCACCGACGCCTATGGAGATGCTTGATGGAGCCCGCATGTGGTCTAGGAGATGGTGCCAAGGTGCAACGTTTTGGTGATGGTGCCGATGAGAAGGGGAAGATGATGATTTTGTGATGTAAACTATTAAACCATGCATCAATGATTGTCATTGGTAGTTTGTTTAGAGGTTGATTGTGTTCTTGTAGTCATAAATTGTGAGATGTCAAATGATAGATTTAAAGGTTGGGGTTGAGGCAAAGTCTAGAACCCTCAAACCCAACCCTTAAAGCATTATGCTTTAAGGGTTGGGTTTGAGGGTTCTAGTCTTTGCCCCTGTTTTTCAACCCTTAAAAGTGCCAAAAACTGGCACTTCTCAACCCTTAAAATTGCTTTAAGGGTTTGAGGGTTTGAGGGTTCTACTAGACATGCTCTAAGTAGTCTCAAGTCATTGAATGCATATGCACCCCACATCTCCTATTGGGTGATTTCTTTTTTCGTGGTAAATAACAGGGAACGAGGTGGGTAGTTAATGCACCATGCCTAAAAGTTTTGGGATTATTTGGTTTTCGTAACGTGAGTAATGCACCAGTACGGAGGGAGTACAATAGTAGTTTTTGATTGCAATTTTTTGTTGGTAGCTTACCAAGCTGACCGCTCGGTGAATACAATAGTAGTCTGATTGATAAGATTTCATATTTGAGCCATCTACCGTAAGGGAGAGTGTATAATATCATCGTGAACTATGTTCAAAACCGAATAAAAGAATACTCCATCAGACTACTATTATACACTCTCGAATAAAACAAAACCGAATAAAACAATACTCCTCCGTCCTATTTTATTGGTCCTCATTGTATTCCGTGCCAAATTTTGACCAAGAATATAAGTAATAAAATGTTCATGAATGTCACAAAAAATTATATCATTGGAACCTATGTTCAAATACAAATCTAATGATATAATTTTTGTTAACATGTACTAATATTTTATTAGTTAAATTAGGGACAGTATAACCGCACCTAAAGCGAGGCCTCACAACGATTTGGATTTTCGGCCGTCCGTTTTAGCGATCTGAAAGTTCCTGGCCGTCAGATCTCGTGTCTAAAGCGATCAGTCCCGCAGTCTATTCAATCTAGTGGGCTGCTGCTCCATAGGCCGAAACGCAGGCCTCTGGTGAACTAGGATCATCTGCTGGCCCATTTGGCAAGAGATATCCCTCCGGCCCTCCCGAATGTGAGCCTAGGTAACACCTATACGCCGCCGGCCTCCATCAGCAGCCCTCCTCCCTTTCGCGCCGCATCCTCTCCACTGCCGCTTCTGCGAGCACCACCGTCACTAATCGGCTTCTTCGAGGAAGAAATCAGCGTACGCGATCCGTCCGTCTTCACCCCCATGATGGACCAGAGGGACCGCATCCCGCCCGCCCGCTTCTTCCTCGCCATGGAGCCACGGCGAGGGCTGGACGTTTTTCCGCTGCCGGTGAACTGGGCTCCATCTCCCCTCCCGAGCTCTTCTCTGACCTCTCCCCTCCATAGCCACGTTTCTGTGGGCTGGCGCGTTATCGGACGCTGAAGTTTGTTGCCGTTTCTACAAAGCAGATCAGGCTGAGGTCCGCCAGCAAGGTCTTCCCCCACCCGTGCCACCATCAATGTCTGCCTCCTCCTCCACCGGCGTCATCTCACTCCGCCGCGAAGTCCTCCCCATGCTCCTCCGCCCATCTCCCTAGGCCAGACCATGCCGCAAAATCAGTGCTCCACCGACACAAACTCCACGGCATCAACACCTCAGATCACTGACATGCAGGTACTCCGCCCGGTCCTAGCGCCTCATTGTTGTCTAACACCTCCGACCCGGCCCATGGAGACAAGCCATCTTCATCCACATGAATCCGCTCTTTTGGGGTTGCAATGACACAATACAACAGGTAATTGACATCTCAGTATTTCATTCATCTTATCTACACTTTATCCCCCTACATACGCCTTATGTATCATGTCAGCAATCAGCTCACAATATGGAATGGACTGCACTAAATTTTCACTGAATTAACCTTGGAAATACAAGGTGCCAGGTACGTAGGAGATATGAAGGGTAACCTAATGTGATCTAATTGTGTTGGTGCCCGCCTGCTGTGTGGTGTGTGCTTTGTGTGCTGCCGTTTTGTGAGTGATGAGTGCTTGTCTGTGTGATGTCTGCGAGCATGTCGCTGGCGTCCGTCCGGTGCACGCAACATGTTTAATAAAATGTGCAGACAAATAAATCCGAATAAATAGGGGTAAAGTAGGGTTACCTCTTAGTGAGCAGAATCTATGGAGCCTCTTATCCTCGCTCGGTTAACATGGTCCTGGCTCAGTCTAGCACTGCAAATCATCCCCACCTCCTTGGACAATTCTTGATTCATGTAGACAATGACCAGTCTTCTAGCTTGACAGTGTAGACAGTTATTGGTTAGCTGAGTATGTAGTTATTTAACATAAAAGATCTATGTTCCTCATCTTGTAGGCCCGTTTAATTTGTTTTGCTGCCAAGACTTTAATGTTTACATATTACTTGCAGAATAATGTTGCAATGGAAACATTTGCTCTAAATGAAACTTGGGTCATCTGATGAACTGTTTCTGATTGTTCCATTCTCCTTTTGCAGACAAAGTGTATAGACAATTTTCTTAGCAAAGCACATTAAAAATGTGACTCGAACCTTCACATTGGCCATGGAATTACATTGGCAATTGAGGTAGTGCTTATTTAGGTTGATTCCCTTTTGTGTGAGAGAAAGCTGTCAAGGTATGATGTAGGGCATGAGAAAGTTCTATTTGAGGTAACCGTTTGATTTCTGCCCATGGCACATTTTCTCACCGGTACTACAGTCATGCTGGTTTTGTTTTTGAGAAAATGCAGGGGATCCATGAGTTTCATTCCATTGAAAAGAAAGAGTTTGTAATTACAGTCCTCCTAGGACGCGATTTCAGGCAGAATACAGGTGCTAGTGCACATCCCATGTGGTGGGCAGCACGACGCGGAGCCCAGCAGCGCCAGCAGTAGCCTAGAGCCTGGCTTCAGCTTTGATCTTACTCACTAGGGCGCGAACGGATGGTTGCGCGCGGTCGAAGATGCACTCGTTTCTGTGCTTCCAAATCATCCAGGATGTCAGTAGCGTCGCAGACGGAAGCCCCTTGCGCATCGGCTGGGGTGTGTCTTGCCTAGCATTGAGCCACCAGTCGAGTAGGGAGCTGTCATTGGCCGGTGCCCGGCAGGTCATGTGCATCTAGGAAAGTGTCTCGTGCCAAACCTGCCACGAGAAGGGGCACGCTAGTAGGAGGTGCTGCATCGACTCCGGGGCCTGGTCACAGAAGGGACACGTCGTGTGGTGCTGAAGCCCATGTAGTGCGAACTACAATAATGCTGTTACTAATCATATTGATAAGTGACTTTTTCTTAGATTTATGATTTCTTCTGTCTTCAATCAAAGGTGAACTTCTCTATATTGTAGTACATTTTTTTACATTTCGCATAGTTAGGTTAAGCCATTAAATGAATTGCCATGTTAACTTAATTTCTCGAGATGAGTTTTTGGTTGGTGCTACTGTTATCCCATACTTCTTTTAGTTGGTTGATTATCACATGTTGGCATTCTCTGTATCAATCATCTTTCTGGCTGGTCCACACATTAACACAATTGTAGATGTTTGGAGCATCATATGATGGGTCACCCGAAATAAAATCTTCTTTCAATTCTACCATTGCATAGCTAGGGAAAGCAACATTTATGCATTAACAATATGTATTTTGTTTTTAACCCTTGAATTCCCTTTCAACCTGTTTTCAGATCTTTTACAATGGTGCGGAGAGAACAAAAGGTTGTAACCGATGCTTCTGACATGCTATATATAGGTTACTTTTCCATGACAGGATGTGCTGTCATTTTTTTGTATCTTGGTTCTGCCGAGCTTATGTGTTTACTCATCATATGTAGTTTGGAATCCTCCTGTATTACTTTATCACCTCTTGGATAATTGTAGACATTTATCTCGGCATGGAAATTGCATCCTTCCTTTTTTTTGTATATTCAATCATGCAATTTTACACTAGCTGGACAATTTGTTTCCGTGCATGTGTGTGTAAATGTAATATTCTATCTTTTGTTCCGACCACTGGTTTTCAAGTTGAAAAAGGAGTGATTGTTTATTAGCAAACAAATTTTCCATATTTTCATGTACTCTATTACCTTGGTTTAGCGTTCTTTTCAAATCGTCGAATCTTTAACTTCAGAATTCATCTATACTGTGGCACTTCAATATTGATTGTGTATATTTTCTTAGAAATTTGTACAACCCATGCAAATTGAACTTATATGTTTAGTGTCTACATATATATGGAATTGCTTACCATTCTTATTTTTAAAGAAAACTGCTGACTTGTTATTACTTAGTTAATGGCAATATCCGCCAGTACAACATCTCGAATACAATCTGGAGAAAAACTAAACCAAGTTTTGCATAAATCTAAAAGGCAGACCTCTACAAAAGATGGCACAACCTGCCAACACAATGAAATATAAATAAGTATTGGTCAATTACAATTCAAATATTGCAATGTGAATGCACTAACATTTACTAAAAATTCTACTCTCTGTGAGACACTTATTTTCTGATGGAAGGAGTATAATACTACTACTATAATTTTAAATAAAATATCTGCGCATATTTGTATCGACCTCTGGCATTAAATATTATAAATAAATGGGCGCAGCAACGCGCGCCATCGATGATCTAGTATTTAGTCAAAATTAGGCGCATATTTTAAAGGGGACCAATAAACCAGGACGAAGGTAGTATTTATTTACAGAGGGAGTAGTATATTTTTGTGACATGCATTACTAGATATTGCTAGTCAAATACTAAATCCAGACGGACGTGGTAGTACTACTAAATCCATACGGTGGTGCCAGTACTAGTATATATTAGTACTACCAATGTAGTAGTACTAGACTATCCATTGGTCAAATTATCACGTGCTGTTCCTCATAGTGAAGTGACACAACCCAGCGTCGGAGATGACACGTGCGTGTAGGCACCGTGTTCGGCATACCAAGGTCAAAGAGGTCGAGCTGCTTGAGTTGTGGGAGAATAAGGGCAGGCGCAACATTAATCTGGGGAAAATAGCGGGAGCTGAAGCTGGCGCAGCGTAGCATTTTGCGTGAGGTGGAGCGCAGACAGAGACAGAGAGCGACATTGTTTAGCTTCAAACCTGAGCTCCTCGAGCTGATCTAGGGCGGGGGATAAGAACCTCTCGTCGAACTTGGCTTGGACCTTGCAGTTGGTACCGAACATGCGGATGTCAAGGTCTCTGGCTGGCCCAGGATGCGATGAAAGGATCTTGGAGACTACGGCCATGCGTTTGCAATCCCCGTCACAGAGGCAGATGTTGACGGTGAGGTTCAGGGGGACGCGGCGCCAGAGGGGACGCCACCGCCGAGAGAGCAGGGTGGTCCCCATGGCAGATTTGGTGGGGAGGAGGCCGATGATGATGAGCAGCATGTCGTCGGGGAGGCTGTTGATGAAGTCCAGGCTCGCCGGATGCGGTTTTGGCTCGTGCCACCTCCGCTTGTTGGCTACCTCGCTGTCCATCTCAGCCGGCGGCGACGCCGGTGTACACATGTGCTGGTGTGTGATATGTCTCCAACGTATCTACTTTGCCAAACACTTTTGCCCTTGTTTTGGACTCTAACTTGCATGATTTGAATGGAACTAACCCGGACTGACGCTGTTTTCAGCAGAACTGCCATGGTGTTGTTTTTGTGCAGAAATAAAAAGTCCTCGGAATCGCCTGAAAATCAACGGAGATTTATTTCAGAAAATATAAAAAATACCTGCAAGAAGATCCACATCTGGAGACCACGGGCCGTCCTCGAGGGTGGGGGGTGCGCCCCCTTCCCAGGGCGCGCCCCCTGCCTCGAGGGTAGCCCGGTGCCCCACCGACGTATCCCCAGGTCATATATATTCTGTTTCGTGGAGAGAAAAATCAAGGAAAAATAATTATCGCGTTTTACGAGACGGAGCCGCCGCCAAGCCCTAATCTCTCTCGGGAGGGCTGATCTGGACTCCGTTCGGGGCTACGGAGAGTGGGGATCGTCGCCATCGTCATCGTCAACCTTCCTCCATCACTAATTCCATGATGCTCACCGCCGTGTGTGAGTAATTCCATCGTAGGCTTGCTGGACGGTGATGGGTTGGATGGGATCTATCATGTAATCGAGTTAGTTTTGTTAGGGTTTGATCCCTAGTATCCACTATGTTCTGAGATTGATGTTGCTATGACTTTGCTATGCTTAATGCTTGTCACTAGGGCCTGAGTGCCATGATTGCAGATCTGAACCTATTATGTTTCCATGAATATATGTGTGTTCTTGATCCTATCTTGAAAATCTATAGTCACCTACTATGTGTTATGATCCGGCAACCCCGAAGTGACAATAATCGGGACCACTCCCGGTGATGACCATAGTTTGAGGAGTTCATGTATTCACTATGTGTTAATGCTTTGGTCCGGTACTGTATTAAAAGGAGGCCTTAATATCCCTTAGTTTCCAATAGGACCCCGCTGCCACAGGAGGGTAGGACAAAAGATGTCATGCAAGTTCTTTTCCATAAGCACGTATGACTATATTCGGAATACATGCCTACATTGCATTGATGAACTGGAGCTAGTTCTGTGTCACCCTAGGTTATAACTTCTACATGATGAATTGCATCCAACGTAATTTCCCATCACCGATCCAATGCCCACGAGCTTTATCTATATTGCTAGTTGCTATTTACTTTTCCGTTGCTACTATCACAAAAACTACAAAAACACTATCTTTACTTTTATTGCTGCTACCACCACTATCATATTACTGTGCTACTATGTAGATACTAAGTTTCCAGGTGTGGTTGAATTGAGAACTCAGTTGCTAATACTTAAGAGTATTCTTTGGCTCCCCTTGTGTCGAATCAATAAATCTGGGTTTAATACTTTACCATCGAAAACTATTGCGATCCCCTACACTTGTGGGTTATCAAGACTATTTTCTGGCGCCATTGCCGGGGAGCATAGCTCTATTCTTTAAGTCACTTGGGATTTATATCTGCTTATCACTATGAAGAATTTGAAGGACTCAAAAACCAAGATCTTACCCTCAACTACGAGGGGAGGTAAGGAACTGCCATCTAGCTCTGCGCTTGATTCTCCTTCTGTTATGAGTAAACTTGCGACACCTACTCCTGCTATTGAATCTGATATGTCGTATGTTCTTGATGATGCTACTTCTGCTATGTATGATGAAACTATCTCTATGCCTGATACTGTGACACTAGGTGAATTTCTAGATGAACAAATTGCTAAGGTTAGGGAGAGTGCAAATGTCGATGATATTTATGAAAGTGATGATGAAACTACTCCCAATAGATATGAATTGCCTGTTGTGCCTGAGGGTTATGTTATGGGTGAAGAAACTGCTAGAGACTTTCTCGCTTGCAATGATAGATATGATCTTAAGAAATTATTAACTAAGTTGAAAGGAAAGTCCTTGAATGCTAGAATGAAACATGACCCTGCTTTTGCTACTTCACCTATATGTCTCACTAATAAGGATTATGAGTTCTCTGTTGATCCTGAGTTAATTACTCTGGTTGAATCTGATCCTTTCCATGGCTATGAGTCTGAAAATGTCGTGGCACATCTTACCAAGTTGAATGATATAGCTACCCTGTTTACCAATGATGAAAGATTTGCTATTACTATATCCTTAAGCTATTTCCGTTCTTGTTAAAGGGTGATGCTCAGACTTGGTTCAATTCTCTTGATCCTGGTTGTGTGCGTAGTCCCCAGGATATGATGTATTACTTTTCTGCTAAATATTTTCCCGCTCATAAGAAACAAGCTGCCTTACGCGAAATATATAACTTTGCTCAAACTAAAGAAGAGAGTCTCCCACAAGCTTGGGGGAGGCTTATCCAGTTACTTAATACTTTGCCTGATCATCCTCTTGAGATGCATGATATACTTGATGTCTTTTATAATGGACTAACCGATGCTTCCAGAGACCACATGGATAGTTGTGCTGGTTATGTTTTCAGGGAAAGAACAATTGAAAAGGCTGAATTACTATTGAATAATATGCTAGCCAATGAAAATAATTGGACACTTCCTGAACCAGCCCCTAAGCCAACTCCGAAGAAAAGAGGTGTTCTATTTCTCAGTCCCGAAGACATGAAAGAGGCAAAGAAATCTATGAAAGAAAAATGTATTAAAGCTGAAGACGTTAAGAATTTACCACCTATTGAAGAAATACATGGTCTTGATAACCCGACACAGGTAGTAAAGGTAAATTCTCTTTATAGATTTGATGAAGGTGATATTCCTTGTTATAAGTCTGCCAGCCAATGCTTAGATGAGTTTGACAATTTCATTGTGAAACAAGAAAACTTCAATGCTTATGTTGGTAGACAATTACCACACAATGCTTATATGATTGAACGCTTGAGTGATTATCTGTCTAGTGCTAAAGATGAACTGAAACTTATTAGTATACATGCTTCCATGGTCACCACTCAAGTAGAACAAGTACTTAAGGCTCAGAATGATCTGCTCAATGAGTTACATAGTAAGAATAATGATAATGCCATTAGAGTTGTCACTGGAGGTGGTAGAATGACTCAAGAACTTTGTATCCTGAAGGACACCCGAAGAGAATTGCGCAAGATTCTCAGAGATCTAATATAGATGCACCTAGTTCTTCTAAGAATAAGAAAAAGAAAAATGATAGGACTTTGCCTGCTTCTAGTGAACCTGTAGCTCACCCACCTGAGAATCCCAATGATATATCTGTTTCTGATGCTGAGACACTATCTGGTAATGAACATGAACCTAGTGATAACATTAATAATGATGTTCATGATGATGCTCAACCCAGCAATGATAATGATGTAGAGATTGAACATGTTGTTGATCTTGATAACCCACAATCAAAGAATCAACGTTATGATAAGAGAGACTTTGTTGCTAGGAAGCACGGTAGGGAAAGAGAACCCTGGGTTCAGAAACCCATGCCTTTTCCTCCGAAACCATCCAAGAAAAATGATGATGAAGATTTTGAGCGCTTTGCTGAAATGATTAGACCTATCTTTTTGCATATGCGTTTGACTGATGTGCTTAAAACAAATCCTTATGCTAAGTATATGAAAGATATCATTACCAACAAAAGAAAGATACCTGATGTAGAAATCTCCACCATGCTTGCCAATTATACTTTTGAGGGTGGATTGCCTAAGAAATTAGGAGATCCAGGAGTACCTACTATACCTTGCTCCATTAAGAGAAATTATGTTAAAACTGCTTTGTGTGATCTTGGAGCCGGTGTTAGTGTTATGCCTCTCTCTTTATATCGTAGACTTGACTTGAGTAAGTTGACACCTACTGAAATATCCTTGCAAATGGCTGATAAATCAACTGCTATACCTGTCGGTATTTGTGAGGATGTGCCTGTTGTAGTTGCAAATGTTACTATTCTGATGGACTTTGTTATACTTGATATTCCCAAGAATGATAATATGTCTATTATTCTTGGAAGACCTTTTTTCAATACTGCAGGGGCTGTTATTGATTGCAACAAAGGCAATGCCACTTTTCATGTCAATGGTAATGAGCATACGGTACACTTTCCGAGGAAACAACCTCAGGTCTTCAGTATCAATTATATTGGAAAAACTTCAACTATCACTATTGGAGGTTTTGAGTTTCCTATTCCTACTATCAAGAAGGCATATGACATACTTATTGTTCGGGACATACATATCCCCATTGAGGTAACATAGTGTTATTCGAAAATTCTCCGGTTTCATGTTACTCGGAAAGAGTTTATTAACAAGACCTGATCAACCTTGTTAATGGATTCCTTTTGATGAACATGGGATAGGTGAATCTAGATAGCACAAACCTTCTGTACCCTCCTTTTACTTTCTGTTAATTAGGTTAAATAAAGCAAAAATAGCATTATCTGTCTGTTTCCAGACTTATCCATGCAATAAAAAAATATCCCGAAAATAAAAGTTCTCCAAATGCCATGAAAATGAAATATGATTTTTTCTAGAATATTTAAGAAAATATGGCACTAAACACACAGCGAGGGGAGCTAGCACCTGGCCTCGAGGGCACAGGGCGCGCCCCCTTCATAGGGCGCCCCTGCCTCGAGGGCCCCACGTGGCCCCCCTCCACTTACCCTTCCACCCATGCTCTTCTTCTTCCTCCCAAAAAAATCCCCAACCAGCTCAAACCCGAGTTCTAGCTCGTTTTGCTGCCATTTTCGATCTCCTTGCTCAAAGCACCATTCACCAAACTATTTGGGGAGATTGTTCCTTGGTATGTGACTCCTCCATTGGTCCAATTAGTTTTTGTTCTAGTGCTTTATTTGTTGCAAATTTGTTCTGCTGTGGTGACCTTGTTCTTGAGCTTGCATGTCAAATTTTCTTGGTCCCAAGTAGTTCTAATGCATGATATAGCTTCTAGGCACTTATAGGAGTTGTTGCTATCAATCTTGTTGAGTTTGGTTAACTTTTATTGTGAGTTACTAAAAATTTCAGAAATTTTCAGAAAAGGATAATGTTAAAAAGAATATTGAGGGGCTCTTCCAGCAAGAGCTCAGAGGAGAAGAAGAAAGAAGAAAATAAGAAGCCCAAGTATCATCTTCCTCGCATGGCGGAAGTTCGACCGTGCGAATGGCCTTGTAATAATTTCATAATGTCCGCCGGTATTTACGAAGACTTTTATTGGTTGGAAAATAATGCAGGCCTCACCGACTTCATCAATGACCAAAAAGAACAGTATCTCTTACTCACCAATATTTTTATGCAAAGCTTTCATTTTCATTCTAGGAAAACACCACCTATGGTGGAGTTTCGCTTATATGATGTGGTTAAGGAGATATCACTATTAGACTTTTGTGAAATATGCAAAGTACCCTTTGAAGGTAGACTTGATGAACCACGTCATGAAGACGTCAAAGGGTTTATTGATATGATAGCCATAGGTGAAACTCGACAAGTTTCAGGGGCAAGAATCACCAGTATACACTTCCCTGTTCTGCGCTACTTTGCTTTATTTGCTAGTAGGTGTTTAATTGGTCGCGAGAACAGTGGGAATCTTAGTGCCCCTGATATTATCATTTTATGCCATGCCTTGTTTCGTGACACAACTTTTAGCTTGGGCGCAGTCGTTGCCAAACGATTTAGTTTGAACCACTCAAAGGGGCCCGTCTTTGGAGGCATCTTTGCTTGCCGCCCTACTGAACATTTTAATATACCTATTAGGCATCATGAGAAGGAAGAAAAACTGCTTGCCCCTGTTTATCTAGACTACAAGAGCATGGTAGCTCATGACTTTATTGTTAAAGACAAAAATATGCAGCTACTTTATAAATTGAGGTTTGATGAAATATACTGTGAAATTGTTACCTTGCCTGCACCATCTCTGTTTGATCTGTCCACGGGCAAGTACCTCATTACATCAGGTGCCTTCTACCAGTACCAAGGCCAGGCACAAGCTTCAGAGCCTGGGCCAGAACCACCATTTGATCCTTCTCGTCAATCTATTTATGGGTGGGATCTGGACGAGCTCACCAACCAGTGGCATCCAGAGGACACATCTCAGTACACTGGAGGGAGTGGCTTCGATCCGTGGCCATAGACCAACTTAGGCCAAAAGCCTAAGCTTGGGGGAGTACGTGTTTCTCACCAACTTTACATTCATGTTCACAAACTTATTATAGTTGTCGGTGCTCACACTCTTTCACTGTACCACCCATGCTTAGTTTAATTTTCTTTTTCTTAGTCTTTTTCTTGTGTGCTAGAAAAACCCACAAAAACCAAAAATATTAGTTGTAGCTTCTAGCTAGTTTACTTCCTTTGCTTGTAGTGGTAACTAAAAATGAAAACCCAAAAATATTTTCCGTTGCTTGTTGGGAGCTTTCCCATGTAAATAGTTTCTTTTATTTTCTTTAAGGGGTTAAGAGTAGAAGACCATGATTAAAATGCTTAATGGCTCTCATATGCTTTGTTGTAGATTTAACCTTGAGCCATATTACCTTGTCTCTCTCGTATTACATGCGTGCAGATTCCAGCTTAGTCCAATGCACGTGCAATATTATTATTTTCCACACCGTTCGGTCATCCGAGTGAAAGGCAATAAGGATGATATATGATGAACTAATTGAGATGAGAAAAGCTGGTATGAACTCGACCTCTATTGTTTTTGTAAATATGATAGCTCATCGTTCTTGATTCAGCTTGTTATGAATGAAACATGTTTGCAATGACAATTAGAGATCATAGATGCTTATGCCATGCTTAATTAGCTGAGAGTTTATAATGGTCTATCTGGCGTGCCAACATGATATTAAAATGGTTGTGATGTGTTATGATGGGTGGTATCCTCCTCTGAACGATTTAAGTGACTTGACTTGGCACATGTTCACGCATGTAGTTGAAACAAATCAACATAGCCTTCATGATATTTATGTTCATGATGATTTATATCCTACTCATGCTTGCATTCATTGTTGATTAATTTTAATGCATGTTCATGACCGTTGTTGCTCTCTAGTTGGTCGCTTCCCAGTCTCTTTCTAGCCTTCACCTATACTAAGCGGGAATACTGCTTGTGCATCCACTTCCATAGACCCCAAAGTTATTCCGTATGAGTCCACCATACCTTCCTATATGCGGTATTTACCTGCCGTTCCAAGTAAATTTGTATGTGCCAAACTCTAAACCTTCAAATGAAATTCTATTTTGTATGCTCCAACAGCTCATGTATCAACTAGGGTTGTCTATATCTTCCATGCTAGGTGGGTTATTCTCACAATGAGTGGACTCCGCTCATCATTCACGAGAAAATGGCTGGTAACCGGGATGCCCAGTCCCATGCTCAAAATCATAATAATTAAACAAAACTCCCCCAGGGCTATTGCTTGTTTGGACGGCAACCCGTGGATTCGGCTGGCCGTGGAGTGTGCTTGTTGGTGGTTGGTGGAGTATACACTTTACCATTCTGTTTGGGAACCGCCTATAATGTGCGTAGCATGGGAGATATCGAGATTCTTGGTTGTTATGTTGACAATGAAAGTATACCGCTCAAAATGTTATTCAATCTCTTTTTAAAAATGAGCTCTGGCACATCTACAAATCCCTGCTTCCCTCTGCGAAGGGCCTATCTATTTACTTTTATGCAAAGTCATCACCCTCTTATCAATAAGCACCAGTAGGAGAGCACCTCTGTCGTTGCATGTATTACTATTAATTTGCATTGAGTATGATCATGACTGGATCTCTTTTGCCATGAATTAGAATGTCTAGTCAGTCCTTGATCTTTAAAGGTACTCTGCATTTATGTTTTGCGGTCTCAGAAAGGGCTAGCGAGATACCATCCTGTTATATCATATCATGATTGTTTTGAGAAATGTTGTCATCCGAGGTTTATTATTATTGCTCTCTAGTTGATTATGCTATTGATGTGAGTAGTCTTGAGACCTGAAAGTTATTGTGAATGTGGTTAGTTCATGATCTTGTTGAAAACCTGAATGCTAGCTTACATATTTACAACAACAAGAGCAAACAGAGTTTGTCAAAGTTTTTCTTTATCACTTTCAGTTTATCAACTGAATTGCTTGAGGACAAGCAAAGGTTTAAGCTTGGGGGAGTTGATATGTCTCCAACGTATCTACTTTGCCAAACGCTTTTGCCCTTGTTTTGGACTCTAACTTGCATGATTTGAATAGAACTAACCCGGTCTGAAGCTGTTTTTAGCAGAACTGCCATGGTGTTGTTTTTGTGCAGAAATAATAAGTCCTCGGAATCGCCTGAAAATCAACGGAGATTTATTTCAGAAAATATATAAAATACCTGCAAGAAGATCCATATCTGGGGGCCCACGGGCCGTCCTCGAGGGTGGGGGCGCGCCCCCCTGCCTCGAGGGCAGCCCGGTGCCCCACCGACGTATCCCCAGGTCCTATATATTCCGTTTCGTGGAGAAAAAATCAAGGAGAAAGAATTATCGCGTTTTACGAGACGAAGCCGCCGCCAAGCCCTAATCTCTCTCGGGAGGGCTGATCTGGAGTCCGTTCGGGGCTCCGGAGAGTGGAGATCGTCGCCATCTTCATCATCAACCTTCCTCCATCACCAATTCCATGACGCTCACCACCGTGTGTGAGTAATTCCATCATAGGCTTGCTGGACGGTGATGGGTTGGATGGGATCTATCATGTAATCGAGTTAGTTTTGTTAGGGTTTGATCCCTAGTATCCACTATGTTCTGAGATTGATGTTGCTATGACTTTGCTATGCTTAATGCTTGTCACTAGGGCCCGAGTGCCATGATTTTAGATCTAAACCTATTATGTTTCCATGAATATATGTGTGTTCTTGATCCTATCTTGGAAGTCTATAGTCACCTACTATGTGTTATGATCAGGCAACCCCGAAGTGACAATAATCGGGACCACTCCCGGTGATGACCATAGTTTGAGGAGTTCATGTATTCACTATGTGTTAATGCTTTGGTCCGGTACTCTATTAAAAGGAGGCCTTAATATCCCTTAGTTTCCAATAGGACCCCGCTGCCACGGGAGGGTAGGACAAAAGATGTCATGCAAGTTCTTTTCCATAAGCACGTATGACTATATTCGGAATACATGCCTACATTGCATTGATGAACTGGAGCTAGTTCTGTGTCACCCTAGGTTATAACTTCTACATTATGAATTGCATCCAACGTAATTTCCCATCACCGATCCAATGCCTACGAGCTTTACCTATATTGCTAGTTGCTATTTACTTTTCCGTTGCTACTATCACAAAAACTACAAAAACACTATCTTTACTTTTATTGCTGCTACCACCACTATCATATTACTGTGCTACTAAACTATCTTGCTGCAGATACTAAGTTTCCAGGTGTGGCTGAATTGACAACTCAGTTGCTAATACTTAAGAGTATTCTTTGGCTCACCTTGTGTCGAATCAACAAATTTGGGTTTAATACTTTACCCTCGAAAACTGTAGCGATCCCCTACACTTGTGGGTTATCATTGTGTATTGTGTGCTGGGTGTGCGCGAGTGCATGCTTGTGTGCATGCCGCCGCGCAGTGGTGAAGTGTGCGCGAGTGCGTCCTTCACGCGGAAGAAGTGTGCCCTCAATTCACTAGCGTGTGGGGTGCTACCGCGAGTGGTTTTAACTTTGTTTACTTCACCACATGTTAGATGGGCCTCTAGTTTACTTATTTTCACCCACTGCCACATGGGCCAACACATGAAGATAGAGACACGAGCTGACAATGCAACATGTGGACTGGTTGACCGGTCAACTAAACAATACGGAGCTATACGCTGACATAGTGACCGTATAATCCCTCGGTATAGAGAGATCGAGTGAGAGGGGAGGACCATGAGAGATAGTAGAGAGAGAAAGCTACTCCCTCCGTTCAATAATGTAGTGCCTATATTTTTTTTAAGTCAAACTTTTGAAACCTTGACCAAGTTGATAAAGAAATTACTTATATCTACAATACCAAAGATAAATGATAGTATGAAGTAAGTACTAATGATCGTTCCAGATGTAAATGTTTTTCTCCACATATACCTGGTCAAACTTTTCTGAGGTTTGACATTTCAAAACATCCATATGTTTATGGACGTGAGAGAGTACCTAACTAGAGAGATAGAGAGTGTGTGTGTGAAATAGAAAGAGTGAGTGAAAAAATTGTGTGTGCGTGTGTGAAAGAGACATGGACAACACATGATAAAGTATTGAAAAAGTGTGTGTATCATGTGCAAACATATCACACATGCATCTTCGACAATGGAAGCGAGCTGAGGAGATAGTGTGCGGTTGTTTGCAACCGATAGAGAAAGACCCCTAACACGTGGCCAAGAGAGGTCTGAAAAACAAGGGAGAGAGGTCGAGAGAGACGTATGTAGAAAATGTAGACATGTGGAGGAGAGATTGTATGTTTGTGATAGAGAGATCCCCTGGAGATCATGATGGGACTACATGGGTGGGAGATCGAGTGACAAGGTGTGTGCACGATAGAAGATACCCCGAGAGATTCGAGATATACGTATGGATGGAAGGAGACAATACGTGTGTTCATGATGGCTAGTGAGAGATAGTCATACTTAGGGGGAGTGCGTGTGCCTATGATGGAGTGAGGGATTATGGTACTTAGGGGGGTGTGTGTCACATAGAGAGAGAACAAGGGCGAAGAGTGTTAGATGGGTCTATGTAGCGCGAGCGAGATATGTGTATGTCTGAACCAGGGAGATATAAAGTTTGAGAGAGACAGAGGAGCCCCGATATGGCTGAGTGGTGCATCAGATAGCTGAGAGGGGGAAATAGGTACTCCATTCGTTCGATAATTCACTGCATATAATTTTTTTAGAAGTCAAACTTTGGAAACTTTGACCAAGTTTATGCAAATATTATTTATATCTACCATGCCAAAGATACATAATATTAAACTACATCTCATGATGAATCTAATGATATATGTTTGCCGTTCTAGATGTAAATGTTTTTCTCCACGTACATGGTCAAACTTTGTGATGTTTGACTTTCCAATAAATCTATATGCTATGGACCGAAGAGAGTGCCTAAGTCGAGAGAGATCGAGTGCATGTGAAGGAGAATGTGTGAGTGTGCAAAAGAGAGAATGTGTGTGTGAAAGAGAAAGGGATAAGAAACAATAAATCAGAGAGAGAGAGAGAGTGTGTGTGTGTGTGTTCATTTCTTATGCAAACATATCACGCATGCATCTTCGGGATAGAAAAGCGAGGTACAGAGATACATGAAGCTAGTGCGTGATTGTTTGCAACAGAGAGAGACACCCCTATAGCACATGTCCAATGAAGGTCTGGCCAACAAGGGACAAAGATCGAGAGGGATGCATGGAGAAGATGGATGCATGGGGAGGGAGAGAGGGTGTGTTTGTGATAGAGAGATCCGCTCGAGATCGTGAGGGGACTATATGGGTGGGAGACCGAGGGATGAGATGTGTGTGCGATAGAAAGATGCCCCAAGAGAAATCGAGATAGACCAAGTGAGGGAAAGAGACAATGCACATGTTTGTGATGGAGACTAAGAATTAGTCATATACATATAGGGGGACTGTATTTGCCTACAATTGAGTGAGAGACAATCATACTTGGCTATGCGTGAGATTGTGTGTGTGTGTGTGAGAGAGAGAGAGAGAGATGGAGAGAGAGAGCGAGGGAGAGAGGGAGAGTTTTAGATGGGTTTATCGAGTGCGAGTGAGATATGCATGTGTATGTGTGGCACGGGGAGATGGAGAGTTCGAGAGAGAGAGGGAAGAGCTCCGAGATGACAAAGTGGTGCATGAGAGTGTTACGGGCAACGACCCAGGGAATTTGTGTGCATACAATGAGTGCACCCAAGATATTTAGCTTGGACTAGAGAATCATACATAGTGTGCCATAGACACCTATACATTGAGTGTGCATGCGAACTAGAAAGACCCCCCCCCCACACACACACAGAGGGAGAGGGAGAGGGACCGACAAGGTTTGTGTTTGGATGCGTGCAACAAAATTGAAGATTGTCGGCGAGAGAGAGAGAACAGGAGTCCGAGAGAGTGGAAGGTCGCGTTTACGCATCAAATATTTGAATTGGAGAACATGTTGTCTGCAATCCACACAAGTACGGAGATATGTGTATCAAACAAGTTCATTAATTTGACTTTCAACATGTTCATGGAGTACTATAATAATGTACAACATGCTACTCAATTGAGGTGTTCAATTTTGGATTTAGTTCACTATTTTGACCTGGTGAACGAGCTATTTCGTTGAATCGAGATATTTCATTTTGGGTTTGATTCCTGTTTTGAGTTGGTCAACTATTTGTCATATAGTAAATCGTTAGCAAGGAGCCTGTAAAAACACATTAGTCCCGAGCATCATCTCACCATCTAAAAAAGAAGTGGCAAGCTAATATTTCAAATTTGATTCGAATCGACTTGGTAAGGTAGACCTGGATGCTCGTTCTCCCAATATTTGAACGAACCGCTAAACACCCTCTTCTCGGTGGAATTCGCCCGAGCAAACAAATGGGAGACGCAAAATTACCGGCCCATGTGGGACACACATCAATTGGCCCGTTGTACATCGAGGGTAGGCTCGTAACTTCATCCAAGAGCGCCTTCTCCTCGGCCAAAACGGCAAGTGCCGAATAATTCATAAACCATGGGCGGCATAACACCCTCTCCTCGGCCGAAATCACTCACGCCGACTATTTCAAAACACACCCTCCTCGCCCGAAATCGCTCGTGCCCACTATTTCAAAACACGCACTCCTCGCCCGAAATCGCTCGTGCCCACTATTTGGGAGAACCAAAGTTACTCTACTATCCTTGACCCTCAGTACACATACCCAAGCCTAGAAGCCTAAAGGCAGGGGTAGAACTGTAACCCCCCCACACACACACATTTCAAACAAGTGCGTCCATAAGACATGGTTCCCCCTCCCAATTTCCCATTCATATATCGTGGGCGCCAAAACACCTTCTCCCCGGAAGCTCCCTTTCCCCAGCCGCGAAACCTTAGGCCCTCCTCCATGGCGCCCCCACTGCACCAAATTCACCGCTGCCCTCCTCCCCAATGCCAGATATGTTGTCTGTTTGCTGTCATGCACGGGGCCGTGTGCCTCTTACTCCATGCTGCCGGAGCTTCCTCGACAACGGCCGCGTGAACCGTACCAGAGCCGATTCACCCCTGCGGTTGTGCACGAAACGGGAGCGGCTCCAACTTTGGATGCGTCCAGGGCCCCGGCGCTGCTTCCCCGTAGCCGTCGACCGTCGCGACATCTCTCCTTTCCTGCCTCCGGTAGCGACCGCAACCGCGCCGGCCTCACCGACTCGGTAGCCGGAGCTGCCTACTTCACCGGGCCGCAAGATAGGTCGTACACTCATCTCAAATCACTTTATTTAGGATTCAGTTGTTTGAATTTTTATTCTGGGCTGCTTCCCAATGGGAAGCAGCACCCCTCGAGGCGGCGGAGCTCCTAGGCTGTCGGTTGGCTGGTGTCTAACATAAGGGTGCAGGGGTGCAAGATCACCGCAGAAGTAGCGCTTAGGTGGCTATATTAGAGTTGCGTGGGTTGAAGGTACTGCCGTCGTCGGATCTGGATGACGGTGACTCTTTGTGGATTAGCCGGGGGCAGCGCAACCACGGTAATGCGGTCGGGCGGGGAGCGGGGTTTTGGTCGGAGCTGTCGCGGCCAGGGATGGTGGAGGCGGGCTGCTCTACCGGTGGTCGCTGGCTCAGCCGGGAGGCACAAGACGGCCATCAAGCCATCTGGCGTAGATGGGACAGTACCAAAATAAAATAAAATCATGTCACCCCAATTTAGGTTTCAGTCAACAGACGTGTGACTACTCTCGTACCTTACTATTGATCTCTTAGGTATTTCTTCAGATCAGGAACATGTGTCGTTCTTAACATTTTGCGTTTTTTGCATCTTCATCCACACCGTCTTCCTTCTCACCGCAGCTGCTCCAACAAGGGAAGCATACACCAGAAGGGAGCTATAGTCCCCACTCAAAAGTTCCCTGCATCGAATGTGCGTGACCGACATGGACAACCACAACAACTACAGGGCCATCGACAAGTCAGCACATGATGCCCACTCTTATCTATGGCTGTCAGATAGGTTGTACCCTCATCTTACTTGTGTGCAACATTTATGGCTTTATTATTCATATAAGCATGGAAAATAGTTTATCACATTTCTCTGTATATTCATGCATCTCTTAAGAGTCTTGTTCAGGAGTTAACGTTGTTCCATAGTTCAGATTAGAGACTTGTTCTTTAGGTAACGCTACTCCATAGTTATCATCCATCAACCAATGTTATCCCACAAGCTGGTGATTATACCACTTCTAGTATTATCTATGTTGTTCTTTAATACTTTTGTGTGCCATCTAGTTAATCTCGAGTACAAACGATACATATTCTGTAGAGTTCTCCCTCTAGTTTTTGAGACATGTTGCTGCTATTTAAGCCGAGTCCTACTATTTATGTCGTCTCCTACAGGCACTATTTACATAAATCTAACAACTAGTTGTCTTCCATGCATGTCAGATATAATTGCACACACTGATATATCCACAAGAACCTCACGGAGCAATGTAAAGGCCAACAAACTTGACGTCAATGATACCCAATATGATGGAAGATGTAAAGGCAGTTCTTCAGAAGACTTGTAGAAAGATGCCGAATCCTATTCACCCCACAAGTCCTTGCTCTAACTTGGCCCGTGATATGGGTACATCATGCATATAATGTCCTGGAGTGCATCTACTCTGTTGCAATGCCATGTGCTTAGCCTGCTGATCATGCATGTAAATATGTCACGCCTTCCTGTTTTCAGTACCTATTCCATTCATGATAACATGTTTTCAAATTCAAGTACTGTCATTCTACTCTATCGCAATGCCATCTGCTTAGTTTGGACATCATGCTTCTTGATATCTTATGCATTGTTATTCATTAGTATGTACTTCATCTGTCTACCATACCATGTTTTTTTTACATTGAAGTGTTGTTCTAGTGGTCTGTTGCAATGCCATCTTAGTTTCCTAATCATACAAGCATATGTTCCCTTAGTGTTTTTCTGTATGTATTCCGCTATCACACAGTTTTGCATTCAACTAGTGTTTTATTACTCTGTTGTCCTATTGTATCCCTAGTTCTTACATCATACTCCCTCCATTCGGGTTACATGTCGCAGAAATGGATAAAAATGGATGTATCTAGAACTGAAATATGCCCAGGCACATCCATTTATTTCCGGATGGAGGGAATACATGTCAATATGTCATGCCTTTCTATTCTTCAGTACCTATTCTATCTCTCTATCATAGCATGTTTTATAACTGAAGCACCATTCTTCTATATAAGGCATGCAATGGGAAGATGACTATGTTAGAATCTGAAGGGTTACAAACAAGGTCTTTGCAAAAGATCAAAACGCTAGGAGATAGTAAACCATCTCCAGTGTTCATAGATACTTCTCCAACACAGAGAAACCAAATTCCTACTGATAATAAGCAAATTCAAGTGGCCAAAGAACTAGTCCGATCCAGTCCAGCAAAAATAGGTCAACTCCATTCTAAAAAGCATATGCGTACCCTCACATCATGAAATTTTATAGCATTCATATCATATTTTCTACATGTTTGTTACCCATCTCTCGTTTAGAAAATAAGCTTAAAGGATAGAAGACTTTCTAAACTGGGATCGTGTTTGAGGAAAGTATCTTGCGGGAATTCTCTGCGCTCTAATGCTGATGTAAGTACCTGTTGTATATCACTAAATTTTTACATCAGCGTGTATTTTGTTAATCGGCATGAATCCAACCTTTATCTGATCTAAAGTTACTTGTAGCAAAATGTATAATTAAGGTGACAATAGTGATTTTTGTAAGTAAAACTGCCTCGTAGTTTTGCATACTGAGCTACATGAGTGTACTATCTCATATCATGCACATTACTAAATTGTAGTGCTGTTTTGGTTGCCCAATCATTTATTGTGTCAATGTTACTTTCCTATTACCTTACCTGGCTGATGATAGTTGTGTCGTATTGTGTTAGTGTAGGCTGGTGTGGTCTGGTTACCCAAACGTTCGTTGTGTCAATGTTTCTTTACTATTATCTAACCTGTCCAATGATAGCAATGATAGTGTGTTAATTTGGTGCAGGCTGCTGAAGATAAGAAGACAAACTCTGAAACATCAAGGTAGATCCATTATTTCTTTCCAATAAATCTTGGCCAGGTAATATGCCAATAACTCTTGATTAATCTGTTCGCTTCCCCTCCTAATTTATGTTATGATGCAGTTGTCGAGACACTCTCCACTATCAATAATACAAGTCTGCCAAAATCGCCATTTGAATCTGTTGAGTTTCCTCTATCTCAAATCCAACAGAAAAATGTATGTTTGTCAACGAATTACTGGCTGAAGCAATCATGGAAATCGTGGAGGAATCAGAGGTGCACATTCTTGCGCAACAACAATTGATCAATGTTTTCAGAGACAGTGTAGCAAAGAAGGAAGAACATGCTCACATGCTTATGGGCGTCGTCCGCGCTGAGGTTGCAGATTGTGAGGTTGTAGATCGTAAAGTCATGTTCATTTATTTGCACTGGCATTAATCTTTGATTGCCAAGTGGATGTAATTTCCTATATTATATGCTGGATGTGCAATGTTTTTCCTTGTATGTCGTATGTTTGCTTAGCGCGCCTCGCATTCCAGCTAACTGGTCGCTAGGAAGGAAAAAAAGAATGAAATTATTAGTTAGAACTAACAGTCATGGGCCCAAAAGAAGGAAGCGGCCCACTGCCCTTAATGGGCTTCCCTAATGGGCTCGCATGGGCCAAAATTCTCATAGGCCTTTGATTGATCGGTTTTTGTCTTGTCCATAATTGCTCATCGTAATGGGCTCAAATTACAGCTGGGCCGAAATCGACGTTATCTAAATGGGCCTACAGACATGCTCGGACTCTACTGGGCCCATTATATTAATGGTCCATAACTAGGCCGAAAGATCTATTGTGCCGCTATCATTCAAACGAGCCAACAATTAATGCTCGGCCCTGTTACCTCCCGAGTCGTCGACACGCCGACATCGAAGCAGGCAATAAGTGGGCCTGTTTGATTTCACGGGCCGTTAACATGCCGATACTAAGGCCGGGCTATATATGGCCGAACTGTATTGTGGGCCTTTAGCAGGCCAAAAGTGACAGCGAGCTCGTACTTGACAATGAAGAGCATGGGCCTCTAAGAGACCGAAATTCAACTCGGACTGTATATGGCCGAACTGTGTTGTGGGCCTTTAGCGGACCGAAAGCAAAACTAGGCTCTCATTAGTCATGAAGAGCGTGGGTCGTTAAGAGGCCAAAAATCACGTCTGGCTGCAAATGGCCCAACTCATTTATGGGCCGTTAACAAGCCAAAACTTAGGTCCGACTGCAAATGGCCCAACTCATGTAGGGCCGTTAACAGGCTGAAAGACACACCGGGCTGGAAATTAGTCCAACAATTAAATGGGTCGCTAACAGGCCGAAAGACGTGCATCCTAAAAATTGACATATCCCTTGAATGGGCCATTAACAGGTCGAAACCACATGGGGCCGATATTGAGCCCAAATATATAGCATGTTGTTAACATGCACGAACTGATGATGGGTTGCAATGGTGTCAAATAGTTAACAAGCTGTTGGCGGGCCGAACACATCTCGAATGGGCCATGGGCTTAAATGGACCAGACACCAGTAGGCCCTATATGGGCCGGCCAGCTAATTTTGACTGGGCCCGCCTCTTTCACCTAAATGGGCCACTATTGGGCCTTGCACATGACAACGTATCATAGGTGTGTCCTGTACAATGAGTGGATGACATCTGTCCCAACGTTGAGCTGACACATGGATCCTTCGGTGAATAAGAATTTTACACGTGGAAAATCCCCATTGGTCGAGGCTGTTAACGGGTTCTCGGATCCAAACCGGAACCCAATAGCTTAACGGCGACTAGTTACCCTGGATGCCACGTGTCATTTACTCTTGACGAAAACACTTCCATGACGCGCCATTTATCATCATGGAAGTGGACACTTCTGTGATGATAATTTTGGTATTGTTGTGGAACACTTCTATGACAGCACATGTATGACTATCTTGATTCTATTATAAAATCATCATGGATGTACATGCATGAAAGAAACTGTAACCTACTGTGACAAACACGTATTATCACGGAAGTGTTTTTTTTGTAGTGAGTATCGATTACAAGGGCGCAGAATCGCTAGACCTAGTACTCGATCGATTGTAACTTGATCTATCTGCCTCAGGGACTCGCCTTTATATACAGGTCGAGGCCCTGGGCTTACAAGAGTCTGGGTATGAATTAGACTCGTGACTGAATATATCACTAACCAGCCCAGGAAAGGAATCCTAAGGCGATTCATATCTCTGGCCCGTGAGTTGCCATCTTCTATATTGGACCTCAAGCCGGCCCATTGGGCTAGGCCTCTCCTAAGTCTTCGGCCCGCTCGTAGCGGCTCACACCATACTTGTAGTCTTGACTCGCCAAGGACGTAACCTGACCCATTGCTTGGCAGGTTAGATCTCGGGGTTATATCCCCAACACCCTCACTTTTGCAAATCCATATCCAACGATAAACCTCTAAGGATAATTTCAAACACTTGCCATTCATACATTCATTCCCAGTTGCTCTTGTTATGACAAGATGCCTCAAAGTGCTCTCCGACTTTTGAGAGTCCTTTGTACGTGCTGCCTTGCAGCTTCATTTTCATGTGAATACACCTACTGATAATTCCTCACACTTATAGAGGATTTGTACATTTCCTAGTTGATCACGTGATCCATAAGATACTTGGAAATACTATCCGGTCTTCTGATACTCCACTGCCAACTATTGATCTGCAAATACTTGTGTGCTTACATTATGGTTAATTCCATATGTATAGAAATATTGATTGAAATGATTCGTGTTTGTCATTCTGATCCTATTGATTCAACATGTCTGAGAATACCCGCAATCATCAATTAATCCTTATAAATTATCTTTCCGACTCACATGTCATTCCAGATATGAGCTGGTTCTTGCCCAATCAAGAACTGATCGCTTGTGCCTCTAAGTCTATTCAACCTATCCATCTATGATCAGAGCGTCAGCTTTTGATCCCCCGACTTAGAAATTGCAATCACTCTGTATTAAGCAACGAATTATTCAGTTGTTTACAATCCGATTCCTTTGCATTATTTCTTCTTCTGGTTGAACATTGACACTCACATCAGATTCTTTGTGGTCCGTCGGATCCTTTGGTGGATTATTATCTGATCGTGTCCTTAATACTCAATAACATTGTGAGTTCTTCCCATGACTCATAATGCCTTTTGGCAAACCGTGTCGTATGCCTTTGAAGAATTGTATCCTCCCATTTGTCAACAATGCTCTACTTTCGAGCTTGTGTTAATTACTCCTAAAAATTTGTGGTATATGTTCCTAAGGTGCCCCGATGGGTTGAACCAATGCCTTCACTAATCTGTGTGAACCCGAAGGATTTCACGAGTCATACTCATCTGGTATTTCACCACGTAAAACTTCCAATGCTAATGCCATTTTCGAAACAAGAAGTGAATGTAAGGTTGTGTAAGCAGCGAATTACTCTTCTCGATCTACTTCTATTGATTTGCTCGAATCTCAATCATCATTACAGGGAAATTCGAATTGGGAAGGAGGAAGAAGGTGAGCTGAGCCAGCTAACCACGCACGCTTTCTGGCTTATCCAGTCATCGGTCGAAGCCGCCCTCGCTATATGTATATCTAGTTAGCGGGCCCATTCTGAGCCACACAGCCATGCTCGTGGCTGTGCATTCCTCTTGGGCCTAGCCTGTTGCTTGCTTGGTCGTCCTGTAGCAATTCTTGCGTTGCCGCTGGTTGCCCATTAGTACTGCCGACAATCCCCCTTGGATGAAAAATGGCTTGCCCCCAAACCGGTGCTCTAGGGAATTGTTGCTTGAGCATCTCTTGATCCTCCCAGGTAGCCATCGACTCTAGGGAATGGCTCCACTTGACCAGCACCTAAGTGATCAACTTGTTTCCCTGTAGTACAAGGCGATGATTGATGAAACGAGATGGAATCTGCAGGTGAGCCGCCGAAGAAGGAAGCGTTGGTAATACCTGCTGGTCGGGATTGACATGGTGCTTGAGGAGAGACACATGGAAGGCTGGATGAACTCGATAGTTCTCTGGTAAGGCCAACATGTATGCCACTGCCCCAACCTTCGATGTGAACTCAAAAGGACCAAAATATTTGAAGTCTAGCTTATGATTTTCCCCCGGAGCGATGGATGACTGTATATAAGGTTGCATCTTCAGAAAAGTTGTGTCTCCCACCTCAAAAGATCTCTCTGCCGGTGTTTGTCTGCTTGGGCCTTCATCGTTGTTGTGCGCGTAAGGAGTGTTGTTTGACTGATTCCATGACCAAATGTCGATCCTTCAACCACTACTGGACATCATAATTGCCAATGGCATCAACTGGAGAAAGGCCAAAGTAATTAGGAGCATGCCCGTACACAACTTCAAATGGAGTTCAACCAGTTGAGTGCTAGTTAGTATTATACCCGAGTTCACAAACAGGCAGCCACCTAGACCAACGGTGCAGGTTCTTACCTGAACTCATGCAGAGCTTAATACCAGTTTTGTTGCACACTTCTTTCCAAAAGATGCTGGTGAAAATGGGATCATGATGAGATACCAGGGACATAGGAAGACCATGAAGACCATAGACACGGTCCAAGAATGATTCGGCCACTGTGGCTGCTATATAGGGATGTTTGAGCGCAATAAAATGTCCATATTTGGTCAGCTTGTCAATGACAACCAATATGCAGTTGTATTGTTGGGAAGCTAGTAATCCTTCAATAAAATCCATAGTCATCATCTCCCACGGTTGTGATGGTACTAGCAAGTGCTGTGAAAGTCCAGGGTAGGGTACTCAGTCAGGCTTAGCAAGCTGACAGACCTGACACTGCTACAGAGCCATTTTAACCATTTTCTTCATATTCTTCCAATGGAACAATCGAGATATTCTTTGATAGGTTACTGGAAACCCAGAGTGTCTAGCAGCCGAACTTGCATGTAAATTTTCAATGATTTTGCATTGCAAGGGTTCATCTGGACCAATCCAAATACGTTTCTTGAAACAGAGCAGACCCCCATGCAATGTGAACTTTGGATCAGCAGCTGGATCAATAGCTAATTTCCGTAAGATGGCCATAATGTTAGGATCTAACGAGTAACTGTGCATGATCTCTTGCAGCCATGCTGGTTGAACTTAAGAAATTACATAATAGTCACCAGGTTCATGTGGGCGACGAGACAGGGCATCAGTAGCTCTGTAATCAGTGCCCTTTCTGTACAGGATTTTATAGTCCAATCCCAAAAACTTTGTGAGAGATTTTTGCTACCAAGCTTTATGTAGACGATGTTCTGTCAAACTAACTACAGTTTTTTTATCAATGAAAATAGTAAACTCCTTCAACTGCAGATAAGAGCGCCACTGTTCCACTACAAGAAGAATTGCCAGAAACTCATTTTCATACACTGACAATGTTTGATTCTTTGGCCCCAAGGCTTTGCTAACAAAGGCAAGGGGATGTCCATCTTGTGTTAACACAACACCTATCCCACGATCACTAGTATCTATTTCTATAATGAAGGTTTATGAAAATTTGGGAGAGCCAAGACAGGTGCAGTAACCAGAGCCTGTTTAAGTGTTTGAAAAGTAGTGACTTCTATTTCAGTCCACACAAACACATTGCCTTTGCGTAGGAGGTTAGTCATGGGCTTGGCAATAATTCCAAAGTGGCGAATGAACTTTCTGTAGTAGCCTACTAGGCCAAGGAAACTTATCTCTCTTTCACTAACACTGGAGTTGGCCACTGTTCAATACTGCTAATTTTCTCAGGATCTATAGAAACTCCATCCTTGCTAATGATGTGGCCTAGGTAGAGAAGTTTTTGAGAGGCAATCTTACATTTGGATAGTTTCACATACCACTTGTCCTTTTGTAGTACTTGCAACACCTTCCTGACATGCTCTAAATGTTGTTTCAGTGTCTTACTGAAAACCAGAATATCATCAAAGAATACGAGCACAAAGTGCCTAAGCATTTCAGGTTCCTGTGACAAGGAAACATTCATGGCTCCTTGGAAAGTGTTAGGTTCTCCTATCAGCCCAAATCCCACAACCAGAAATTAAAAATGCCCATGATGGGTTTGGAATGTTGTCTTGTATTCTTCTCCAGGGGCTAATCTTATCTGAAGATATCCAGCCCTGAGGTCAAGCTTAGTAAACCTTGTGCCCCGTGTAGCTCATCCAAAAGCTCATCTCACTACAAAAAAATACACTTCTGTGATGATACGTGTTTGTCACAGTAGGTCACGTTTTCTATCATGCATGTACATCCATGACAAATCTATGATAGAATCAAGATAGTCATACCTGTGCTGTCGTAGAAGTGTTCCATGACATTACCAAAATTATCATCACGGAAGTGTCCACTTCCACGATAAATCGCGCATCACAGAAGTGCTTTCGTCAAGGGTGATCGACACGTGGCATCCACCGTAATGGAACGCCGTTAAGCTATCGGGTCCGGTTTTGGATCCGATAACCCGTTAACAGCCCCGACCAATGGGGATTTTCCACGTGTAAAATCATCATTGGCTGGAGGGAACACGTGTCAGTTCACCGTTGGGACAGATGGCATCCACTCATTGGACCAAAAGCGCATATGATACGTCGACACGTGGCACAGCCTAATAGAGGCCCATTCATGTGAAAAGGCCGGCACGTTTGACTTGGTAAAAAGGTGGCAGGCCGGCCCACGGCAAACCTGTTAACGGCTTGTTTGCATATAGCCCATTTACAGCCTGCTAACCCAGGGCCTGTTTACGGCCTATCCGAATTAGGCCCATCAGCGTCATCTGGGTCGTCCAATATAGTTCCAGCCTGTTTTAACTTCCGGCCCATGTATGGCCCATGACGTCTTTCGGCCAATATGAAGCCCTTAGTAACCCTCGGCCCATTAACAGCCCGTGGTAAAACTGGCCTGTAATGAACAGTGCCCAACAGAGGCCCATTCCTGTGAAAAGGCCGGCCCGTTTGACTTGGTCAAAAGGTGACGGACCGGCCCATGGCAAGCCTGTTAACGGCATGTTCGCATGTAGCCCATTTACAGCCCGCTAACCCAGGGACCGTTTACGGCCTATCCGAATTAGGCCCAGTAGCGTCATCTGGGCCGTCCAATATAATACCAACCCGTTTTAAATTCCGACCCATGTATGGCCCATGACGTCTTTCGGCCCATATGAGGTCCTTAGTAACCCTCGGCCCATTAATGGCCTGTGGTAAAACTGGCCCGTAATGAACAGTGTTTCACTTTATACCCATTAACGGCCCATTATTCCGTTGGGCCATTTCCAGCCCATGTTATCTTTCGGCCTTCTCAGGGCCCATTTATTCTTGGGCTCATTTCCAGCATTCGTTTACTTTTGGCCCGTTACTGTCATTTTCTGCTTGTGGGCCAAATTCAGCCCGTGGTTACAGTCGGCCTGCTTGTGGCCCGTTAATACGTTGGGCCGTTTTCATAGCGTCATCAAATACGGCCAATTAACGACGACCCGTTATGGTCGACCCATGAACGGACGATTTCAACTCTAGCCCATTTACGGCCATAATGTGGTCTGTTATTGGCCCATGTTTGGCCAACCGATCATACGGCCGGTAGAAGGCCCATTTTGTCTACGGCCCATATAAGGCCCATTGTTTCTATGCCCCATAGAAGGCCCATTGTTTCTACGGCCCTTAGAAGGCTCATTGTTTCTATGGCCCGTAAGAGGCCCATGTTAACTACAGTAAATATGTAGCCCATGGTTAATGTGGCCTAGTTTTAAAAAATAGGCTATTGCAGCCACTACCAAACCGTGGAAAAAGAACTACACTGACTACAAGAAAACAAATAAACAAGACAATAAGGAAATAAATAGGCAAGCAACTTACGCTGGGCTATCACGATATTACACATATTACATCCACTGGGCATCAAAGTTCGCCACCAGTGCAAATATAGGTAACAAAGCAGCATATAAACGCTGCAGCAAAACAAGTCCAGAACTGAAACCACTTAAGAAGAGCTCAAGAAACAATATCCTGGGTACCCATAATGCTGGCAAGATGCTTAGCAAGCTTATTAACTTTCTCTTGTTTGGCGCTTAAATCCTCTAGCACTTGCTGTTGCACCAAAAAGTATGCATATGAATTCTACAGGGACTTCCTCAGTCCTTCGGCTTCCTATCGCATAACATCTGATCAATGTCTTTCAACTTGAAGTTGAGACTCAAGAAGCCGAACTAATTCAGGGAGCGAGTTCGAAGAGCTGGTGCCAGCAGTAGTAGCCAGTAACTCGAACACTACATCAAGACAGGACTTTGGGGTTGTCTTAGTGTCTTCAATATAGTTTTTCTCAGCTTTCTTGGAGACCAACAGGGATGTCTCGCTATCTTGAACCTTATTTGCATTACTTCCTGTACCATTGCATAACGGGGTACTCTTCTCCAATATTTTATCCGCATTCTAAAAGAGAAACAAACAAACACATCACAGGTTTACAATGTAGTATATGAAACTCATTTTGGTAAACCAGTTTAGTAGTAAGGTGGACAGGATAACAACATGAAACAAACATATATCTAAGTAGTATGGTCACTATATGGTCTATATTATTCTAGTTTATGTTGCCAAATCAAGATAGATACAGTTCAAATCATATCTATTTTAGACAAAGCAACTTAGACAGAATATAAGTGTGGGAAACTACACAACAATAACAACACTTGTAAGGTGCATGGCATGAGAATATAACTGTTTATTCAATTGAAACTGAAATCAACATAGAGGAAGTTATAACAGAAAACACGTTAAATAAACATGTTGAAAACATACCTGTTGCGCCATTGGAGTTTCAATTGCATCCTTCAAATTTGAAATTAGTTGGTATGAGTAAATACAGTGATGCAAGAGCAAAGTAGTATGAACCATAGCTATGGAACCTGACCTGAGAACAATTCTTCTTCTGCTTGAAGCGTTGACATGGGGTTTGGAGTGGTGTTCCTCGTGCTTTGGGCACTGCAGTTGCCTTACTAACTTCTCGTGTTTGGGTGCTGTGTGGTGGAGACGGTGATGTGTCAACGGGAACTGGGTTACTATCTGCTGGTGTTGAGGTTAGAAGGGGTGTAGCTGGTTATCTATCCAACTTGGTAGGGGTACAATCTGCGTGAGTGCGGGTTATGTGTGGTGGGGCTGGTTCTTGGGGCAAGTACAACCGTGGTTCTATCTCCATCGACAGGTAGCACGATATTTTCTGAAGACCATGTTTTTACTCCCACAGATACTGCCATCACCCCCTCCAATTGAAATGGTTGATAAATAAGAAAAGTAATTGAATGTACAGACATTGTAAGATAGACAGGTGCAATGGATAGTAGGGAAGAAAACATGGCATGAAATAATTCACATTTATGTTGTCTAACCAAACAGAATAGCATGACATAATTTCACATATATGATGGCTAATTAAACAGGATAGCATGACACAATTTCACATGTATGATGGCTAACTAAACAGGATAGAATGACATACTTCAAAATATGATGACTATGTAAACAGGATGACATGATATAACTATACGCTGTGTCTATTAAAGTGGTTGGCATGCCATAAATCACAAACATGTCGTCGATGGAAACATGATGGCATGATATAATTCATGGATAGAATGACATAATTCAAAATATGATGACTATGTGAACAAGATGAGATGATATAACTATATTATGTCTTCAGAAAATGGGTTGGCATGCCATAATTCAAATACATGTTGTCTATGTAAACATCATGGCATGATATAATTCAAATATATGATTTATATACTAAGGAAGTGAGCAGAGGGCAATCGCATATATGATGTGTCAACTAAGGAGATGGCATTCAATATCGTGTATATGATGTAAAAACTAAGCATTGCAATACAACATATGCATGCTATGAGTAATATAACCCTTCCAAGTTTGAGCATACACCTCAGGGGGATAATAGGACTGGTCATCTGCCTCTGAATCCTCCTCTAAAGAGCTATTGGTAACCAACAAGATATTTGATTCACCAGGTAGCATTGTCTGCTCTGAAGACTTTGTTTCACTCCAGATTTCTCCATCACCAATTCAAATGGCTGATGCACAGGAAGAGCAGTTGAATATACAAACATTATCGACAAAAGCAATGAGAAATACAAAAAAGGACAACATGATATAATTCACATATATGACGCTTGGCTAAACAGCATGGCATTGCATAATTCACATATATAATGCCTTGCAACATGATAGCATTGCATAATTCACATATATAATGTCTTGCAAAAAGATGGCATTGCATAATTCACATATATGGTAATTAGACACTAAACAGGTGGCATTCACACAAATCATGTCTAAACTAAGCAAATGACATAGCAATGCAAGATACCATACGCACGATATGAGCAACATAACCTTGCCAAGTTAGAGCATGCACCTCGGGGGGGATAGGACTGGTCATCTGTCTCTGGATCCTCCTCTGAGGAGTTATCTTCCTCTTGATTAGGATCCGAAATGGGTGGAGGGGGGCTGCCTTTGTGCCCACCATGGAGCGACGTCTGCATGAAATTTTATTGCCACGCAATGCTCGTCTCTTTAGCTCTACATGTTCAGTTCCATTGTGTACAATAACTGACATGCATAGGAATAAAACATAGTGAGATTATGTAAGGAGTGCATGCACAAATCCAGAGTGAAGGTAGCAAACTATGGATAGACCCAAAACCAATGATAGCAGGCATATGATAGCTTTAGTTAAAAAATACAAATAATGGCTCCTTTAATGTTTGTTTGCACCCAACATGAAACTAATAGTAGACACCCGAGATTAACCAGATAGTAGACAGATAGTACTGATTGCTGGCCCAATATGTACTCGACAACCATTTAAAAACTCAAGTTTCAGCATAAGTTTGGACCTGAGTCGAAGTCTAATAGGTGAACACGATGATAAAGTAGCATGTCATCATATTAAGCGATGCATAACGTAAGCAGAAACAGAAGAGTGCGACCTCTCTTGCGGACCCGTGTAGTCCTCAAGGTCATTTGCTCAGTTGATGATGGTAATGTAGTTGTTGTGGCTGCCGGCGGCGGGGAAGAAGATCTGAGGCGGCGAAAGACAGTCTGGAGAGCGGATCCCTACTGTGGTGAACCCTTCCGCCGTTGGAGCAGCTGAGCTAGGGTGGAACACATCACCGCAGGAGCAGGACAAGCCACACAAGGTTTTCTTTGACACTTATCTGTAACGTAAGTAATTGTGTAAGGGCTTGTTTGAATTTGAGGATTCTAACAATGCAGGGATAGAAACTAGACAGGAATAGGATAGGAATGCACATGCAAAACGAAGAATTTAAAAACACATGATTTCTGCTAATCTGGGTGTTTGGTTCACAAGAATTGGAAGATCACAGGATGCAAAGAAGCATGGTGAGATTAAGTCAAACCACAAGAAGTGTAAAATCTCTTTGGCGAAGCCATGTCGATCTCAGCGTGATTGGGTTGGCCGGTGAGGAAGCTCCGGCTGACTTGGCTGTCGGAGGAGGGGAAGAAGTTCTTAGGTGTATGGAGATGGAGCCCGAGGTACTGCTCTGCTGTGATGGAGGGTTTCATCGTTGGAGCAGCTCCGGTGAGTTGTACGACGCCGAGGCTGAAGCAGGACAAGAGAGACAACGTTAACCTGAGTGGAATTCTAATAGCATCTCCAATAGATGACGTAAAATACATAACCACAAAGTGCTAGATGTATACATCAGCCGCTCATCGCTGAACTTAACTGTCGAAACTGAATTTAACTGTCAAACTGAAATTAACTGTCGAAACTGAATTTTGCTGTCGAAACTGAATTTAACTGTCGAAACTGAACTTAACTATCGAAACTGAATTTTGCTGTCGAAACTGAATTTTACTGTCAAAACTGAACGCACTAGAGGTGAGGCTACACGTCAGTCGACTGATTTTTTCATCTCTGGTCAGTCGATTTTGCAGCCGTTGGATACGAAATCAAGGGCCTGCTATTCATCTTCAACCTCCACCCCTCATCCGCCAGCCACCACCGGCCAAACAGCCGCCCCCCGCCGCCCGCGGCCGGCGGTGCACCGCCCCGCCCGCCCCGAAAACACTCCCCACCGCCGGTCCACCGCC
>LR738710.1:256736569-256758409 GCA_902687465.1 Secale cereale | reverse complement strand
AATTGACTGACCCAAAAGTCAATTCAGTCGACTGAAGTGTAGCTAAATCAGAGCAGCATCGCAAGCAAGAGCAAGAGCGAGTGCAGAAGCGCGAGCAAGAACAAGAGCAAGAGCAAGAGCAGACCAGGCAGGGGACCGAGAGCAAGATCAGACACAGCGCGAGCGAGAGCTAAAGCAGCAGCAGCTCCTACTAATGTGGACGTCAGCGCAGAGGGAGCGACGTCGTGGAGGAAGTGGTCGGCGACGCCGCCGTGGATGGGGCCGCGCCGTGTCGGCTCAGGACCGAGCACCGGCAGCACCATGAGATCGAATCAAGAAGAAAATGCGGCGATTAATGTACAACCTCTTTGGTGGTGCCGATTAGGCCGCAACTTCATCCGAGGAAACGGTGATGATGATGCTCTTCCGGTGGTGCAGGTGAAGACGGCGGTGTGGGAATGGAGGTGGCGCGAAAGACGAGGGGGACGTCGGGGGCAGCTCCTTGGAGGTGGAGGACGGGGTGGCTGAACCGGCGAGACGACCAGATCGACAACGGATCCTCATCCGGTACGGTGGATGAGGGACGTCGAGGTGTTGCTGTGGACGACGTCGTCGGGGAAGAGGCTCCGGCTGGGTGGCGGACGGAGGAGGGTGTGCGGCTTCGCGGGTTTTGCCGGCCTCGGTGTACTAATGGGTGGGCGGATGGGATGGGAGTGGAGAACCATGGCTTAGGGACACGCTTGTCCAAAATGTGGGGTAAGTTACGAAAGTACCCCCACCAATTTGAGGCGGTTCTTTCGGTTCAGGGGTATCACAGGCATTTCGCGTGTCGGGATTTCACAGGAGGTGGGAGTTTTTGCGCGCGTTGAAATTTTGGAATAGCAAGGCGCGGGTTGAGATGGAGAGAGTTGTCGGAGCACAACGAGACAAAGATATCTAAATATTTCAGGCTAACAAGGCGCGGGTTGAAATTTCCGGACAAGCCTAACGTGTACTATACCAAATCAATTCACACTACAAATGTCATTCAAAACTTTGAATTCATGTTATGTTCAATTAAAATATTTCGCTACATGTATAATGCATGCAACCTAGTACTCAAATGAACGTTTTAGTGCATTCCAAACGTATATACTACCGCTTCAATATGAACTAAAGTTGAATTCATTTCTCTATTTGAATAAGATCTACAATAATGATTGTTGTGAAGTCAAAGCATTTGAATTCGTTTCTCTGTTTTAATAAGATCTACAATCATCATTATTGTCAAGTTAAACCATCGTTTGTGTATTATCTTCACAACACACCACATGATTAGTCTCGAGTTACATATGAACTATGTGCACTATATGAACTCGAACTCGATTTTTTGAATCCACTTTATGTTGATTTCAAATCATAGTACATTTCAAGCTCTAGCTAGATCTTCACAAACTAAACCATGTCTCATATGTATAATGTGTTTATCACATTATGTATGGTGCCCCGCCCCCTACGCCTACAAGTATTTAGATGTGAGTTGCAAACACCACACATTACCACAAATTCAAATAAAATATGAGAATGTTCGATATATAGTATTGTTTAGATTGTTCGATATTTAGTTGTAAGCTGCAAACGCCACACATTATCATAAATTCAAATAAAATGTGAGATTGTTCGATGTATAGTATGGCTTAGATTGTTCGACATTTAGCTATGAGTTGCAACTGCCATGCATTGTCACATTATGGTATAACATGTGCAAAACCACAACAAGCGTATCACCGCTATATTCATGCATGCATATGTTTAAAACACTATGATATCCTATTCAAATACATGAATCCACTTTCATATCAAATTATGATCTTTGTTAGTCTCTTACACCCACACAATCCTCTAACCTTTGTAACTACCACTAACTTTCTCTCGTGCATGCATACACCCTCCTCGCCCTCCCCCTCCCTAAGCATTCTATCCATCGCGCACATTCATTTTGTTTTCTTTAGGTCATTTTCCCACAATCTCCACAACTCCTTTCCGGCACACACCAATCGATAAACCTCTCCAGCGATGTCTGCCTAAAACATACACACGCACCTTCAATCTCCTCCTTTATGTGTCCTTGCCTCGTGTCTCTCATACGGTCCCACACACGTGTAAACTCTCGCCCCTCTTTTCATCGATCTCACAACCGCACACTCCTCCCCCTATCTAGCTAGTAGCTGAGCCTCTCGCACCACCTCCTAGCTCCATTCTCTCTGTCTATCCGTCTCGCCGGGCCTTATTTGCCTCTAACAAATGGACGTACACCGACCGATCTCCCACTATACATATAGCTAGCTAGGTCCTTATAACTCGTTTTCCCCCACGCGTCGATCGATCTACCTCATTAGTTATGTCTCTCCCTTCCTCCGACAAACAACAATTGATCTACCGATCTAGTTAGATTTTCTTACCAAACACATGGTTCCCCTTCATCATCCATGGATGTGTCCCGATAGATCTATCACGCACATGCACACACAGAAACACATCCTCGCTCTTATTGATAATATTGCAGTTCCACCCTTAGTTTGTCTAGTAGGCCTCTCCCACCATCTTCGAGAAGCAACTCCATCACCCATCCAGCACTCTACCCCTCTCCCTCCCTCTCTCTCTCCTCTCTCTCTCTCTGTCTGTCCCATCCTATTTCCCGTCCTTCAGTTATGTATGGATGTCGACCGATCTCCCTCAAGACATAGCTGGGTCTCTCCTTCTCAACACATACACGAGTCATTCTACCTGTATAGTTAGGCCTCTGCCTACCCCTCCCCAAACCCCCTCCCACACACACACCGATACATCGAGCGCTCTAGTCATGTCTCCCTGCCACACACAAACTTGACCTGTGCCCTCTGACGTTCCGGTAGCTAGGTCAGTCGCCCTATATCTTTGACTTGCACACACACACACAATTTCGATGGCTCTCTTCATCGATCTCGCACCCACCCACTTGATCCTCTCTTCGACTCTATCGATATCTATGACCCCTCCCTCTCTTCTCATGGATCGCCCGACCCTCTATATATGATATGGATAGGCCTTCATTTCACACACATTGCATGCAAAATTTTGTTTGAGATGTCATCGACACATATTCCCACAAATACATTCACGATATCAACCTCCCCCCCCCCCAAAAAAAAACAAAAAAAACTCACGAACGCACACAAGCCATTTGTCTAGGTTTGTATCTCTCACACACACCCACGTAGGTGGGGGACGTGCACGAAGAGAAGAGGTGCACGCATGGCGCACGTACTCCCGTCTATTTCCCAACCACACCCGCGCGGGTAGACGGTGGAGCTCATTTCTGTACGAAAAGGCAGCCCACGTGGTAACTTGACACGTGTACTGGTTGTCCACTAGATGGAGGGAGGATCGTCTACCACGGGTGAACAAACAAATTGCGACTTGACGCGTTATGTTAAAAAAGAGGCAAACCATGTGGGGCCTACCTTAGAGGCAAGACTCTATACACTGGAGTACTTTTGATGTGTCCCGTCAACTCGCAAAATGAGGAGAAGCCTTCTTAGTATGCCATATCCCCCGCCCACGGGCGCGGTGGCTCGCAGGATGAGGTGAAGCTTGCTTACTACGCCTTACGCCCGCTCCCTCGCCCACGTGCGCGGTGGCTCGCAGGACGAGGAGAAAATTTTACTACTCCCTCCATTTACTCCTCGTCCCTACTACCTTGGTTAGAGAGATTATCATATTGTTTGGAATATATATATGTCCTTTAGTAGATTTCAATATGAACTACTAGTACATACTCCAAACACTGATGTATATAGACGTATTTTAGAGTGTAGATTCACTCATTTTGCTCTGTATGTAGCATAAAGTTGAGACACTTATTTTGGAACGGAGGGAGTACATATTTGCTATGATCTGTCAATCATTGAGATGCAATAGCATGCATGTTAGTCTCCTTTGTATTTGATGAAATGTTGCAACGGGCAACATTGGATGCAAGATACATGTAACAGAAGCTGGAAGCTTCATATCATTGTACTATCCCGCTGATAAATTACAGTACGTACTATACAAGTACTTCCTCCGTTCCTAAATATTAGTCTTTGTAGAGATTTCACCATGAACCACATACGGATGTATATAGATGCATTTTAAGTGTAGATTCATTCATTTTATTCCGTATGTAGTCCACCTAGTGGAATCTCTACAAAGACTTATATTTAGGAACGGAGGGAGTACTATGTAAAGAGTTAGGTGTTGCACGGTGTCCAGAAAATATGGTGATAGTGTGAGGTGGGCCATGTAATCACTGAGCATGCGTGTTTTCACTGCTCTTGCACTCCTCCACTGTAAGAATGGAGAAAATTGTAATCTAGTAGTACCTCCTTTTGCCTAAAGCGTGGGACATCCAGCAGTCCTACCACCTCAGTAATAATGACCAATGAGCCGTCAAATCACATAGACCTAGCAGTAAGTTGGACGGACGAAGCAACCATCACTCTTGAATCCGCTTCTCCCTTCAACACAGGTGCCAGTGAGAGGTCGCGTCCGCTCTGCCCAGGCATGAATGCAGCACCGATTCTTTGGAGCGCCGCTGACCGTTTCGAGTGGGAAGCGCGCGCGGGCGATGGAGGGGCTTTGGGTGGGCCAGGCTGGTCAGGAGCGGGCGTGGCAGCTGTTCGCCTGTCCCTACCGTACGCCCGGAAATGAGAGGATGCACCAACTCTCGCAGCTAAAATCATACACTGCACACCATCTCTCTGTAGGAGTAGGTTGATATGTCGCTCTCTCTAACACACACATGCTGTCAAACAGACACACGCACACGCACACACAGGTTCATAGAATAGGAAAATCGTGCGAGTGCGAAGCCATAGGAAGTGAGATACAAATGGAGTACGTACAAACTATGACCAGCCTAAGCAATGTAACCAAACGCTCCTTACTCTGCCTTGTTATCTCCCCCGGAAACCGAATGCATGGAGCGCAACTACGCGTTAATCAGTCAAGAAATCAAAGTCGGCTTGCATGCGAGTTAATATGTGGCCCTGCATGGTAGCTAAAATGGCATCTCTTCGGGCTTCTTTGATTCCAAGGATTCTCAAAGGAATTTTGAAGGATTCAATTCCTTAGGATTTTTTCTTATGTGGGTTGTTTGATTCATAGGATTCTAAGCTATAGGAACTTTTCCATAGGATTCATTTGCACTAGATTTCATAGGAAATTTTCAATCCACACTAACCTCTTTGAAAGAATCCTATGTTTTTTCTATGCACGATCAAACACTCTCAGAATCATGTATAATTCAAGATGACATGCCATCCCAATCCCACGTTTTTCCTATTCGTGCGTTTTGGAAATCCTACGAATCAAAGAGGCCCTTAGTTGTTTGGATCAATTGTTGCGTTTAGAGACAGAAATCAGGGCTTTGATTGGAGGAATGACCAGTCAAGTTTCTCCTTCTCCTCCAATCTGCTTGCACCTTGGTCCCGCTACACCTTCTAACGTGACTTATTACACCTAGATGGAGGGAGTCGCACGAGATACGGTGGCACACCGACTTAGGTCGAATACAAGTGCACAAAATTGTGTGCATGTTATAATAAGGATTCACTTAAAATAGTACATGAGCGAACAGAGGGATCAATTGGACAGTGTGCCCGAGAAGTAGCGATATGTGTGAGGTAAGATACACCGCCGGCGATTTTAATTTTTCTTATTAATTTGTTTGTTTCACCCTCTGACTGGTGGGACCCAACGTACTACGTGGAGAGAGGCAAGGTGACTAAGGCTGCATTATTTTTGCACCACTGTGGATAGTCTTACCACCAAAGCCACATGACATGATTATGATTTAAATCCCAATGACTCCCACACACACACACACACACAAAATACGGCATGCTTGTCACACGAATGCAGGAATGTATAAAAGATTATTTTCCTCTCGTTGAACATAACGGGAGGGTTGTGTAGCTGGTTAGCCTGTTCGCTCATCAAACTTGAGGTCTCGGGTTCGATAACTACACTTGAGCATAATTCATGCCAGGAGGATTCTTTGACTAGTCAAAATGGATGGATACGGAGCTATACGATCTCGTAATGACCGTATAATCACTTCATCACGTATAAGTTGCAGCCTCGACACTTGTTTTCTAGGGTTTGCACTCTTCACACTCTCTCCAGTATATATATACACGCTGGAGTCTCAGCGCTTGTGGTTGTTCTCTTCACACTCTCTCACCCTCTCCAGATCTAAACAAGACATCGTTGGCCTCTCTCTCTCCCCTCACTGCTGGTCTGCTTGTAGTTGCTCTCTTCACACACTCTCACACTCTCCAGATCTAAACAAGACTTCGTTGGCCTCTCTCTCCCCTCACTGTTGGTCAAAGAGCCGTGATGACCCACAAGTGTAGGGGATCTATCGTAGTCCTTTCGATAAGTAAGAGCGTCGAACCCAACGAGGAGCAGAAGGAAATGATAGGCATTTTACAATAAGGTATTTTCTGCAAGCACTGAAATTATAGGTAACAGATAGTTTTGTGATAAGGTAATTGGTAGCAAGTGACAAAAGGTAAAAGTAAATAAGGTGCAGCAAGGTGGACCAATACTTTTTGTAGCAAAGGACAAGCCTGGACAAACTCTTATATAAAGGAAAGCGCTCCCGAGGACACATGGGAATTATCGTCAAGCTAGTTTTCAGCACGATCATCTGAGTCGCGTTCGGTACTTTGATAATTTGGTATGTGGGTGGACCGGTGCTTGGGTGCTGTCCTTACTTGGACAAGCCTCCCACTTATTATTAACCTCTAATGCAAGCATGCGCAACCACAAAATAAGTATTAAGGTAAACCTAACCATATCATGAAACAAGTGGATCCAAATCAGCCCCTTACGAAGCAACGCATAAACTAGGGTTTAGGATTCTGTCACTCTAGCAACCCATCATATACTTATTACTTCCCAATGCCTTCCTCTAGGCCCAAATAATGGTGAAGTGTCATGTAGTCGACGTTCACATGACACCACTAGAGGAGAGACAACATACTTCTCATCAAAATATTGAACGAATACCAAATTTACATGACTACTTATAGCAAGACTTCTGCCATGTCCTCAGGAACAAACGTAACTACTCACAAAGCATATTCATGTTCATAATCAGAGGGGTATTAATATGCATAATGGATCTGAACATATGATTTTCCACCAAGTAAACCAACTAGCATCAACTACAAGGAGTAATCAACACTACTAGCAACCCACAGGTACCAATCTGAGGTTTGGGTACAAAGATTGGATACAAGAGATGAACTAGGGTTTGAGAGGAGATGATGCTGGTGAAGATGTTGATGAAGATAGCCCTCCCCAAGATGGGAGAGTTGTTGGTGATGACGACGGTGATGATTTCCCCCTCCCGGAGGGAAGTATCCCTGGCAGAACAGCTCTGCCGGAGCCCTAGATTGGTTTCCGCCAAGGTTCCGCCTCGAGACGGTGGCGTCTGGTCCCGAAAGCCTCCTTATGATTTTTTCTAGGTCAAAACACCTCATATAGGAGAAGATGGGCATCGGGGGGCCATCGAGGGGGCCCATGAGGCAGGGGGCGCGCCCAGAGAGGGGGGAGGCGCCCCCACCCTCGTGGACAACTGGTGTCCCCCTGGTGATCTTCTTTCGCCAGATATTTTTTATATTTTATGAAACGGTGTCCTGTGAAGTTTCGGGGCTTTTTGAGTTGTGCAGAATAGGTTTCCAGAGTTTGCTTTTTTTCCAGCCCAGAATTCCAGCTGCCGGCATTCTCCCTCTTCATGTAAACCTTGTAAAATAAGAGAGAAAAGGCATAAGTATTGTGACATAACGTGTAATAATAGCCCATAAAGCAATAAATATCAACATATAAGCATGATGCAAAATGGACATATCAATTCCCCCAAGCTTAGACCTTGCTTGTCCTCAAGCGAAAGCCGACGTCGAAAAATATGACCACATGTTTAGAGATGGAGGTGTCGATAAAAATAAAATACGGACATGAGGGCATCATGATCATTCTCATAACAGCAACATACATGTATTGTCATATGATTCTTATGCTAAAGTAACAATTCATTCACAATTTCAAGCATGAATCATAAACTTCATTGAAAACCAACAAACTATGATCTCGGTCATTGAAGCAATTGCAATTTATCATAACTTCGGAAAGAGTCAACATAAGAGCTTTTCAGCAAGCCTGCATACTCAACTATCATATAGTCTTTCACAATTGCTCACACTCACGCAATACTTATGGTTGTGGAGTTTTAATCGGACACAGAGAAAGATAGGGGCTTATGGTGTTGCCTCCCAACCTTTTACCTCAAGGGTAATGTCAACAGTAATAGACCATGAAAACTTACATCCAAGTGGGTATATATGTCAAGATCTTTCCAACACAATGTGCTTGCCAAAGGATAAAATGTAAAAAGGAGAGTTGAATTTTCACCTTGACTCTTATAAGGCATAGATAAAAGATAGGCCCTTCGCAGAGGGAAGCAGAGGTTGTCATGTGTTTTTATGGTTGGATGCACAAAGTCTTAGCACAGAAGAACGTCACTTTACATTGCCACTTGTGATAAGGACCTTTATTATGCAGTCCGTCGCTTTTATTACTTCCATATCACAAGATCTTATAAAGCTTATTTCCTCCACACTAATAAATCATACATATTTTAGCGAGTTTGCAACATGAAAACTTACTTGGAAGGATCTTACTCAATCCATAGGTAGGTATGGTGGACTCTCATGGCAAAACTGGGTTTAAGGATATATGGAAGCACAAGTAGTATCTCTACTTGGTGCAAAGAGTTTTGGCTAGCATGAGGGGGAAAGGCAAGCTCAACATGTTGGATGATCCATGACAATATACTTTATTTCAGATATAAGAAAACATAACCATTATGTTGTCTTCCTTGTCCAACATCACTCCTTAGCAATGTCATATTTTAATGAGTGCTCACAATCATAAAAGATGTCCAAGATAGTATATTTGTATGTGAAGCCTCACTTTTTTTATTACTTCCTATTAATTTCAATGATGACCAAAACTATGTTTGTCATCTCCCAACAACTTTTATTCATCATACTCTTTATATGTGAAGGCATTACTTCCCATAAGATCAATATGATCTCTTGGATGCTCTTTATGTTTTCTTTCTTTTTATCATGACCAAAGTGAGGAAATCAAGCCCTTAACTCAAAACTAATCTTTATTATATAGTTCACAGACTCGATTACAAAGGGTGAAGATCATAAAGCAAAAGCTCACAACTAGATCATGCTAACTTTATTCTACTAGATCAAGATACTACCAAAAGGACCGAACTAAGAAAAATGGTAAAGATAGGAGTGATAGTGATACGATACCGGGGTCACTCCCCCAAGCTTGGCAGTTGCCAAGGGGAGTGCCCATACCCACCCCACTCCCCCAAGCTTGGCAGTTCCCAAGGGGAGTACCCATACCCATATGATTATGTCTCCTTCTTCGTGGGTGGTGATGATGGCTTCTTCCTTAACTTGCGCTTAAGGGCAGAATTTTGCTCCCTTAGGTCATTGATCTCCTGCTCAAGGTTCAATATTTTCTTGCATAGTGCCTGCTTGTTTTCCTGCAAGAGGTGAAAAGGGATTAATTCGATCTTAGATTTGTTTGCTCTGTCAGGGAGGCTTGACTTTTTGAACTCCAGATGCATGTCTCCAGGTTGAGGTAGTGGGACTTCGTCTTCATCTGAGCTAGTCCAATCCTTCCCCTTGGAATCATGGTTTTCTTCTTCCTCAGTGGTCCAACCATAATGCTCCCAGTCCCCATAGACCTTAGGGTCAGCAAGGGAATCAACTACATAGCTTTCTCCCTCCGAATTCTGGGATGACATATTGCTTTTATCTGCGACAGAAACGGCTCGAAACAAAAACAGAGGATTTTTGCATGATACAGAGGTCAAAACTTTCGGGAGTATATATAATGAATTTTTACCGACCAAAAGGAGTAACATACAAGAAATCGGAGTCCGGGAGGCACACAAGCTGCCCACGAGGCAGGGGGGCGCGCCCAGGGAAGGGGGCATGCCCTCCACCCTCGTGGATGGCTCGTGTCTCTTCCGGACGGCCACTTATTTTTCTATTTTTCTAAATATTCCAAAACGGAGAAAATTTTCCTTTAGAACTGTTTTGGAGTCGGTTTACTTACCGTACCACGTACCTCTTCCTTTTCGGAGTCTGGATCGCTCTGGAAAGTGTCCCTTATGTGTTCCTCCGGGGTTACGGTTTCAATAACATTGGTTTCAACATTTATAGGGTTACCTGAGATATAATGTTTGATTCTTTGACCATTCACCACCTTCGAATTTGTGCCTTCGAAGTTGTTGATTTTTATGGCACCGAAACGATAGACCTCCTCGATAACGTAAGGTCCTTCCCACTTAGAGAGAAGTTTTCTTGTAAAAAATCTCAAACGAGAGTTGTATAGCAAGACATAATCGCCTACATTAAACTCACACTTTTGTATCCTTTTGTCATGCTATCTTTTAACCTTTTCTTTAAACAGCTTGGCATTCTCATAGGCATGGGTTCTCCATTCACCAAGAGAGCTAACATTAAATAACCTCTTCTTACCGGCAAGTTTGAAATCATAATTGAGCTCTTTAATAGCCCAATATGCCTTATGTTCTAGCTCAAGAGGTAAGTGACAAGCCTTTCCATAAACCATCTTATATGGAGACATACCCATAGGATTTTTGTATGCAATTCTATAGGCCCATAATGCATCATCAAGTTTCTTGGACCAATTCTTTCTAGACATATTAACTTTCTTTTGAAAAATTAATTCAACTCTCTATTACTTAGTTCTACTTGACCACTAGTCTGTGGGCGATAAGGGGATGCAATTATATGATTAACATCATACTTTGCAAGCATTTTACGGAAAGCACCATGAATAAAGTGTGAACCACCATCAGTCATTAGGTATCTAGGGACTCCAAACCTCGGAAAAATAACTTCCTTAAGCATCTTAATAGAGGTGTTATGATCAGCACTACTAGTTGGAATAGCTTCTACCCACTTAGTAACGTAATCAACAGCAACTAGGATATGTGTGTACCCATTAGAGGCAGGAAACGGTCCCATATAATCAAAGCCCCAAACATCAAATGGTTCAATAACAAGTGAATAATTCATAAGCATTTCTTAATGTTTACTGATATTACCAATTCTTTGACATTCATCACAAGATAAGACAAACTTACAGGCATCCTTGAAGAGGGTAGGCCAATAAAAACCGGATTGCAATACCTTATGTGCAGTTCTATCTCCAGCATGGTGTCCTCCATAAGCTTCGGAGTGGCACTTGTGTAGGATATGTTCCTGTTCATGCTCAGGTACACAACGTCTAATAATACCATCTACTCCTTTATAAAGATGTGGGTCATCCCAGAAGTAATGTCTCAAATCATAGAAGAAATTTTTCTTTTGCTGGTATGTGAAGCTAGGAGGTATAAACTTAGCAACAATATAATTAGCATAATCAGTATACCATGGAGTAGTACGAGAAGTATTTATGACAGCTAATTGTTCATCAGGAAAGCTATCATCAATAGGTTGTGGGTCATCAAGTATATTCTCTAGCCTAGACAAGTTATCTGCAACTGGGTTCTCAGCTCCCTTTCTATCAATAATATGCAAGTCAAATTCTTGCAGCAAGAGAACCCATCTAATAAGTCTAGGTTTAGCATCTTTCTTTTCCATAAGGTATTTGATAGCAGCATGATCAGTGTGAATAGTTAGTTTAGAATCAACAATATAGGGTCTAAACTTGTCACAAGCAAATACAACTGCTAAAAATTCTTTCTCGGTAGTAGCATAATTTTTCCGGGCACTATCTAGAGTTTTACTAGCATACTGGATAACATTCAATTTCTTATCAACTCTTTGCCCTAAAATAACACCTACATCATAATCACTGGCATCGCACATAATCTGAAATGATAAATTCCAGTCAGGAGGCTGGACAATAGGTGCAGAGATCAATGCTTTCTTAAGTATTTCAAATGCTTCTAGACAATCATCATCAAAGACAGAAGGAGTATCTTTTTGTAAGAGATTAGAGGCCTGGATATTTTGGAGAAGTTCTTTATGAACCTCCTATAAAACCCGGCATGACCAAGGAAATTTCGTATACCTTTGATGTCCTTGGGGCACGACATCTTTTCAATAGCATCAACTTTAGCTTTGTCAACTTCAATACCTCTTTCAGAAATTTTATGTCCCAAGACAATGCCTTCATTAACCATAAAGTGGCACTTCTCCCAATTCAAGACAAGATTAGTGTCTTCACATCTTTGCAAAACTCGATCAAGGTTGCTTAAGCAATCATCAAAAGAAGTTCCGTAAACGGAGAAGTCATCCATGAAAACCTCAACAATCTTTTCACAAAAATCAGAGAATATAGCCATCATGCATCTTTGAGAGGTAGCAGGTGCATTACATAAACCAAAAGGCATACGTCTATAAGCAAAGGTACCGAAAGGACAAGTAAAAGTGGTCTTTTCTTGATCCCCTTTTGACACAGGTATTTGAGAGAAACCAAAATAACCATCTAGAAAGCAAAAGTGAGTATGTTTGGATAACCTTTCTAGCATTTGATCAATAAAAGGCAAGGGGTAATGATCTTTTTTAGTAGCTTTATTTAATTTACGGAAATCAATTACCATCCTATAACCTATAACTATTCTTTGAGGGATCAATTCATCTTTATTAATAGGAACAACAGTCATACCTCCCTTCTTAGGGACACAATGGACAAGACTTACCCACTAGCTATCAGCAACTAGATAGATAATACCTGTCTCTAGAAGCTTTAGTATTTCCATCCTTACCACTTCTTTCATCTTAGGGTTTAACCGTCGTTGATGATTATTAAGTGGTTTAGCGTTTTCTTCCAATTTTATCTTGTGTTGACATAAGGTGGGACTAATGCCCTTAAGATCATCCAGAGTATATCCAATAGCAGCACGGTGCTTCTTCAGAGTTTTCAATAATCTTTCTTCTTCCTGCTCTGAAAGGTTAGCACTCATAATAATAGGATATATCTTCTTTTCATCAAGATAAACATACTTAAGATTATCAGGTAAAGGTTTAGGTTCAAACACGGGATAACCCTTGGGTGGAGGAGGATCCCCTAGGATTTCAACAGGCAAGTTGTTTTTCAATATGGGTCCCCGATTAAAGAATATTTCATCTATTTCCCTTTTCTCATTCATATGCATATCATTTTCATGATCTAGCAAATATTGTTCTCAAGGATCATTAGGAGGCACATCAATAGAAGCAAGACCAAAAATTTCATCATTACTAGGTAATTCTTTATCAAGGGGTTGTCTACGAAATTTAGCAAAGTTAAAATCATGAGACATATCCCCTAAACCAACAGTAACAATATCTTTCACGCAGTCTATCTTAGCATTAACAGTGTTCAAGAAGGGTCTACCAAATATAATGGGATAAAAGTCATCTTGTGGGGAACCAAGAACAAGAAAATCAGCAGGGTATTTAACTTTCCCACACAAGACTTCAACATCTTTAACAATCCCAATTGGTGAGATAGTGTCTCTATTAGAAAGCTTAATAGTAACATCTATACCTTCTAGCTCAACGGGTGCAATATCGTGCATAATTTCATCATATAAGGATATAGGTATTACACTCGCACTAGCACCCACATCACATAAACCATGATCGCAATGATCTCCTATTTTAATAGAGATAACAGGCAGGCCTACAATAGGTCTATGTTTATTCCTAGCATCGGGTTTGGCTATTCTAGCAGATTCCTCTTGGAGGTAAATAACATGTCCATCTAAATCTTCTACCAAGATATCTTTAACCATAGCAACACTAGGTTCAACTTTAATTTGTTCAGAGGGTGTAGGTGTTCTAGTATTACTCTTACAAACTACAGTTGAAGCTTTAGCATGATCCTTTATCCTAACAGGGAAAGGTGGTTTCTCAATATAAGCAGTAGGAACAATAGGATCAACATTATATGTGATAGTCTTTTCTTCAATTTTAACAGGTTCAACTACTTTTACTTCAATGGGAGGATGGTATTTAAACCACTTCTCCTTGGGAAGATCAACATGAGTAGCAAATGATTCACAGAAAGAAGCTACTATCTCAGAGTCAAGTCCATATTTAGTGCTAAACTCACGGAAAACATCAGTATCCATAAAAGCTTTAACACAATCAAACTTAGGGGTCATACCTGACTCCTTACCTTCGTCGAGATCCCAATCTTCAGAGTTGCGTTTAATTCTTTCCAATAAATCCCATTTGAGTTCAATAGTCTTCATCATAAAAAGAACCAGAACAAGAAGTATCGAGCATGGAGCGATTATTAAGAGAAATCCGAGCATAAAAATTTTGAATGATAATTTCTCTTGGGAGCTCATGATTGGGGCATGAATATAACATTGACTTAAGCCTCCCCCAAGTTGGAGCGATGCTTTCTCCTTCGTGAGGCCAAAAATTATAGATATAATTACAATCACGATGAACCTGGTGCATAGGGTAGAACTTCTGATGAAATTCCAACTTCAGACGATTATAGTTCCATGATCCAATATCATCACATAGCCTAAACCATATCAATGCATCTCCCTTCAAAGATAAAGGGAAGACCTTCTTCTTGATAACATCCTCGGGCATACATGCATACTTAAATAATCCACAAACTTCATCCACATAGATTAGGTGTAAATCGGGATGCAGTGTTTCGTCTCCTGTAAAAGGATTAACAAGTAGTTTATCTATCATACCCGAAGGAATTTCAAAGCAAACATTTTCAGTAGGTGCAGTAGGTTGAGGAGTAACTCTTTGCTCTTCTAGTCGGGGTGAAGATACCCCGAACAAGCCCCTCAAAGGATTATGAGTCATAGTAACAAGTGACAATAAATTTCAGCACACTATATAAATTTTTCCTTACCAAAGGCGCTTCACTCCCCGGCAACGGCGCCAGAAAAGAGTCTTGATGACCCGCAAGTGTAGGGGATCTATCGTAGTCCTTTCGATAAGTAAGAGTGTCGAACCCAACGAGGAGCAGAAGGAAATGATAGGCAGTTTTCAGTAAGGTATTTTCAGCAAGCACTGAAATTATAGGTAACAGATAGTTTTGTGATAAGGTAATTCGTAGAAAGTGACAAAAGGTAAAAGTAAATAAGGTGCAGCAAGGTGGCCCAATCTTTTTGTAGCAAAGGACAAGCCTGGACAAACTCTTATATAAAGGAAAGCGCTCCCGATGACACATGGGAATTATCGTCAAGCTAGTTTTCATCACGATCATCTGATTCGCGATCGGTACTTTGATAATTTGGTATGTGGGTGGACCGGTGCTTGGGTGCTGTCCTTACTTGGACAAGCCTCCCACTTATGATTAACCTCTAATGCAAGCATCCGCAACTACAAAAGATGTATTAAGGTAAACCTAACCATAGCATGAAACAAGTGGATCCAAATCAGCCCCTTACGAAGCAACGCATAAACTAGGGTTTAAGCTTCTGTCACTCTAGCAACCCATCATCTACTTATTACTTCCCAATGCCTACCTCTAGGCCCAAATAATGGTGAAGTGTCATGTAGTCGACGTTCACATGACACCACTAGAGGAGAGACAACATACATCTCATCAAAATATCGAACGAATACCAAATTCACATGACTACTTATAGCAAGACTTCTCACATGTCCTCGGGAACAAACGTAACTACTCACAAAGCATATTCATGTTCATAATCAGAGGGGTATTAATATGCATAATGGATCTGAACATATGATCGTCCACCAAGTAAACCAACTAGCATCAACTACAAGGAGTAATCAACAGTACTAGCAACCCACAGGTACCAATCTGAGGTTTGGGTACAAAGATTGGATACAAGAGATGAACTAGGGTTTGAGAGGAGATGGTTCTGGTGAAGATGTTGATGGAGATAGCCCTCCCCAAGATGGAAGAGTTGTTGGTGATGACGATGGTGACAATTTCCCCCTCCCGGAGGGAAGTATCCCCGGCAGAACAGCTCTGCCGGAGGTCTAGATTGGTTTCCGCCAAGGTTCTGCCTCGAGACGGCGGCGTCTGGTCCCGAACGCCTCCTTATGATTTTTTCTAGGTCAAAACACCTCATATAGGAGAAGATGGGCATCGGAGGGCCATGGGGGGCCCACGAGGCAGGGGCACGCCCAGAGAGGGGGCGCGCCCCCCACCCTCGTGGACAGCTGGTGGCCCCATGGTGATCTTCTTTCGCCACATATTTTTTATATTTTCCGAAACGGTGTCCTATGAAGTTTCGGGGCTTTTTGAGTTGTCAAGAATAGGTTTCCCGAGTTTTCTTCTTTTCCAGCCCAGAATTCCAGCTATCGGCATTCTCCCTCTTCATGTAAACCTTGTAAAATAAGAGAGAAAAGGCATAAGTATTGTGACATAACGTGTAATAACAGCCCATAAAGCAATACATATCAACATATAAGCATGATGCAAAATGGACGTATCAAGCCGGCAGGATCCGTCTGTCGGGAAGGGAAGGAGGCTTAACAATGTCACCATCGGCGAGGAAGGGAATCCAGTACCGGCGCAGCTGTTCACTTTCACCCAGCGGCGGCGCAGGAGGGCCTCCGACCCCTTCTTCTTCGCCGCTGTACATAGTGTGGGTCGAAAGGCCTCCGGTCGCACACTGAACCACACCCCAAGAACCTTAAGGTATAATTTACTTATTCCACATGCATTGCTCTAGCTGCATGTGGGATTTTTCCGCTTCTGCACTCGAATCTAGGTGTTGGATCAAACAGGAAAGTAGTGGGGAAAGTTGTATACCATGAATCTAGGACGTGGTTCAAAGAGGAAAGGAATGGGGGAAAGTAGTGGGAAAAGTTGTATAGCATGAATCTAGGACATGGTTCAAAAAGGAAAGGAAGGGGGAAAGTAGTGGGGAAAGTTGTATCGCATGAATCTAAGACGTGGTTCAAAGAGGACGGGAATGGGGGAAAGTTGTGGGGAAAGTTGTATAACATAAATCTAGGACGTGGTTCAGAGAGGAAAGGAAGTGGGGAAAGTACTAGTACAGACTGGCTATCCAACACCTACGTTGGTCGAAAAGGGAAAACAATGACAAATGCAGTACGCACATCTGTAACAAACTGATCTTTTGTTTTGGGGGACATGGCTGTAGAGTTTGAGCAGGACTAGATTTGTTGCGCTCACATAGGGAAGGTGTCTAAAGATAACAAAACTGGGACCAACACAAATATGATCCTTGGTTGTTTTCTCCCCACTTTTGTCTATTACCACCTTCTGTTCCACCCATAGTGCTATATCCATGGATCACACTCATATATTGCGAGAAATATTGAAAAGGCTGAAGTGCGTTAAAAACTATGAACCAAATGCTTGGATGACACTAGGGTGGGCATGATTACCTTGTGTTGAGAAGGGGGATCATAATAAGACTATATGATTTTGTAGAGATAACTTTCTTTAGCCATGTTATTTTTGAAGCTTAATGATTTACTATCTAGTATGCTTGAAATATTATTGTTCTCAGGTCAACATAAACTTTTGCTTGAAACATACGGATTTGAACATTCATGCCACAATAAAGAAGATTGCATTGATAAATATGTTAGGTAGCATTCCACATCAAAAATTCTGTTTTTATCATTTACCAACTTGAGAACGAGCAGTAATTAAGCTTGGGGATGCTTGATACGTCTCCAATGTATCTATAATTTTTAATTGTTCCATGCTATTATATTATCTATCTTGGATGCTTTATATGCATTTATATGCTATTTTATATGATTTTTGGGACTAACCTATTGACCCAGAGCCCAGTGCCAGTTTCTGTTTTTCCTTGTTCTTGAGTTTCGCAGAAAAGGAATACCAAACGGAGTCCAAACGAAACAAAAATATACGGTGATTTTTTATGGACCAAAAGAAGCCCACGGAGCGCCGGAGGTGGACCAGAAGAGCCACAACGCCACCACAAGGGCGAGGGGCGCGTCCCCCCTACCTTGTGGCGCCTCGTGTGTCCCCCTGACTTTCCCCCAACGCCAAAAATTCCTATAAATAGTTAAACCTCCGAAAACAAACCTAGATCGGGAGTTCCGCCACCGCAAGCCTCAGCCAGAAAAAGCCAATCGGGACCCGTTCGGTACCTTGCCGGAGGGGGAAACCATCACCGGTGCCCATCTTCATCATCTCGACGGTCTCCATGACGAGGAGGGATTAGTTCACCCTCGGGGCTGAGGGTATGTACGAGTAGCTATGTGTTGATCTCTCTCTCTCTCTCTCTCTCTCTCTCTCTCTCTCTCTCTCTCGTGTTCTTGATATGGCACGATCTTGATATACCGCGAGCTTTGCTATTATAGTTGAATCATATGATATTTCTCCCCCTCTACCTTCTTGTAATGGATTGAGTTTTCCCTTTGAAGTTATCTTACCGGATTGAGTCTTTAAGGATTTGAGAACACTTTGTGTATGTCTTGCATGTGCTTATCTGTGGTGACAATGGGATATTCACGTGATCCACTTGATGTATGTTTTGGTAATCAACTTGCGGGTTCAGTGACCTTGTGAACTTATGCATAGGGGTTGGTACACATTTTCGTCTTGACTCTCCGGTAGAAAATTTTGGGCACTCTTTGAAGTTCTTTGTGTTGGTTTGAATAGATGAATCTGAGATTGTGTGATGCATATCATATAATCAAACCCGCGGATACTTGTGGTGACACTGGAGTATCTAGGTGACATTAGGGTTTTGGTGGATGTGTGTCTTAAGGTGTTATTTTAGTATGAACTCTAGGGTTGTTTGTGACACTTATAGGAATAGCCCAATAGATTGATCTGAAAGAATAACTTTGAGGTGGTTTCGTACCCTGCAATAATCTCTTTGTTTGTTCTCCGCTATTAGTGACTCTTTGTTGCACATTGAGGGGTTGTTATATGATCTGATTATGTTATCATTGTTGAGAGAACTTGCACTAGTGAAAGTATGAACCCTAGGACTTGTTTCCAAGCATTGCAATACCATTTATGCTCCGTTTTACTATTAGTTACCTTGCTGTTTTTATATTTTCATATTACAAAAACCTATATCTACCATCCATATTACATTTGTATCACCATCTCTTCGCCGAACTAGTGCACCTATACAATTTACCATTGTATTGGGTGTGTTGGGGACACAAGAGACTCTTTGTTATTTGGTTGCAAGGTTGCTTGAGAGAGACCATCTTCATCCTACGCCTCCCACGGATTGATAAACCTTAGGTGGTCCACTTGAGGGAAAATTGCTACTATCTTATAAAACTCTACGCTTGGAGGCCCAACACGAGTCTACAAGAAGAAGGTTGTGTAGTAGACATCAATAATTATCCGCTCGATTTTCGTCCCCTTGAGGAAGACTTCAATATTGTACCGTGTGTGTTGAATGAATACCTTCCTTGCCTCTTGACCATGTAGGTGGTCTGAGAGGTTATTATCGGTGAACTGCTTTGGAAAGGAGTGAAAACAAAGATATGCATAAATAGTTGTTCCATATTTTGAAATGGCACAAGGGAAAAAACAAGGTAAAACAGTTAGTACCATCCAATAGTTGATTGATGTCTTCTTCATTGTGCAAACAAAGATCTTGCTACTATTCTTCGTAAGTTTCTTTGTCCTAACAATCTTTGTGAGTTTCTTGAATTGACTAATATTCATTAACATCCCATTTCCCCATATGCAAAATGGGTCGAACAGTGGGTCTAAACCTCTGACAGCAGGACCTACATGTGTAAGACCAAATTGTTAAAAAAACCTAAATATTAGAATGATTCCTGTAATTGCACAATACTGTGATATTAGCCATAGGACCATGCATGTGCAAACCACGATGGTAAACCTCGTTGCCTCCCATTGTTTCCCTGCAACACATATAAGGCAGATCTTGGTCGGGTTATTTAGTACAGCCAAACTAGATTTATTTCTCACAGGGATAACAATACAAACTTGTACCCACAACAAATGAACGTCAGATTGCAAAATTGAACCAAACATTTATCTGGACAGCAGAACAAATGAACCAAACAGTTAACTGATCACCACATTGTAGGATAGAGCATATACTAGAAGATAAGACAGTTAACCAAACCAAGAATGCTTGATAACTACTAGGAAATGTAACAATTATTGGACCAAATTGTTAACTAAAAATTACATTTCAGAAGATCAGATTGCATATAAACATTACAGAGGACAATTCACTAGAAGGCACCGACGGTGGCCTCGAGAAAACACCACGAACTGTACTTTAAAGTAGCCAATCATGTGGCGGCGTCCACGGTGGCCTCGAAGGAGAGGTGCTCCTCCAAGATCTGGCGGTCGGCACGCATGGCAACCATCGCAACCTCATCCGCATGTGCGGTCGTGGTTTGCTTCTCCGCTGCCAGATGCTCCTAAGCTCCTCGCTATACTGCATGCAAAATGGCTGTGGGCGGTGCTTATTTGGAGGACAGGGCAGTGATTTGGGTGGAAGGTGTCGCGCCATCAATCGGGGCATGTGGGATGGAGGAGGAGGATGGGGATGGGGTGTGGATTACCTGACTATATCTATGAGGCCGCGCGACAATGAGAAGGGTCGTTGGCGAGGAGGCGGCGCTTCAAGTAAGCAGTGAAGGTTTGAACTTAGAAAAGAAGGAGGAACAGCGGAAATGTGACTTTCAGTCGGGGGAGGGGGTGGGGAACTAGATATTTCTGCGGTTGCCAAAAATGTTTGCTCGGTGCTGCGAGAAACTGGCGCGAAGTGTGGTTGAAGCATGGGCGGTGGGCTGTAGACGACGAAGCTTTCGGCTTAACCCATACAAGAGGGTGCGACGAGATATTTTATATCGCATTGCACATGATTCTTGCTAGTAAACTGTTTGCAGTGTACGTGATTTTTTTCATTCTAATTTGAAAGACAAAATGGTGTTATGGAGGGAAAGCATGATGTTTGAATTGCTAAAACATTTATCTGGAGTGAACATGCACCTATATGAGTGTCGTGCTAAAATTTTGAATTATTCAGGGTTCATTGGCCCTTTTATACATTAATTGAGTTTCTAGGCATTTAATGTGCATAATTCAAATTTGAACTACAAGCACATGCTCCAGTGCACCGAAATGAGTTGAAAAATCATATATGCGTCCTTCGATGAATGTTTAGGTCACATGCAAGAAATGGGAATGAAGTTCAAACACCTCAGCATCGTGGCTCGACAGGAAACATTGAGATACTTGGTTTTAAAATTCTTGTAAATCCAAAAATCACTTGAAAATCATGAAACTTGGCATGATATCATGAAATGGCACCAACATGTTGTGTCAAAAAAATTGTCCGATTTGGGACAAGTTTTGGTATAAGCTTCTTGAAAACCGGAGCTTCTCTCAAGAAGCCTCCTGGTTCTAAGAGGGGGCGTGTCACCTCTGTGTGCGAAATGACATACACAACCACTAGTGTAGAATCAGGCTTTAGTGCTGGTTCGTAAGGGCATTTAGCGTCGGTTTAGCAACCAGCACTAAAGGGTGGGGACTAAAGCCCCCCTAGTCCCGGTTCAACATGGCCCGGGACCAAAGTCCCACCACGTGGCACGAGCCGACGTCGGGGGATGGGGGACCTTTAGTCCCGATTGGTACCACCAACCGGGACTAAAAGGATTAGGGTTTTATGAATTATGGTTTATTTTTTCCTTTTAATTTTGTGTTTTCCATTTAATTCTTTTTCATTTCAAACATATTTTACTCTACTATATACTGTACACCTTATATATA
>LR738710.1:256725561-256736486 GCA_902687465.1 Secale cereale | reverse complement strand
ATATATATGTAGCGACCAGACCTCAGACAGTCTGATCTCTATGCATCAGTGTCATCCCTGGATCAGTAATGTTGACACGCACAGTACTTGAAGGATTTATAACAGAGTAGCAATCACACACTTATTACATCGATAGTCCAGCGATGAATTTATTACAAATAATATGGCTGAAGGCCATCTAATACGATAACAGCGGAAGGCTTGGAAGATAAGTGAGTCCATCAACTCCAGTGGCATCACTGAGAATAGAACCACGACCTAAAAAGGGCATCTTACTCGTCGTCTGAAAAGTCTGCAACATGAAATGTTGCAGCCCGAAAATGGGTCAGCACATGGAATATGCTGGCAAGGTAACACAAGAGAATGCAATGATAGTAAAGCTATACTATATGCAATATGGCTGGTGGAAAGCTCTATGGTTAAGTTTTTGCGTAAAGCCAATTTTTCCCTACTTCAAAGGAATGCATTTTAATTAACTATCATGGTAGTTGAAACATCGTTGAGAAGATAGACATCCTCTCAACACCAATTAAAGTTCATCATTAAACCCAACAAAATTAAATTATAGTAACATGGTGAGATGCACATGAAAATCCAAGTACTAGATACTCAAGACGTCCATAACCGGGGACACGGCTAATCATGATCAGTTTGTACACTCTGCAGAGGTTTGTGCACTTTTCCCACAAGACTCGATCGCCTCCGTTTGGTTTCTCGCACTGCATGTTGTTTGAGAAACAGATGATCGAGACATAGTCTTTAAGAAGCGCTAGCACCTTACGATCGGGCAGACCGTACCAACCCATATCCCCTACATCTGCTAGTCCACCAGTGTAAGAGTTCGCACAACTTACTCATACTATGCTAGAGCCCATAATAGCATTGTGGCTGCACACGGAAGTTTCTAGTTTGAATAATCTCATGATCCCTTTGAGCCTGGGTGGCGGTCCAAAAGAAAAACAGGCAATCACTGGAATACCCAGATGCCTCAATCCACCCAGATGTGTATTAATATTGCCACCTTAAGTTGAACCATTAATTAAACAATCTCACATCTGTCATGGATTTCACTCACCCAATCCACGTCTACGAGCATAGCATGTCCTAACAGCAAATGTAGAAGTAACTCCCAAGGGTTTGAATGTAATGCAGGTAATAGGTACTACCTCAATCTACTTCCCAGTCCCACAAGTTAATTAATCCTACTCATGCAATGTGTGTGGGTTTGACTAATGCAATGAAAACTGGGTAATTGGAAAAGCATGATCAAAGTGTTACTTGCCTTGCTGATGATCCGCAAAACCTAGAGACTCAAAGTAGCAAGCGGCGCACTCCGGGTACTCTATCGCAATCAAACAAGCATACAATAAGTACTTAACTAATGCACGGGTAAAACTCAAACAAGAGATCTAACCAGAAAGTTCAACTTAAGAACTCCGGTTTGCAAAAAGAATCAACTCGAAAGAAGCAACGAAACTCAACTGCGAAAGAAACGAGCTCCGAATTACTAGTTGGCCTAAAGTCAAATTTTACATTAGCCAAAACTTTGTTCAAGTTGGTTAAACGTAAAGAGGGCATTAAGACGAAGATCTGGGATTTTGAATCACCTGATTCCGACTCTCGAGCGAAAAGAAAAACGAAAAACAAGATCAGGGCAGAAATCGCGATCGAAATAACCTCGGATAAATACCCCGAAAAAGAAAAACGACGAACAGGCTAACGAACGAACGTTCGCTGTCTACGGTTAACTAACGAAAACCGTTCGTTAAAACGAACGTACGGACGAACGTTCGCTAAATAACTAAACCGAAGAAAACCGAACCGATCTAATCTAATAAAAACGAATCTACGGTTTTATTACTAAACCGATCGGTTTCTAAAAGAAAACCGTAACTACCTCGACGAACTCCGACGACTCCGGCGGTGGGCGGCGGGGTACTCCGGCAGGGCGGGGCGGCGGCGGCGCGGCAGGCGGGCGGCGGCGGCGTCGGGTGGCGGAGGGGCGGCGGCTGCAGGCGGCAGCGCGGCGCTAGGCGGTGGGGCGGCATGCGGCGGCGGCGGGCGGCGGCGGCGCGCGGCGGCTAGGGCGACGAGGCTGGCGGCTAGGGCGAGGCGGGGCGCTGGGCTGGGCGTTTCGGGCCGGCTCGGGCGCTTATAAAGCCCAGGAGTCGTGGGCTAGTAAGACTCCTAGTCGGTTTCCTTTTTTTTTTCTAAAAGAGTCCCGGCGCAGAAAAACTAACGAAAGACATACCAAACAGACTCCAAAATCCCCGAAATAAATTTTCGCCCTCCTCTAATAATATTTAGGACAAAGTGAACATTTTTTTCGGACCTAAATGCAATTTTGAAAAACACGTATTTTTCCTATGCAAATAAATCCACAAATAAATCCAGAAAATACCAAAAGTGATTTTAACATTTTTCCTCCAATATTTCTGTTATTTTGGAGAAGTCATATTATCTCCGCTCATTTTTTGTATTTAGAAATATTTTTAGGAGAGAAAAATAATTAGAATCACACTATCCTCGTACCGGTATTCGAGCGAACTCAAATACGAAAACGGTAAAATTCCCAACTCTCTCCGTAGGTCCTTGAGTTGCTTAGAATTTCGAGGAACGCCACGAACAAAAATGCAAAATGTATGCAATGCAATATGATCTATGTATAACATTCCAAATTGAAAATTTGGGATGTTACAAACCTACCCCCCTTAGAATGAATCTCGCCCTCGAGATTCGACTTGGCTAGAGAACAGGTGTGGGTGGTCCTTGCGTAGATCATCTTCTCGTTCCCAGGTGGCTTCTTCCTCAGTGTGGTGACTCCATTGAACTTTGCAAAACTTGATAACCTTACTGCGGGTAACTCTGCTCGAAAATTCAAGAATCTTAACGGGTTTCTCCTCGTAGGTCAAATCATTGTCCAACAGAATTGCTTCCAGGGGTACTGTGTCTCTAAGCGGTATATCGGCCATCTCCGCGTGGCACTTCTTAAGCTGCGAAACGTGAAACACGTCGTGCACTCCTGACAATCCTTCGGGCAGTTTCAATTTGTAGGCAACCTCTTCCATGCATTCCAAAACACGGTAAGGTCCCACAAATCTCGGGGCTAACTTCCCTTTAACTCCGAAACGCTTAACTCCTCGGAGAGGCGATACTCTCAAGTATGCTCTGTCTCCGATCTCATAGGCTATCTCCTGGCGCTTCGAGTCTGCATAACTCTTCTGCCTGGACTGAGCTACCTTCAGTCTATCTCGGATCAACTTTACCTTCTCCTCAGACTCTCTGATTAAGTCTGGTCCAAACAACTGTCGGTCTCCAACTTCGTCCCACGACAACGGTGTTCGGCATCTCCTTCCATACAATGCCTCGAACGGTGCCATCTTCAAACTGGCTTGGTAACTGTTGTTGTATGAGAACTCCGCGTAGGGCAAGTTGTCATCCCAACTAGATCCATAATCTAATGCACAGGCTCTTAACATATCCTCCAGAATCTGATTGACTCTCTCCGTCTGTCCATCTGTCTGCGGGTGAAACGCGGTGCTAAACTCTAGTCTGGTACCCAAAGTTTCATGTAACTGATTCCAGAACTTTGAGGTAAACATGCTTCCTCTATCTGATACGATGCTCCTCGAAACTCCATGCAGACATACAATTCTGGTCATGTATATCTTAGCCAACTTTGCACTGGTATAAGTGGTTTTCACAGGAATAAAGTGGGCTACCTTCGTCAATCGGTCTACTACTACCCAGATTGAATCATATCCTGCTTTGGTCCTGGGAAATCCGGTGATAAAATCCATGCCAAGCTTCTCCCACTTCCATTCGGGTATTGGCATAGGTTGTAACAATCCTGCTGGCTTCTAATGTTCTGCCTTCACTCTCTGACATACATCACAAACTGCTACATACTCCACAATATCCTTCTTCATACCGGTCCACCAGAAAATATCCTTCAAATCCAAATACATCTTAGTATTTCCTGGGTGAATCGAGTATGGGGAATCATGGGCCTCCTGTAAAATCAACTTCCCGATCTCCGGATCATTGGGCACATAGATTCGATCCTCAAACCATAGGGTGTCGTGTTCATCCTCACGAAAACCTTTAGCTTTTCCTTCGCTCATCCTCTCCTTTATAGAGGCAATCTCTTTGTCAGTTTTCTGAGCTTCTCTGATTTTATCCATCAGGGTAGACTGGATTTCTAGTGTTGCTACATAGCCTCTCGAAACTATCTCCATACGTAGTTCTCGTAGGTCCTCGGCTAACTCCTTTGGAAATTCTTCCATCATTAAGGTATTGACATGGCTCTTACGGCTTAGCGCATCAGCTACTACGTTAGCCTTTCTGGGATGATAATGCAATCTCATGTCATAATCCTTAATGAGTTCCAACCATCTCCTTTGCCTAAGATTCAGTTCCTTCTGAGTGAATATATACTTCAAACTCTTGTGATCCGTATATACTTCACAATGGTTTCCAATAAGAAAATGTCTCCACGTCTTCAATGCGTGCACTACGGCTGCTAATTCCAAATTGTGGGTGGCATAGTTCATCTCATGAGGTTTTAGTTGTCGTGAAGCATACGAAACAACTCTTCCTTCCTGCATAAAAACAGCTCCAAGTCCTCGACGTGAAGCGTCGCAGTACACCTCATAATCCTCATGTTGATCTGGCAGAATCAACACAGGGGATGATACCAACCTTTTCTTCAATTCCTGGAAACTAGTCTCACATTCTTCGGTCCATCTGAACTTGGTGTCCTTCTTCAACAACTCCGTCATTGGCTTTGCAATCTTCGAGAAATTCTCAATGAATTTCCGATAGTATCCTGCGAGTCCAAGAAAACTCCGGATCTCTCCAACTGTCGTCGGTGCTTCCCAATTGGTCGCAGTGTCCACCTTGGCGGGATCTACTACTATTCCTTCTCCGGATATAACATGTCCGAGGAATCCGACTTCCTTCAACCAAAACTCGCATTTGCTAAACTTGGCATATAACTGATGTTCTCTGAGCTTCTCCAATACCAAACGCAAATGCTCTTCATGCTCCTCTTCATCCTTCGAGAAGATCAATATATCATCTATGAACACTATGACGAACTTATCCAAATACTCCATAAACACTTTGTTCATCAGGTTCATAAAGTATGCCGGTGCGTTTGTCAGACCAAACGACATAACGGTATACTCGTACAACCCATACCTAGTGGTAAAGGCCGTCTTAGGGATATCCTGCTCTCGGATCTTTAATTGGTGGTATCCTGATCGTAGATCGATCTTGGAAAATACCTTAGCTCCTTGCAATCTATCGAACAGATCATTGATCATCGGTAGTGGGTACTTGTTCTTGATCGTTACTTCATTCAATCCTCGGTAATCAACAACCATACTTAACGATCCATCCTTTTTCTCCACTAGAAGTACTGGCGAACCCCAAGGCGAAGAACTTGGGCGTATAAATCCTTTATCCAGTAACTCCTTAATCTGCTTCTTAATTTCCTCCAAATCCTTTGCGGGCATCCTATATGGTCTCTTAGAAATTGGCCGAGTGCCTGGCAAAAGTTCAATCAAAAACTCTATATCTCTATCCAGTGGCATGCCAGGTAACTCCTCTGGAAACACATCCGGATAATCCTTCACTACTGGCACTTCCTCCTGTACAACTCCTGACAGGGAATTTAATCTACTCCTCTTTGACTCATGCCAGGATACATACTTGATCCTTCTTCCTTCCGGTGTAGTAAGCAAAATGGTCTTGCTGGCACATTCAATATTCCCTTCATACTTAGATAACCAATCCATGCCTAATATCACATCCAGTCCTTGAGATTCCAATACTATTAGGTCCGAAGGGAATATGTAATTACCAATCCTTAAGGGCAACTGATCACACCATGACTTAGCCATATACTCTGCTCCTGGTGAGGTTACTAACATGGGAGATCTAAGGGCTTTGGTCGGCAGCTTATACTTATCCACGAATCCCCTTGAAATATATGAATGCGATGCACCAGTATCGAAAAGAACGAGTGCAGTAAAGGACTTAACTAAGAACTTACCTATAACTTCATCTGGTTGCTCCTCTACCTCCTCCACAGTCACGTGGTTCACTTGTCCTTTGTTGAACGGGTTGGGCTTCTTCCCGGCGCTTCCATTGTCGTTCCCATTCTTAACCTCTGGGCATTCATTAGCATAATGTCCAGTCTTCCCGCACATGTAACAAGTGACATGGCTAAAATCCCTCTTGGTGGGTGTGGACGGTGCAGGGCGGTTCTGGTTTCCATTGGCTCCATTCCCATTTCCATTGCCATTCTTGGTGCCATTGTGATTGTGCGAGCTACTTCCTCCATGGGTATGTTGAAACTGTCCTACCGCTTTAGGGGTAAAGCGGGGCTTCTGCTGTGCTCCAAAATTATACTTTCCTTGCCCATACTTCCTCTTGCGACTCTCAATCTGTTGATGCTTCCTTTCAATCATTAGGGCGCGGTCAACCAACTCCTGATAGTTATTGAAAGTTGCCACCATCAACTGTACACTCATCTCATCATTCAGCCCTTCCATGAATCTCTCCTGCTTCTTGGCATCTGTGGCCACATCATCTGGGGCATAACGAGATAGGGTACTAAACTCATCCACGTACTGGGCTACAGTACGATTCCCTTGGCGCAAATTGTGGAACTCCTGCTTCTTCATACTCATTGCTCCAGTCGAGACATGGGCAGTACGAAAAGCTTGCTGAAACTGATCCCAAGTCACATTGGCTACGGGGTAAGTGGATGTGTAATTCTCCCACCATGCTACGGCTGGTCCAGACAACTGGTGTGCGGCAAATCGCACCTTCTCAGCATTCGAGCAATTGACGGTGGTCAAATCCCTTCCAATCTTGCGTAGCCAGTCATCAGCCACAATTGGTTCGATGCTGCTAGCAAACACGGGTGGTTGCAACCTTAAGAAATGTGTCAGGTTGTCCATTTGGGTGGTGGTGGTGGAGGGTTGTTGTTGTTGTTGTTCTGGTTGTTCTGAGTGTTCTGGACAAGAAGTTGCATCAGGGTGTTCTGCTACTGGATAAACTGGGTGAGCTCAGGGGGAAACTCGAATTCACATCTTGGAGGCATCTGATGGGTGTAGAGGGAAGAGATTAGAATATAAAAGAGGTCTAAGGGAAAAATCACTACCCATATGCACATGAGACAAACACACAATCATATCACACCAATCAATTTCAAACAAGGTCTTACAAATCTAACGATCGTTACAAAGGTGCTCTAAAACTAATATTTGGTGGTAAACTACTAGTCACAGGGTGGTCATCTAAAAATATTGATCGGCAGAGGATTCCATAATATCTGCTGCAGCTTCATCTTCGTATTCTTCGTCCTTGCTATCCTCAGCTTCCGAATCCGTGTCATCTATGATGATATAGTCTTCTGGTGGAATCTCCTTGGGTTCTTCTTCCTCGTCTTCTTCTCCCATGAGTATCCCTAACTTCCGGGTCAAATCATCATTCTTCTCCACTAGTATCCTCATCTCCTCCTCATATCCGTCGCGTGTAGACTTGAGTTCTTCTTCTAACTCCAAATTCCTATTCAGGGCCTTCTTCAAATCTATCATCCCAGCACACATCTGGTGCTCCTGGCGACGAATGTGGTGGTTCAACTCCTTGATGAATGCTGCAATGGATATACCCTTCCGAGTGCTGATCATATCCTAATTCTCATCTCGGCGTCCACAAATCTGGTAGATAGTGTCCTTTAGCTCCTGCTTGTAGACTTCTCCAATCCTTCCCATAGCAATGTGGGCTGCCATACTCCTTCCTAGGCTCCATGTAGGTGCATTAAAGGAAAATGCTATGAGTGAGGTGACGGGTGCGAACGTCCTTCCTAGAACTTGAGCTTGAATCAACCAATGCTCCTCCTCAGGTAGAGTGGCATTGTAGGTTCCAGTTAAACTTGGTAATCCAATGTTGAGGTATCTCGTGACTTCCTTCAGGTGTCGTCCAAAAGGTGTTTCTTCATCCGGTTGCATGAACTTGTGCTTTGGTTCCACCATCCTAAAGAGTAGAAAAGATGAGGAGTCGGAAAGAGAAGAGTGAAGTGTGCTCTAGGGCTTGTCTTAGTGGTCGTGTCCTATAGTCAGCGTGTGCTTTGATACCATCTTGTAGCGACCAGACCTCAAACATTCTGATCTCTGTGCATCAGTGTCATCCCTGGATCAGTAATGCTGACACGCACAGTACTTGAAGGATTTATAACAGAGTAGCAATCACACACTTATTACATCGATAGTCCAGCGATGAATTTATTACAAATAATATGGTTGAAGGCCATCTAATACGATAACAGCGGAAGGCTTGGAAGATAAGTGAGTCCATCAACTCCAGCGGCATCACTGAGTATAGAACCACGACCTAAAAAGGGCATCTTACTCGTCGTCTGAAAAGTCTGCAACATGAAACGTTGCAGCCCGAAAACGGGTCAGCACATGGAATATGCTGGCAAGGTAACACAAGAGAATGCAATGATAGTAAAGCTATACTATCTGCAATATGACTGGTGGAAAGCTCTATGGTTAAGTTTTTGCGTGAAGCCAATTTTCCCTACTTCAAAGGAATGCATTTTAATTAACTATCATGGTAGTTGAAACATCGTTGAGAAGATAGACATCCTCTCAACCCCAATTAAAGTTCATCATTAAACCCAACAAAATTAAATTATAGTAACATGATGAGATGCACATGAAAATCCAAGTACTAGATACTCAAGACGTCCATAACCGGGGACACGGCTAATCATGATCAGTTTGTACACTCTGCAGTGGTTTGTGCACTTTTCCCACAAGACTCGATCGCCTCCGTTTGGTTTCTCGCACTGCATGTTGTTTGAGAAACGGATGATCGAGACATAGTCTTTTAGAAGCGCTAGCACCTTACGATCGGGCGGACCGTACCAACCTACATCCCCTACATCTTCTAGTCCACCACTGTAAGAGTTCGCACAACTTACTCATACTATGCTAGAGCCCATAATAGCATTGTGGCTGCACACGGAAGTTTCTAGTATGAATAATCTCATGATCCCTTTGAGCCTGGGTGGCGGTCCAAAAGAAAAACAGGCAATCACTGGAATACCCAGATGCCTCAATCCACCCAGATGTGTATTAATGTTACCACCTTAAGTTGAACCATTAATTAAACAATCTCACATCTGTCATGGATTTCACTCACCCAATCCACGTCTACGAGCATAGCATGTCCTAACAGCAAATGTAGAAGTAACTCCCAAGGGTTTGAATGTAATGCAGGTAATAGGTACTACCTCAATCTACTTCCCAGTCCCACAAGTTAATTAATCCTACTCATGCAATGTGTGTGGGTTTGACTAATGCAATGAAAACTGGGTAATTGGAAAAGCATGATCATAGTGTTACTTGCCTTGCTGATGATCCGCAAAACCTAGAGACTCAAAGTAGCAAGCGGCGCACTCCGGGTACTCTATCGCAATCAAACAAGCATACAATAAGTACTTAACTAATACACGGGTAAAACTCAAACAAGAGATCGAACCAGAAAGTTCAACTTAAGAACTCCGGTTTGCAAAAAGAATCAACTCGAAAGAAGCAACGAAACTCAACTGCGAAAGAAACGAGCTCCGAATTACTAGTTGGTCTAAAGTCAAATTTTACAGTAGCCAAAACTTTGTTCAAGTTGGTTAAACGTAAAGAGGGCATCGAGACGAAGATCTGGGATTTTGAATCACCTGATTTCGACTCTCGAGCGAAAAGAAAAACGAAAAACAAGATCAGGGCAGAAATCGCGATCGGAATAACCGCGGATAAATACCCCGAAAAAGAAAAACGACGAACATGCTAACGAACGAACATTCGCTGTCTGCGATTAACTAACGAAAACCGTTCGTTAAAACGAACGTACGGACGAACGTCCGCTAAATAACTAAACCGAAAAAACCGAACCGATCTAATCTTATAAAAACGAATCTACGGTTTTATTACTAAACCGATCGGTTTCTAAAAGAAAACCGTAACTACCTCGACGAACTCCGGCGACTCCGGCGGTGGGCGGCGGGGTACTCAAGCCGGGCGGGGCGGCGGTGCGGCGGCGTCGCGGGGCGGCGGCGGCGCGGCAGGCAGGCGTCGGGTGGCGGCGGGGCGGCGGCGGCAGGCGGCGGCGCGGCGCTAGGCGGCGGGGCGCGGCGGCTAGGGCGACGGGGCTGGCGGCTAGGGCGAGGCGGGGCGCTGGGCTGGGCGTTTCGGGCCGGCTCGGGCGCTTATAAAGCCCAGGAGTCCTGGGCTAGTAAGACTCCTAGTCGGTTTCCTTTTTTTTCTAAAAGAGTCCCGGCGCAGAAAAACTAACAAAAGAAAATACCAAACAGACTCCAAAATTCCCGAAATAATTTTTCACCGTCCTCTAATAATATTTAGGACAAAGTGAACATTTTTCTCGGACCTAAATGCAATTTTGAAAAACGCGTATTTTTCCTATGCAAATAAATCCAGAAAAATAACAAAAGTGATTTTAACATTTTTCCTCCAATATTTCTGTTATTTTGGAGAAGTCATATTATCTCCGCTCATTTTTTGTATTTAGAAATATTTTTAGAAGAAAATAATAATTAGAATCACACTGTCCTCGTATCGGTATTCGAGCGAACTCAAATACGAAAACGGTAAAATTTCCAAATCTCTCCGTAGGTCCTTGAGTTGCTTAGAATTTCGAGGAACGCCACGAACAAAAATGCAAAAAGTATGCAATGCAATATGATCTATGTATAACATTCCAAATTGAAAATTTGGGATGTTACAATATATATGATCGATTCTACGAGAAATTCTCTCTCTCTCTCTCTCTCTCTCTATATATATATATATATATATATATATATATATATATATATATATATATATATATAT
>LR738710.1:256639139-256725510 GCA_902687465.1 Secale cereale | reverse complement strand
TCATCGAATTTCTCGTGTGACCATTCACATACACACACACACACACACACACACATATATATATATATATATATATATACATACAATTTGGTACATACAATTTCTCTTACAATTTGCAAACCATTACATGCAGGCATTACATGTGGTAATGGTATTCTCCTTTGGTTTCTATGACCTGGTCGAGCAAAAATCCTGATATTTCCTCTTGAATTGCACGTACGCTGTCCTCTCGTAGGAGATCATCCTGCATCTCATTCGTCTTTATTTAAAAAGGAGATCAATATGAATATATTAGTTGTGTGTATATATATTAGATCATGAAAAAAAAGATTTGTGAATTCTGTTCTGGCAAATGTACCCAAAGTTGTCTTGCATATCTGCTCCTTTCGGACGTCATCATGCAAATGTTCTTGCAAATGTAGTACACACATGAATTATTCCCCGACGTCTACCTCAAGGACTTTACGAGAATAGAATTCAATCAGATAATAATTAATCAAGCATGATAATGGTATTGATCAAAGTATAATTAAAGAGATGCGCAGACGTAGCTAGTAGTACTTAATTAACTTGGGGCGCACCCATTTCAGCGGTTGTTTACATTCGCCTTCAACCTCTTTGAAGAAATTTTGCCAAGCCCTGCCCGCCGGAAAGAAAATGAATAAAGGAGTTATTAAATAGTTGATATCAGGAAATGAACTAAAGAGGCCGACATAGTGCAATAATGATTGAAATTACCTGTCGACCATCCCCCTCACGATTGAGTATTCATTAGTCTATTTAAGCAGTGAGTCCGGTACTTGAACTTTTCCCTCATCAACTTCACTGATTAACAAGATCTAGTGGAAACTGCATGCACACATGTTTGTATAATTAAGTGGGCATGTGCATAACTCATCAACTACACTTATTAACATCTTGTAAGCAAAAATAGAATTTGTAGTGCAAGATATAGTAACACTCGCCCGAAGTTGTAAGGTAGTAGTATTTCTGGTTGGGTATTTAGTCGCTTCAAAAACTTTAGCAAGCTTTTCCCTGTGTCTTTTCTCGACCATTCTAGTGTCCATGTATCTTGATTAATGGTATTGGGTCAATGAACCCAATGCCATAGCGTCCAGCCCTTTTCATTTCATACATGCATCTTCATTCTGCATAATAACACAGAAAAGAATATAGTGAGGATAATTACAGGCAATGAACGAGCACAACTAGCTAGAGACTTAAATTACAGAAAGAAATCACATACATACAATAGCAACTGGCGATAGATTTGTTGAGTGCGTCTTGATTGAATAACTTAAACATTTCTTGAAACTCAGGCCACAGATCTTTTGCATGGAAGTAATGATCTGCCTTGACTTTCACCATGAGGGACTCTCGGTCGGTCTTTACTTCTCTCAGGTACCACTCATGCAATTCATACATTCTCATTGATAGAAGCGGGATCTGCTCAGGCCTGACCAAAGGTTGGCCGCAGACATATTTCATTCTTAATTCCTCCTCTTTATACCTGGAGGTTTCCTCGATGCCTAGGAGTTGTTCAACAGTGATACCAGCCTCTTTAGCCTGCCTTCTATGATCGTCGGTTATTACCAGCTGATCAGCGGTACTCACATGTGTTTGTACATTGAGCGGGGGGGTCGATTGAACTAGATGTTCTCCCAATTGGGGAACCGTTTTCCCGCATTTTTTACCAACTGCTTGGCTCGAGCTCGAGATCGACTCCTGCTCTTTTTGTGCACGATATAACTTCTTGATAGTGCGCTCATAGTCTATGTCCCTTATCTTCATAGTCGATTAAGCATTATCAATAAAGTGTTGGACGACTTCGTCAGGTACTTTCTCCTTTAGTGGCGGGGGCGGTTTCGGTGCAAAATGGGCCTGCAATTGAGCAGCTACTTCGGTGTTGGTTTCCTCCTCATTCAGGTGGTAAGGCTATTTGGGAACGTAGCATGCAATTTCAAAAATTTCCTACGCTCACGCAAGATCTATCTAGGAAATGCATAGCAATGAGACGGGGAGAGTGTGTCCACGTACCCTCGTAGACCGAAAGCGAAAGCGTTATGTTAACGTGGTTGATGTAGTCGAACGTCTTCATGATCCAACCGATCCAAGTACCGAACACACGGCACCTCCGTGTTCAAAACGCGTTTAGCTCGATGACATCCCACAAACTCTTGATCCAGCATAGTGTCGAGGGAGAGTTTCGTCAGTATGACGGCATGGTGACTGTGATGGTGAAGTGATCCGCATAGGGCTTCGCCTAAGCACTATGACAATATGACCGGAGGAGCAAACTGTAAAGGGGGCGCCGCACACGGCTAGGAACAATTGATGTGTGTTCTAGGGGTGCCCTCCCCACGTATATAAAGGAGGGAGAGGGTGGGAGGCAGCCTAGGGCGCGCCCAAGTAGGAGGAATCCTACTTGGGCCCCTAGTCCAACTCCCCCCCCCTACTTTGGACAAGGGGGAAAGGAAGGAGGGGGAGGGGAAGGAAGTAGGAGTCCTACTTGATACTTTCCTTTTCCTCCTCTCCTTTCCCTTTCTTCCCACGTGACTGGCCCTACAGGGGGCGCACCAGCCCCTTATGGGCTGATGTGTTCCCTTACTTGGCCCATTAAGCCCATATCTTTGCCGGGGGTTGCCCGGAACCCCTTCCGGTGACCCGGTATCACCCGGAACACTTCCGGTGTCCAAATACCATCATCCTATATATGAATCTTTACCTCTCGACCTTTTCGACACTCCTCTTCATGTCCGTGATCTCATCCGGGACTCCGAACAACATTCTGTCACCAAATCACATAACTCATATAATACAAATCATCATCGAACGTTAAGGTGCGGACCCTACGGGTTCGAGAACTATGTAGACACGACCGAGACAACTCTCTGGTCAATAAACAATAGCGGAACCTAGATGCTCATATTGGCTCCTACATATTCTACGACGATCTTTATCGGTCGAACAGTTATGACAACATACGTTATTCCCTTTGTCATCGGTATGTTATTTGCCCGAGATTCGATTGCCGGTATCTACATACCTAGTTCAATCTTGTTACCGGAAAGTCTCTTTACTCGTTCCGTAATGCATCATCCCGCAACTAACTCATTAGTCACATTGCTTGCAAGGCTTCTTATTATGTGCATTACCGAGAGGGTCCAGAGCTACCTCTCCGATACTCGAAGTGACAAATCCTAATCTCGATCTATGCCAACCCAACAAACACCTTTGGAGATACCTATAGAGCATATTTATAATCACCCAATTACATTGTGACGGTTGATAGAACACAAGGCATTCCTTCGATATCTGGGAGTTGCATAATCTCATAGTCGAAGGAATATGTATTTGACATGAAGAAAGCAGTAGAAATAAAACTGAACGATCATTATGCTAAGCTAACGGATGGGTCTTGTCCATCACATCATTCTCCTAATGATGTAATCTCGTTCATCAAATGACAACACATGTCTATGGTTAGGAAACTTAACCATCTTTGATTAACGAGCTAGTCTAGTAGGGGCTTGGTAGGGACACGATATTTTGTCTATGTATCCACACATGTATCAAGTTTCCGTTTAATACAATTCTAGCATGAATAATAAACATTTATCATGATATAAGGAAATATAAAATAACAACTTTATTATTGCCTCTAGGGCATATTTCCTTCAGTCTCCCACTTGCACTAGAGTCAATAATCTTGTTCACATAGCTATGTGATTTAACACCAATACTTCACACCGTTATGTGATTAACACCCATAGTTCACATCGCCATGTGACCAACACCCAAAGGGTTTACTAGAGTCAATAATCTAGTTCACATCGCCATGTGATTAACACCCAAATAGTACTAAGGTGTGATCGTGTTTTGCTTCTGAGAGAAGTTTAGTCAACGGGTCTGTCACATTCAGATCCGTATGTATTTTGCAAATTTCTATGTTTACAATGCTCTACACGGAACTACTCTAGCTAATCGCTCCCACTTTCAATATGTATGTAATGCCCCGGATGTAATACTTTCCCTTTTGGGCAAATAATATATCTCCGGCTTCATCACTTCCATTCCGGGTGCTTTGTCTTTTCGGGTTTTCGCCGTTTTGTCGCGTTGCGTGTGTGGCATTCATTCATATCATGTAGTCATGTGCATCGCATTGCATTTGTGTTGTCGGTTGCATCCGGTTCCACAAGTTCCTTCCCGTTGTCCGTTTCGCGTTCCGGAGCTCCCTCACGTGTTCGTGGCGTCCCGTAGGCCTACTTTGGTGTTTGGCAGTGTAACGTTACCGGTTTGGCGCGAGACTTGCCGTGTGTTGTTGTTTTGGTGTGTGTAACCCGCCTGTCAAATCTCGTCGCGTTTCGAGTCCGTTTGCTACCCCAACAGTTATTCTCGTGGGCTAAAAGTGCCTCCACTTTGAGGCCCAAGACACCCCTCCAACAGCCCACCAAACAACTCCTAGCCACTCCCTTCATCTAGGCCATCCAATTCTGATCGTGTGGCCGAAAACCGCACTCCATTTGGACAACCCTAGCTCCTTGTGCCTATATATTTGTCCACTTCCCCCAATTTTTGCCCCAAAACAAGGAAACCCTAGTCTACCATCATCTCCTTCCTCTCCTTCTTCTACCTCCAGCCACCGCCGCCTCACCGGACTCCTCGCCGGAGTTCTGCACCACCACCGCGCCACCTCGCCGGATTTTTTTCCGCCACCTCGCCGCCGGCTTCCCCCGTCTTCGCCTCCCGCGGGCCGAGCCAGATCGGGCCGAGCCGCGCGCCGCCGCGGGCCTCCAGCCGCCAAGCCTCCTCGCGGGCCTCTTCTTCGCGGGCCAGATCCGCCGAGCCCGTTAGATCTCCAGATCTGAGAAGGTTGTTTTCAAAACCCCTAAGTCCCCCGATTTTTGTTCTCTGATGCAATATTCGATCTGTGATAACTTTTTGTGTGATGGTCCGTTTTGCGCAAATGACATGTCCAGACGTTCGTGGTGACATGTACTACTTTTCATTCCATTGTGCCATGCATATTTGAGATCATCTAGATGCTTAAAATTCTGTTGCAAGAGTGCATCGTGATAAAAACTGCTGTTAGTATTGTTTTTCATGCCATCTTTGCATAGTGATAACTTGGTGCTCGTCTATCCGAATGATGCAAATGACATGTCCACGTGTTCGTCTTGTCATGCTCTACATGATGAATGCTTAGACTTGCATGATAGAATTAATCTTGCCATGTTTATCGCCGTTGCAAAATGACATGTGGCTGTTATGTGTTTAGCTTGTTATGGAATGCCAACTTGAGGAGCTCATTGCTATCGTTGTGTTTATCTCCATGATGCATGCTTAGGTGTTTTGGAATCACCATCATATGTACTTTGCTGTGGTTCTTACCACTTGCCATGTTTAGTTTTGAAGTGACTTAAACTTGCTCTCAAAGATGCCATGATGAAACTGCTGTTTAACACGTGAAATTTCACCAAGTCTGGAATCTGTAATTTTCAGATGCCATGTTTGCTTGCTGTTCTAGGACAAACCATGATAGTTTTGGGGTGACTCTTGATGATTCCTTGTAGTATATATTGTTGGCTATCCATTCATGTTCTCACATGCTTATTTGAGTGGCTGTAGCATATTTAACTTTGGCTCCAAAGTTGCAATAAAATACTGCTGTCAGGATTTTGTTGTCAAGTTCAATATGTCCAAGCTTGTTGCTATTGATCCGTGGCTCCTTTGGGGGTGCACCAATGGACTTATTTGTTGTAGGATATGTCTAGTTTATGTTCATGCTCTTTGTCATGATGTTGGAGTGTTGTAGCTCATTTATCTAGTGCTCCGAAGTTGCTATGTTGCTGTAATTTTCAGCTTTCGCATGTTTATTGTTTTGTGTGTAACTTTTAGCCCGTAGCTCCGTTTGGAGGGAGTCTTATATGAAACTTGATTGATTTTACGTGTAGATTCATAATATACTATTGTTGTCATGTTTTGAAGTATTTTGCTTGAGTGCTATTTTTCCGTGCTCCGTGTGCTCTCATAGTGCATCAATCATGCATCCATCATTTTCGTGTGCGCATTGCATCTTGTTGATTTGTGCCTTGTGTGGTTGTATTGTTTAGAGCCGGAAGCTAAGACCGAGTACGAGCACGAGGTTACTACCGAGCTTGAGAACGAGGACCCCTCTTACGATCCGAACGACTACTCTTCAGGCAAGATGACCGAACCCGGATACCATTACTATTTTTGCCTATTGCTAGAAGTCTCGATCTATAGTATTGCCTCGATGCCCATGTCTTTCCTGTCAGCCTCCTACATGTAACCATGATCATGTCTAACCACCCTACCTATGCAAACCATTGATTGGATATACGTAGGCTTCGCTCAGCCCCTCTTATAGCGTTGCTAGTTGTAGGTGAAGTTGAAGTTGCTTGCTTCATGTTGAAGTTTTGTTGGGTTATATCACACTATATAAATACTTAAAATGAAATCATCTATATATTGGCAATGGGTGGAAGGCTAAGCCTTTTGCTTGGTGATTTGTTCCACTCATGCCGCTAGGAACCGTATAAACCGGTGTTATGTTCCTTGATTATGCGTTCCTCACACGGTTGGGGTTATGGGGCCCCCTCGATAAACCGCTAAGTGCTAAGTCTTTTCCAGCAAGTCCCAACATTGGTACTATTTGCCTAACAACTAAATAAACTTGCATAGGGAGTAATTGACCCTCTTTCTTAATCAACAACCCCGGGCCAGTGCTCCACATGAGTGTTGGTCCGAAATGAGCAGACTTCAGGGCCACCTCAAGGAAACTCGAGGTCTGGTAAAAACCCGTAGGATGACTTATCCGGTCGTGGCCTGAGACGAGATACGCGCGGCTACTATCAGGGTGTCGGCACGCCGGGAGGATTTGCTGGATTAGCCTTACCTTAGTTCGGAGTATCTTGAGCACGGGATTCCGAGAATACTCGGGCCTTCCCACCATGGAGTTGCGACTCCGCGGATCGTGGGCTTGTCATGGGCCAAGTTGGAACACCCTTGCAGGGTTTGAACTTTCGAAAGCCGTGCCCGCGGTTTTGTGGCAGATGGGAGCTTGTTAATATCCGGTTGTAGAAAACTTGACACATTGTTCTAATACACTACCAGCGTGAGTACCGTGACTGTCATTTTCCGAAAGGGGTTTCGGAAGATGAACACGGTGGGGTTATGTTTGACTGGCTTTAGTTAGGATCACTTAGTGATCATCTCTCGACCGAGGCGCCTTCTCTTCTCGCTCTCTTTTGCGTAAGCTAGGCTAGTGCTGCTGCAACCACTTATTCTTATTCTTTCTTCAGCCTTGTTCCTCACCCAAGGCTTAGATAGTCATGTTACCCGGGAACGGGATTGCTGAGTCCTCTGTGGCTCACAGTTACTTCACCACACCAGATGCAGGTCCGATGGTGAGCTATCCAGGTGATGGCACCGAGCTAGACTGGGAGTACGACGAGGAGCGTAGCCGTTACTATGTTCGTTACCCGGATGATCAGTAGTGGAGACTTCTACTAGGATTCGATCCGACCTGTGGTTTTAAATTATGTTTGGTATCTTGTCATTTGGATTTTACCCTTAGATGGGCTGTGATGTTCTTTTGAATGATGATTTGGACATGTATTGTATTTGTGTGACGTGGCGATTGTAAGCCAACTATTTTATGTTTTCCATCCCCATCTTTTACATGAGTTGTGCAAAGATACCAAACTTGCGATCATTCCAGCATGGGGTTATGTCTCTAAGTCGTGCCTCGACACGTGGGAGATATAGTCCCATCCTGGGCATTACAAGTTGGTATTCAGAGCCTTCTCCGACCTAGAAGCCCCCACTGATTGATCGAATCGTTGACGGTCGAGTCTAGGCACACACTGAAAATATTTTGAGTCTTATATTTATATCGGAGAGTAGGATTTCTTTGCTTCTCATCCCATTTCACTCTGGTGAGGACTCCTGACGTCTACTCTTGCCTCTTCTACTTTCAAAAATTGCACCAAATTTTTTTAGGAATCTCACAAGTATTGTGGGATTGTCTCGATGTTCTTGTGACGAGAATATTGTTCTCGATGCCTCCTGACATTAAGGGTTGTGGCAGTGTCCCGGGGAGTTGAGCTTCGGGGTATTGTCGTCACAAGCATATCGCGGCAGTACTAAATACTTAAGACGGCCGACATCGAAAATCTCTCCTATACGGTTAGTGGCAAGATAACCCCGACATCACCCAGTACTGGGGAGGTAGTTCGGGAGTATTGCCATAGCTTGGTATAGTGGATGCTTTTCGAAGGTCCGAGGTAGACAGTTACCGAGAAAGACTGGTTATGTGTTGAAGGATGGATACAGCTGGATGTAGGTTTAGAGTTGATTGCGCGGTGCTTCCCCTGTATCCCCAACACCGGATTGCATAACTGGAAACTTTCGGAAATTAATAGGTGGGTTTATCCAGTAGATCGTAGGCATTCTTCCAACGAATGCAGGTTAGCGAGTTCGGGGTTCTACATTGAGTGAAGTGGTTTTAAGACCGATGTTCCGATCGGGAGTTGCATCTTAAAGGGTCCTTGGCTATGCTAATCCGGGGATTGCAAAACCCTTTCGTATCGCGTTCATAAGCTTTCAGCACAAAGATGTTAGAACGAAGCTCCTATCTTGTGTTTGTTTCCATCCGTACCTTGTTGTTTTTCTTATTTTACCTTTTGTCCCCTATGTGGCTTCTCGTGAAGATTGTTGTTATCATTAAACTGAGAATTTCATTCGTTCCTCTTGTTCGAATGATTCTTGTGAAGACTTGTTGCAATTCATTCCGTTGTTTCAGCTTATACCTTCTTTCAATCAATTGCTGATTCGTGGTCATCTCTTTCAGGATGGCTCCGAAACGAGTTCCCAACGCTAACCCAGAGGGTGAAGAGGTCTCAGATCGTCCTCCTTCCCCTCCTCCTCCGTCTGAGGCTTGGAGAGCGATTATGCATACTACAAATCAGAACACCCAGATGTTGATGCAGATGATGCAGCAGATGCAAGATAATCAAACTAATCAGGGTGTTCCAGGGAATCAAGGCAACTTCTTCAACCAGCAGCTTTACCAAGGCAATTGGCAATTTCTTCTCCAGCAAAGCAGATGCATTCTAGTATATATGCTCCGGATGTTTCTATTCGCATGGGTGATTATCGCTTTCTGGCTCAACCGGTGGTTCTTGGCAATTCCGACATTGACCTCATCCTCGGGATGGATTGGCTTTCTCAGCATGATGCTCAAATTGATTGTGCACAGAAGGAAGTCAAGATTACTCATCCTGATGAAGATGTGATTATCTTCGCCTCCCGGGATAACACTATCAGACTTTTCTCTCTCAATGATAAGGGCGAGATTAATGCCATCTCTCAAATTCCGGTGGTAAACGAATACCAAGACGTCTTTCCTGAAGAACTTCCAGGCATGCCTCCACACCGTAAGGTGGAATTCGTCATTGAACTCGAGCCGGGTACTGAGCCAGCATGCCGGCGTCCGTACAAGCTCTCTCTCGAAGAATTGAATGAATTGAAGAAGCAGCTTGATGAACAGGAGCGTATGGGTCTCATCAGGCCTAGTACGTCTCCTTGGGGCTGTGGTGTCTTATTTGTCAAGAAGAAGGATGGCACGGAGCGCCTCTGCGTTGATTACCGGCCATTGAACAAGAAGACAATAAAGAACAAGTATCCGCTCCCAAACATCAATGAACTGTTCGAGCAGCTCAAAGGAGCTAAAGTGTTCTCTAAGCTAGACCTCCGAATGGGCTATCACCAAATTCGCATTCGCGAGGAGGACATTCCCAAGACTGCCTTCAGAACGAGCTACGGTTCCTATGAATATACGGTCATGTCCTTTGGTCTCGCCAATGCTCCTCCTACCTTCTCGAGAATGATGCACTACATCTTCAATCCCTACACCGGCGAGTTTGTGCTTGTGTATCTGGATGACATTTTGGTATTTTCCAAGAATGAAGAAGATCACGAAAAGCACCTTCGTCTTGTTCTTGACCGACTCCGTGAACATAAGTTCTATGCCAAGTTCTCCAAGTGCGAATTTTGGCTCGATAAGGTTTTGTACCTGGGCCATATCATCTCCACTGACGGTATTGCGGTAAACCCCGAGAAAGTTGAAGCAATTGTCAACTGGGAAGCTCCTCAGAACGTCAAGCAACTCCGAAGTTTTCTTGGTCTTGCCAGTTATTGTAGAAGGTTCGTTGAGAACTTCTCCAAGATTGCCAAGCCTCTTTCCAACTTGTTGCAGAAGAATGTCAAATACTTTTGGTCTCCAGAGTGTGAAGTGGCATTCAAAACTCTCAAAGAAAAGCTTGTCTCTGCTCCAGTTCTAACTCCTCCAGATGAGTCCAAGCCCTACGAAGTATTCTATGATGCTTCTCTTCAAGGTCTTGGTGGTGTCCTTATGCAAGACAAGAGAATTGTGGCATACACTTCTCGTCAGATGAAGCCAAGTGAGAAGAACTATCCCACACATGATCTCGAGCTAGCAGCTGTGGTACATGCTTTGATTACGTGGAGACATCTGTTGTTGGGCAGAAAAGTCGACATCTTCACCGATCAGAAGAGCTTGAAGTACATCTTCACACAACCGAATCTGAACCTCCGCCAGACTCGTTGGGTTGAAATGATCAAAGAGTATGATCCCAGCATCGAATACACTCCTAGCAAGGCGAATGTGATTGCAGATGCTTTGAGCAGAAAGGCATATTGCAACAGCCTTCTTATCAAGCCGTTCCAGCCTGAGCTTTGTGAAGCATTCAGGAAGCTCAACCTCCAAGTTGTTTCGCAGGGTTTTCTTGCAAATCTTCAAGTTGCTCCTACCTTGGAAGATCAGGTCCGTGAGGCCCAACTCAGTGATGCCATGGTGCAGAAGGTGAAACATGGTATTGCAAAGGGTACTCCTAAATACAAGTGCTATCGCGTTGATGAGAGAGATACCTTGTTCTTTGAGGACAGACTCGTCGTTCCCAAAGGTGATCTCAGGAAGCTCATAATGGAAGAAGCACATGATTCTCTCCTTTCCATTCATCCTGGCAGTTCCAAGATGTACCAAGACCTCAAGCAATCTTACTGGTGGACACGCATGAAAAGGGAGATTGCCCAATTCGTGAATGAATGTGATGTCTGTAGAAGAGTGAAGGCAGAGCATCAACGTCCAGCCGGTCTTCTCCAACCTCTTCCTATTCCCAAGTGGAAAATCGACCACATTGAAATGGATTTCGTCATTGGCTTTCCTAAGTCCAAGAGAGGGAATGATTCTATCTTCGTGGTGATTGACAAGCTTACCAAAATCGCTCACTTCCTTCCAGTCAAAGAATCAATCAATGCAGCTCAACTTGCAGAATTGTACACTTCCAGAATTGTGTCTTTACATGGCATTCCTCAAGTCATCTCCTCAGACCGTGGAAGTTTGTTCACTACAAAGTTCTGGGACTCCTTTCAGTCCGCCATGGGCACTAAGATTAGGTTCAGCACTGCTTTTCACCCTCAGACTAGTGGTCAAGTCGAGAGAGTGAATCAGATTCTAGAAGACATGCTCAGAGCCTGTGTCATATCTTTTGGCATGAAATGGGAAGATTGCCTTCCATTTGCCGAGTTCTCTTACAACAACACCTTCCAAGCAAGTGCCGGCAAATCTCCGTTTGAAATCCTCTATGGCAGAAAGTGTCGTACCCCTCTCAACTGGTCTGAAACAGGTGAACGTCAACTTCTTGGCAATGACTTGATCTCAGAAGCCGAAGAAATGTGCAAAGTCATACGTGAGAATCTCAAGGCCGCTCAGTCGCGTCAGAAGAGTTACTATGACATCAAGCATCGTGATTTGGCTTTCAACATTGGTGATCATGTCTATCTCCGTGTTTCGCCTATGAAAGGCACCCAAAGATTCGGTATCAAAGGAAAGTTTGCTCCTAGATATGTCGGGCCTTTCAAGTTCCTTGGCAAAAGAGGCGACCTAGCCTATCAACTTGAGCTCCCTTCCAACTTCGCCAAAGTTCATGATGTGTTCCATGTGTCTCAACTCCGCAAATGCTTCAAGACTCCTGAACGCATGATTCCGTTTGAAGAGATTGATCTTCAACAAGATTTGTCCTACCGAGAGCATCCAGTTGCTATTCTCGAAGAAACCGAGCGCAAGACCCGCAACAAGTCCATCAAATTCTTGAAAGTCAAGTGGTCACACCATACCGACCGAGAAGCTACGTGGGAACGAGAAGATCATCTTCGTTCCGAGTACCCTTCCTTTTTCCAGTCCTAAATCTCGGGACGAGATTTTTTTGTAGTATAGGAGAGTTTGTAATGCCCCGGATGTAATACTTTCCCTTTTGGGCATATAATATATCTCCGGCTTCATCACTTCCATTCCGGGTGCTTTGTCTTTTTGGGTTTTCGCCGTTTTGTCGCGTTGCGTGTGTGGCATTCATTCATATTATGTAGTCATGTGCATCGCATTGCATTTGTGTTGTCGGTTGCATCCGGTTCCACAAGTTCCTTCCCGTTGTCCGTTTCGCGTTCCGGAGCTCCCTCACGTGTTCGTGACGTCCCGTAGGCCTACTTTGGTGTTTGTCCATGTAACGTTACCGGTTTGGCGCGATACTTGTCGTGTGTTGTTGTTTTGGTGTGTGTAACCCGCCTGTCAAATCTCGTCGCGTTTTGAGTCCGTTTGCTACCCCAACAGTTATTCTCGTGGGCTAAAAGTGCCTCCACTTTGAGGCCCAAGACACCCCTCCAACAGCCCACCAAACAACTCCTAGCCACTCCCTTCATCTAGGCCATCCAATTCTGATCGTGTGGCCGAAAACCACACTCCATTTGGACAACCCTAGCTCCTTGTGCCTATATATTTGTCCACTTCCCCCAATTTTTGCCCCAAAACAAGGAAACCCTAGTCCACCATCATCTCCTTCCTCTCCTTCTTCTACCTCCAGCCACCGCCGCCTCGCCGGACTCCTCGCCGGAATTCTGCACCACCACCGCGCCACCTCGCCGGATTTTTTTCCGCCACCTCGCCGCCGGCTTCCCCCGTCTTCGCCTCCCGCGGGCCGAGCCAGATCGGGCCGAGCCGCGCGCCGCCGCGGGCCTCCAGCCGCCAAGCCTCCTCGCGGGCCTCTTCTTCGCGGGCCAGATCCGCCGAGCCCGTTAGATCTCCAGATCTGAGAAGGTTGTTTTCAAAACCCCTAAGTCCCCAGATTTTTGTTCTCTGATGCAATATTCGATCTATGATAACTTTTTGTGTGATGGTCCGTTTTGCGCAAATGACATGTCCAGACGTTCGTGGTGACATGTACTACTTTTCATTCCATTGTGCCATACATATATGAGATCATCTAGATGCTTAAAATTCTGTTGCAAGAGTGCATCGTGATAAAAACTGCTGTTAGTATATTTTTTCATGCCATCTTTGCATAGTGATAACTTGGTGCTCGTCTATCCGAATGATGCAAATGACATGTCCACGTGTTCGTCTTGTCATGCTCTACATGATGAATGCTTAGACTTGCATGATAGAATTAATCTTGCCATGTTTATCGCCGTTGCAAAATGCCATGTGGCTGTTATGTGTTTAGCTTGTTATGAAATGCCAACTTGAGGAGCTCATTGCTATCGTTGTGTTTATCTCCATGATGCATGCTTAGGTGTTTTGGAATCACCATCATATGTACTTTGCTGTGGTTCTTACCACTTGCCATGTTTAGTTTTGAGGTGACTTAAACTTGCTCTCAAAGATGCCATGATGAAACTGCTGTTTAACACTGAGTGAAATTTCACTAAGTCATGAATCTGTAATTTTCAGATGCCATGTTTGCTTGCTGTTCTAGGACAAACCATGATAGTTTTGGGGTGACTCTTGATGATACCTTGTAGTATATATTGTTGGCTATCCATTCATGTTCTCACATGCTTATTTGAGTGGCTGTAGCATATTTAACTTTGGCTCCAAAGTTGCAATAAAATACTGCTGTCAGGATTTTGTTGTCAAGTTCAATATGTCCAAGCTTGTTGCTATTGATCCGTGGCTCCTTTGGGGTGCACCAATGGACTTATTTGTTGTAGGATATGTCTAGTTTATGTTCATGCTCTTTGCCATGATGTTGGAGTGTTGTAGCTCATTTATCTAGTGCTCCGAAGTTGATATGTTGTTGTAATTTTCAGCTTTCGCATGTTTATTGTTTTGTGTGTAACTTTTAGCCCGTAGCTCCGTTTGGAGGGAGTCTTATATGAAACTTGATTGATTTTCCGTGTAGATTCATAATATCCTATTGTTGTCATGTTTTGAAGTATTTTGCTTGAGTGTTATTTTTCCGTGCTCCGTGTGCTCTCATAGTGCATCAATCATGCATCCATCATTTTCGTGTGCGCATTGCATCTTGTTGATTTGTGCCTTGTGTGGTTATATTGTTTAGAGCCGGAAGCTGAGACCGAGTACGAGCACGAGGTTAATACCGAGCTTGAAAACGAGGACCCCTCTTACAGTCCAAACGACTACTCTTCAGGCAAGATGACCAAACCCGGATACCATTACTATTTTTGCCTATTGCTAGAAGTCTCGATCTATAGTATTGCCTCGATGCCCATGTCTTTCCTGTCAGCCTCCTACATGTAACCATGATCATGTCTAACCACCCTACCTATGCAAACCATTGATTGGCTATACGTAGGCTTCGCTCAGCCCCTCTTATAGCGTTGCTAGTTGTAGGTGAAGTTGAAGATACTTGCTTCATGTTGAAGTTTTGTTGGGTTATATCACACTATATAAATGCTTAAAATGAAATCATCTATATATTGGCAATGGGTGGAAGTCTAAGCCTTTTGCTTGGTGATTTGTTCCACTCATGCCGCTAGGAACCGTATAAACCGGTGTTATGTTCCTTGATTATGCGTTCCTCACACGGTTGGGGTTATGGGGCCCCCTCGATAAACCGCTAAGTGCTAAGTCTTTTCCAGCAAGTCCCAACATTGGTACTATTTGCCTAACAACTAAATAAACTTGCATAGGGAGTAATTGACCCTCTTTCTTAATCAACAACCCCGGGCCAGTGCTCCACATGACTGTTGGTCCGAAATGAGCAGACTGCAGGGCCACCTCAAGGAAACTCGAGGTCTGGTAAAAACCCGTAGGATGACTTATCCGGTCGTGGCCTGAGAAGAGATACGCGTGGCTACTATCAGGGTGTCGGCACGCCGGGAGGATTTGCTGGATTAGCCTTACCTTAGTTCGGAGTATCTTGAGCACGGGATTCCAAGAATACTCGGGCCTTCCCACCTTGGAGTTGCGACTCCGCGGATCGTGGGCTTGTCACGGGCCAAGTTGGAACACCCCTGCAGGGTTTGAACTTTCGAAAGCCGTGCCCGCGGTTATGTGGCAGATGGGAGCTTGTTAATGTCCGGTTGTAGAAAACTTGACACATTGTTCTAATACACTACCAGCGTGAGTACCGTGACTGTCATTTTCCGAAAGGGGTTTCGGAAGATGAACACGGTGGGGTTATGTTTGACTGGCTTTAGTTAGGATCACTTAGTGATCATCTCTCGACCGAGGCGCCTTCTCTTCTCGCTCTCTTTTGCGTAAGCTAGGCTAGTGCTGCTGCAACCACTTATTCTTATTCTTTCTTCAGCCTTGTTGCTCACCCAAGGCTTAGATAGTCATGTTACCCGGGAACGGGATTGCTGAGTCCTCTGTGGCTCACAGTTACTTCACCACACCAGATGCAGGTCCGATGGTGAGCTATCCAGGTGATGGCACTGAGCTAGACTGGGAGTACGACGAGGAGCGTAGCCGTTACTATGTTCGTTACCCGGATGATCAGTAGTGGAGACTTCTACTAGGATTCGATCCGACCTGTGGTTTTAAATTATGTTTGGTATCTTGTCATTTGGATTTTACCCTTAGATGGGCTGTGATGTTCTTTTGAATGATGATTTGGACATGTATTGTATTTGTGTGACGTGGCGATTGTAAGCCAACTATTTTATGTTTTCCATCCCCATCTTTTACATGAGTTGTGCAAAGATATCAAACTTGCGATCATTCCAGCATGGGGTTATGTCTCTAAGTCGTGCCTCGACACGTGGGAGATATAGTCCCATCCTGGGCATTACAAGTTGGTATTCAGAGCCTTCTCCGACCTAGAAGCCCCCACTGATTGATCGAATCGTTGACGGTCGAGTCTAGGCACACACTGAAAATATTTTGAGTCCTATATTTATATCGGAGAGTAGGATTTCTTTGCTTCTCATCCCATTTCACTCTGGTGAGGACTCCTGACGTCTACTCTTGCCTCTTCTACTTTCAAAAATTGCACCAAATTTTTTAGGAATCTCACAAGTATTGTGGGATTGTCTCGATGTTCTTGTGACGAGAATATTGTTCTCGATGTCTCCTGACATTAGGGGTTGTGGCAGTGTCCCGGGGAGTTGAGCTTCGAGGTATTGTTGTCACAAGCATATCGCGGCAGTACTAAATACTTAAGACGGCCGACATCGAAAATCTCTCCTATACGGTTAGTGGCAAGATAACCCCGACATCACCCAGTACTGGGGAGGTAGTTCGGGAGTATTGCCATAGCTTGGTATAGTGGATGCTTTTCGAAGGTCCGAGGTAGACAGTTTCCGAGAAAGACTGGTTATGTGTTGAAGGATGGATACAGCTGGATGTAGGTTTAGAGTTGATTGCGTGGTGCTTCCCCTGTATCCCCAACACCGGATTGCATAACTGGAAACTTTCGGAAATTAATAGGTGGGTTTATCCAGTAGATCATAGGCATTCTTCCAACGAATGCAGGTTAGCGAGTTCGGGGTTCTACATTGAGTGAAGTGGTTTTATGACCGATGTTCCGATCGGGAGTAGCATCTTAAAGGGTCCTTAGCTATGCTGATCCGGGGATTGCAAAACCCTTTCGTATCACGTTCATAAGCTTTCAGCACAAAGATGTTAGAACGAAGCTCCTATCTTGTGTTTGTTTCCATCCGTACCTTGTTGTTTTTCTTATTTTACCTTTTGTCCCCTATGTGGCTTCTCGTGAAGATTGTTGTTATCATTAAACTGAGAATTTCATTCGTTCCTCTTGTTCGAATGATTCTTGTGAAGACTTGTTGCAATTCATTCCGTTGTTTCAGCTTATACCTTCTTTCAATCAATTGCTGATTCGTGGTCATCTCTTTCAGGATGGCTCCGAAACGAGTTCCCAACGCTAACCCAGAGGGTGAAGAGGTCCCAGATCGTCCTCCTTCCCCTCCTCCTCCGTCTGAGGCTTGGAGAGCGATTATGCATACTACAAATCAGAACACCCAGATGTTGATGCAGATGATGCAGCACATGCAAGCTAATCAAACTAATCAGGGTGTTCCAGGGAATCAAGGCAACTTCTTCAACCAGCAGCTTTACCAAGGCAATTGGCAATTTCTTCTCTAGCAAAGCAGATGCATTCTAGTATATATGCTCCGGATGTTTCTATTCGCATGGGTGATTATCGCTTTCTGGCTCAACCGGTGGTTCTTGGCAATTCCGACATTGACCTCATCCTCGGGATGGATTGGCTTTCTCAGCATGATGCTCAAATTGATTGTGCACAGAAGGAAGTCAAGATTACTCATCCTGATGAAGATGTGATTATCTTCGCCTCCAGGGATAACACTATCAGACTTTTCTCTCTCAATGATAAGGGCGAGATTAATGCCATCTCTCAAATTCCGGTGGTAAACGAATACCAAGACGTCTTTCCTGAAGAACTTCCAGGCATGCCTCCACACCGTAAGGTGGAATTCATCATTGAACTCGAGCCGGGTACTGAGCCAGCATGCCGGCGTCCGTACAAGCTCTCTCCCGAAGAATTGAAGGAATTGAAGAAGCAGCTTGATGAACAGGAGCGTATGGGTCTCATCAGGCCTAGTACGTCTCCTTGGGGCTGTGGTGTCTTATTTGTCAAGAAGAAGGATGGCACGGAGCGCCTCTGCGTTGATTACCGGCCATTGAACAAGAAGACAATAAAGAACAAGTATCCGCTCCCAAACATCAATGAACTGTTCGAGCAGCTCAAAGGAGCTAAAGTGTTCTCTAAGCTCGACCTCCGAATGGGCTATCACCAAATTCGCATTCGCGAGGAGGACATCCCCAAGACTGCCTTCAGAACGAGCTACGGTTCCTATGAATATACGGTCATGTCCTTTGGTCTCGCCAATGCTCCTCCTACCTTCTCGAGAATGATGCACTACATCTTCAATCCCTACACCGGCGAGTTTGTGCTTGTGTATCTGGATGACATTTTGGTATTTTCCAAGAATGAAGAAGATCACGAAAAGCACCTTCGTCTTGTTCTTGACCACTCCGTGAACATAAGTTCTATGCCAAGTTCTCCAAGTGCGAATTTTGGCACGATAAGGTTTTGTACCTGGGCCATATCATCTCCACTGACGGTATTGCGGTAAACCCCGAGAAAGTTGAAGCAATTGTCAACTTGGAAGGTCCTCAGAACGTCAAGCAACTCCGAAGTTTTCTTGGTCTTGCCAGTTATTGTAGAAGGTTCGTTGAGAACTTCTCCAAGATTGCCAAGCCTCTTTCCAACTTGTTGCAGAAGAATGTCAAATACTTTTGGTCTCCAGAGTGTGAAGTGGCATTCAAAACTCTCAAAGAAAAGCTCGTCTCTGCTCCAGTTCTAACTCCTCCAGATGAGTCCAAGCCCTACGAAGTATTCTGTGATGCTTCTCTTCAAGGTCTTGGTGGTGTCCTTATGCAAGACAAGAGAATTGTGGCATACACTTCTCGTCAGCTGAAGCCAAGTGAGAAGAACTATCCCACACATGATCTCGAGCTAGCAGCTGTGGTACATGCTTTGATTACGTGGAGACATCTGTTGTTGGGCAGAAAAGTCGACATCTTCACCGATCACAAGAGCTTGAAGTACATCTTCACACAACCGAATCTGAACCTCCGCCAGACTCGTTGGGTTGAAATGATCAAAGAGTATGATCCCAGCATCGAATACACTCCTGGCAAGGCGAATGTGATTGCAGATGCTTTGAGCAGAAAGGCATATTGCAACAGCCTTCTTATCAAGCCGTTCCAGCCTGAGCTTTGTGAAGCATTCAGGAAGCTCAACCTCCAAGTTGTTCCGCAGGGTTTTCTTGCAAATCTTCAAGTTGCTCCTACCTTGGAAGATCAGGTCCGTGAGGCCCAACTCAGTGATGCCATGGTGCAGAAGGTGAAACATGGTATTGCAAAGGGTACTCCTAAATACAAGTGCTATCGCGTTGATGAGAGAGATACCTTGTTCTTTGAGGACAGACTCGTCGTTCCCAAAGGTGATCTCAGGAAGCTCATAATGGAAGAAGCACATGATTCTCTCCTTTCCATTCATCCTGGCAGTTCCAAGATGTACCAAGACCTCAAGCAATCTTACTGGTGGACACACATGAAAAGGGAGATTGCCCAATTCGTGAATGAATGTGATGTCTGCAGAAGAGTGAAGGCAGAGCATCAACGTCCAGCAGGTCTTCTCCAACCTCTTCCTATTCCCAAGTGGAAATTCGACCACATTGAAATGGATTTCGTCACTGGCTTTCCTAAGTCCAAGAGAGGGAATGATTCTATCTTCGTGGTGATTGACAAGCTTACCAAAATCGCTCACTTCCTTCCAGTCAAAGAATCAATCAATGCAGCTCAACTTGCAGAATTGTACACTTCCAGAATTGTGTCTTTACATGGCATTCCTCAAGTCATCTCCTCAGACCGTGGAAGTTTGTTCACTACAAAGTTCTGGGACTCCTTTCAGTCCGCCATGGGCACTAAGATTAGGTTCAGCACTGCTTTTCACCCTCAGACTAGTGGCCAAGTCGAGAGAGTGAATCAGATTCTAGAAGACATGCTCAGAGCCTGTGTCATATCTTTTGGCATGAAATGGGAAGATTGCCTTCCATTTGCCGAGTTCTCTTACAACAACAGCTTCCAAGCAAGTGCCGGCAAAGCTCCGTTTGAAATCCTCTATGGCAGAAAGTGCCGTACCCCTCTCAACTGGTCTGAAACAGGTGAACGTCAACTTCTTGGCAATGACTTGATCTCAGAAGCCGAAGAAATGTGCAAAGTCATACGTGAGAATCTCAAGGCCGCTCAGTCGCGTCAGAAGAGTTACTATGACGGCAAGCATCGCGATTTGGCTTTCAACATTGGTGATCATGTCTATCTCCGTGTTTCGCCTATGAAAGGCACCCAAAGATTCGGTATCAAAGGAAAGTTTGCTCCTAGATATGTCGGGCCTTTCAAGATCCTATGCAAAAGAGGCGACCTAGCCTATCAACTTGAGCTCCCTTCCAACTTCGCCAATGTTCATGATGTGTTCCATGTGTCTCAACTCCGCAAATGCTTCAAGACTCCTGAACGCATGATTCCGTTTGAAGAGATTGATCTTCAACAAGATTTGTCCTACCGAGAGCATCCAGTTGCTATTCTCGAAGAAACCGAGCGCAAGACCCGCAACAAGTCCATCAAATTCTTGAAAGTCAAGTGGTCACACCATACCGACCGAGAAGCTACGTGGGAACGAGAAGATCATCTTCGTTCCGAGTACCCTTCCTTTTTCCAGTCCTAGATCTCGGGACGAGATTTTTTTGTAGTATAGGAGAGTTTGTAATGCCCCGGATGTAATACTTTCCCTTTTGGGCATATAATATATCTCCGGCTTCATCACTTCCATTCCGGGTGCTTTGTCTTTTTGGGTTTTCGCCGTTTTGTCGCGTTGCGTGTGTGGCATTCATTCATATCATGTAGTCATGTGCATCGCATTGCATTTGTGTTGTCGGTTGCATCCGGTTCCACAAGTTCCTTCCCGTTGTCCGTTTCGCGTTCCGGAGCTCCCTCACGTGTTCGTGGCGTCCCGTAGGACTACTTTGGTCTTTGGCCGTGTAACGTTACCGGTTTGGCACGAGACTTGTCGTGTGTTGTTGTTTTGGTGTGTGTAACCCGCCTGTCAAATCTCGTCGCGTTTCGAGTCCGTTTGCTACCCCAACAGTTATTCTCGTGGGCTAAAAGTGCCTCCACTTTGAGGCCCAAGACACCCCTCCAACAGCCCACCAAACAACTCCTAGCCACTCCCTTCATCTAGGACATCCAATTCTGATCGTGTGGCCGAAAACCGCACTCCATTTGGACAACCCTAGCTCCTTGTGCCTATATATTTGTCCACTTCCCCCAATTTTTGCCCCAAAACAAGGAAACCCTAGTCCACCATCATCTCCTTCCTCTCCTTCTTCTACCTCCAGCCACCGCAGCCTCGTCGGACTCCTCGCCGGAGTTCTGCACCACCACCGCGCCACCTCGCCGGATTTTTTTCCGCCACCTCGCCGACGGCTTCCCCCGTGTTCGCCTCCCGCGGGCCGAGCCAGATCGGGCCGAGCCGCGCGCCGCCGCGGGCCTCCAGCCGCCAAGCCTCCTCGCGGGCCTCTTCTTCGCAGGCCAGATCCGCCGAGCCCGTTAGATCTCCAGATCTGAGAAGGTTGTTTTCAAAACCCCTAAGTCCCCAGATTTTTGTTCTCTGATGCAATATTCGATCTGTGATAACTTTTTGTGTGATGGTCCGTTTTGCGCAAATGACATGTCCAGACGTTCGTGGTGACAGGTACTACTTTTCATTCCATTGTGCCATGCATATTTGAGATCATCTAGATGCTTAAAATTCTGTTGCAAGAGTGCATCGTGATAAAAACTGCTGTTAGTATTGTTTTTCATGCCATCTTTGCATCGTGATAACTTGGTGCTCGTCTATCCGAATGATGCAAATGACATGTCCACGTGTTCGTCTTGTCATGCTCTACATGATGAATGCTTAGACTTGCATGATAGAATTAATCTTGCCATGTTTATCGCCGTTGCAAAATGTCATGTGGCTGTTATGTGTTTTAACTTGTTATGAAATGCCAACTTGAGGAGCTCATTGCTATCGTTGTGTTTATCTCCATGATGCATGCTTAGGTGTTTTGGAATCACCATCATATGTAATTTGCTGTGGTTCTTACCACTTGCCATGTTTAGTTTTGAGGTGAGTTAAACTTGCTCTCAAAGATGCCATGATGAAACTGCTGTTTAACACTTAGTGAAATTTCACTAAGTCTGGAATCTGTAATTTTCAGATGCCATGTTTGCTTGCTGTTCTAGGACAAACAATGATAGTTTTGTGGTGACTCTTGATGATTCCTTGTAGTATATATTGTTGGCTATCCATTCATGTTCTCACATGCTTATTTGAGTGGCTGTAGCATATTTAACTTTGGCTCCAAAGTTGCAATAAAATACTGCTGTCAGGATTTTGTTGTCAAGTTCAATATGTCCAAGCTTGTTGCTATTGATCCGTGGCTCCTTTGGGGGTGCACCAATGGACTTATTTGTTGTAGGATATGTCTAGTTTATGTTCATGCTATTTGCCATGATGTTGGAGTGCTGTATGTCATTTATCTAGTGCTCCGAAGTTGCTATGTTGCTGTAATTTTCAGCTTTCGCATGTTTATTGTTTTGTGTGTAACTTTTAGCCCGTAGCTCCGTTTGGAGGGAGTCTTATATGAAACTTGATTGATTTTCCGTGTAGATTCATAATATCCTATTGTTGTCATGTTTTGAAGTATTTTGCTTGAGTGCTATTTTTCCGTGCTCCGTGTGCTCTCATAGTGTATCAATCATGCATCCATCATTTTCGTGTGTGCATTGCATCTTGTTGATTTGTGCCTTGTGTGGTTGTATTGTTTAGAGCCGGAAGCTGAGACCGAGTACGAGCACGAGGTTACTACCGAGCTTGAGAATGAGGACCCCTCTTACGATCCGAACGACTACTCTTCAGGCAAGATGACCGAACCCGGATACCATTACTATTTTTGCCTATTGCTAGACGTCTCGATCTATAGTATTGCCTCGATGCCCATGTCTTTCATGTCAGCCTCCTACTTGTAACCATGATCATATCTAACCACCCTACCTATGCAAACCATTGATTGGCTATACGTAGGTTTCGCTCAGCCCCTCTTATAGCGTTGCTAGTTGCAGGTGAAGTTGAAGATGCTTGCTTCATGTTGAAGTTTTGTTGGGTTATATCACACTATATAAATGCTTAAAATGAAATCATCTATATATTGGCAATGGGTGGAAGGCTAAGCCTTTTGCTTGGTGATTTGTTCCACTCATGCCACTAGAAACCGTATAAACCGGTGTTATGTTCCTTGATTATGCGTTCCTCACACGGTTGGGGTTATGGGGCCCCCCTCGATAAACCGCTAAGTGCTAAGTCTTTTCCAGCAAGTCCCAACATTGGTACTATTTGCCTAACAACTAAATAAACTTGCATAGGGAGTAATTGACCCTCTTTCTTAATCAACAGCCCCGGGCCAGTGCTCCACATGAGTATTGGTCCGAAATGAGCAGACTGCGGGGCCACCTCAAGGAAACTCGAGGTCTGGTAAAAACCCGTAGGATGACTTATCCGGTCGTGGCCTGAGAAGAGATACGCGCGGCTACTATCAGGGTGTCGGCACGCCGGGAGGATTTGTTGGATTAGCCTTACCTTAGTTCGGAGTATCTTGAGCACGGGATTCCGAGAATACTCGGGCCTTCCCACCTTGGAGTTGCAACTCCGCGGATCGTCGGCTTGTCATGGGCCAAGTTGGAACACCCCTGCAGGGTTTGAACTTTCGAAAGTCATGCCCGTGGTTATGTGGCAGATGGGAGCTTGTTAATATCCAGTTGTAGAAAACTTGACACATTGTTCTAATACACTACCACCGTGAGTACCGTGACTGTCATTTTCCGAAAGGGGTTTCGGAAGATGAACACGGTGGGGTTATGTTTGACTGGCTTTAGTTAGGATCACTTAGTGATCATCTCTCGACCGAGGCGCCTTCTCTTCTCCCTCTCTTTTGCGTAAGCTAGGCTAGTGCTGCTGCAACCACTTATTATTATTCTTTCTTCAGCCTTGTTCCTCACCCAAGGCTTAGATAGTCATGTTACCCGGGAACGGGATTGCTGAGTCCTCTGTGGCTCACAGTTACTTCACCACACCAGATGCAGGTCCGATGGTGAGCTATCCAGGTGATGGCACCGAGCTAGACTGGGAGTACGACGAGGAGCGTAGCCGTTACTATGTTCGTTACCCGGATGATCAGTAGTGGAGACTTCTACTAGGATTCGATCCGACCTGTGGTTTTAAATTATGTTTGGTATCTTGTCATTTGGATTTTACCCTTAGATGGGATGTGATGTTCTTTTGAATGATGATTTGGACATGTATTGTATTTGTGTGACGTGGCGATTGTAAGCCAACTATTTTATGTTTTCCATCCCCATCTTTTACATGAGTTGTGCAAAGATACCAAACTTGCGATCATTCCAGCATGGGGTTATGTCTCTAAGTCGTGCCTCGACACGTGGGAGATATAGTCCCATCCTGGGCATTACAATGTATCAGATTGAGACTCTTGAGTCATCTAGATCAATGTTTAAATCTTGCATTGGAGTAACCCTTTACAACGAACTCTTTACCACCTCCATAACCAAGAAACATTTCCTTAGTCCTCCTAGGTAACTAAGGATAATTTTGACCGCTGTCCAGTGATCCTTTCCTGGATCACTATCGTACGCCCTCGCCAAACTCATGGCAAGGTACACAATAGGTCTGGTACATAGCATAGCATACTTTATATAACCTATGGTTAAGGCATAGGGAATGACTTTCATTCTCTCTCTCTATCTTCTATCATGGTCGGGTTTTGAGTCTTACTCAACTTCATAGCTTACAACTCAGGAAAGGACACCTGCTTTGACTGATCCATTTTGAACTCCTTCAAAATCTTATCAAGGTATGTACTCATTGAAAAATCTTATCAACGTCAAGATCTATCTCTATATATCTTGATGCCCAATATGTAAGCAGCTTCACCGAGGTCTTTCGTTGAAAAATTCTTATTCAAGTATCCTTTTATGCTATCCAGAAATTCTATATCATTTCCAATCAGTAATATGTCATCCACATATAACATGAAAAATGCTACAGAGCTCCCACTCACTTTCTTGTAACTACAGGCTTCATCGTAAGTCTGTATAAAACCACATGCTTTGATCACCTCATCAAATTGCATAGTCCAACTCCGAGATGCTTGCACCAGTCCATAGATGGATCGATGGAGCTTGCACACTTTGTTAGCACCTTTAGAATTGACAAAACCTTTTGGTTGCATCATATACAACTCTTCTTTCGGAAATCCATTAAGGTATGTAGTTTTGACATCCATTTTCCAGATTTCATAAATGGACAATTGCTAACTTGATTCGAACAGGCTTAAGCATCGCTACGGGTGAGAAAGTCTCATCTTAGTCAACTCCTTGAACTTGTCGAAAACCTTTTGCGACAAGTCGATCTTTGTAGATAGTGACATTACCATCAGTGTATGTCTTCCTCTTGAAGATCCATTTATTCTCAATGGCTTGCCGATCATCGGGCAAGTCAACCAAAGTCCACACTTTGTTCTCATACATGGATCAATCTCAGATTTCAGGGCCTCAAGCCATTTCGCGGAATCTGGGCTCATCATCGCTTCCTCATAGTTTGTAGGTTCGTCATGGTCTAGTAACATGACATCCAAAACATGATTACCATACCACTCTGGTGCAAAACGTGCTCTGGTTGACCTACGAGGTTCGGTAGTAACTTGATCCGAAGTTTCATGATCATTATCATTAGCTTCTTATCTAGTTGGTGTAGGCATCACGGGAACGGCTTTCTCTGATGATCTACTTTCCAATTTGAGCGAAGTTACAATTACCTCATCAAGTTCTACCTTCCTCCCACTCACTTCTTTCGAGAGAAACTCCTTCTCTAAAAAGGATCCATTCTTAGCAACAAAGATCTTGCCTTCAGATCTGTGGTAGAAGGTGTACCCAACAGTTTCTTTTGGGTATCCTATGAAGATGCATTTCTCAGATTTGGGTTCGAGCTTATCAGGTTGAAGCTTTTCCACATAAGCATCGTAACCCCAAACTTTAAGAAACGATAGCTTAGGTTTCTTGCCAAACCACAGTTCATACGATGTCGTCTCAACGGATTTAGATGGTGCCCTATTTAACGTGAATGTAGTTGTCTCTAATGCATAACCCCAAAACGATAGTGGTAAAGCGGTAAGAGACATCATAGATCACACCATATCTAATAAAGTACGATTACGACGTTCGGACAGACCATTACGCTATGGTGTTCTAGGTGGCTTGAGCTGTGAAACTATTCCACATTGTTTCAAATGAAGACCAAACTCGTAGCTCAAATATTCGCCTCCGCGGTCAGAACCTAGAAACTTTATTTTCTTGTTATGATGATTCTCTACTTTACTCTGAAATTCTTTGAACTTTTCAAATGTTTCAGACTTATGTTTCATTAAGTAGATATAACCATATCTTTTTTTGGATGGAATATTTGGCGTCAGCCTATAGGTTTTCCGTTTTTTTTTATTTCTTCTTTGGCATAATGTGAAAGATTACCCTTTGATTTACCAGAAGCGGAGGAAGAATTAGTAGCAGGTTACCAAACTGAATATTCCGGTATCAAATATGGTTTATTTTATCTTGTTTCTTACCAAATCATCTGTGAATGTCAGAAAATAATGATACCCACCGCGAGCCTCAACACTCATCGGACCGCATACATCGGTATGTATTATTTCCAATAAGTCAGTAGCTTGCTCCATTGTTCCGGAGAACAAAGTTTTAGTCATCTTGCCCATGAGGCATGGTTCGCAATCATCAAATGATTCATAATCAAGTGATTCCAAAATTCCATCAGCATGGAGTTTCTTCATGCGTTTTACACCAATATGACCTAAACGGCAGTGCCACAAGTATGTTGCACTATCATTATCAACTCTGCATCTTTTGGCTTCAATATTATGAATATGTGTATTACTACGATCGAGATTCAATAAACCATTCACCTTGGGTGTATGACCATAGAAGGTTTTATTCATGTAAATAGAATAACAATTATTCTCTGACTTAAATGAATAACCGTATTGCAATAAACATGATCCAATCTTGTTCATGCTCAACGCAAACACCAAATAACATGTATTAAGGTTAAACAGTAATCCCGAAATTACAGGGAGTGTGCGATGATGATCATATCAATATTGGAACTACATCCAACAGACATCGTCACCTCACCCTCAACTACTCTCCGTTTATTCTGCAACTCCTTTTTTGAGTTACTAATATTAGCAACCGAACAGGTATCAAATACCCAGGGGCTACTATGAACACTAGTGAGGCATACATCAATAACATGTATATCAAATATACCTTTGTTCACTTTACCATCCTTCTTATCCGCCAAATATTTGGGGTAGTTCCACTTTTAGTGACCATTTCCTTTGAAGTAGAAGCACTTAGTTTCAGGCTTGGCTCCAGCTTTGGGCTTCTTCTCGGGAGTGACAACTTTCTTTCCATTCTTTTGAAGTTCCCTTTCTTTTCCTTTACCCTTTGTTGAAACTAGTGGTCTTGTTAACCATCAACAATTGATGCTCTTTTCTGATTTCTACCTTCGTTGATTTCAGCATCACGAGGAGCTCGGGAATTGTTTTCATCATCCCTTGCATATTATAGTTCATCACGAAGTTCCAGTAACTTGGTGATAGTGACTAGAGAACTCTGTCAATCTCTATCTTATCTGGAAGATTAACTCCCACTTGATTCAAGTGATTGTAGTACTCAGACATTCTGAGCACATGCTCACTGGTTGAGCTATTCTCCTCCATCTTGTAGGCAAAGTACCCGTCAGAGGTCTCATACCTCTCGAGACGGGCATGAGTCTGAAATACTAATTTCAACTCTTGGAACATCTCATATGCTCTGTGGCGTTCAAAACGTTTTTGAAGTCCCGGTTCTAAGCCAAAAAGCATGGCGCACTAAACTATCAAGTAGTCAACATACTGAGCTTGTCAAACGTTCATAACATCTGCATCTGCTCCTGCAATAGGTCTGTCACCTAGCGGTGCATCAAGGACATAATTCTTCTGTGTAGCAATGAGGATAATCCTTAGATCACAGACCCAGTCCGCATCATTGCTACTATCATCTTTCAATTTTTCTCTTGGAACATATCAAAAATATATAGGAGCTATGTTGCGAGCTATTGATCGACAACATTAATATGCAAATACTATCAGGACTAAGTTCATGATAAATTAAAGTTCAATTAATCAAATTACTTAAGGACTCCCACTTAGATAGACATCCCTCAAGTTATCTAAATGATCACGTGATCCAAATCAACTAAACCATGTCCGATCATCACGTGAGATTGAGTAGTTTTGAATGGTGAACATATTATGTTGATCATATCTACTATATGATTCACACTCGACCTTTCGGTCTCCAGTGTTCCGAGGCCATGTCTGTACATGCTAGACTCGTCAAGTTTAACGCGAGTATTATGCACGTGCAAAATTGTCTTACACCCGTTGTATGTGAACGTAGAGCTTATCACACCCGATCATCACGTGGTGTCTCGGCACGACGAACTATCGCAACGGTGCATACTCAGGGAGAACACTTGTACCTTGAAATTTTGTAAGGGATCATCTTATAATGCTACCGTCGTTCTAAGCAAAATAAGATGCATAAAAAGATAAACATCACATGCAATCAAAATATGTGACATGATATGGCCATCATCATCTTGTGCTTTTGATCTCCATCTCCAAAGCATCGTCATGATCTCCATCGTCACTGGCTTGACACCATGATCTTCATCGTAGCGTCGTGGTCATTTCGCCAACTATTGCTTCTACTACTATCGCTAACTCATAGTGATGAAGTAAAGCAATTACATGGTGTTCGCAATTCATCGAATAAAGAGACAACCATAAGGCTCTTGTCGGTTGCCGATAATTTACAAAACATGATCATCTCATACAATAACCGATAACTCATCATGTCTTGACCATATCAAATCACAGCATGCCCTGCAAAAACAAGTTAGACATCCTCTACTTTGTTGTTGTAAGTTTTACATGGCTGCTACGGGCTTCCAGCAAGAACTGTTCTTACCTACGCATCAAAACCACAACGATTTTTATTCATTTGTGTTGTCTTAACCTTCAACAAGGACCTGTCATAGTCAAACTAGATTCAACTAAAGTTGGAGAAACAGACACCCGCCAGCCACCTATGTACAAAGCACGTCGGTAGAACCAGTCTCATGAACGCTGTCATGTAAAGTCGGTCCGGGCCGCTTCATCCAACAATACGCCGAATCAAAGTAAGGCGTTGGTTGTAAGCAGTGTGACTATTATCGCTCACAACTCTTTGTGTTCTACTCGTGCATATCATCTATGCATAGACCTGGCTCTGGTACCACTGTTGGGGAACGTAGCATGCAATTTCAAAAATTCCCTACGCTCACGCAAGATCTATCTAGGAGATGCATAGCAACGAGGCGGGAAGAGTGTGTCCATGTACCGTCGTAGACCGAAAGCGGAAGCGTTATGTTAACGCGGTTGACGCAGTCGAACGTCTTCACGATCCAACCGATCCAAGTACCGAACGCACGGCACCTCTGTGTTCAGCACATGTTCAGCTTGATGACGTCCCACAAACTCTTGATCCAGCATAGTGTCAAGGGAGAGTTTCGTCAGCACGACGGCATGGTGATGGTGAAGTGATCCGCGCAGGGCTTCGCCTAAGCACTATGACAATATGAGCGGAGGAGCAAACTATAAAGGGAGGCGCCGCACACGGCTAGGAACAATTTAGGTGTGTTCTAGGGGTGCCCTCCCCACGTATATAAAGGAGGGAGAGGGTGGGAAGCAGCCTAGGGCGTGCCCAAGTAGGAGGAATCCTACTTGGGCCCCTAGTCCAATCCCCCCTTACCATATTTAGACAAGGGGGAAAGGAAGGAGGGGGAGGGGAAGGAAGTAGGAGTCCTACTTCATACTTTCCTTTTCCTCCTCTCTTTTCCCTTTCTCCCCACGTGGGCTGGCCCTATAGGGGTGCACCAGCCCCTTGGGGGCTGGTGCGTTCCCTTACTTGGCCCATTAAGCCCATATCTTTGTCGGGGGTTGCCCGGAACCCCTTCCGGGGACCCGGTATCAGCCGGAACACTTCCGGTGTCCAAATACCATCATCCTATATATGAATCTTTACCTCTCGACCATTTCGAGACTCCTCGTCATGTCTGTGATCTCATCTGGGACTCCTAACAACATTCGGTCACCAAATCACATAACTCATATAATACAAATCGTCATCGATTGTTAAGCGTGCGGACCCTACGGGTTCGAGAACTATGTAGACATGACCGAGACACCTCTTTGGTCAATAACCAATACCGGCACCTGGATGCTCATATTGGCTCCTACATATTCTATGAAGATCTTTATCAGTCGAACAGTTATGACAACATACGTTATTCCCTTTGTCATCCGTATGTTACTTGCCCGAGATTCGATCGACGGTATCTTCATACCTAGTTCAATCTCGTTACCGGAAAGTCCCTTTACTCGTTCCGTAATGCATCATCCTACAAATAATTCACTAGTCACATTGCTTGGAAGGCTTCTTATGATGTGCATTACAGAGAGGGCCCAGAGATACCTCTCCGATACTCGGTGTGACAAATCCTAATCTCGATCTATGCCAACCCAACAAACACCTTCGGAGATACCTGTAGAGCATCTTTATAATCACCCAGTTACGTTGTGACGTTTGATAGCACACAAGGCATTCCGCTGGTATCTGGGAGTTGCATAATCTCATAGTCGGAGGAATATGTATTTGACATGAGGAAAGCAGTTGCAATAAAATTGTACAACCATTATGCTAAGCTAACGGATGGGTCTTGTCCATCACATCATTCTCCTAATGATGTAATCCCGTTCATCAAATGACAACACATGTCTATGGTTAGGAAACTTAACCATCTTTGATTAACGAACTAGTCTAGTAGAGGCTTCGTAGGGATACAGTATTTTGTCTATGTATCCACACATGTATCAAGTTTCCGTTTAATACAATTCTAGCGTGAATAATAAACATTTATCATGATATAAGGAAATATAAAATAACAACTTTATTATCGCCTCTAGGGCATATTTCCTTCAAAGGCAACTTCGAAAGAGGCTTGAGGCTTGGACCATATTTGTATTTCCTGCATGTTGTACCGGTAGCCGCCGTAGCTGCGGCGCCTCTCTTGAACTGTTGCTGAGGTTGCGGAGACTGCTGAGGCGGCAGAGACAGCTGACATGGTGCCGGACATGGAGAAGGAGTCGGCTGACACGGTGCCGGACTTGGAGAAGGAGTCGGCTGATGCGGTGCTGGACTTGGAGGAGGAGGAGTCGGCTCACGCGGTGGCAGACTTGGTGGAGGAGGAGTCGGCTAACACGGTGGCGGACTTGGATGAGGAGGAGTCGGTGGCCTTTGAAAGACGATGCAATCCAATACGATGTATGGCCTCTCCCAGTGTGCGATCCTCGTCTCCTCCAGGAATGTCAAGCTCTAGCACGTAATACCCTGACATCACTTCATCAACCCCGACACGAGCATAGACAGCTGGAACCAGATTGCAATGGAAGGTTGCTTTAGGGGGATTTGTTAAAGCATAGCCATCTGCCACCTTCATGGAGATCTTCTTCACTTTCATGTGTAGCTCACAAGTAGTCCTATATTTGATATCATCCACGGGGTATCTAGCCAGTAGTGCATCATCGGCCGGGGCGGAACCCATGCTGCTTCTCGGCATAGAAGGGGCGGTGCTATGCAATGCTGGATCGATCTGCTCCTGCTGCCGCTGAGATGCCCTTTCCTAGCTAAGTGAGTCGATGTGCTCCTGCTGCCGCATGAAAGCGTGTTCCAACTCCTTGTGCTTTGAAGGCGGACTGCTTCCTCCTCCCTCTGCTCCTCCTCCATCTTCCTCTTTCGCTCCTCATGCTTCTTTTTCGCACGGCTTCTGTAATCGCCGTTCCAATCCGCAAACCCCTCAAACCACGGAACACTGCAGTTGCCTTGTGTTCTTCTGTAATGCCCCGGATGTAATACTTTCCCTTTTGGGCAATATATAATATCTCTAGCTTCAACACTTCCATTCCGGGTTCTTTGTCTTTCGGGTTTTCGTTCTTTTGTCGTGTGCGTGTGTGGCATTCATTCATATCATGTAGTCATGTGCATCGCATTGCATTTGTGTTGTTGTTTGCATCCGATCCCACTCGTTCCTTCCGTTGTCCGTTTCGCGTTCCGGAGCTCCCTCACGTGTCCGTGGCGTCCCGAGGCCTACTTTGGTGTTTGGCCATGTAACGTTACCGGTTTGGCGTGAGACTTGTCGTGTGTTGTTGTTTTGGTGTGTGTAACCCGCCTGTCAAATCTCGTCGCGTTTGGAGACCGTTTGCTACCCCTACAGTTATTCCGTGGGCTCAAAGTGCCTCCACTTTGAAGCCCAAGTCACCCCTCCAACAGCCCACCAAACCAACCCAAACCACTCCCTTCATCTAGGCCATCCAATTCTAATCGTGTGGCCGAAAACCACACCTCATTTGGACAACCCTAGCTCCTTGTGCCTATATATTTGCCCACCTTCCTCAATTTTTGCCCCAATAATAGGAAACCCTAGCCCCATCCCCTTCCTCTCCTTCTTCTACCTCCAGCCACCGCCGCCTCGCCAGACTCCTCGCCGGAGTTCTGCACCACCACCGCGCCACCTCGCCGGATTTTTCCGCCACCTCACCGCCGGCGCCTCCCCTCATCGCCCCGCCTGGGCCTCTCCCTCCTTCGCCGGGTCGGGCCCGATCGCCTCCAGCCGCCTCCACCCCGCTGGGCCGGCCCACTCTGCGTGTCGCCACCGATCGGAGGGGATCGGGAGGATCCCCTCGCCAGATCCCAACCGCCTCCAGCAGCGCCCCGCCTGGGCCTCGTCCAGCGCTCCGCCAGGGCCCATCCCCAGCCGGCCTCCTCTCACGGGCCGAGATCCGCGCCGCCTCGCCTGACCGGGCCAGTGCCCCGCAGCCCGTCCGCTTCCCCGGCCGCCAGCCGCTCCGTTTCGGCCGATCCGGCCCGATCCGATCCGCTCCGGGCCGGCCTGCTCCAAATCCAGCTCGTTGACCTTTTTTTTTCCAGATCTGAGGTAATCCCAATTCCACTAAGTCCCTGAGTTGTTGTGTTGTCTGATGCTATTTTCAAACATGAATAACTTTGTGTGTGATGCTCCGATTTGAGTGAATGAGATGTCCAGATGTTCGTGGAGACATGTACTACATTTCTTTCCATTGTGACATGCATGTTTGAGATCATCTAGATGCTTAAATATCTGTTGCAAGAGTGCATCTCGTTATAAACTACTGCTAGTGTTGTTTTTCATGCCACCTTTGCATGGTGATAACTTGGTGCTCGTTTATCCGAATGATGCAAATGACATGTCCACGTGATCGTCTTGTCATGCTCTACATGTTGATTGCCTAGGCTTGCATGATAGGATTAATCTTGCCATGTTTATCTTCGTTGGAAAGTGCTATGTGGCTGTTATGTTGTTAAGCTTGTTATGAAATGTCAACTTGAGGAGCTCATTGCTATTGATGTGATTGTCCTCTTGAGGCATGCTTAGGTGTTTTGGATTCACCATCATGTGTACTTTACTGCGGTGCTTACCACTTGCCATGTTTTGTTTTGAGGTGACTTAAACTTGCTCTCAAAGATGCCATGATGAAACTGCTGTTTTAACACTTAGTGAAATTTCACCAAGTCTGGAATCTGTAATTTCCAGATGCCATGTTTGCTTGTTGTTCTAGGTCAATCCATGATAGTTTTGGGGTGACTCTTGATGATTCCTTGTAGTATATATTGTTGGCTATCCATTGATGCTCTCACATGCTTATTTGAGTGGCTGTAGCATATTTAACTTTTGCTCCAAAGTTGCAACAAATTACTGCTGTCAGGATTTTGTTGTCAAGTTCAATATGTCATAGCTTGTTGCTATTGATCCGTGGCTCCTTTGGGGGTGCACCAATGGACTTATTTGCTGTAGGATATGTCTAGTTTATGTTCATGCTCCTTTCCATGATGTTTGAGTGATGTAGCTTATTTATCTAGTGCTCCGAAGTTGCTATGTGGCTGTAATTTTCAGCTTGTGCATATTTCTTGGTTCGGGCATAACTTCTAGCCCGTAGCTCCGTTTTCAGCAAGTCTTATATGAAACTTGGTTGATTTTTCATGTAGATTCATAATATCCTATTGTTAACATGTTTTGAAGTATTTTGCTTGTGTGCAATTTTCCATGCTCCTTGTGCTCCCATAGTGCATAAGTCATGCATCCATCATTTTTGTGTGCGCATTGCATCTTGTTGATTCGTGCCTTGTGTGGTTGTGTTGATTAGAGCCAGAAGCTGAGACCGAGTACGCGTACGAGCACGAGGTTACTACCGAGGTTGAGCACGAGGACCCCTCTTACGATCCTATCGACAACTCTTCAGGCAAGATGACCGAACCCGGATACCATTACTATTTTTTTGCCAATTGCTAGAAGTCTCGATATATAGTTTTGCCTCGATGCCCATGTTTTTCCTGTCAGCCTCCTACTTGTAACCATGAACCTGTTTAACCACCCTACCTATGCAAACCATTGATTGGCTATACGTAGGCTTCGCCCAGCCCCTCTTATAGCGTTGTTAGTTGCAGTTGAAGTTGAAGATGCTTGCTTCATGTTGAAGTTTGTTGGGTTATATCACACTATATAAATGCTTAAATGAAATCATCTATATATTGGCAATGGGTGGAAGGCTAAGCCTTTTGCTTGGTGTTTTGTTCCACTCATGTCGTTATGAACTGTTTAAACCGGTGTTATGTTCCTTGATTATGCGTTCCTCACACGGTTGGGGTTATGGGGCCCCCTCGATAAACCGCTAAGTGCTAAGTCTTTTCCAGCAAGTTCCCAACATTGGTACTATTCGCCTAATAACTAATAAAACATGCATAGGGTCTTGCAAACCCGAGTTCTTAATCAACAACCCCCGGGCCAGTGCTCCACATGAGTGTTGGTCCGAAACGGGGAGCCTGCGGGGCCACCACGAGGAAACTCGAGGTTTGGTAAAAACCCGTAGCTTCGCCCATCCGGTCGTGGCCTGAGACTAGATACGCGCGGCTACTATCAGGGTGTCGGCACGCCGGGAGGATTTGCTGGATTAGCCTTACCTTAGTTCGGAGTATCTTGAGCACGGGATTCCGAGAATACTCGGGCCTTCCCACCTTGGAGTTGCGACTCCGCGGATCGTGGGCTTATCATGGGCCAAGTTGGAACACCCATGCAGGGTTTGAACTTTCGAAAGCCGTGCCCGCGGTTTTGTGGCAGATGGGAGCTTGTTAATATCCGGTTGTAGAAAACTTGACACTATGTTCCAATACACTACCAGCGTGAGTACCGTGACTGTCATTTTCCGAAAGGGGTTTCGGGAGATGAACACGGTGGGGTTATGTTTGACTTGGTTAGTTTAGGATCACTTAGTGATCATCTCTCGACCGAGGCACCTTCTCTTCTTGATCTCTTTTGCGTAAGCTAGTGCTAGTTGATGCTGCAGACTCTTTTATTTCTTCAGCCTTGTTCCACACCCAAGGCTTAAATAGTCATGTTACACGGGAACGGGATTGCTGAGTCCTCTGTGGCTCATAGTTACTTCACCACACCAGATACAGGTCCGATGGTGAGCTATCCAGGTGATGGCACCGAGCTAGACTGGGAGTACGACGAGGAGCGTAGCCGTTACTATGTTCGTTATCCCGATAATCAGTAGTGGAACTTCTACTAGGATTCGATCCAACCTGTGGATTTAAATTATGTTTGGTATCTTGTCATTTGGATTTTACCCTTAGATGGGTTGTGATGTTTTATTGAATGATGATTTGGACATGTAATGTATTTGTGTGACGTGGCGAGTGTAAGCCAACTATTTTTATGTTTTCCATCCCCATTTTTTACATGAGTTGTGCAAAGATACCAAACTTGCGATCATTCCAGCATGGGGTTATGTCTCTAAGTCGTGCCTCGACACGTAGGAGATATAGTCCCATCCTGGGCATTACAAGTTGGTCTCAGAGGTGGTCTGCAACAAGTGCACTCAGAAAGGTCACTATGCTAACAAGTGCCCCAACCCGAAGCGCCTTCCTCCTCCTCCACCTGTCAGTACAGCTATGGTCAAGCACATTCCCAAGCAAGCAAGGGTCAATCTGATGAATGCTGCGCAGGCGGAGAATTCTTCTGACGTGATTTTGGGTAACCTTTCAGTTAACTCTTTTCCAGCTAAAGTTTTATTTGATTCGGGTGCTTCACATTCCTTCATGTCATTCCCATTTGCATCCAAGCACAACATTGTCACCAAAAATTTGCCTCAGAGGTTGCAAGTTATTTCTCCGGGGAGACGTATGAATTCTGGTGTGTATGCTCCGGATGTTTCTATTCGCATGGGTGATTATCGATTTCTGGCTAAACCGGTTATTCTTGGCAATTCTGACATCGATCTTATCCTCGGAATGGACTGGCTTTCTCAGCATGATGCTCAAATTGACTGCGCACAGAAGGAAGTCAAGATTACTCATTCCGATGATGATGTGATTATCTTCGCCTCCAGGGATAACACTATCAGGCTTTTCTCTCTCAATGACAAGGGCGAGATGAATGCCATATCTCAAATTCCGGTGGTAAACAAATACCAAGACGTCTTTCCTGAAGAACTTCCAGGCATGCCTCCACACCGTAAGGTGGAATTCGTCATTGAACTCGAGCCTGGTACTGAGCCGGCATGCCGGCGTCCGTACAAGCTCTCTCCTGAAGAATTGAAGGAATTGAAGAAGCAGCTTGATGAACAGGAGCGTATGGGTCTCATCAGGCCTAGTACGTCTCCTTGGGGCTGTGGTGTCTTATTTGTCAAGAAGAAGGATGGCACGGAGCGTCTCTGCGCCGATTACCGGCCATTGAACAAGAAGACAATTAAGAACAAGTATCCGCTCCCCAACATCAATGAATTGTTCGAGGAGCTCAAAGGAGCTAAAGTGTTCTCTAAGCTCGATCTCCGAATGGGCTATCACCAAATTCGCATTCGCGAGGAAGACATCCCCAAGACTGCCTTCAGAACGAGCTACGGCTCATACGAGTATACAGTCATGTCCTTTGGTCTCGCCAATGCTCCTCCTACCTTCTCGAGAATGATGCACTACATCTTCAACCCCTACACCGGCGAGTTTGTGCTTGTGTATCTGGATGATATTCTGGTATTTTCCAAGAATGAAGAAGATCACGATAAGCACTTACGTCTGGTTCTTGACCGACTTGGTAACATAAGTTCTATGCCAAGTTCTCCAAGTGCGAATTTTTGCTCGATAAGGTCTTGTATCTGGGCCATATCATCTCCGTTGACGGTATTGTGGTAAACCCCGAGAAAGTTGAAGCAATATTCAACTGGGAAGCTCCTCAGAATGTCAAGCAACTCCGAAGCTTTCTTGGTCTTGCCAGCTATTGCAGAAGGTTTGTTGAGAACTTCTCCAAGATTGCCAAGCCTCTTTCCAACTTGCTGCAGAAGAATGTCAAATACTTTTGGTCTCCAGAGTGTGAAGTGGCATTCAAAACTCTCAAAGAAAAGCTCGTCTCTGCTCCAGTTCTTACCCCTCCAGATGAGTCCAAGCCCTACGAAGTATTCTGTGATGCTTCTCTTCAAGGACTTGGTGGTGTGCTTATGCAAGACAAGAGAATTGTGGCATACACTTCTCGTCAGCTGAAGCCAAGTGAGAAGAACTACCCCACACATGATCTAGAACTAGCAGCTGTGGTACATGCTCTGATTACGTGGAGACATCTATTGTTGGGCAGAAAAGTCGACATCTTCACTGATCACAAGAGCTTGAAGTACATCTTCACACAGCCGAATCTGAACCTCCGCCAGACTCGTTGGGTTGAAATGATCCAAGAGTACGATCCCAACATTGAATACACTCCAGGCAAGGCGAATGTGATTGCAGATGCTTTGAGCAGAAAGGCATATTGCAACAGCCTTCTTATCAAGCCGTTCCAGCCTGAGCTTTGTGAAGCATTCAGGAAGCTCAACCTCCAAGTTGTTCCGCAAGGTTTTATTGCAAATCTTCAAGTTGCTCCTACCTTGGAAGATCAGGTCCGTGAGGCCCAACTCAGTGATGCCATGGTGCAGAAGGTGAAACATGGTATTGCAAAGGGTGATCCGAAATACAAGTGCTATCGCGTTGATGAGAGAGATACCTTGTTCTTTGAGGACAGACTCGTCGTTCCCAAAGGTGATCTCAGGAAGCTCATAATGGAAGAAGCACATGATTCCCTCCTTTCCATTCATCCTGGTAGCTCCAAGATGTATCAAGATCTCAAGCAATCTTACTGGTGGACACGCATGAAAAGGGAGATTGCCCAATTCGTGAATGAATGTGATGTCTGCAGAAGAGTGAAGGCAGAGCATCAACATCCAGCCGGTCTTCTCCAACCTCTTCCTATTCCCGAGTGGAAATTCGACCACATTGAAATGGATTTCGTCACTGGCTTTCCTAAGTCCAAGAGAGGGAATGATTCTATCGTTGTGGTGATTGACAAGCTTACCAAAGTCGCTCACTTTCTTCCAGTCAAAGAATCCATCAATGCTGCTCAATTGGCAGAGTTGTACACTTCCAGAATTGTGTCTTTAAATGGCATTCCTCAAGTTATCTCCTCAGACCGTGGAAGTTTGTTCACTTCAAAGTTCTGGGACTCCTTTCAGTCCGCCATGGGCACTAAGATCAGGTTCAGCACTGCTTTTCACCCTCAGACTAGTGGTCAAGTCGAGCGAGTGAATCAGATTCTAGAAGACATGCTCAGAGCCTGTGTCATATCTTTTGGCATGAAATGGGAAGATTGCCTTCCATTTGCCGAGCTCTTTTACAACAACAGCTACCAAGCAAGTGCAGGCAAAGCTCCGTTTGAAATCCTCTATGGCAAAAAGTGCCGTACCCCTCTCAACTGGTCCGAGATAGGTGAACGTCAACTTCTTGGCAATGACTTGATCTCAGAAGCCGAAGAAATGTGCAAAGTCATACGTGAGAACCTCAAGGCCGCTCAGTCGCGTTAGAAGAGCTACTATGACGGCAAGCATCGTGATTTGGCTTTCAACATTGGTGATCATGTCTATCTCCGTGTTTCTCCGATGAAAGGAACCCAAAGATTCGGTATCAAAGGAAAGCTTGCTCCTAGATACGTCGGGCCTTTCAAGATCCTTGGCAAAAGAGGCGATCTAGCCTATCAACTTGAGCTCCCTTCCAACTTCGCCAATGTTCATGATGTGTTTCATGTGTCTCAACTCCGCAAGTGCTTCAAGACTCCTGAACGCATGATTCCGTTTGAAGAGATTGATCTTCAACAAGATTTGTCTTACCGAGAGCATCATGTTGCTATTCTCGAAGAAACCGAGCGCAAGACCCGCAACAAGTCCATCAAATTCTTGAAAGTCAAGTGGTCACACCATACCGACCGAGAAGCTACGTGGGAACGAGAAGATCATCTTCGTTCTGAGTACCCCTCCTTTTTCCAGTCCTAGATCTCGGGACGAGATCTTTTTGTAGTGGAGGAGAGTTTGTAATGCCCCGGATGTAATACTTTCCCTTTTGGGCAATATATAATATCTCTGGCTTCATCACTTCCATTCCGGGTTCTTTGTCTTTCGGGTTTTCGTTCTTTTGTCGTGTGCGTGTGTGTCATTCATTCATATCATGTAGTCATGTGCATCGCATTGCATTTGTGTTGTCGTTTGCATCCGATCCCACTCGTTCCTTCCGTTGTCCGTTTCGCGTTCCGGAGCTCCCTCACGTGTCCGTGGCGTCCCGAGGCCTACTTTGGTGTTTGGCCGTGTAACGTTACCGGTTTGGCGCGAGACTTGTCGTGAGTTGTTGTTTTGGTGTGTGTAACCCGCCTGTCAAATCTCGTCGCGTTTGGAGTCCGTTTGCTACCCCTACAATTATTCTGTGGGCTCAAAGTGCCTCCACTTTGAAGCCCAAGTCACCCCTCCAACAACCCACCAAACCAACCCAAACCACTCCCTTCATCTAGGCCATCCAATTCTAATCGCGTGGCCGAAAACCACACCTCATTTGGACAACCCTAGCTCCTTGTGCCTATATATTTGCCCACCTTCCTCAATTTTTGCCCCAATAATAGGAAACCCTAGCCCCATCCCCTTCCTCTCTTTCTTCTACCTCCAGCCACCGCCGCCTCGCCGGAGTTCTGCACCACCACCGCGCCACCTCGCCGGATTTTTCCGCCACCTCACCGCCGGCGCCTCCCCTCATCGCCCCGCCTGGGCCTCTCCCTCCTTCGCCGGGCCGGGCCCGACCGCCTCCACCCCGCTGGGCCGGCCCACTCTACGCGCCGCCACCGATCGGAGGGGATCGGGAGGATCCCCTCGCCAGATCCCGACCGCCTCCAGCAGCGCCCCGCCTGGGCCTCGTCCGGCGCTCCGCCAGGGCCCATCCCCAGCCGGCCTCCTCTCGCGGGCCGAGATCCGCGCCGCCTCGCCTGATCGGGCCGGTGCCCCGCGGCCCGTCCGCTTCCCCGGCCGCCAGCCGCTCCGTTTCGGCCGATCCGGCCCGATCCGGTCCGATCCGGGCCGGCCTGCTCTAGATCCAGCCCGTTGACCTTTTTTTTCCAGATCTGAGGTAGTCCCAATTCCACTAAGTCCCTGAGTTGTTGTGTTGTCTGATGCTATTTTCAAACATGAATAACTTTGTGTGTGATGCTCCGATTTGAGTGAATGAGATGTCTAGATGTTCGTGGAGACATGTACTACATTTCTTTCCATTGTGCCATGCATGTTTGAGATCATCTAGATGCTTAAATATCTGTTGCAAGAGTCCATCTCGTTATAAACTACTGTTAGTGTTGTTTTTCATGCCACCTTTGCATGGTGATAACTTGGTGCTCGTTTATCCGAATGATGCAAATGACATGTCCACGTGTTCGTCTTGTCATGCTCTACATGTTGATTGCCTAGGCTTGCATGATAGGATTAATCTTGCCATGTTTATCTTCGTTGGAAAGTGCTATGTGGTTGTTATGTTGTTAGGCTTGTTACGAAATGTCAACTTGAGGAGCTCATTGCTATTGATGTGATTGTCCTCTTGAGGCATGCTTAGGTGTTTTGGATTCACCATCATGTGTACTTTACTGTGGTGCTTACCACTTGCCATGTTTAGTTTTGAGGTGACTTAAACATGCTCTCAAAGATGCCATGATGAAACTGTTGTTTTAACACTTAGTGAAATTTCACTAAGTCTGGAATCTGTAATTTCCAGATGCCATGTTTGCTTGTTGTTCTAGGCCAATCCATGATAGTTTTGGGGTGACTCTTGATGATTCCTTGTAGTATATATTGTTGGCTATCCATTCATGCTCTCACATGCTTATTTGAGTGGCTGTAGCATATTTAACTTTTGCTCCAAAGTTGCAACAAATTACTGCTGTCAGGATTTTGTTGTCAAGTTCAATATGTCATAGCATGTTGCTATTGATCCGTGGCTCCTTTGGGGGTGCACCAATGGACTTATTTGCTGTAGGATATGTCTAGTTTATGTTCATGCTCCTTGCCATGATGTTTGAGTGATGTAGCTTATTTATCTAGTGCTCCGAAGTTGCTATGTGGCTGTAATTTTCAGCCTGTGCATATTTCTTGGTTCGGGCATAACTTTTAGCCCGTAGCTCCGTTTTCAGCAAGTCTTATATGAAACTTGGTTGATTTTTCATGTAGATTCCTAATATCCTATTGTTAACATGTTTTGAAGTATTTTGCTTGAGTGTAATTTTCCATGCTCCTTGTGCTCCCATAGTGCATAAGTCATGCATCCATCATTTTTGTGTGCGCATTGCATCTTGTTGATTCGTGCCTTGTGTGGTTGTGTTGATTAGAGCCGGAAGCTGAGACCGAGTACGAGTACGAGCACGAGGTTACTACCGAGGTTGAGCACGAGGACCCCTCTTATGATCCTATCGACAACTCTTCAGGCAAGATGACCGAACCCGGATACCATTACTATTTTTTTGCCTATTGCTAGAAGTCTCGATCTATAGTTTTGCCTCGATGCCCATGTTTTTCATGTCAGCCTCCTACTTGTAACCATGAACCTGTTTAACCACCCTACCTATGCAAACCATTGATTGGCTATACGTAGGCTTCGCCCAGCCCCTCTTATAGAGTTGTTAGTTGCAGGTGAAGTTGAAGATGCTTGCTTCATGTTGAAGTTTGTTGGGTTATATCACACTATATAAATGCTTAAATGAAATCATCTATATATTGGCAATGGGTGGAAGGCTAAGCCTTTTGCTTGGTGTTTTGTTCCACTCATGCCGTTAGGAACCGTTTAAACCGGTGTTATGTTCCTTGATTATGCGTTCCTCACACGGTTGGGGTTATGGGGCCCCCTCGATAAACCGCTAAGTGCTAAGTCTTTTCCAGCAAGTTCCCAACATTGGTACTATTCGCCTAATAACTAATAAAACATGCATAGGGTCTTGCAAACCCGAGTTCTTAATCAACAACCCCCGGGCCAGTGCTCCACATGAGTGTTGGTCCGAAACGGGGAGCCTGCGGGGCCACCACGAGGAAACTCGAGGTTTGGTAAAAACCCGTAGCCTCGCCCATCCGGTCGTGGCCTGAGACTAGATACGCGCGGCTACTATCAGGGTGTCGGCACGCCGGGAGGATTTGCTGGATTAGCCTTACCTTAGTTCGGAGTATCTTGAGCACGGGATTCCGACAATACTCGGGCCTTCCCACCTTGGAGTTGCGACTCCGCGGATCGTGGGCTTGTCATGGGCCAAGTTGGAACACCCCTGCAGGGTTTGAACTTTCCAAAGCCGTGCCCGCGGTTATGTGGCAGATGGGAGCTTGTTAATATCCGGTTGTAGAAAACTTGACACTATGTTCCAATACACTACCAGCATGAGTACCGTGACTGTCATTTTCCGAAAGGGGTTTCGGGAGATGAACACGGTGGGGTTATGTTTGACTTGGTTAGTTTAGGATCACTTAGTGAACATCTCTCAACCGAGGCACCTTCTCTTCTCGCTCTCTTTTGCGTAAGGTAGTGCTAGTTGCTGCTGCAGACTCTTTTATTTTCTTCAGCCTTGTTCCACACCCAAGGCTTAAATAGTCATGTTACCCGGGAACGGGATTGCTGAGTCCTCTATGGCTCACAGTTACTTCACCACACCAGATGCAGGTCCGATGGTGAGCTATCCAGGTGATGGCACCGAGCTAGACTGGGAGTACGACGAGGAGCGTAGCCGTTACTATGTTTGTTATCCCGATGATCAGTAGTGGAACTTCTACTAGGATTCGATCCAACCTGTGGATTTAAATTATGTTTGGTAACTTGTCATTTGGATTTTACCCTTAGATGGGCTATGATGTTTTATTGAATGATGATTTGGACATGTAATGTATTTGTGTGACGTGGCGAGTGTAAGCCAACTATTTTTATGTTTTCCATCCCCATTTTTTACATGAGTTGTGCAAAGATACCAAACTTGCGATCATTCCAGCATGGGGTTATGTCTCTAAGTCGTGCCTCGACACGTAGGAGATATAGTCCCATCCTGGGCATTACATCTTCCCGGGTGTTCAGGATTCTTCAGGGCATGCGTAAGCTCGTCCTTCTCTCTGTTGGGCATGAACACCCCTGTTCGAGCCTCTTCTATTGCAACAAGTAAAGCGTCGGAAGCTTCTTTAAGACTATCCCGGTGCAAAACCACCCATGTCTCTAGATCCAACTCCCCTCCCCCCCCATGCGCATAAAACCAAGTCTTGCACCTGGGGGGCAGCTCAATGTAACTGGAGTGACCCCTGCAGCCATCATCTCTTGCTCAGCGAGATGCCACTTAGGCAGGGCCACCTGGTAGCCACCTGGCCGCATAGTATGGTGCCACTTCTTTTAGCATCATTAATATTGTTTTTTCTCGACCGTTCCTGAGCTATTTCTGATTCATTGAACTACACGAAAGCATCCCAATGATCTCTTGCCTTCTCCAGTGTTCCCTTGAATTCTGGAGTCCACTTTCCTGCTTTGACGTACACGGCCCATATTGTTTTCCTGTGGTTGTTGAATGCTACCGCCATCTTCTTAAGAGAACTCTTCTTGACTTTCTTCCGATCTGCATTTGTCAAATGATCTGGTAGGGTGAAATGTGACATGAGCAATTTCCAAAGAAGATCTTTTTCTCTTTCGTCGACAAAATTAACTCGTGGATCTCCATTTGCTGGCTTTTTCATTATTCAATGGAGATCAGGATTTTGGTCCCTGGCAATAACTCCGCATTGACGAGTGAACTTGTTCGCATTCTTCTTAGGTTCAAGCAGTTCGCCATTTGATTTGAAGGCATCGATGTTGTACTTTATGCCAGCCTGCAACCTTTTAGTTGGGCCTCGAACTACCCTGTCGCTTGTATAAGATTTGCTCGATCCAGAGGGCTAAAAGAAGAAAGATCGATTCCTTAATATATATACAAATCAATTAATACATGTAATGATCACTGGATGGCTTATATAAGAAATATACCTCGCCGGTCTTTCTTATTTGAAGAACATTTCCTTTGTCATCATTGTTGTGGCCTTCGGCTATTCGTTCGTCTTCATCAAACATCATACCCTCACTGCAAGGGTTCAGATATTGCGAGCCGTCATCATCTACGGGCTCTGGGAGTGTGTGATGTCGAATAGAGTCTCTTCTCCTTCTTTGCCGGTATTGTCCATAGCTTTTATTTAATTAATCCAAAAGAAAGATAAAACAATTTAGTATTCAAATTAGAATGCATGCAATCAATAAGGAAAAACTGAATCATAGTAGATAATCAAGATAATTAGTATGCATCATCGAATACAATCTCGAATACATCATCTCGAATATTATCGAATAATATAATCTCAAATACATCGTCTCGAATATTATCGAATATAATCTTGAATACATCTCGAGTATTATTGATACGTCTCCAACGTATCTATAATTTTTTATTGTTTCATGCTATTATATTATCTGTTTTGGATGTTTTGTATGCATTAATATGCTATTTAATATGATTTTTGGGACTAACCTATTAACCTAGAGCCTAGTGCCAGTTTCTGTTTTTTCCTTGTTTTTGAGTTTCGTAGAGAAGGAATATCAAATGGAGTCCAATTGTCCTTAAAATTTACGGTGATTTTTTATGGACCAAAAGAAGCCCACGGAGTGTCGCAGATGGACCAGAAGAGCCACGAGGCCACCACAAGGGTGGAGGGCGCCCTCCTAGGGCACGCCACCCGTCCTTGCCGGTGCCTCGTGGGTCCTCCTGACTTGTCCCTGACGCCAAAAATTCTTATAAATATGGAAAAACCCGAAAATAAACCTATATCGGGAGTTCCGCCGACGCAAGCCTCTATAGGCACGAAACCAATCGGGAGCCCGTTCCAGCACCCTGTCAGAGGGGGAAACCATCACCGGTGGCCATCTTCATCATTCCGGCGGTCTCCATGATGAGGAGGGAGTAGTTCACCCTCGGGGCTGAGGGTATGTACCAGTAGCTATGTGTTTGATCTCTCTCTCGTGTTCTTGATTCGGCACGATCTTGATGTATCGCGAGCTTTGTTACTATAGTTGAATCATATGATGTTTTTCCCCCTCTACCTTCTTGTAATGAATTGAGTTTTCCCTTTGAAGTTATCTTATCGGATTGAGTCTTTAAGGATTTGAGAACACTTGATGTATGTCTTGCATGTGCTTATCTATGGTGACAATGCGATATTCACGCAATCCACTTGATGTATGTTTTGGTGATCAACTTGTGAGTTCAATGACCTTGTGAACTTATGCATAGGGGTTGGCACACTTTTTCGTCTTGACTCTCCGGTAGAAACTTTGGGGAACTCTTTGAAGTTCTTTGTGTTGGTTTGAGTAGATGAATCCGAGATTGTGTGATGCATATCATATAATCAAACCCGCGGATACTTGTGGTGAAATTGGAGTATCTAGGTGACATTAGGGTTTTGGTTGATGTGTGTATTAAGGTGTTATTTTAATATGAACTCTAGGGCTGTTTGTGACACTTATAGGAATAGCCCAATAGATCGATCAAAAAGAATAACTTTGAGGTGGTTTCGTGCCCTACAATAATCTCTTCGTTTGTTCTCCGCTATTAGTGACTTTGGAGTGACTCTTTGTTGCACATTGAGGGATTTTTATATGATCTAATTATGTTATCATTATTGATAGAACTTGCACTAGTGAAAGTATGAACCCTAGGCCTTGTTTCCAAGCATTGCAATACTGTTTGTGCTCTGTTTTACTATTAGTTACCTTTCTATTTTTATATTTTCATATTACAAAAACCTATATCTACCATCCATACTACACTTGTATCACCATCTCTTCGCTGAACTAGTGCACATATACAATTTACCATCCTATTGGGTGTGTTGGGGACACAAGAGACTCTTTGTTATTTGGTTGCAGGGTTGTTTGAGAGAGACCATCTTCATCCTACGCCTCCCACGGATTGATAAACCTTAGGTCATCCACTTGAGGGAAAATTGCTATTGTCCTACAAAACTCTGTGCTTGCAGGCCCAACACGAGTCTACAAGAAGAAGGTTGTGTAGTAGACATCCAGCTCTTTTCTGGTGCCGTTGCCGGGGAGGCTAGGTAAGCGGCACTCATATCCCGTCAACGAAGCTCTTTTCTAGTGCCACTATCGGGGAGGTGAGTGCTTGAAGGTATATCTTTAGATCTTGCAATTTAATCTTTTAGTTTCTTGCTTTATCACTAGTTTAGTCTATAAAAGAAAACTACAAAAATGGAATTGAGGTTACCTCATATGCTTCATCTTTTAAATATCTTTCGTGAAAATGATGGAAAAGAAAATTGTACTCAATTGATAGAAGAAGAAGTCAACAAAATGTTTGGCACTAAATTTGTGAATGATGAGCATGATTGCAAAGTTGTTAGTATGAATTCTTTGAATATCCATGATGCTAATGATATGCAAAGCCATAAACTTGGGGATGCTATGTTTGATGAAGATGGTATTTTTAGTTCCCCAAGTTTTGATGAGCAAGTTTATTATGATGAAAGCATGCCTCCTATTTATGATGATTATTGTGATGGGACCTATGTTATACAGAATACTAATAACCATGAAACTTGTCATCATTATTTTAATCAAGTGTCACATGATAGTTATTTTGTTGAGTTTGCTCCCACTACTATTTATGAGAATAAATTTGCTTATGTTGAGAGTAATAAAACTTCTATGCTTATGCATCATGAAAAGAGTGCTTTATGTGATAGCTATATTGTTGAATTCATTCATGATGCTACTGAAAATTATTAGGAGAGAGGAACATTGTGGCACCCCGGCTCAGAGCGACCGGTTTACCTTGCATTGCTAGCCCAGAGACCTTGTCTTCTGGCAACACACAACATCTTGGTACAGAAAACAACCGCTTTATTGATACTTGCGGGTCAAAGTTTTACATTACAACAGGTAGCGAGGCCAAGCGGCACACACGGTGTGGCTGGACAATATGTACGTTATTTAGTGAACATAAAAGGCCTCGGTCATAACAACTACGCGGCAGCGGAACGACTTCATAGCGGAACTCCATAGCACAGGGACACCGATGTGGACACGATCTAGACTCGGATGGCACTCCTTTCCAGCAAACTTTCCTGAAATCTGGCATGACACGCCATGTCAGTACATTAAATGTACTTGCAAGATTACAGTAAACGAAATCATAATGACAAACAATATCATGATAATTATTCAATTATTAAAATGCAACACCATACATGAGTATGAATATAACCAACATGTTGTGCTCATGCCTTTGTGAAAACAGTCCCTTGGACTGACTTACCAACGGTGACCTTTAGTAACATACCAACTTGTCCATCTCAAAAGGACATATCTCGTGATCTTTCCAGCGATCACAACCCTGACCACACCTGGTCTCAATCATCCCGGTGGCTCTTCCACCATCTTTAATAGTGCAAAGTTCACAACTTAGTGAGCAAAATTTTATTAAATGTTGACCCATGGTGTGACCTACTTTCGAGCGTGTCCGTGACCATGGACTCGGCTATCGATAGATTAATTACACTGCAGAGGTAGTGCACTGTACCCACACCACGGAACCCATGGCCTCGCTTTCCCATTCAGGTGGACCAACGGCGTTCCGACCAAACTCTTCCATTGCCATGACACTCTCCCGGCCACTCCGACTCATTTCCCATCGGAACAGTCCTGGGTGGCCCCGTGCCTACCAAAGGCACAACGACCACCGTCGTGGCCAAACATAAACTATCCCAAACGGGGACTTGGTACCATAACTCAACAACGGGCACACAAGGTTATGTCTGCTTACCGGGCCAGGGTACCGCACGCCCATAACCTTCCCTACTTGGAGGTACCGACCAGAGGCGTGGCAACGGACCGAATAAAGACCTTCCCATAAAGGCAAATGTGGTTGCACTGGGAAAAACTCGATTCAGTGGCACCATGACCCGGTCAACAAATTATTCAAGTTGAGTGATTAGCAGGTTCAACTTAAAGAAATAACCGGTGTCATAAAATGCCATGCAAATGCAACATACCAATATGCATTACCGTAAAGAACTGGATCAGCTCTACCGTACTAAGTGTAAGCATCACAACTTCCAATATTCTTCTGGTTAGGATTTACTTTTAATTAAAAACATAATATATTCTAGCAAAAATTTACCATAGTTCTTATGCAAGAAATAACTTCACATAACTATTTATATTCATACCCATATTAGTTCTTCATGACCCAAACTTTCTTCTAGTTACATTAACAACTTAAATCAACTTCCAACTTTATGTAAACTAAATATAACAACTAAATGCAGCAACCAACAGAATACAATTAACAAAAATAATTCATGTGCATGGATTAAATCATTTATTCAAGTTGGAAAATCACAAATATTGAAATGGCACCATGAAAATGTTGATGTGGCTTGCCTTAGTGCAAATGAGGTTCACAAGCCTCCTGGTGATCCTCAAGACAAGCTTCACCTTCTGAAAAGATTTTAAAGTACAAAAAGAAAATATCAAGAACCATTCAAAATTCACCAGAAAAATCTACACAGCACAAAAAAGTCTCATCTTTAGTGTGCAGCAAGATTTCTTTACAAAGAACACAATGCAAAAAATATCAAATCATTTGGACTTATGGTTAAAAAGTTATTGCTGTTTGAAGTGTTCTGGAATATATATAAATTTGAATTTAAATAAACAGACTGGAAAGGGGGTGACGTCGAAGGCGTAAAGACCCAGGGCGCCACCACTCATACCGTTTCGCGCGAGTACAGAGAGGCTGACTAGCGGGCCCCGCTAGTCAGGTGAGGGGGAGAGGGAGAGAGGAACAGAGGCGGTCGTGACCTCGCCGGAGCGCACGCCGGCGACGCGAGCTCCTTGGCCAAGATGGGAGGGATAGATTGATAGACGGGATCGAGGCGCACCTGCCCATACCCGTAGCGTAGCTAGGGGTGGTCGGACGGCGTCGAAAACAACCTCGCAAGCAGAGGCAAACGGGGTGGTCGCCGGAGTTGAGGACGATAGCGAGCAACGGCGATTCCAGAGGCTCCAACTAGGTGGAACAGCACCACCAGAGAGTGGCGGAGGCTCTGGAAGAGTTGCCCTGGCCTGAGAGGGGCTGGAGCTACCGCGATGACCCGAGGGGATCGCCGGCGAGCTCAAGCTCGGAGACGGCGGCCTGCGGCCTGCCCGGCCGGGCTACGAGATTCTACGCAGTTGTGGGGTGTGTGGGAGTGGAGCAGGATGCTTGGGAAAGCTGGGAGGGGCCCTATATATAGGCGAGCCGAGAGGGGGGGTCGGGGCTCCGTCGGCGACACCTGGACGCTGCGACCGGCAACGAACGGCGTCAGTGAGAGGGGGAGAAGGTGACGGGGTTCACGCGGGGGCTGTGGACGGACGGAGACGAGCACAGGATCACTGGGATGGCGACAAGCACAGTGCACACTGCACTGTTGCCTTAGCCGGACCGCGCCCGTGCTCGCTGCGGCGAGCTCCGGCGTCAGCGAGTGCCAAGAGGGGCTGTAGAAGTCAAGACGAAGATGGTGGCGCGGTTTGGCAAGCTCCGGCAAGCGTGGAAGTGAGCATGCGCGAAATAGAGCGCTCGGCAGCACATAGAGCGTGTCGACTAGCAGCCTGGCATGGTGCACACATGTGGTCGCCGCATGAACTCTGCCTACTGGCCGACTTGGGGCCAAAGATCATGTCTGGCATGTTGTTCGTGGTAGATTTGAGTGTTACCCTGGTTTAGTTTGGATCCAGACGCAGTAGAAAAGATTTCACACGGCTGGTAAGTTTCTGGACAGAAACTTTGAGAGTTTACTGACGTAAAATGGCTAGGAGTTGGAGGTTGTGCTTTTGAGGCTAGCCCTAAGTTACTAAGGTAAAGATGCACAAGGAGTTTCAGATACAATGGAGCAAGTAAAATGGTAGTTGTTGTAGAAACTACCATTTTTGTCCAGAATAGAAAAGAATTTCTGTAGCAAAAATATTCCAAAAAGTGGTGCAATATTTTTGCTCAGGAATGTGTCCTAGGGTCCAAAGAATATTTGTGAATTTCCTCAGATTTTTGTGGGCAAGAAAAATTGGGGTTGCTTTGGAGCACAAAGAGCTTAACTAGGGTTTTGGAGGAAAAATGAATATTTTTCAATAAAGAAAAATATTCCAATAATTATTTTAGGGTGAACCAGAGGGGAAAAGAGGGTTTGAGATGGATATGAGGCACTTGGGTGAAAGCCAAGGGTACCCAAGTGTTTAAGTCCATATGAAAAGATTCAAAAGTCCCAAGGTTCAAATTAAATCCAAATGAAACTCAGGAAAATAAAAGAGGGCAAAAAAATCAGGCTGTCACAAACATATGCTTGTAGGTATTGCAATAATATCAAGTTTCCTCTCTATGTGTTGAAAGTTTTGAAGTATTGCTTGTTTTGCCTTCCTATACTAGTTGATTCTTGCTCCCTTAAATTGTTTGCTCACAAAATCCCTATGCATAGGAAGTGGGTTAGACTTAAATGTGCTTGCAATGTGATTCATGATGCTCCCTTTTATATTTCAATTCCTATCTTTACATGAGCATCATTGAATTCATCATGCCTAGCTAAAAGGCATTAAAGAAAAGCGCTTCTTGAGAGACAACCCAATACTTCTACCTACTATTTTTGTGTGTTCACATGATTAAGCTACTTTAGTAATCATGTTTTATAGCTTTTTTTCAATAAAGTGCCAAGTAAAGCCTTTGGGATGGTGTGGATGATAGTTGATTTGATTCTGTGCAAAAACAGAAAGTTTTGCGTCCAGTGTAGAAAATTCAATAAATCACAGGAATATGATAATTGTCTGAAATTTTTACACATGATTGATATACAAATTGCCTACGTTGTCCTAATTTTTCAGAATTTTTAGAGTTTCAAAAGTATGGTGGTTGTCCAGATCATTACAGATTGTTCTGTTTTTCACATATTCTGTTTTCACTGCATCGTTTGCTTGTTTTAGTGTTTCCATATCTTATATTAATTGATATAAATTGTGGAAATGATAAGGTACAGTAGGCATTGTGCAAGAACAATTATGAATCTTGTCTTTCACAGTACCCAAGTGAATGATTTGCTTTATTATACTAATGCATCTCACGAAGTTCCGTTAAGTTTTGTGTGATTGAAGTTTTCAAGTTTTGGGTGAGATATCGATATGAGGAGAATAAGGAGTGGCAAGACACTAAGCTTGGGGATGCCCAAGGCACCCCAAGGTAATATTCAAGGAAGATCCAAGCAACTAAGCTTGGGGATGGCCCGAAAGGCATCTCCTCTTTTGTCTTCAACATTATCGGTAACCTCACTTGGAGCTATATTTTTATTTGTCACATGATATGTGTTTTGCTTGGAGCATTATTGTCTTTTGTTTAGATTCTATTACTGTCATTTAGAATAAGTTTTAGTATCTTTTATTTCAATAAAAGTGTCAAGTATAGCCTTTACCATGCTGATTTTGCAAGTATTTATGTTGTTCTTTGAAAACAGAAAGTTTTCTATCATTGTATGAATTCTTCTGGATAGTCAGAACGTGATAAATTCTTGAAATTTTTACAAAGTTATGATGAATAAGTTCTCTATAACGTGGTATCCTTTCAGAATTTTTAGAGTTACGGAAGTTTGGGAACAATTCCACTCTTTACAGACTATCCTGTTTAGACAGATTGATATTATGTTAGCATGTTTAATGATTCTATTTGAGGATAGGAGTATTAAATATGCAGAGGCATTTAGTATGCAATGTTTAATTATAATCTTAGTGATTTTCTACAGTACGGAATTTTAAGGTTTTGAGTAGATTTATACTAACTTATCTCACGAGTTCTTGTTGAGTTTTGTGTGGATGAAGTTTTCGAGATTTAGGGAAACTGCGATATAAGAGGAATTAAGGAGACACCAAGGCTCAAGCTTGGGGATTCCCAAGGCATCCAAAGATAATATTTCAATAAGTCTCAAGCATCTAAGCTTGGGGATGCCCCGGTAGGCATCCCAACTTTCTTCATCAACAACTATCGGTTAGTATCGGTTTAGCCTAAGTTTTTTGCTTCTTCACATGATATGTGCTATCCTTGCAATGTCATTTTATTTTGGTTTGATTGCTATTTGAATAAAGTACTTAAGATCTGAAATTCTTAAATAAGAGAGGGTCTTCTCATAGCTAGTTAATTATTTGACTACTCATTGATCTTCACTTATATCTTTTTGGAGTAGTTTGTCAGTTGCTCTAGTGCTTCAGTTATATCTTTTTAGAGCACGGGTGGTTTTGTTTTGAAGAAATTGATGAACTCTCATGATTCACTTATATTATTTTGAGAGTCTCTAAACAGCATGGTAATTTGCTCAGTTTATGAATTTAGTCCTAATATGATGGGCATCCAAGGGAGATATAATAAAAACATTCATATATATAGCATTTAATAGTATGAGAAGTATTGATTCCTTGTGATTGTTTTGAGATATGAGGATGGTAATATTAGAATCATGCTATTAGTAAATTGTGGGATTGAGGAAATAATTGTGTTAAGGTTCATGATTCCCGTAGCATGCACGTATGGTCTCCTAACTGTGTAACCGATTTGAAGCGCTTGTGTCTTGATTGTTTACCTTTGTGTGAAGGTTGGGGCATGCGATGGTTAACTCCTACCAACCTCCCCCCTAGGAGCATGTGTAGTAGTACTTTGCTTCGAGGGCTAATAAACCTTTTTGCAATAAGTATGTGAGTTCTTTCAGACTAATGTTGAGTCCATGGATTATACGCACTCTCACCCTTCCACCTTGCTAGCCACTCTAGTGCCATGCAACTTTTTCCAATTCATCAAACCACCTTATACCCTTACTCAAAACAGCCACCATACCTACCTATTATGGCATTTCCATAGCCATTCTGAGATATATTGCCATGTAACTCCACCGTTCCGTTTATTATGACACGCATCATCAATGTCATATTGCTTTGTATGATCATGTAGTTGACATGGTATTTGTGGCAAAGCCACCGTTCATATTTTTATATACATGTCACTCTTGATCATTGCACATCCCGGTACACCGCCGGAGGCATTCATATAGAGTCATATCTTTGTTCTAGTATCGAGTTGTAATATCGAGTTGTAAGTAAATAATATTGTGATGATAATCATTATTAGAACATTGTCCCATGTGAGGTTATCAAAAATAAAAGAGGCCAATGAAGCCTACCAAAAAAAGGCCAAAGAGCCCAAAAAAATGAAAAAAAAATGAGAGATAAAAGAGAGAAGGGACAATGTTACTATCTTTTTCCACACTTGTGCTTCAGAATAGCACCATGTTCTTCATGATAGAGAGTCTCCTATGTTGTCACTTTCATATACTAGTGGGAATTTTCGTTATAGAACTTGGCTTGTATATTCCAACGATGGGCTTCCTCAAATGCCCTAGGTCTTCATCAGCAAGCAAGTTGATGCACACCCACTAGTTTTCTTTTGAGCTTTCATAAACTTATAGCTCTAGTGCATCCGTTAGATAGCAATCCCTACTCACTCACATTGATATCAATTGATGGACATCTCCACTGTCCATTGATTTGCCTAGTTGATGTGAGACTTTCTCCCCACTTTTGTCTATTACCACCTTCTATTCCACCCATAGTGCTATATCCATGGCTCGCGCTCATATATTGCATGAAAAGTTGAAAAGACTGAAGCGCGTTAAAAAGTATGAAACAATTGCTTGGATGACACAGGGGTGGGCATGATTACCTTGTGTTGAGAAGAGGGAGCATAATAAGACAATATGATTTTGTAGGGATAACTTTCTTTAGCCATGTTATTTTTGAAGCTTAATGATTTACTATCTAGTATGCTTGAAATATTATTGTTCTCATGTCAACATAAACTTTTGCTTAAAACACACGGATCTGAATATTCATGCCACAATTAAGAATATTGCATTGATAAATATGTTAGGTAGCATTCCACATCAAAAATTCTGTTTTTATCATTTACCTACTCGAGGATGAGCAGGAATTAAGCTTGGGGATGCTTGATACGTCTCCACCGTATCTATAATTTTTTTATTGTTTCATGCTATTATATTATCTGTTTTGGATGTTTAATATGCATTAATATGCTATTTTATATGATTTTTGGGACTAACCTATTAACCTAGAGCCCAGTGCTAGTTTCTGTTTTTTCCTTGTTTTTGAGTTTCGTAGAAAAGGAATATCAAACGGAGTCCAATTGACCTAAAAATTTACGGTGATTTTTTATGGACCAAAAGAAGCCCACGGAGTGTCGGAGATGGACTAGAAGAGCCACAAGGCCACCACAAGGGTGGAGGGTGCGTCCCCCTAGGACGCGCCATCCGTCCTTGTCGGTGCCTCGTGGGTCCCCTGACTTGTCCCCGACGCCAAAAAAATATTATAAATAGGGAAAACCCCAAAAATAAACCTAGATCAGGAGTTCCGCCGCTGCAAGCCTCTGTAGTCATGAAATATCAACCAGGAGCCCGTTCCGGCACCCTGCCGGAGGGGGCAACCATCACCGGTGGCCATCTTCATCATCCCGGCGGTCTCCATGATGAGGAGGGAGTAGTTCACCCTCGGGGATGAGGGTATGTACCAGTGGCTATGTGTTTGGTCTCTCTCTTGTGTTCTTGATTTGGCACGATGTTGATGTACCGCGAGCTTTGTTACTATAGTTGAATCATATGATCTTTCTCCCCCTCTACCTTCTTGTAATGGATTGAGTTTTCCCTTTGAAGTTATCTTATCGGATTGAGTCTTTAAGGATTTGAGAACACTTGATATATGTCTTGCATGTGCTTATCTGTGGTGACAACGGGATATTCACGTGATCCACTTGATGTATGTTTTGGTGATCAACTTGCGTGTTAAGTGACCTTGTGAACTTATGCATAGGGGTTGGCACACATTTTCGTCTTGAATCTTTGGTAGAAACTTTGGGGCACTCTTTGAAGTTCTGTGTGTTGGTTTGAATAGATGAATCTGAGATTGTGTGATGCATATCGTATAATGAAACCCACGGATAGTTGTGGTGACATTGGAGTATCTAGGTGACATTAGGGTTTTGGTTGATGTATGTCTTAAGGTGTTATTTTAGTATGAACTCTAGGGCTGTTTGTGACACTTATAGGAATAACCCAATAGATCTATCAGAAAGAATAACTTTGAGGTGGTTTCATACCCTACAATAATCTCTTTGTTTGTTCTCCGCTATTAGTGACTTTGGAGTGACTCTTTGTTGCATTTTGAGGGATTGTTATATGATCCAAGTATGTTATCATTGTTGAGAGAACTTACACTAATGAAAGTATGGAGCCTAGGCCTTGTTTCCAAGCATTGCAATACCGTTTGTGCTCACTTTTATCATTAGTTACCATGCTGTTTTTATATTTTCAGATTACAAAAACCTATATCTACCATCCATATTACACTTGTATCACCATCTCCTCGTCGAACTAGTGCACCTATATAATTTACCATTGTATTGGGTGTGTTGGGGACACAAGATACTCTTTGTTATTTGGTTACAGGGTTGTTTGAGAGAGACCATCTTCATCCTACGCCTCCCACGGATTGATAAACCTTAGGTCATCCACTTGAGGGAAAATTGCTATTGTCCTACAAAACTCTGCGCTTGGAGGCCCAACACGAGTCTACAAGAAGAAGGTTGCGTAGTAGACTTCAATTATCACTAATACATCTAAAATAGTATCATATATATAACATCACTAGCTAATTAACATCACTCGCGGTGGACACCCAAAGAGAAGGAACGACCACGGGATCATAGCTCGGGTGAGATCCGTGAAGAACCTGCCAGGTATTTGTAACACCCCATATGTGATACTTTCCAATTATGGCATTAAAGCATTTATCATTTTGATCCTTGTCCTTATCCTTGGGGTTTTTTGTCTTTTGAGCTCATTTTATTTTTTTGCATTGTCATTTTATTTTATTTTGCATCCATGCATTGCTTCATCATCATGGCATCTTAGGTATCTTAGTTTCTTACTTATTGTGTTTGTGATATGAGGCCACCTTGGTGATGTTGTGTGTGTTGGTGTCAAGCCATGCCCATGCTAACCTACCCCTCCCTCTTCTTCATGCTTGCACACCTTCTTCCCCTTCTCTCTTTCCCTTCTTTAAATTGTCAAGGGAGTTCTTCCCTGCCCCCTTTAATGTTCTTTCTTTCCCCAAAAATCTTGCACCATGTCTACACCCTCTGCCAAATTTCATCCATTTTGGAGTTGTTTTGGTTGGGTTCAAAAATGTCACAAGTTTGAATTTTATTCAAACTTGTATTATTTTCTGCCTATAAAAATGTCCAAGCCAATTTTATAAATTTGTGCATAAATCCAGGAGCTTGGGGGTATTTTTGTATTTCCCAAACTCCTCTCCTAGCCCCCTGTATTTTTTCCTTTTATTCAACTGTTTATTTAAATAAACAGAGACTGAAAGGATGAGCGGAAGGGCTTACCTGGGCCTCCCGTAACCAGCAGCCCACCGGACAGCCAGCCACAGCAGCAAGCCAGCGGCCCAGTCCGACCTCCCGCAGGCCCAGCGACGCTCACGCGCACAGTGCATCCCCTACCTCTGTACGGCAGCTCATCCACCCGTGCCACATCGGCAACCGAGCGATTTGACGGCCGGAGTTCCTGCCTCAGCCCTATATATCGTGTCCCCGGTGCCCTAGGGTTCCACCTCGACCGATCCCCTTCCTCCACTTCCCTTGCCGCCGCCAGATATGCCGCCTCGAGCCATGCCATCGCCCTGCCTCCATGCTCCGGCCGAGCTAGAGCTCGTGCTCGGGGAAGCCTCTCTGACCACCGCAGTCGCCTCCTGCCGCCGGGGGAGCGTCGTCCAATTTCCCTTGCATCTCGTGCGTGACGCTCGCGACGCGAAGGCCTCGAGATCGTCCTGCCCGCTGAGGTCTTATTCCTCTACTTCTCGGGCAGAGACGCGCCAAGTTCAGAGCCGCCCCGTGTCCCCTCCGTCGAGCCCTCGGCCTCTTCTCCGTATCACAGGTAGTCGAGGTATAACCAGCTTCCACCCCCACTGCTTCTTGTCGCCCTTAGATCTCCGCACGTGCCGTCCCGGTCATGCCAAGTTCGAGCCCGCAGTGCTCTCTGCATTGTAGTTGTTTGGTAGCCCTGGCTCTTGCTCTGCACACGTGCGTTCGTCGCTCCGCCGGTGCATCCCGCGCGCCCACTGTTGTCTGAGAGCGTCGAGTCCGCGGTGTCGCACGCTCGCATCGCCGGTGGGCATCACCGTGAGGCCACGGCGCGGCCTCTGTTCCGCCAGCGCACGCGCAGCCGCGAGCCCTGCGTCCTGGCAGCTCGTTCCAGTCACCCCACATCTACATCCCGCATGCCCGTTGAGTCTTCTCCAGGCTCGCCATCGCCACAGCTGCCCTCGCCAGTGCCGTCGTGTTCAGCCGTCGTTCTCTCTCAGAGAGACTCGACGAGTTAGTTTTTTATAGCCAAGGCCTCTTCCTAGTCAACCTACCCCGCCTAGCCCAACTGGTTCTAAAGTCGCGCCTTCACTAGGGAGCCCCGGGTTCGATCCCCCGCTCGGCCATTAGTTGGCCCCTTTTTCGTTTTCTCTGCATAGCAGACACACCGACCCCACATGGCAGCCACTTAGCGCCATCCTACCCACTCCCACACCCGCTGGCGCCACCTCAGCTCCCCTGGGTCCACCCGTCAGTGCCTCTGGCTAGGGCCAGACTGAGTCAGTTTTGTTTTCGCGTGTGTTTTCTTTTCTGTTTTTCTTTTTCTTTTTCTTTTTCTGCATATTCTTTGCATATTTAATATCTGTTTAAATATGCTTCTCATGAAAATAAGTTATATATTAGTTTTTCATGTAGATTATTAATATGTTGTTAGTTGCCATGTTTAAAACTTTTATAAAATGATGTTTGAATTAATCTTGTGTTAAATATGCTTAAACTTGTAAAAATCATAACTAAATATCTACAACTCCAAATTTAACAAACTGTATATGCATTTGGGGTGGGAAAATGTGTAGGATAATGTGGTGCTGTTGTTTTGCATGTTTAACAACTTTAAAACAGTAGTTTCTCAGATCTGTCCCAAATGCATTTAAATAATTATGGGAGTTTTTGGAAATTGTTGTTTGTTATTTCCAGCCCATTTAAATATGCTAGCATGTTGTTGTAGTCCTAGTTGCACCCTTGCCATGTTAATCAACTCCTTTAAACTTGTTGGTTGCTTGTTTGAAATAATCTATATAACCTTGTGAACATGTTAGTTTTGTTCCTTGCATGTGATGTGATCTTGTTTGCTTTGATGTTAGTGCACTCTTGTGTCCCTAGGCCATGCATCTTATCTATTCATGTCCTTATGCACCATGATCATGCATCATGTGGTTGAGCATTGCATGATGATTGATTGTGTTCCGGTGTTGCTTGTTGTGTTGGTTAGAGCCCGGTGACGATTCCGAGTACGAGGTTCCTACCGAGGCTAAGTTTGAGGAGCAAGGTTACGATCCCTCCGTGGAATCAACAGGCAAGATGATCATTCCCACATATCACTACTATCTTTGCCTATGCTAGTTGTCTCGCTCTTTAGATATTGCCTCGATGCCTATTCATGTTTGTCAGCCCTCCTATTGTTGCCATGAAACTCTCTAACCACCCTCCTAGCAAACCGTTGTTTGTCTAAGTAAGCATCGCTCAGCCCCTCTTATAGTGTTGTTAGTTGCGGGTGAAGCTTTGAAGATTCTTGCCCCGTGATGAAGTTATTGTTGGGATATCACAATATAGAATTTGTTAAATTAAATCACCTATATATTGGTAATGGGTGGAAGGCTAAGCCTCTTGCTTGGTGTTTTGTTCACGTCATGCCATCCTAGAAACAGATAAACCGGTATTCTGTTCCTTGATTTTACGTTCCTAACACGGTTGGGGCTATGGGACCCCCTTGATAATTTGCTCTGTTTAAAGCTTTTCCAGCAAGGTCCGACTTTGGTCTTACATTACCTAACAACTAAAAATTGCATACGGACTAGCTACCCCGTGGACTTAATTAACAACCCCGGGCTAGTGCTCCTCATGAGTGTTGGTCCAACCTAGAGCAGCTTGCGGCACTGCCCCTTGGCAACTTGGGGTATTTTGGATGTTGTAACCATAGCTCATCCGGTCGTGGCCTGAGACGAGATACGCGCGGCTACTGTTAGGGTGTCGGCACGCCGGGTGGTCTTGCTGGATTAGTTTTACCTTTGTCGAAATATCTTGAGCACGGGATTCCGAGAATACTCGGGTCTTCCCACTTTGGAGTTGCGACTTCGCAGATCGTGAGCTTGTGATGGGCTAAGTTGGGACACCCCTGCAGGGTTTTGATCTTTCGAAAGCCGTGCCCGCGGTTATGTGGCAGATGGGAATTTGTTAATACCCGGTTGTAGATAACTTGACACCTTATTCATGAATACACTACCTGCATGAGTAACCGTGATGGTCTCTTTCCGAAGGGCTTCGGGAAGTGAACACGGTGGGGTTATGTTTGATCATGAGTAGTTAGGATCACTTCGTGATCGACTTGGCGATCGTTGGCACTTGTTCTCTTCTCGCTCTAAACTCGTAAGCTAGCGCTTAGTGCTTGCTGCAACCTTTGTTTAAGGCCTTTTCCACACCTAAGGCTTTGATAGTCTTGTTACCCGGGAACGGGATTGCTGAGTCCTCTATGGCTCACAGATTCAACTCACACTAGATGCAGGTACCGTTGAGAACTATACAGGAGGTGGGTCAGTGTTGTACTGGGAGTTCGATGAAGAGCGTGGACGTTACTATGTGTCTTATCCCGACGATCGGTAGTGGCTCTAACTAGGATGATCCGGGCTTGTGTTATTTATGGTATCTTTTCATTTGGATTTCGTCCGTAGTCGCACTCTGATGTTATTTGGATGATGTATGTTATTGTATTACATTGTGTGACATGGCGAGTGTAAGCCAACTATCATTTTACACTTTCATCCCTGATTTTACATGAGTCGTGCAAAGATACCATACTTGAGATCATTCTAGTATGCGTTTATGTCCTTAAGTCGTGCCTTGACACGTGGGGGACATAGCCGCATACTGGGCATTACAAGTTGGTATTCAGAGCCTTCTCCGACCTAGGAGCCCCTGATTGATCGAATCGTTGACGGTTGAGTCTAGGAACACACATAAAAATGTTTTGAGTCCTATATATATATCGGAGAGTAGGATTTCTTTTTACTCATCATCCCTTCATCGCTCTGGTGAGGACTCCTGGCGTTCTTCTATCTCCTCCACTCTCAAATAATTCACAAAAAAATAGGATCATGCAAGCATTGTTTGGATTGTTCCGATATGTTTGTGATGAGAACATTGTTCTCGACGCCTCCTGTCATTTACGGGTTGTGGCAGTGTCCGGGGGAGTTGAGCTCCGAGATGTTGTCGTCACAAATGTATCGCAGCGGTTCTAGAATACTTAAGACGGCCAACATCGAAAACTCTTCTATGCGGTTAGTGGTGAGATAACCCCGACGTCACCCAATACTGGTGGGATAGTTCGGGAGTATTGCAACAGCTAGTATAGCGGATGCGTTTCAAAGGTCCGAGGTAAAAAGTTTCCGAGGATGACTGGTTATGTGTTGACGGATGGATACAGCTGGATGTAGGATTAGAGTTGAGTGCGCGGTGCTTCCCCTGTATCCCCAACACCTGATTGCATAACCGGAAACCTTTGGGAATTAATAGGTGGGTTCTTCAAGTAGCTCGTAGGCATTCTTCCAACGAGTGCATGGTATGAGGTTTGGGGTTCAACATCGAGTGAAGAGGTTTCATGGGCGTTGTTCCAATTGGGAGTTGCATCTTAAAGGGTCCTTCGCTATGCTGATTCGGGGATTGCAACACCCTTTGTAACACGTTCCATGGGGCATTCAGCACGAACATGTGGGACGAAGCTTCTATCATGTATTTGTTCCATCTGCACCTTGTTGTTTTTATTTACCTTTTGTTCTCCCAAAGTGGCTTCTCGAGAAGATTGTTGTACCATTAAATTGTGGAATTCATTCGTTCATTTTGTTCGAATGTTCTTGTGAAGACGTATGTTGCAATTTCTAGCCGTTGATTCAGCTTATATATTTTCCATCAATGGCTAACGGTTGTCATCAAATTCAGGATGGATCCTAAGAGGGTTCCAAACCCTAACCAAGAGGGCGATGAAGAGCGTCCTCCTGAATGTCCTCCTTCCCCTCCTCCTCCGGCTGAGGCATGGAGAGCAATTATGCAAGCGACCAACCAGAATACCCAGATGCTCATGCAAATGATGCAGAACTTTCAAGCCAACCAAGCAAATCAAGGCATTCATGGGAACCAAGGCCAAGGCAATCTGTTCAATCAACCTCACTTTGCGACTCTGAACCAATTCCTGGCAAACCAACCGAAGTCTTTCAGTTATTGTGTGGACCCGCTAGATGCTAAAGACTGGATCACAGACATCAAAAAGCACTTTGAATGCAGTAACGTGAGGCCTGGGGATTATGTCAAGTTTGCCACTTTCAACTCAAAGATCAAGATGTTGATTGGTGGCAACAGTACAAAGATTCCAGAGGTGAACGTGAGATCTCGTGGACTGACTTCTGCAAAGATTTCCGCTCTCACCACATTCCAACCAGTGTCATTGAAGGCATGCGTGAGCAATTCTGCAACCTGAAGCAAGGCACCATGTCCGTCTATCAATACAATGTCAAGTTCCAGAATCTTGCTCGTTATGCTAAGTAAGACATCCCCGATGCCAAGAGCAAGATTTATCAGTTCCGAGGTGGTCTGAAGGATGAACTCCAACTTGCTCTCACCTTGTTCGAGCCGGATGAATTTGACCAATTCTACAATATGGCTCTCAAGCAAGAGGCAGCTCAGCTCAAGATTGAAGCTTCCAAAAAGAGGATCAGAGATGATGTTCACTCCTCCTCTTCCTCTCAAGTGGTTGCCAAGCAGCAGAAGTTCTGGCTACCGCCTCCTCCAGTGCTCCGTCCTCCAAACAACAACAAGCACTCAGGTGGCCGTGGTTTCTCCCACCCACCCAACCCAAGCAATCAGTCCAAGCATCAGTTTCAAGCTTCAAGATCAAGTGGTCCTTATCACCGGCCTCTCTCAGAAGTGACTTGCAACAAGTGTGGCCAGAAGGGTCACTATGCAAGCAAGTGTACTCAAAGGCGCCTTCCGCCTCCTCCACCTGTCAGCACTGCTATTGTCAAGCACAATCCCAAGGCAGCAAGAGTGAATCTAATGAATGCAGCTCAAGCAGAGAACTCTTCATATGTGATACTTGGTAATCTTCCAGTTAACTCTGTTCCCGCAAGAGTTTTATTCGATTCAGGTGCATCGCATTGCTTCATCTTAAAACCTTTCTTGTCCAAGCATGAGTTGCCTACAGAAATTTTGCAAGATCCTTTTCGTGTGGTTTCTCTGGCGGCCCAAGCTCGGGGATGGCACGTCCGGGACCAGAGTCGAGATCGGGGCGGCGACGACCTCCGGGGCCGGGTCGGGCAGCGCGGAGCTCAGCTGCACGGGACCCGGCACCGGAGTCAGGAGGCGCCCTTGGTCCGGGGATGGCACGTCCGGGACCAGGGGGAGAGCGGCGCGACGGCCGCAGGGATGCCCGGAGATGGGGCGGAGGTGGCAGGGGCGCTCGTAATGGGCAGAGCCACCCCAACTGGGTCCGCAGCCATCATCGCAGGAGAGGGGTCCGCCACCGGAGCAGGCTCAGAGGACGGGGGGCGAAGCAGACTGCAGCAGAGGGCCCAAAGAGTGAGGGCGAGGCCGGGGAGCGGGGTGACGCAGCGGGGGCCACGAGCATGCTAGCCCCGGACGCGTCACTGCCACCCGGAGAGGAGAGACCGGCGGGCGGCGAGAGAGCGGCCATCGTGTGGGTGACACCCCCTCCAGACGAGCCCCGAGGCTGGCGGGGAGCGGGAGGCTCGTGGGAGGGAGAGCGGCTGCGGTCGGAGGAGTCATCCTCATCAACAGGCCGGTGGCGCCTACGGCGACTGGAGTGGTCCTCCCGACCACCACCACCATCGCCTCCCCTCCCATCGTGACCACCGTCCAAGAACCGGGGGCGGCCGACGTGGTTGGGAGGCTCTGGCCAAATCTTGAGGTGGTAGCCCTGGTCGTTGAAGAAGACACGAACAGTGGCCCGAAGCTTGCTGGAGTCGAGGCACTTTGTCTTGACCCGGACCTCCTCCTCTTTGCGGAGGGAAAGCTCGTCGACCACCACCACCTTGCCGAGGATCCGCGACATGTTGCGGATGACGAGCTCGGACCGGGCAATGTCGGGGAGGCCCGCGATCAGAATCCAAGCCGTGTCGAGGACCGTGATCGCCTGCGGGTCCAGCATCGGCTCAGAGATGTCGACCACCAGCTTGTTGAGGGCTAGGGTGATCTCATCAGGCCGGGTCCAGAAGTCGTGGCTGGCGGTGTCGGGGAAGACCACGGTGAACTGGGTGCCAGTGATCGGGGTGACCTGCCAGTCCCACTGGCAGCGGCAGAGGTGGTTGAGCTCCGCCTCAATCATCTCCGGGGAAGCCACTCCATCACCCAGCACCGTCACAATGGCTGAGAGGGAGGGCTCCGGAGGCGGGACATCGGGGATCTCCATGTGGAAGAAGGCGAGACCCTCGATGCCATGCCCGTACACCATCAGTTCCTCAGACACGGACCGATCCAGGCAAAGGACGGCTGGGTGGCTGGGGTCCTTGCATAAGTAGCAGAGCGGAGGGTTGGGGCAGGCCACCTGAAAATGCCCCGGGAGGCCACAGTTGAAGCACGGAGGGGCCTCATCCGAGGCCGCGGTCGTCCCCTCCGGCATCGAGGGGCCGGGGGCGGAGTGGCGGAGGGGGGCCTTGCGCTTCTTCTTCTTGGCCCCTTGACGGCCACGGCCGTTGTTAGGGCCCTTCGCCGGAGGGAGCTGTGGCTGAGAGCGGGGCAGGACGTAGCGCCGAGTGGGGGAGGCCTCGGAAGAGGGACGAGGACGCGCGGCCGAGACCGACCTCCCATGGCGCTGGTCGGGGGAAGGGGAGCGACGAGCGACCCTGTCGTCGCGGGCAGGGGACCGGCGGCTGTCTCGGGCCGGGGAGCGGCGGTCCGACCTGACCGGAGAACGACCACGACCCGGAGAGCGGTGGCCGTCCCGAGGCGGGGACCGACGGTCCGCATTGGGAGCGGGCAAGCGACGGTCGGACCGCGAGGCAGTAGCAGGCTGCTGGAGCTGGCGTCGCAGGTCCACCTCGCGGCGCGCCCCCTCCGGGGAGGGACGAGCAGCCGACCGGTTGTCCCGGTCATCGTACCTCCGCTTCGGGCGCGGGCCTGCGTCCTTGCGCTCGCGCGTCATGGCACTGGCCGTGGCAGCCGCAGGGGCGGCCGGGGGGCGGGGGGAGGGGAGCCGGGTGCCGGGGGAGGCGGGCCGGAGGGGAGGCCGGAGGAGAGACCGGCGGGAAGAGGAACAGGCGAGGATGGCGGCGGGGACGGGAGGAGATCGTCGAGCACACGAGCAGGAGGCGGCGCGATGGGGAACCCTATCGGCAGCCATACCCACCCACGGTGGGCTGGCTGATCCGACTGGGCTGACTGGGCCTCGGCCCGAGGCGCATGGTCCACGGCAGGGAGGCGGGGGGAGGCCAGGGAGACTGGGTCCGCGGACCGCGGGTCTAGAACAGCGGTCGGCTGGGCCAGGGTCAGCTGGGCCGCAGCGGACTGGGCCACAGGAACCCGAGAGCCCACGGCGCCCACAGCCGCAGCCCAGGATACGCCTGATACGTCCAAAACGTATCTATAATTTCTGCTTGCTCCATGCCACTTTTGGGTGATATTGCTATGATATTCATACACTTCCATACACTTTTGATCATATTTGGACTAACTTACTAATCCAGTGCACCCCAGTGCCAGTTTCTGTTTTCGGCTGTTTTTGTATTTCAGGTTTTCACGTTTCGAGAACTGCCCAGAAAAATTCAGAAAAATTATATAAAAAATCAGCGATCCGGAAACAACACTCCGTCCGAAGGGCAGCCTGGGGGGGCCACAGGGGCTCCAGGCGCCCTGTGGGCGCCCCCCCCCTAGGCCGCGCCGGGGGGGCGCCTGGGCCCCCCGAGGCTCCCCCGGTGCCCTACTTTGGCATATATTTAAAGGACCCTCCGAAACCCTCAGGAGAGGAACTCTTTTCGCGATCCCATCTCTGTTCAGCCGCCGCCGCCGCTTCCAAGATCGGGAGCACCAGGAGAACTCTTCCCGGCACCCTGCCGGAGGGGAGGATCATCACCGGGAGCTTCTCCACCACCATGGACGCCTCCCGGATGACTCGTGAGTAGTCTCCCTTGGACCATGAGTCCATGACCAGTAGCTATGTGATGTTCTCCTCCCGTTCTTGTGCTTCACTAATTAGTCCTCGTGAGCTGCCCTACATGATCGAGGCACCTATGTAATCCTTATGCTGTTGCTATGTTGAGTTTGCTGGGATCCGATGGATTATGAGATTATGTTCAGATTGATCTTGAGTAATATATTTGATTCACCTCTTTTATATTTTAGTTCATAAGTAATTCTTGCATGTACTCCGTTGTTATTTATTGCTTTGGCCGAGTAATAGGTAGTGACTCCAAGAGGGAGCGTTATACTCGATTGTGGGTTCATGCCCCTCGATGACTAGCTTGAGTGACAGAAACATGAGTCTAGGGGATGTGTTGTTGCCACAAGGGGGAAAACAACGGTGCTTGTGCCCGCGGGTGCAAGGATTGTTTACTTTACGCAAAGTTCTTTTAATGCAGTTGTCTGTTGCATTGAGTTTACACTATGGGTGGGACTCGCAACTTAATACCAGCGAGATGTTCTGGATAGATATCTCAAGGTGGATGATTAGTAGTAGATATTGATGGATTTCGGTCTACTTACTTTGGCGTACCGCCCATGCTTTGAACCTCAACCTTTCTTGCAATGTAGTCAGCATTGGTTTGCGTTCGTGGTCCTGTCAATTGCCCAGCTGTAATTTGTTTACCTCACATAGTTGTTTTATCGTCTTTTGGGAGAGAGATATCACTAGTGAACATCATGAGACTCCGGTCCATATTACCATCATTGATCACATCCACTATTTACTTTTCGCTATTTACTTACTATTGCAAAAACTATCTATCACTACTATCATTGCTTTTAACCTTTTGTGAACTACAAGGCCGGAGGGATTGACAACCTCTTTGTACTCGTTGGGAGCAAAGTTATTTGTATCTGTGTGCAGGTCCACGTTGATTGCTAATTGCGTCGTTAGCAATTGACACCTACTTGTTGAACCTAGGAGTCTCTGGGATTCGATCCTTGGCATCTTTGCTAAGGGAAAACACTTCTACTTACTGCATCTTACACCTTCCACTTGGGGTAACCAACGAGGGGTTCGAGGCCCATCAAGGAGTATTTTCTGGCGCCGTTGCCGGGGACTCCACTCTTCAGGATAGGGGAGTTGCATGCTATCTTTTACCTTTGCTTTTTAGTCTTGTTAGTTTACCTATCATTTTTGCTTTAGTACTTTTTTATCGAAAATCACAAAAATAGTTATCTTATTCTTTAGTTATCATTATGTCAGGTCCTTTTGTCTTTGACGAGGCAGAAGTTCTCACCTTTAAACAAAGAGGTGGGGAAAGTTTGAAAGATGCTTGGTATAGAATTAATGATTCACATAAGAGAGCCACCAGGAAGCAACCTACTACTATCTTGCTTAGAAATTTTTATGTTGGAATTACTTCTTGGAATAGGTTTATTCTAGATACTGCTATCAATGGAAATTTCCTAGAGGCCCCAGTTTGGGAGTCTCTTAGTATTATTGAAAATCTTGTTGGGAGTCCCCCTGTTGTTAGCATTCGAGAGGACATCACCCTAGCTCACATTATGAAAAAACTTGAAAAAATAGAGCTAGAGATGCCAAGCACTAATAAGATGAATGAGTTGGATCGAAAGATCCAAGGGAATTTGAATAGACTTGATAGCTCCATGCATAAAATTTTCAAAATTTTGGAGACCGTCAAATTCCATGATTCTGACTCTTATAGGATGGACAAGATTGAGGAAATATTTGATACCTTAGGAACTACTTTCTCCTCGATCAAAACCGAAAAGGTAGAAACTCCGGCAAAGCGGGAGCCTAAGTTCGTTCACGTTCCAAAGGCTCCCCGTTCTAAAAGTAATCCATCTACTGCCAAAGGGGTTGAAACTGTAAAGACTTTGGAAGAAACACCTATCGTTGATGAATTTATAAATGAATCTTCCCTTGACTTTTATCCTTTTGGTCTTCTACCTAGAAGTATCTCTATGAGGCCTTTATTTGAGAGTCCTCTTAAGACTAGTTGTATTATTGAAGAGCTTTTTGATGATCTTGATGATGGTTCAATTGATACAACTTGATCTATGTATTATGCCTAGCTTAAAGGCATAAAAGAAAGCGCTTTTGGGAGGCAGCCCACATGAATAAATTTTTTTGCTTTTGTTGTGTCTTGATGTTGTTTACTGCTGTAGCATCATCATTGTATCTTTGTTTTTCATATTTGTGCCAAGTATAGCCTCTGATTGCTAGAAAGTTCAAAAGTTGTGAGGTGCTGTCCAGGAAACAGATTCTGTCCTTGGATAGAAAAATTCGTATAAAATCACCAGATCATCTTTTTGGTCTGAATTTTTTCGACAGCGTTCTCTATATAATTGTCTTTCGTGCGTCAGTTCTGAGTTTTTTTATTTGAGTTGCAGAAGTATCCCGAACAGATCAATTACTGCCTGCTGTTCTGTTTTTCACACATTCTGTCCTGTTTTGCCTTACCTTCACTTTGCAAATTAAGAACTTGCTTTTTCTTTGCAAAAACCTTTTGGAAATCTTCAGAAACAGTAGAACTTCAAGAATATCCTTATTTCCAGCAAGGTATAATTATTTTATTAAGGGTACTAACCTCGCTAATCAGATTATGATGAGTTATGTATGAAGGGAGTTTTCAAGTGTGCGAGGGAAGATGATAAAAAGATTCAGGAGTGTCAAGCGCTCAAGCATGGGGATGCCCCCGTGCACCCCCAAGAAATATTCAAGGAGACTCAAGCGTCTAAGCTTGGGGATGCCCCCGTGCATCCCCTTCTCCATCAACATTATCAGTTCGTCTTTCGTTTCGCTATATTTTTATCACTTCATGTGTTATGTGCTATGCTTGGAGCGTCTTGCTTTTAGTTTTCTTTTTAGTTTTTCATAACGAGTCGGAACCCAGCATTCCTTTATGTGGGAGAGAAACACGCTCCACCACTACCTAGAACATTACATAGAATTTGTTGGGGAACGTTGCATGGGAAACAAAAAATTTCCTACGCTCACCAAGATCAATCTAGGAGATGCATCTACGAGGGGAGAGTTGGATCCACATACCCTTGTAGATCGCTAAGCGGAAGCGTTCAAGAACGCGGTTGATGGAGTCGTACTCGCCGCGATTCAGATCGCCGAAGATCCTAGCACCGAACGGACGGTGCCTCCGCGTTCTTCACACGTACAGCTCGGGGACGTCTCCTCCTTCTTGATCCAGCAAGGGGGAAGGAGAAGTTTACGGAGAAGCCCAGCAACACGACGGCGTGGTGGAGATGGTGGTGGAGGAATTCCAGCAGGGCTTCGCCAAGCACTGCGGAATAGACGAAGATGTTCGTGGGAGAGGGAGGGCAGCGCCGAGGCACGAACTTGTGTTGCTGCCCTCCCTCTGCCTCTCTTTATATAGGGGGGAGAGAGGGGAGGGGGCGCCCTAGGGTTTACCCCTAGGGGCGGCGGCCAAGGGGAGATGGGAGGGGCGGCGGCCCAGGGGCTAGGGTTTCCCCCCCAAGTGCCTTGCCCCCCACTCCAAAGGGGGTGCGGCTGCCCTAGGGGGGGGGGGCAGCCCCTATGCGCAGGTGGAGAGGGCCCAAGGGGGGGCGCACAGCCCCATGAGGGCTGTTGCGTCTCCCACTTATGGCCCATAAGGCCCGTAACAATTACCGGGACCCCCCGAAACCCCTTTCGGTCATCCGACGACTCCCCGGTGCTCCCCGGAACACTTCCGGACTCCGATCACTCTCATCCTATATATCAATCTTCGTCCCCGGACCATTCCGGAGACCCTCGTCACGTCCGGGATCTCATCCGGGACTCCGAACAACCTTCGGTTACCATGCACTGTTCTCACTAACAACCCTAGCGTCACTGAACCTTAAGTGTGTAGACCCTGCGGGTTCGGAAACTATGCAGACATGACCGAGACACTCCCAGGTCAATAACCAATAGCGGGATCTGGATACCCATATTGGTTCCCACACGTTCCTCGATGATCACATCGGATGAACCATGATGTCAAGGATTCAGGCAATCCCGTATACAGTTCCCTTTGTCTCGTCGGTATGTTACTTGCCCGAGATTCGATCGTCGGTATCTCTATACCTAGTTCAATCTCGTTACCGGCAAGTCTCTTTACTCGTTCCGTAATACATAATCCCGTGACTAACTACTTAGTCACTTTGAGCTCATTGAGATGACGTATTACCGAGTGGGCCCGGAGATACCTCTCCGTCACACGGAGTGACAAATCCCAGTCTCGATCCATGTCAACTCAACAGACACCTTCGGAGATACCTGTAGAGTACCTTTATAGTCACCCAGTTACGTTGCGACGTTTGGCACACACAAGGCACTCCTATGGTGTCAGTGAGTTACATGATCTCATGGTCATAGGAACTTATACTTGACATGCAGAAAACTATAGCGATAACTGATACGATCAAAAGCTATGTTTAACGTTTGGGTCTCGTCCATCACATCATTCTCCTAATGATGTGATCCCGTTATCAAATGACAACTCATGTCTATGACCTGGAAACCGCGGTCATCTTTGATCAACGAGCTAGTCCTGAAGAGGCTTTCTAGGGACACAAAGTTTGTCTATTTATCCACACATGTATTTAAGTTTCCAATCAATACAATTATAGCATGGATAATAAACGATTATCATGAACAAGGAAATATAATAATAACTCTTTTATTATTGCCTCTAGGGCATATTTCCAACAGTCTCCCACTTGCACTAGAGTCAATAATCTAGCATTACAAGGTAATGAATCTAACACCCATAGAGTCTTGGTGTTGATCATGCTTAGCCCGTGGAAGAGGCTTAGTCAACGGATCTGCAACATTCAAGTCCGTGTGTACTTTGCAAATGCTTATGTCCTCCTCCTTGACTGAATCGCGGATGGAATTGAAGCGTCGCTTTATGTGTCTGGTCCTCTTGTGAAACCTTGGTTCCTTGGCTAGAGCAATGGCACCAGTGTTGTCACAAAACAGAGTCATTGGGTTCAATGCACTAGGCACAACTCCAAGATCTGTCATGAACTCCTTCATCCAGACACCTTCCTTTGCCGCCTCCGAGGCAGCTATGTACTCCGCTTCGCATGTAGAATCGGCTACCACGCTCTGCTTGGAACTGCACCAGCTTACCGCTCCCCCGTTGAGAATATATACGTATCCGGTTTGAGACTTAGAGTCATCCGGATCAGTGTCAAAGCTTGCATCGACGTAACCCATTACGACGAGCTCTTGATCACCTCCATAAACGAGAAACATCTCCTTAGTCCTTTTCAGGTACTTTAGGATATTCTTGACCGCTGTCCAGTGATCCATACCAGGATTACTTTGAAACCTTTCGGCCATACTTATGGCAAGGCTGACATCTGGTCTTGTGCACAGCATTGCATACATGATAGAGCCTATGGCTGAAGCATAGGGGAAGACACTCATCTTTTCTCTATCTTCCGCAGTCACTGGGCATTGAGTCTTACTCAACTTTGTACCTTGCAATACCGGCAAGAACCCCTTCTTGGATTGATCCATTTTGAACTTCTTCAAAACTTTATCAAGGTATGTACTTTGTGAAAGTCCTATCAAGCGTCTTGATCTATCTCTATAGATCTTGATGCCCAATATGAAAGCAGCTTCACCGAGATCCTTCATCGAAAAACTCTTGTTCAAATACCCCTTCACGCTATCCAAAAATTCTATATTGTTTCCAATCAGCAATATGTCATCCACATATAATATTAGAAACGCTATAGAGCTCCCACTCACTTTCTTGTAAATACAAGCTTCATTGTAAACTTGTACAAAACCAAACGCTTTGATCACCTCATCAAAGCGAAGATTCCAACTCCGAGATGCTTGCACCAGCCCATAAATGGAACGCTGGAGCCTGCATACTTTGTCAGCATTCTCTGGATCGACAAAACCTTCCGGTTGCATCATATACAACTCTTCCTTAAGAAAACCGTTAAGGAACGCTGTTTTGACATCCATCTGCCAAATTTCATAATCGAAATATGCAGCTATTGCTAACATGATTCGGACGGATTTAAGCATCGCTACGGGTGAGAAAGTCTCATCATAGTCAATCCCTTGAACTTGTGAAAAACCCTTTGCCACAAGTCGAGCTTTATACACGGTGACATTACCGTCAGCGTCCGTCTTCCTCTTAAAAATCCATTTATTCTGAATGGCCTTCCGCCCTTCAGGTAATACTTCCAAAGTCCATACTTTGTTTTCATACATGGATCCCATCTCGGATTTCATGGCCTCTAACCATTTGTCGGAATCCGGGCCCACCATCGCTTCTCCATAGCTCGTAGGTTCACTGTTGTCCAACAACATGACCTCCAAGACAGGGTTACCATACCACTCAGGTGCAGTGCGTACCCTTGTCGACCTACGAGGTTCGGCAGTAACTTGATCAGAAGCTTCTTGATCATCATCATTGGCTTCCTCTTCAACCGTTGCAGGCTCCACAAAAACATCTTTCTGTGCTGCGCTACTCTCTGGTTGAAGTAGAGGTTCAATAACCTCATCAAGTTCTACCTTCCTCCCACTCAATTCTTTCGAGAGAAACTCTTTCTCGAGAAAGGACCCGTTCTTAGCGACAAACACTTTGCCCTCAGATCTGAGATAGAAGGTGTACCCAACCGTCTCTTTTGGGTATCCTATGAAGACACATTTGTCCGCTTTGGGTTCGAGCTTTTCTGGCTGAAGCCTTTTGACATAAGCATCGCAACCCCAAACTTTGAGAAAAGACAACTTAGGTTTCTTACCAAACCATAGTTCATACGGTGTTGTCTCAACGGACTTAGATGGAGCCCTATTTAAAGTGAATGCAGCTGTCTCTAACGCATATCCCCAAAACGATAGTGGCAAATCGGCAAGAGACATCATAGAACGCACCATATCTAATAGGGTTCGATTACGACGTTCGGACACACCATTACGCTGTGGTGTTCCAGGTGGCGTCAACTGTGAAACAATTCCACATTTTCTTAAGTGATTGCCAAACTCATAACTCAGATACTCTCCCCCTCGATCAGATCGTAGGAACTTGATCTTCTTGTTACGATGATTCTCAACTTCACTCTGAAATTGCTTGAACTTTTCAAACGTTTCAGACTTATGCTTCATTAAGTAAATATACCCATATCTACTTAAGTCGCCAGTGAAGGTGAGAAAATAACGATATCCACCGCGCGCCGTGACACTCATCGGGCCACACACATCAGTATGTATGATTTCCAATAAGTCACTTGCCCGTTCCATTGTTCCTGAAAACGGGGTCTTAGTCATCTTGCCCATGAGGCACGGCTCGCATGTGTCAAGTGATTCAAAATCAAGAGACTCCAAAAGTCCATCAGCATGGAGCTTCCTCATGCGTTTCACGCCGATATGACCCAGACGGCAGTGCCACAAGAAAGTGGTACTATTGTTATCAACTCTACATCTTTTGGCATCAATGTTATGAACATGTGTATCATCACTATCGAGATTCAATAAGAATAAACCCCCTACTTCGGGTGCATGACCATAAAAGATATTACCCATATAAATAGAACAACCTTTATTCTCTGATTTAAATGAGTAACCGTCTCGCATTAAACAAGATCCAGATATAATGTTCATGCTCAACGCAGGCACTAAATAACAATTATTCAGGTTCATAACTAATCCCGATGGTAATCGAAGAGCGAGCGTGCCGACGGCGATCACATCAACCTTGGAACCATTCCCCACGCGCATCGTCACTTCGTCCTTCGCCACCCTCCGTTTATTCCGTAGTTCCTGTTTAGAGTTGCAAATGTGAGCAACCGAACCGGTATCAAATACCCAGGCACTACAACGAGAGTTGGTAAGGTACACATCAATAACATGTATATCACATATACCTTGCTTGTTGTTGTTGTTGGCCCCCTTCTTGTCTGCCAAATACTTGGGGCAGTTCCGCTTCCAGTGGTCGTTCCCCTTGCAATAGAAACACTCAGTCTCTGGCTTGGGCCCAGCCTTGGGTTTCTTCACTGGATGGGCAACTGCCTTGCCACCCTTCTTAGAGTTACCCTTCTTGCCCTTGCCATTTTTCTTGAAACTGGTAGTTTTATTGACCATCAACACTTGATACTCCTTCTGGATGTCTGCCTCAGCGACTTTCAGCATTGAAAACAGCTCGGCGATGGATTTGTTCATCCCTTGCATGTTATACTGCTGCACGAAGCTCTTGTAGCTAGGTGGGAGTGACTGGAGAATTCTGTCAATGATAGCCTCCTCCGGGAACACAAGTCCCAGATCAGCTATGCGGGTATAGTACCCAGACATCTTCAGTAAGTGCTCACTGACAGACGAATTCTCCTCCATCTTGCAAGCAAAGAATTTATCGGTGGTCTCATACCTCTCGATCTTGGCATTCTTTTCAAAGATGAACTTCAACTCCTGGAACATCTCATATGCTCCATGACGTTCAAAACGCCTTTGAAGTCCTCCTTCCAAGCTATACAACATGGCACACTACACTACTGAGTAGTCATCCGAACGCGACTGCCAGGCGTTCATAACGTCCACAGAGGCCGGAGCGGGGGGTTCACCTAGCGGTGCATTTAGGACATAAACCTTTTGGGCAGCTGTGAGGATGATCCTCAGATTGCGGAGCCAGTCCACAAAGTTGCTCCCATCATCTTTCAGCTTAGTTTTCTCTAGGAACGCATTAAAATTCAGGGGAGCTACTGTGCGAGCCATCTACAACAAAAGATTTGCAAAGACATCTTAGACTATTGTTCATGATAAGTGAGTTTTTAACTAATCAAATTACTTATAACTCCCACTCAAATTGACATCCCTCTGGTCATCCGAGCGTGACATGATCCAAATCCACCAACCCAAGTCCGATCATCACGTGAGATGAGGTGGTGTCAATGGTGAACATCTTCATGTTGATCATATCTACTATATGACTCATGCTCGACCTTTCGGTCTTCCGTGTTCCGAGGCCATGTCTGTACATGCTAGGCTCGTCAAGTCTAACCCGAGTGTTCTGCATGTGCAAAACTGGCTTGCACCCGTTGTATGCGAACGTAGAGTCTATCACACCCGATCATCACGTGGTGCTTCGAAACGACGAACCTTCGCAACGGCGCACACTTGGGGGGAACACAATTTTATCTTGAAATTTTAGTGAGGGACCATCTTATAATGCTACCGTCATCCTAAGCAAAATAAGATGCATAAAAGGATTAACATCACATGCAAATCATAAGTGACATGATATGGCCATCAACTCGTGCTTTTGATCTCCATCTCCAAAGCACCGGCATGATCTCCATCGTCACCGGCGCAACACCATGATCCCCATCATCATGATCTCCATCATCGTGTCGCCATCGGGGTTGTCGCGCGCCCACCATGCTCTTACTATTATTGCTACCGTTTAGCGATAAAGTAAAGCATTACATAGCGCTTAATGATTGACACGCAGGTCATACAAAAATTAAAGGCAACCCTATGGCTCCTGCCGGTTGCCGTATACATCGACATGCAAGTCGATATTAACTATTACAACATGATCATCTCATACATCAAATATATCTCATCATGTCATTGGCCATATCATATCACATACATACCCTGCAAAAACAAGTTAGACGTCCTCTAATTTGTTGTTGCATGTTTTACGTGGCTGCTATGGGTATCTAGCAAGAACGCTTCTTACCTATGCAAAGCCACAACGGTGATATTTAAGTTGCTATTTAACCTTCTACAAGGACCGCCTTTGTCTATTCCGATTCAACTAAGCTAGGAGAGACAGACACCCGCCAGCCATCTTATGCAACAAAAGTCGCATGTCTGTCGATGGAACCGGTCTCATGTACGTGGACATGTAAAGTTGGTCCGGGCCGCTTCATCCCATAATACCGCTGAATCAAGAAACACCAAGGAGGGAAGCAATCTAAACATCAACGCCCACAAAACCCCTTTGTGTTCTACTCGTGAAAGCATCTACGCAAGAACCTAGCTCATGATGCCACTGTTGGGGAACGTTGCATGGGAAACAAAAATTTTCCTACGCTCACCAAGATCAATCTAGGAGATGCATCTACGAGGGGAGAGTTGGATCCACATACCCTTGTAGATCGCTAAGCGGAAGCGTTCAAGAACGCGGTTGATGGAGTCGTACTCGCCGCGATTCAGATCGCCGAAGATCCTAGCACCGAACGGATGGTGCCTCCGCGTTCTTCACACGTACAGCTCGGGGACGTCTCCTCCTTCTTGATCCAGCAAGGGGGAAGGAGAAGTTGACGGAGAAGCCCAGCAACACGACGGCGTGGTGGAGATGGTGGTGGAGGAATTCCAGCAGGGCTTCGCCAAGCACTGCGGAATAGACGAAGATGTTCGTGGGAGAGGGAGGGCAGCGCCGAGGCACGAACTTGTGTTGCTGCCCTCCCTCTGCCTCTCTTTATATAGGGGGGAGAGAGGGGAGGGGGCGCCCTAGGGTTTACCCCTAGGGGCGGCGGCCAAGGGGAGATGGGAGGGGCGGCGGCCCAGGGGCTAGGGTTTCCCCCCCAAGTGCCTTGCCCCCCACTCCAAAGGGGGTGCGGCTGCCCTAGGGGGGGGCCAGCCCCTATGCACAGGTGGAGAGGGCCCAAGGGGGGGCGCACAGCCCCATGAGGGCTGTTGCGTCTCCCACTTATGGCCCATAAGGCCCGTAACAATTACCGGGACCCCCCGAAACCCCTTTCGGTCATCCGACGACTCCCCGGTGCTCCCCGGAACACTTCCGGACTCCGATCACTCTCATCCTATATATCAATCTTCGTCCCGGACCATTCCGGAGACCCTCGTCACGTCCGGGATCTCATCCGGGACTCCGAACAACCTTCGGTTACCATGCACTGTTCTCACTAACAACCCTAGCGTCACTGAACCTTAAGTGTGTAGACCCTGCGGGTTCGGAAACTATGCAGACATGACCGAGACACTCCCAGGTCAATAACCAATAGCGGGATCTGGATACCCATATTGGTTCCCACACGTTCCTCGATGATCACATCGGATGAACCACGATGTCAAGGATTCAGGCAATCCCGTATACAGTTCCCTTTGTCTCGTCGGTATGTTACTTGCCCGAGATTCGATCGTCGGTATCTCTATACCTAGTTCAATCTCGTTACCGGCAAGTCTCTTTACTCGTTCCGTAATACATAATCCCGTGACTAACTACTTAGTCACTTTGAGCTCATTGAGATGACGTATTACCGAGTGGGCCCGGAGATACCTCTCCGTCACACGGAGTGACAAATCCCAGTCTCGATCCATGTCAACTCAACAGACACCTTCGGAGATACCTGTAGAGTACCTTTATAGTCACCCAGTTACATTGCGACGTTTGGCACACACAAGGCACTCCTACGGTGTCAGTGAGTTACATGATCTCATGGTCATAGGAACTTATACTTGACATGCAGAAAACTATAGCGATAACTGATACGATCAAAAGCTATGTTTAACGTTTGGGTCTCGTCCATCACATCATTCTCCTAATGATGTGATCCCGTTATCAAATGACAACTCATGTCTATGACCTGGAAACCGCGGTCATCTTTGATCAACGAGCTAGTCCTGAAGAGGCTTACTAGGGACACAAAGTTTGTCTATTTATCCACACATGTATTTAAGTTTCCAATCAATACAATTATAGCATGGATAATAAACGATTATCATGAACAAGGAAATATAATAATAACTCTTTTATTATTGCCTCTAGGGCATATTTCCAACAGAATTTTCATGTCTATCTATGCTGTGTGTGTTCTTTGTCTTTTAATAGCTACTATCATACTCTGCTCTTAGTATTCATGCTTATCTTTTCAAGAGCTTTTATTTAGTTGGTTGCTTGAACTCTCTTTAATTACCATGCTCACCTTATTAAGAGAGTTTGCTTCCGTTGCATGGGTTAATGTGTCTATGATAAAGATGCTACTTGCATGATGGTGCTTAGTAGTTCAGGTTTTCTTATGGTTAATCTCAAATAGCTGGGGGGTTCCCAATTTGTTATTGGAGTACCAACTTGGTTTGTTTGCCTATGATATGGTATGGTTTAGTAATATCTTCCTTCGAGAATTTATTTTGATTGACTTGGCGTATGCTCACGCATATTCAAGACTGTAAAGAAAGTCTGTCAAGCCTTGATGATCTTTTGTTTCTAAGTAGCGATATAACTACCATGCCTGATTCAATATTGCTTTGTCGCTCTACATGATTATGACCGTCATTGCTCTCTTAGTTGGTCGCTCCCAGTCTTTTGCTAACCTCCACCTGCACTAAGCAAACTAACCATGCAATACATAGCTCATGGGAAAGTAGCCTAAAAACTATTGTGGTAAAGAATATGTTGCTTACGTATCTTATTTCTTATAAGTTGCTTGCTGAGCGGTAACCATGTTTCTGGGAACGCCATCAACTGCTTTTGTTGAATATCATGTGAGTTGCTATGCATGTTCGTCTTGTCTGAAGTAAGGGTGATTTACCGTGGGTTGAATTAATATGCATATTGTTAGAGAAGAACATTGGGCCGCCAACCAAAGCCATGCGTCATGGTGGAAGTTTTAGCTTGGACCTTAATCCTCAATCTCTCATGAGAATATGCTTATGCATTAAAGAGGAGTCCATCATCTATTTTCTATGTTGTCCCGGTATGGATGTCCTCAAGTTGAGATCTATCAAAAACGAGAAATCAAATGCGATCTATCTCCTTGGACCTTTGTACAGGTGGCATAGAGGTACCCCTTTGTGACACTTGGTTAAAACATATGTAATGTAATGATAACCCATGGGGATCCGAGCTAATTAGGACAAGGAGCGAGCACTATTAGTATTCGATGCATGAGGCTTGCAACTTATAGGATGTTTTATGCATGACACATATGAAGTACTACTACCGTTGACACAATTGCTTCCATGTTTTCAAAATAAAAAGCTTTAGGACTTAACCTTTCTTTTACCTTTATGTTGAAGCACCAACTACTGAGAGCATGATTGTCATTCTGAGTGTAATGTGCATTGTCCCAAAGTAGCATTGTCTTTTGCATGATTGTGATATCGTTTATTCTGAAATGATTGTATCTAGTCATCACTTAAACCTTAAAGGTGCCCCTGCATTTATGTTTTGCATCACTAAAGGGGGCAAGCTAGATATCACTTTATCATATTTGCACATCATGTTCATTGCAAATCTTTTTGATGTTTCAGTTTCATGTTGTAAAACTTTCAGTCATCTGTGATTTTCTCTTGAGGCAACTTAATTACTTTAGAATCATTGTCTCAGTAAGCTTTTGTCATATGACTATGAGAAAGTCATATATGGTTAATAGCATGTCACCACAGAATTTATTCTTGTTATCATTTACCTACTCGAGGACGAGCAGGAATTAAGCTTGGGGATGTTGATACGTCCAAAACGTATCTATAATTTCTGCTTGCTCCATGCCACTTTTGGGTGATATTGCTATGATATTCATACACTTCCATACACTTTTGATCATATTTGGACTAACTTACTAATCCAGTGCACCCCAGTGCCAGTTTCTGTTTTCGGCTGTTTTTGTATTTCAGGTTTTCACGTTTCGAGAACTGCCCAGAAAAATCCAGAAAAATTATATAAAAAATCAGCGATCCGGAAACAACACTGCGTCCGAAGGGCAGCCTGGGGGGGCCACAGGGGCTCCAGGCGCCCTGTGGGCGCCCCCCCCCCCCTGGGCCGCGCCGGGGGGGCGCCTGGGCCTCCCGAGGCTCCCCCGGTGCCCTACTTTGGCATATATTTAAAGGACCCTCCGAAACCCTCAGGAGAGGAACTCTTTTCGCGATCCCATCTCTGTTCCGCCGCCGCCGCCGCTTCCAAGATCGGGAGCACCAGGAGAACTCTTCCCGGCACCCTGCCGGAGGGGAGGATCATCACCGGGAGCTTCTCCACCACCATGGACGCCTCCCGGATGACTCGTGAGTAGTCTCCCTTGGACCATGAGTCCATGACCAGTAGCTATGTGATGTTCTCCTCCCGTTCTTGTGCTTCACTAATTAGTCCTCGTGAGCTGCCCTACATGATCGAGGCACCTATTTAATCCTTATGCTGTTGCTATGTTGAGTTTGCTGGGATCCGATGGATTATGAGATTATGTTCAGATTGATCTTGAGTAATATATTTGATTCACCTCTTTTATATTTTAGTTCATAAGTAATTCTTGCATGTTCTCCGTTGTTATTTATTGCTTTGGCCGAGTAATAGGTAGTGACTCCAAGAGGGAACGTTATGCTCGATTGTGGGTTCATGCCCCTCGATGACTAGCTTGAGTGACAGAAACATGAGTCTAGGGGATGTGTTGTTGCCACAAGGGGGCAAACAACGGTGCTTGTGCCCGCGGGTGCAAGGATTGTTTACTTTACGCAAAGTTCTTTTAATGCAGTTGTTTGTTGCATTGAGTTTACACTATGGGTGGGACTCGCAACTTAATACCAGCGAGATGTTCTGGATAGATATCTCAAGGTGGATGATTAGTAGTAGATATTGATGGATTTCGGTCTACTTACTTTGGCGTACCGCCCATGCTTTGAACCTCAACCTTTCTTGCAATGTAGTCAGCATTGGTTTGCGTTCGTGGTCCTGTCAATTGCCCAGCTGTAATTTGTTTACCTCACATAGCTGTTTTATCGTCTTTTGGGAGAGAGACATCACTAGTGAACATCATGAGACTCCGGTCCATATTACCGTCATTGATCACATCCACTATTTACTTTTCGCTATTTACTTGCTATTGCAAAAACTATCTATCACTACTATCATTGCTTTTAACCCTTTGTGAACTACAAGGCCGGAGGGATTGACAACCTCTCTGTACTCGTTGGGAGCAAAGTTATTTGTATCTGTGTGCAGGTCCACGTTGATTGCTAATTGCGCCGTTAGCAATTGACACCTACTTGTTGAACCTAGGAGTCTCTGGGGATTCGATCCTTGGCATCTTTGCTAAGGGAAAACACTTCTACTTACTGCATCTTACACCTTCCACTTGGGGTAACCAACGAGGGGTTCGAGGCCCATCAACGCCATCCCGAACGCGCGCCGACAGGGGCAGCGGCGCCGGCGCCGGCCGACCGGCTGCCGCAGCGGCGGGGGGGAGCTGGGGGACGGCGGGGACGACCGGCGGGAGGAGGAGGGCGGCACCACGAACGGGCGGAAGGCCGAGCGTCGAGACATCGGAGCAGGCAGGGGCAATGGAGAACGGCGAGCGCCGGGCATCCAGCGGCGAGGGGCCGGCGAGGCGACACAGGGAACCGCCGGCACGGGCATGTGGACCCACGACCGGTCGGCCGAGCTACGGTCAGCCCGCCCCATGACACCCCAGTCACGGGGCCGGCGACGGCGGCTCGAGCGGGCCAAGGTCGGGCCTTTGAGGCCGAGCGGGGAACCCCGGTGGGCGGTCGGCGACGGGCGCGGCCGTGCCGGTCGAGTGGCTCTCCCACCCTTGGGAGAGGCACCGGAGCCGGCGGCGGCGGCCGGGTCGCAGGCGACGCGGGCGAGGGAGGCGGCCAACAACCGGCGAGCAGGATCCCCATCCGCAGCCACCGGGTCTTCGTCCGCGAGGTCGCCCCAGCACGCCGGCAGCGGCTCATCGGGGGCCAGAGGGGAGGGGGAAGAGGCCGGGGTCGGAGGCGGGGGGGGGCAGGTGCCGGCGGGAGCCACGGCGGGGGCGGCGGCGGCCGGTGGCGACGGGGCGGAGGGCGAGTCGCCCTCGGGGTCGCCAGAGGCGGGCGCTAATTCAAAATCCATCAGTCATGCGGAGAGAAAATCATTACCTGGAGTTAGGCCGCCACATGTGTAAGAATGTCAAGCATGTAAATTAGGGCTCACCGATACATTATGCTCATTAAGTGATCTAGCAACAACATAAATGAATTATTTGCATCTACATTGGTGAAGTTGTATTCATATTATCTTTGTAGATCGCAGCTTCTTGATGACAAACTCTTCGTAGCAAGAACGAGCTGGAGCCGTTCAAAGCTTCGTCCCAGTGCATTCGTCAAAAATTGTGTTCGTACATGAACAAGTCACCGTGTATCCTTGATGCCGAGGGTGATACACCGCAACTCACATATAAGGAGACTCAGTCGGAAGCACGGTATGTAAGTAATCTGCCAAGCACATTTGTGGACCCGAAACCCCACACGCCCGGGAGAGACCTCGTCAAGGCACGCGGCGGCTATGGGCTGACTTGATCGCCCCTAGGATCTCGAGGTTCGCCGTCCTTCAACAAGATGAACGAATGAAGAACGAGAAAGAACAAGGGAGAAGGTAAACATAAAATGTGGTAGATGAGTTTATCAATTGCGTGTTTTTGTTTAATCAGCCATCACCTCACATTTATTTATGAGGCAGATGGATTTTCCGTATAAAAAATATATGAAAAAAGGATTCCAAATCCCGTTTAAATCTTTTCAAAATGAACTGAACTCGGATTTAAATAGGCCCGAGGCGGGCAACTTTCCTATTGGGACAGGATGGACTGTTGAATGTTATACTATTCAAAGTCATCTTAAGGGTTGGGACGAGACGGGCAACTTTCGTGTTGATCCTATTCAATGTCATCTTAAGTGGTTTTCCTATTCAAAGTCATCTGAAGTGACGAATCGCTCGCGCAATACATGCAACAAATGGCGACATCAGCCATATGGCCGCAGACCACTTTCTGCCACACTGCGCTGGCTAACTTTTGGCGACATCAGCCATCTTGGATTGAGATGATTTAAATATTATAACATTGATTGACTTATTAAAATTGATTGGCTCGACAAGTCGTAGAACACTTTCTCATAGTAGAGCATCTTGGAGATGTAATCGGTGAATCGGTCGATCACTCCTTCATATGAGGCCATCTTAATAATGTTTTCTTCAGTGCCAAAATCTGGTGTCAAACACATACTAAAATTTACTAAAAATCAAGAGAACATTATCGGTAAAACCTTTCTTGGTATGATACGTAAAGTTTAGAAACGTTGCTAATTCATCTCATCACGATGACAACCTCGTTTTGTGTTCACTCACGAGAACACATATTTGCATAAAAAGTGCTCAAGTGCAGAAACAATGTTAGCACAGAATCTCAGTATCAGACCCATAATAAAAGGTTCATAGATGAATATGGATTATGGAGTCTAGGCTATTCAAACCAGTCAAACTAATTCGGAACCTCTATGATTCAACAACTTTCACTAATCCATACAAGTAAATGGGAATCCGATATCCATCGTACCCCGTTCATATCCACCTGTAGCTGGATGCCTTAGATCATCAACTCCTTGGTTATGGCATGCATAACACTGACCTAAAACAAATTAACACAACAAACTCTTAATAGAAAACTAGAAAGTCATAGCTAATTCACTATATGGTCATGAAGATGAGGATTAGTACCATTTTCATTTGGTTCTAGAGAGCAGCAGAAATAGTATTTTCTTCCAAATATCTCTTTCACTTCGGCGAAGAACAATGCCACTCTGGAATCACTTGACTTGGGGCTCTCAATCTTTACAGTGAAATTGTAATGGTGGAAAACTTTATGATAGTATTCCACATTAAAGCACTGGTGGCGAAGTTCCTCGATCTGCCAGTGAAGACCCTAAAACGAAATATAAATCTTTATTAGTACAGTTTTTCTGGTCAGTTTCTTGTGGTTTAACAATTAACTCAAAAGTTATACACAAACCCTGAGATCAGTACTTCTTTCAGCATATTCTTCGAATGCCAACATCACCTCCTTAGTCATCCAGTTTTTCCCATTTTGAATGATCTCTTCATCAGGAACTTCACACCTGTATGCACAGAACACAAAATTGTGTTTTCTGTTCAAGTAGTAGACCCAGAATATGACGAACATCGTGTTAAACGATTGATAAGCTTTTGGGTTTTGGCCCCAACACATAGTAAGAAGCACATAACATCGAAATGTCCGTGTGGAGTTGTGAAGTTGGTATAGATGTGTGGTGCGGAGTTGCGAACACCTAAATGTGCTATTAAGGTTGGTATATATGTACTGGTTGCTCAGAAATTGTGTGCCTGTCATGGCCTGTGATCCTCTCATTATCTAAAATTATCCTCTCATTATCTAAAATTATGAATACTGGGGAAAACACTATGGTGTATGTAGAGGAACCAATAAACATACATGAATATTATCAATATCTTCTGCTATTTTGCTAAATAAGAAACATAGATGATAGATACTTCTTTCTGCAAACACAAAGATGCTATGATATAGATACTTCTTTCTGCAAACACAAAGATGCTATGATATTAACATGCATCATACAGGGATGATAGGATAATTTACATATTACAAGGGGCCAGGGGGGTAATTGCTAGCAACGGTCAACAGGCAACCTCAGCAGTCGACCAGTTGCTAGTCAGATCCAGGATCACGCAGTTTGAGCTTCCAATAACCCACTTAAACAGCTTTAGTGGTATGAATCTGCAGTTCCTGGGTTTAGGAACTAAGTAAATTGGCATGATCACGCCTGCAGTGTGATTTACTCTTTTATTCTATGCAAAACCAAACATTGAATTGCTGAAAGTTCTTAAAGAAAACCTCATTTTCCATCTGCATGACTATACAAGATACAGTTCCTCATTATAAACCAAAGAAATATATATACTCAGATCCATATTCATAAATTTTCAACTATGCTGCTTAGAGAAAAATTAAATCAATGCCAGGTACCTGCAAGAGAGAGGATGGTTTACCTTGGTTGTCGGCGTAACGAACACTGCCGCGATGGTTCATTCCTCAAAGCTTGCTCGGTTGCCTGAAGTGGCTGGGTTTCTGAATCAGCTGGCATAGGCAGCCACCATAGGGGAGGTAGCCTCTTCCTAAAGTAGGAAGACCGAGCGGTCATATCAGCACGCTCAGCAGCTGACATATTGTCGAACTTAGCAGCTAGAGTGGAACGCTCAACAGCTAAAATCTTATCCAGCCCTTCGCTTATAGTGTCAAACGTATTCTCTTGCAAGTAATCCTCCATCTCTTGCAGTTCCTTCTCCCTGAGGCTGGTCACAATGGGCAGGAACATAAGATAGTAACCTACACATTTACCTAGACTATGTTACTACCTCCACAGTGGGTAGGAACATGTAGGTAGTGTCATGCAACGATGCATTTATTAGCTTATAGACTCATTGTTTCTTGGAGTATGTGATGTTCCGGTAACTTAGCTAGTTACCACTAGCACTTTTCTCTTCATTAAATATGTGCCACATAAGCAATGTTGTATTGGAATAAGTGATGTTACTCCTAAGTTCGACCCCATTGGGACCAGCCTGAAGAAAGCATTCCCCATATAGTTTATGGCATGTAATAAATAAGTCTGCTACTGAACTAGTGAATGTATCCCGCCGAGGCAAAACAAAGAAAATTTACTGTAAATGAACATAAATACTTGTTTGGCTGCTTATTTGCTGGTGCTGTTACAACCTACGGCATTATTTTGTGCTTTATGCGTCAATATCTAAGTAGCTACATAGTGATGGTAATTAAACCATAGATTAGAATGTCAATAGTAGTTTAATTCATAGCACTCACATTTTTCATGCTGCACTTTACTAATGCCATGCAGCTCTGCTAATCTTCTTTTCTTTTTGGCTATTTAATCCATGTATAAACAGGTAAAGTTTTAGTGCTTTGAGATTTCTTGCTGTTAGTTATAATCCTTGTTGTAGTTAGTCATGCTGCAGTTAGTCAATGAGTCAAGTCTTAGGGAGTAGCTAGTGAGTCAAGTCTTTGTCTTAGGCTAGAAGTCAGTGGGTAAAGTCAAGAAGTCTTATGCTTTAAGAAAGCCACTAATTAATGCGGTTCTGTACTAGTTCCTTTCAGCTATAAATAAGGGGAAAGCCCAGCCAGCTGCAGCAATGGCAGCACCAAAAGAGAAGCATGTTGTGCATCAATAAGAGAAAAGGCTTTGGCTGTGTGAGGCAGCAAGTCAACAAAAACAGCTTGTGCATGTTGTGAAAAACTACACAGACACACACACAGAGAGAGAGGAGCTGAGTGATTCAACTCCAATAGAGATAGAGGAGCTGAATGATTCAGCTCCAACAGAAATAGGGGGCTGAGTGGCTCAGCTAAGCTTCAGGTGCTAGTGTTGTGTGTGTGCGTGTGTGTTAAGACATCAATAAAGACCCAGTGCTAGTAGTAGTCCTGTGTGTGTATAATATATCAATACAGCCTCACTGCTACTAGTAGTCCTTGTGTGGGTTTGAGAGTGTGTGAAGCATATCTCAGGAAGAGGGGGG